>OY751488.1:4065207-4652846 GCA_963565915.1 Entoloma clypeatum | reverse complement strand
AACGATGCTGACGAGCAGCCTAACTCGGCCGACCCAAGTACCGCTTCTGAAAAGAAGAAGGGAAAGGGACGTTGGCGCAATCAGAAGAAAAGCGCTAACAATGCGGACAACACGTCCGACCATGTGGAAGAAACGGTTGAGTTTGTTGCTCCCGCCATTCACTTCCCTCCTCTTCCGCCGCCATCCTTCACCACCGTCACTGGTCGCGGGAAAACGACAAGTACCGCACAGCCCGATTCCGCAAAAATGCAGTCGCTCCTGCAACGAATGAACCCCCCTCCATCACAGTACACCGGGCTTCCTTCTGGAAGACCATCTGTGTGGAAAAAGAACGACCATGTCCGCAAACTCGCGCGCGGCATTGGTGCTTGCCCCTCAGGATCGAATCTTCGTATCCTAGACACCATCATTCCTGACATCAACGAAAGGCCGGCTAAACAGCGTCGCGTAGCCCCGTCGATAGAAGAATCGCTGAAAATGATGGACATAGACCATCAAAGCGAGCGGATGGGGCCGGAACAATTCGAAGATGGGCTGATTGAACTTGACGGTTCGTCACATATTTCTCTCAAACTTGACCAAATGGGAAACACTAATAATCACGCACAGACGTTTGAATACATATTAGCCAGTACCGATGCAGATAGTATAGATCTCTTTAGTGATGATCTGTACAAAAAAATATATCAAACATTCCGCGTCCTGCACACACTGCAAAGAGAGAGAACGCGCTCAGTGGATCTTAGATTCCGGCGCATCATTACACTTTACCCATGAGTTCAAAGACTTCGCGTATTACAGGCCTCTCAAGGCTAAGCGATTTGTCCAAACAGCTGCAAAGGGAAAGAAACTGGAAATTCTCGGAGTTGGGGCCGTTCCAGTACGGCATACCCTAAATGGGGAAACTAAAACCCATCTCCTACGACCGGTATTTTATATTCCGGATATGGACACACGTCTATTGTCCCTAGGCGTCTTCCTTAACCATGGTTACAAAGTTGATGGAATGCACGGAGAAATTAATATCTCTAAAGGGCTGAACAAAATACAGTTTTCACCTCATTTCATCGGACAAACCATTTACTGGTTAGACACTGAAATACGCTATGACCAAATCCACGCGATCTCTAGCGAAATCACTGTTGAAACCTGGCATAAACGCCTTGGCCACCCAAATGACCAAGCGCTCAATAAGATTCCCACCAGTACCAAAGGAGTACCCAAAACGTTAGTACGTGAGAAATCACAGGAAAGCTGCACGGGGTGTCTAAAAGGGAAAATGCCGAATCAATCTTATCCTAACTCAATGACAAGGGCTGTCAAACCTTTTGATTTGATCCATTCGGATTTGAAGCAGATATCCACGGCATCGTACCATAAGTACAAATATTTCCTCACCTTTTTGGACAATTTTTCATCCCATGTCTGGGTCGTCTTGCTTAGGAAGAAGTCAGGCGCCATCACGGCGCTGAAACAATTCCTTGCGATGATCCAGAATCAATTCGCCGCCACCCCTAAAAAATGGCGGGTTGATGGAGGTGGAGAATTTGACGAATACAAGGATGTACTTGCCGATCATGGAATTCTGATCGATATCACGCTCCCATATCAGCACCAGCAGAATGGTAGAGCAGAAAGGATCAATCGAATGCTATGGGAAAAATCTCAGGCATTGCGCTTCGATGCATGCTTACCGCCCATGTGGTGGAAATTCTGTTTGGAACACGCAGCATTTCTCTACAACAGAACCCCCATGCAGCGTCTTGAATGGAAAACCCCTTACTTCAGGGTGACCAATGAGATCCCCGACATGTCTAGCGTCAGAGTATTCGGATGTCAGGCATATGTATATATCCCAAAGGAGAAACGTAGGAACTCCCTGGAATCAAGATCCCGATTGATGATTTATCTCGGATCGAAACCAGGGGTCAAAGGATACCGCTTCATGGATCCTGAGACCAACACGATTTTCATGGGAGGGAAAGCTATCTTTGATGAAAGCAAGTACCCTAGATGCCATATCGACCCGTTGCCAGAAAACCACCCAGAAATGGAAAACCCAGAGCCGGCTGATGAGTTTGAGGATCTCATTCCCGGCAGCAATGATGACGACAGTCACAATGAAACACCTCATGACCCACTTCCCATTGAACAAGATCAACCTGAATCAGACAACGAATTGCCTGCCAGTGAGCCTGATGACGAACCGCAAGTACCCACTCCCGAACCCGAGCAAGTACCAGATCGACCGATCAGGGAACGACGAGTTCGGAA
The DNA here is from genome assembly GCA_963565915.1 of Entoloma clypeatum. Classification (NCBI taxonomy): domain Eukaryota; kingdom Fungi; phylum Basidiomycota; class Agaricomycetes; order Agaricales; family Entolomataceae; genus Entoloma; species Entoloma clypeatum. The sequence continues at coordinate 4,650,572 of OY751488.1, read as the reverse complement.
GATGCCAGGAAGCATCTATGGGGAAGACACTCCAGCGTCTGATCTTGAAAAATTAGATCGAAGACGGAGATTGGGCGGTCAAACGGCATGGATGAATGACCTCCTGATGGAGGCGATATCAGTCCAAGTTGGCATTGTCGACATGTCCCATAAAGACATATACCCTCTTCCAAATAAAGAAGACTGGTATGCGGCTGAACGTAAAGAACTAGACATGCTCAAACGCCGCGGGGTGATCGCGGAGCTAGTACCCCTGCCTGCAGGGAGGAAAGCTCTAAGGAACAAATGGGTTTATAATGAAAAATCCGACGGGCGTCTGAAAGCGCGCCTTGTCGCAAAAGGCTTCTCGCAGGTGGAAGGGATCGACTTTGATCAGATCTTCTCACCAGTCGTAAGATATGAAACCATCCGACTAATACTGGCATTGACAGCCCTTGAAGGGTGGTTCATGACACTTTTGGACGTCTCATCAGCCTTCCTCTATGGAACGCTCCGTGAAGTCATTTACATGCGACAGCCTGAGGGCTACATAGTAAAAGGGAAAGAACACCTCGTGTACCAACTATTCAAAGCTCTATATGGACTTAAGCAGGCCGCATTAGCCTGGTGGAGGGAACTTGATTCCTCCATGAAAAAGCTCGGCTTTGTCCGGCTTCACTCCGATGCGGGAGTGTTCATTCACAAAAGTACCAGCGGGGAAATTGTAATCGCCGTCATATATGTCGACGACTCTGCTTTTCTCGGCACAAACCGGGAATATACGCTAGAGAAGAAAAAGGCCTTCATGACCACATGGGAATGTAGGGACCTAGGGCACCTTGTGCCTGATGGGGAACCGAAAGAATTTCTCTCTATCCAAATAAGGCAACACGGGAAACGTATCTTCATTGATCAAGTACCTTACCTTGAGAAAATACTCGAACGAATGGGGATGAGCGAATCTAACGCCACCCATACCCCACTTCCTACGGGCTACAAACCCATGATGTCCGAAGATGAACCCAATGCAGAACTTCGATCAAAGTACCAATCCGTCATCGGATCACTTCTATATCTGATGATTGGAACAAGGCCAGACATCTGTTTTGCCGTAATCAAAATGTCGCAATTTTCTGCAAATCCCACCAAACGCCATTTAGAAGTGGCTAGGGATATTTGCAGGTATCTGAAAGCGACAAAAAATTATGCAATAATGTATGATGGCGACTCAGGGAAAGGAATCTATGCATTCACAGACTCCGACTGGGCGTCAGATGAGAACACGAGGAGGTCTACCACTGGCTTCTTCATATCACTGGCGTCTGGAGCAGTGACATGGGTATCATCGGCGCAAAAGACCATCGCCCTCTCTTCCACAGAAGCAGAGTATATGGCGTTATCAGACTGCAGTCGCGCAGCAACATGGCTGAGAAGCATGCTTGCCGAACTTGGAATGCAGATCGGATCAGTACCGATCTACGGAGATAACAACGGCTCCGTCTTCATCGCATCCAACCCTGTAACTGAGAAGCGATCCAAGCACATTGACGTGTGATTCCACTTCGTCAGAGAAAAAGTCTCCGAAGGGATAATTACGGTCGAATTCATTGAAGGAGTGAACAACCCTGCAGACCTTTTAACTAAGAATCTGGGAAAAATCCTCTTTTCCAAGTTTATCCCGTACTTCGGATTGATAAAAAACTAGGCGAAACAGAGTACCTATATATATATGTGGGAAAAAGTAAGATGTATTTAGAAGTATGTACTAAATATGGGGGGATGTTGAAACTTTTCCCATCACGTAGATTAGATTAGATTAGATTACATCACGTGACCTTTACATATCTTCATTACATACTTGTTTGGTTGGTACAAACAGTAGTACAGTATATAAGACCAGGAAACTGTCAATACCAACAAGTTGTCTCTTGACTCTTAACCGCCTCCATCGCTCTTACCAGCCTCAACCGCTCTCACCAGCCTCACCCTCTCCAATCCATGTAAGTGGTCAGAACGGTATCGTAGAGTACTTCCACTGTAGCCGGTTGCTTCAGTACACTTGCGGCTAGCGCCCAGGTGGAACTTCAACAGTTTCGAGGGCATGGATTTGGTCTCTCATGGAGAGCGCTTCATTCATAAGGGTGGCGATGGCGGGGTTGATGTCGGTAGTGGAGGTGGAGGTAACGATGGTGTTTGACATGGCGGCGAGGATGGTTGAGAGATAAAAGAAGAATGGGGTGGCTATATTGGGCAGGGAAAAGACTAGAGCGGGGAACTCGGTGTGTGGTTGACTGATGAAATCGATACTGCCATGGGTTCCGAGAACTGTCCTTTTATCATGGGCGAGACGGGTTCTGCCGATGGAAATCACGGATCAAATCTTGAGCGTTCTGAACATTAGCTTGAGGTTCCCATGTGTTCTCTTCTGGGCCATATCCTTCCCACTGGATGAGATACTGGATCTTTCCACGGAACTTTTGAGAGTCTAGGATTGTGGACACATGGTACTCTTCTCGTCCTTCGACGATGATCGGATCAGGGGCCAGTTTCTTCTTTTGGATGGCGTACTTCGGGGTTTCGTAAGGTGACAACAGGGTCTCGTTGAACACAGGGTGAATCATTTTCCAAGTCTTCGGAAGATCAAGAAGATACGCGCTAGCCCCTTTCTTCTCTAGGACTTTGAATGGTCCATGTCAGAGTGCATCGAGTTTCTTCGAGGGACGATTAGTCCTGATGTTAGTCCCTTCCAGCCACACCTTGTCTCCGATGCGGTAGTTCCGAGACAGACTTCGTCGTGTATCAACTGTCTTCTTCATCTGATCCTGTGCTTGTTTCAGTGCTGCGTTGGCTTCTTCTCATGCCTGTTTGAGTTTTTCAAGAAGTCGTTGGCAGCCAGATTGGTGTCTTCCAGTACAAGTTCTCCCTTCCAAGGGTGTAACCCATAGTTGAGATAGAATGGTGTGTGCTTCGTTGCCTGATGTTCTTTGTCATTGTACTGGAATTCAGCGATTGCGATCCATTCAGCCCAATCATCTTGCAGATGGTTAACGAAGTTTCATAAGAACGCTTCTGTTTCCTGATGCAATCGTTTGGCCTGTCCATCGGTCTGTGGATGGTATGTGGTGGACAGGTTCCTTTTGATTCCTAGCATGCGGCAAAGTATCTCCATGAACTTCGCAGCGAACTGTGGTCCTCTGTCACTGATGATCTTTTTGGGGATGCCATGAAGCTTCCATATTTGATCCCGATAGATCTTGGCTAATCCTTCAGCCGATAATTCCACGGTTGTTGGAATGAGATGGAGCATCTTTGAATGTCTGTCCGTGATGACCAGAATCACATTCTTTCCATCGGACTCTGGTATCAGTCCCACAACATCAATTCCTATGTCTTCCCATGGATGACTTGGTGCTGCATGGGGGTGTAGCGGAGCATGCCGTTTCTGTCTGTTGATCTTGTTGCGTTGACAGGTGTCACATCCCTTTACGTACTTCTTCATGTCATGTAGGATAGTAGGCCACCAGTAGGTACGAGTGAGAAGTTCATGCGTCCGATATTGTCCTGGATGTCCAGCTACTGGTGCATTGTGCGATTCAAACATCAGTTCTTGACGCAGTTGTGGGTCCGGTGGAACATAGACTCGTTCGCCTGCATATGTGATGCCGTTTTCCTGTTGATACCAATGAGGATTCTTCTTTAGACCCTGGGCTACTTCTGTCTCCATGCGGTTTGAGCCCTTGATGCATGCGATCCACGGATTTTCGATGGTCGTGACGTTTCCAATCTTGATAGAATCAGATGTTTCACCCCCTTCAAAGAATTGTTCCTCCGTGAACATCTCCATATGTACCACATCTGCTGATTCCAATCGTTTCAAGAATAGTCCCTCCTTGAGCATTTGGTCACTGTCTTGTGGTTCAAGTTCCGTTTCATACCATGGTAAACGCGATAGGATATCCGCTTTTGCATTTGTCTTACCAGGAGAAGTCATAGTCCTGTGACTTCATCTTCCAGTGCCTTTGTCGTTGATTTAGGTCCTGAGGACGACGGAAATACTCCAGGTTCTTGTGATCAGTTAAGATCTCAAAGCGTTCCCTGGCTTCAAGTAGATAGTGTCTCCAATCCTTCAGTGCTTCCATGACTGCCAAGAGCTCTTTGTCGTATATCTCGTAATTTTGTTCGGCCGCGGACATGGTCCGCGACAAGAACGCGACAGGGTGCCATTTGTTGTCCTGCTTTTGAGAGAGTACAGCCCCAATTGCATAGCCCGATGCATCGGTTTTGACCCTGAACTGTCCATCTGGTTTTGGTAATGCCAAGACTGGTGCCGATGTGATCGCCTGTATGAGACCTTCAAATGCCTTTTGTTCCGTTGGTCCCCAAGTAAACGCAGTGCCGCCTGTGAGCGCGGTAAGTGGTTTCGTGATGTTTGAGTATCCTTCAATGAAGCGCCGATAGAAGTTAGCAAACCCAAGGAACTTCTGGACTTCCTTTTTTGATGTGGGTGCTCGCCAGTTTCGGATCGTATCCACCTTCTCGGTTTCCATCTCGACATGTCCTTCACCAACGACATATCCCAATATGGGGCATTTCGTTACTTCCCAGAAACACTTCTTCTCCTTCAGGAACAAGTCATTGTCCGATAGGATCTGCAGAATTTCTTCAGTGTTTCGCGCGAGTTCTTCCTTTGTTTTACCAATAACCACAATGTCATCCATGTAGATCATGCAGATGTGTCTGCGGATCTGGTCCCGGAATAGACTAGCCATCATCCTAGAGAACGTTCCCGGGGAGTTGCAAAGGCCGAAAAACATGACCAATGGTTCAAACAATCCTCGACTGGTAAGGAAGGCAGCCTTCCATTCATTGCCTTCTTTAATCCGGACATTGTTGTAGCCCCACATGATGTCCATCTTATTGAAGTAGACTGCATCTTTCAGCATGTCCAAGAGGTCGGAGATGCGTGGGAGTGGGAACTTGTCTTTGACCGTAAATTTGTTGACCATGCGGTAGTCTTGTACCAATCGTTTGGAACCATCCTTCTTGTTGATGAAGAAACAAGGAGAGGCATAAGGGGATTTGGACGGGCGGATCTTTCCAGTTGCTAGACCCTCGTCGATGAACGCGTCCAATTCTTCTTGTTCCTTCTGTGTCATGGGATATGTATTTCCCCCTAGTTCCTTTGGTGCGTCCGGTGTAAGTTCGATACCATGGTCCCATTCCCTTTTCTTTGGGATCTTATCAAAGTTCTCCTTCTCAAAGAGGTGAGCAAATCAATCAACATATGAGGGTCGTTTGGTTGTGGGAGGTGGTGTGGGAGTGACAGCTTCCAAGATAGGATCTCCAGGTTTCCATTTCTGATTCGACTTCTTTGGTGCATCTTTGTCGCGTACTTCGACCATGCGAACCCGGTGTTTGCAACCATCAAGGTTAACCCTGAAATCCAAATGTTTGGTTTGGCATGTAGTTGGACACCGGTTGAACGTTACAGCGCCGGTTGTCCAATTGATTGTAGGGTTGTGGTGTACCAACCAGTCATGTCCCAAGAGCATGTCTGTTCTCCCAATGTCCAGTACCATCGCTTCCATGGTTTCCTGATGTGTTCCCAAATCCAGCTTGACTTCGGCAAGTTGATTCGCTTTTTGTTGTCGATTTGGTGATCCATCCGCATTTAGAATTGCTATGGGCGGTATTCCTCGTGTGGGGAGGTTCTGTTCGCGTACTATTCTGGGATGGATGCATGTGCATTCACATCCGCTATCAACCTCAGGTCGAATGACCTTTGGTCCTCGTCGTGTTTTGAGTTGAGCTAACAACCTGATCTCTCGTCGTTTCGGAGGTTTGTCTCCCTTCACAATCTTAGTCGACGCAGCGGCTCGCTTGGCAGGGATGACATAGATTCTATTGTCTGCAGTCATACAGGGCAAGCAAGTCTGTTTAATAGATAGGGGTCGCGACTTAGCGTCGTTTAATCGGACCCTTCGGGAAAATCCTTCTCATCGGCTTCTGTTACATTCCGATCCATTCCGACGATTTCCGACCAATCCCGACACCTCCGACATTTTGACTAATACTTATTATGCATACTTACTGTTATGAATCTCGTTACTACGTACATTACTTACATCCGACCATTTTACTTATGTTAAGAATCTCCGACAGCCACTCGTTATCCGACTCCGACGAAGCCACACGTCCTCCGACATAGTATTTAAACTTATGTAGGATCGTGTATTAGCTTCAGTTTGAATATCAACTTAGATTCGACATCATACCTCCCGTCCTCTTTCCGACTCTTAACTTGAGTCCGACCTCCGACCTCCGATCCTATGATCCTCCGAAATAAGGACACCAACGTATTAGCGAGGGCGCAACACACAAGTTGAAGCCAAGTCCTTGCCCCTACGTTGCACGCGCTCCGACCCTCCGACCTTCCGACGCGTCCGACGTAGCTCCGACATTTTGTCGATCAGTTCTTAACAGTATATTCAAACTGCCACTCGCTTATCCGTATTTCAAATTCCAGTTATGGCAGCCCGCAACACACAGAACTCCCGCGCAGCAGCAGCCGCAGCGGAAGCTTCAAACCTGCAGGACACCAGGGCGACATTTCTACATATGTTCCAAGATATTCCCGCAGAAGAATCTGCACCCAAACCTGACCCCATATCTCCGACACCTTGTCTCCGAACACCTCAGACACAAGGACCTCCGATTCCTGAAGAATTCCGTCCTTTTAAATCTCCGACCTCTCCTTTTGACGATAACAATCCTTTCCGTCGCGAGCAAACTCCAAACCTCGCTGAAGCAATTATGCTTATGACGCAGGAGCTCCGACGTAGAGAGACTCCGAAAACTCCGAAAAAGAAGTCGAAGGAACCTGACACTTTTGACGGTTCCGACTCTCGGAAACTCACCAGTTTCCTCGCACAATGCACACTATATTTCCGAAACAACCCCGCCTTTGACGATGATGATAACAAAGTCAGTTTTGCTCTGTCGTACCTCCGAGGAACCGCGCTCGAATGGTTTGAGCTCACCCTCTTGGGAGAGTCCGACGACGACTCTGTCTGGTTGGACGACTGGTCCGCCTTTGTGCACATCCTCCGATCCGAATTCGGACCTATCGATCGGACCGGAGAAGCAGAGGATAGCCTGGATCACCTTTGGATGCGCGACAATCAGAAGATCCTACGTTACAATGTGGACTTCAAACGTCTTTCCGCTCGCACGCAGTGGGATGATGGCGCGCTCCGATATCGGTACTATACCGGTTTAGCGGAACGCATCAAGGACGTTTTGGGGACTTTTCCCAAACCAAAGACTCTCGCCGAGTTGAAAGTAATGGCCCATAACATTGATGCTCGCTACTGGCAACGTCAACGCGAGAAATCGCGCTCCTCCGACAAATCTACTCCGAAGTCCGACAAATCCAACAAATCCGACAAAAAACAGACCCCCGCTTCATCATCCTCCAACAACAACTCCTCATCGCACAAACCCAACTCGCAACAACAACAAAAATCATCATCCACCTCTCCGAAATCCGCCCTCTCCGACAAACTTGGCAAAGATGGGAAATTAACTCCCCAAGAACGCCAACGACGATTTGACAATAATTTATGCATGTTTTGCGGCAACGTTGGTCATCGGGCTTCCGACTGCTCGAAGAAATCGTCTTCTAACGCCAAAGCAAAGGCCCGCGCGGCCCAAGCTGAGGACAAATCGGAGAAGACGACCAAGTCAAAAAAATAGTAAGCAGTCCTCAGATTCCAGCACGTACTGGGGATTGCGTTGACTCCTTTCGTGCACCTTTGGAAACCCTCCGACTCAATGCGTCCGCTCTCTCAAATCCGAACTCTCTATGTATTGATTTGATATCTCCGACCTTTTCTGATTCTCTTCCGATAAAGACTCTTATTGATTCTGGTTCTACACATTGCTTCGCAGATACCAGATTTATTTCTTCTTTAAACTTATCTCCAACTCCGATTCCTTCACCTATGGTTTTGAAACTTTTTGACGGTTCTTCAAATACTTATATCACACAATCTATCGATCTTCCTCTCCGATTTCCTTCCGGTGAACTTCTGACCGTCGCGTTTTACGTGACAACCCTCGATTCGTCTTGTAATTTGGTTCTAGGACACAACTGGCTCACCCGCTACAATCCGTTGATTGACTGGATATTGGGCAGTATCTTATTCTGTTCTACATTATCCAACACTCCGAGTCCGACTCCGACGTCGACTGCTGAGGCAGCTCCGCCACCTCTGCAGTGTCCGCCCTCTCCGATGGGCATCTCCGATCTGCTCACTCCGAACACCTCCGACCCGCCACAGATTACCATGGTTAATGCAGCCGCATATCTCCATGCTTGTAAAGCTCCTGGGGCATACGCTTTCCACATTCACCTCTCCAACATCTCCGCCAATTCCGCGTCCGTCTCCGACGACGCTCCCGATCTCTCTGGCATACCCGAGGAATACCACGATTTTGCTGATGTATTCAGTAAGAAAAAAGCCGACACCCTTGCACCCCACCGACCCTACGACCTCAAGATCAATTTGGAGGAAGGTACTTCCCCTCCGATTGGTCCGATGTACTCACTCTCGCAATCCGAACTTGGATCCCTCCGAGACTTCATCGACGAGCACCTCAATATCGGTTTCATCAAACCTTCTAGTTCACCTCACGGCGCTCCGATCCTCTTCGTCTGAAAGAAAGATGGATCACTCCGACTATGCGTCGACTACCGAGGCCTGAACAAAATCACGAAGAAGGACCGATACCCACTTCCGCTCATCTCCGACCTCTTAACCACTGCCGGAAAAGCACGCGTTTATACCACCATAGACCTCCGACACGCATACCACCTAGTCCGCATCGCTGAAGGTGACGAATGGAAAACTGCATTCCGCACTCGCTATGGATCATTTGAATGGTTAGTCATGCCATTCGGATTGTCTAACGCACCTGCAGCCTTTCAACGTTTTATGAACAACATCTTCTCCGACCTTCTGGACAACTGCGTTACCGTTTACCTCGACGACATCCTGATCTACTCCGACAACCCCGAGGAACACAAAAAACATGTCCAAGAAGTCCTCCGACGACTCCGACAACATGGTCTTTATGCCCGCGCCGACAAGTGCGACTTCTCTGCCGAAACTGTAGAATATCTTGGATTTATCCTTTCTCCTGACAGACTCAAAATGTCGGAAGCGAAAGTCAAGATTATTCAGGATTGGCCTGAACCGCGCAGAGTGAAGGACGTCCAGTCCTTTTTAGGTTTTGCAAACTTTTACCGACGTTTCATTCCATTCTATTCCAACATCACTATTCCACTCACTCGTTTAACCAGGAAACATGCCACTTGGCTGTTCTCCGACGACGCTCGAACCGCTTTTAATGACCTGAAAAAGGCATTTACCACCGCTCTGATCCTGACACACTGGATTCCTGACTCTCCGATAATTGTCGAAACCGACGCATCCGACTATGCCCTAGTGGCTATTCTGTCGATAGTCACCTCCGACAATGAAGTCCACCCCGTCGCATTCCAGTCCTGCACCTTCACGGCCCCCGAAGTAAACTATGACACTCACGATAAGGAACTTCTTGCCATCTACGAAGCGTTTAAAATTTGGCGCCATTACCTCGAAGGCTCCGGTACTCCGATTGACGTCGTCACCGACCACAAAAATCTCGAGTATTTTGCCACCACCAAAGTTCTTTCACGCCGACAAGTCTGATGGTCGGAATACCTTTCTCAGTTCAACCTCGTCATCCGATTCCGCCCCGGCCGATTGGGAACTAAACCTGACTCTCTAACTAGACGTTGGGATGTCTACCCTAAAGGGGGAAATAGCGACTACGTCGACATCAATCCGACCAACCTCCGACCAGTCTTTTCGCAAGAACAGCTCTCTGCTTCAGTTCGCGCGACTCAACTCCTTGAGCCCGTCCTCCGTGCAACCATTATCATGGACACAGAAAAGCTTCACCACGACATACTCACAGCACTCCCTTCCGACACTCTTTACAACACTCTTTCTAAAGATCCTAAACCCCGCTGGTCTCTCGACCCCGATGGTTTCCTCCGACATGACAATCGGATATACGTTCCCGACTCCGACGACCTCCGACTCCGAGTCCTACAGCACAAGCACGATCATATGCTTGCTGGACACCCAGGTCAGAACAAGACACTCAGTCTCATTCAGCGTGATTATACCTGGCCCGGAATACGAGATTTCGTTAAAAACTATTGCAAGTCATGTACCACTTGCATGCGATTGAAGCCACAAAGACACAAGCCTTACGGCCTACTCAAACAGCTTCTGATCCCCGAACGTCCTTGGAATTCTATCTCAATGGATTTCATCGAGACCCTTCCGACCTCCGACAACTTTGATTCAATCCTCGTTATCGTTGACCGATTAACGAAACAGAGTATTTTCATTCCGACAACAATTCACTGCACCTCCGAAGACCTTGCCGTACTCTTCGTATTGCATGTCTTCTCTAAACACGGCGTCCCCGAACATATCACCTCCGACCGTGGCCCCGAATTCGTCTCCCAATTCTTCCGATCTCTCGGAAAGGCTCTAAACATGACCCTCCACTTCACCTCCGGTTACCACCCCGAAGGCGATGGCCAAACCGAACGCACTAACCAGACCCTCGAACAGTACTTGCGGATATTCTGCAACTACCAACAGGACAACTGGTCCGCTCTCCTTCCGATTGCGGAGTTCGCGTACAACAACGCACCTAGTGCTACCACTGGCATATCTCCCTTCTTTGCTAACAAGGGTTACCATCTGAACATTACTGTTCACCCAGAACGAGACCTCGCCTCTTCCCGAGCCCGATCCTTCGTGACCAACTTAGACAAACTTCACCAAGAACTGAAAGCCACCATCTCCGACGCTCAACGACGTTACCAGAAGTCCTCCGACAATAATCGGATTGCACCTCCGACATTTTCTGTCGGACAACAGGTTTTCGTCAAAGCACAGTTCTTCCGCACAACATGCCCATCCAAGAAACTCTCAGAAAAGTACTTGGGACCATACGAGATCATTGCACAACCCGGCACACACTCCTTTACCCTCTGACTCCCCGACACATTCCGCGGTGTTCACCCTGTCTACCACGTCTCCATGCTTGAACCCGCAACTCCGAACACCATTCCGAATCGGACCCAACCTCCGCCTCCTCCGATTGACATTGACGGAGAACTTGAGTACGAGATCACAGAAATAGTCGACTCAAAGATCGACCGACGACATAGCTGCAAGCTACTATATTTCGTCCGTTGGTTAGGATATGAAAACACTGATGAAGAATTCTCTTGGCTACCAGCCAATGAATTGGAAAACGCCCCCGAGCTTGTCTCTGACTTTCACTCCGCTTATCCCGACAAACCGGGTCCGCTCACATCGCTCTGAAACAAGAAAAAACAAGTACTATTCTATCTACTTAGTATGTTGTTTCTTGTTGGACGGACCCTCCTCCTTGTCCGACTCCTCCTCCTCCTCCGCCCTCTCCGACTCGTCTGATATGTCCATGTCGGACTGCTCCGGCATATCCAACCTCTTCCGATTCAACACGTCTTGCTTGATCTTCTTCACCAGCCTCTGCTCCAGGCTCAACTCCTCTATCTCCTCATTCACATCCGACTTCCCCGATCCCTCCGACTCCGACTCCGACTCCGATTCCTCCACTTCCTCTGGCACGTATGCAATGTTGACAGTTCCTTCAACTGCTGAGAGCAGTCTTTGGATCTGCCTCGTCTCCACCAAAATCTCCTTCAAGACGCTCAACAGCGTCAACTCCGACTCCAACCCTCCGACCTCTGTCGCTTTCCCTTTTCCCTTCACCTTCACCGTGCGCTTCACCTCCGACTTCCCCTCCGACGCTCCGACCTCGCACTTCTTCTTGTCTTTGATACAACCTTTGCAGGACGACTTATTCCTAAAAACACAAGGTTAAAACAGAAGAGACGAACCAAAGAGGAACTTACTCATCGCGTTCGCATTCGACGCCCTTCACAATGCACCTATCACAGGCGCCGACCCCGACTCCCGACCCCTCTCCGACCGTCGCCGTCACCTCCTCTACCTTCCTTTTCTTCGTCACCTTCTTTTTCTTCTTCTCTGCCTGCGGCTCCCCCGACCCCTTGCTCGATGCGCCTTGCGCAGCGGCCACTTCATCGGCCCTCTTCTGAGCCGCCAGCTCCGACGCCCGACGCATCTCCTCCGCTACCCGCATCTCCTCCGCTAACCGCGCCGCCTCCGCAGCCCTCTCTTCCTCCGCTCTCCGCTCCTCCTCAGCCTTCCTCGCAGCCTCCTCCTCCGCTGCTCGCTTTTTCGCCTCCTCCGCGAGCTTAGCCTGCAGCGCCTCCATCTCCTTTTGAAAATCGGATGCCGACATATTGAGGTTTTTTTGGAAGAGTTTTAAAATGAAAAGAGAATGGGGGAACAAGAAGAAAGAACCACTCAGACGGTATTTTCAACCAACACATCACATGACACAGTTCACGCGCAACGACCACCTAGGTCCTTAGGCCTCATGGGTTCGGCCCTAAGGGGGAAATACTGTTACATTCCGATCCATTCCGACGATTTCCGACCAATCCTGACACCTCCGACACCTCCGACATTTTGACTAATACTTATTATGCATACTTACTGTTATGAATCTCGTTACTACGTACATTACTTACATCCGACCATTTTACTTATGTTAAGAATCTCCGACAGCCACTCGTTATCCAACTCCGATGAAGCCACACGTCCTCCGACATAGTATTTAAACTTATGTAGGATCGTGTATTAGCTTCAGTTTGAATATCAACTTAGATTCGACATCATACCTCCCGTCCTCTTTCCGACTCTTAACTTGAGTCTGACCTCCGACCTCCGATCCTACAATCCTCCGAAATAAGGACACCAACATATTAGCGAGGGCGCAACACACAAGTTGAAGCCAAGTCCTTGCCCCTACGTTGCACACGCTCCGACCCTCCGACCTTCCGACGCGTCCGACGTAGCTCCGACATTTTGTCGATCAGTTCTTAACAGCTTCTAAGATTGTGGTTTCATCATTCTCGGCATCTTCTTCAGACACCTTTCTAACCCTTCCGGAGTTCTTCTTCAGCTTGCGGCAGTTGCGCGCAATATGGCCTTCTTGGTCACAGTTGAAGCACTTGCGACCATCTTTCTTCTTTGGAGCGCTGCAGTCCTTAGCGAGGTGACCGAAGCGTTGACAGTTGTAGCAACGGGCTACCCCTGCTTTGTCGATCTCCATGGCTTTGCCCTGACCACCATAAGTGGTACCCGATCCGGTGCGCATGTCACCACCTCGGATGACCAGTGCATGTCCTTCCATCTGTCGTCCCTTGTTTCGGATCTCTTTTGCATACTCGGAGTACGTCTTGCCATCACTAGCCACTTGTTCAGAGATTCTGCGGTTGACGTTCTTTTCTAGGATGTATTTCCCAGTTGCTTCGCCAAGGTTTGACAGCTTCAAGAGCTCTTCAAATTCGCCCAAGAATTCGTCAACGGTGCGTTTCTCTTGTCTCAGGACTTCGAGTCTTGCTTTGGCAGCAACTGATTTGTTGGCGATGGAGAATCGTGTGGCGATATCATCGGAGAAGCCTAGCCAGGTGATGTTCTCATTGTCAACAGCAAGAGCATCTAACTTGTTACTGGCCCAGTGCCTGCCGGACCCTTCCATCATGCGGGATAGCACCACAAGAATCTTCTGATCATCTGTGAGGCTCTTCTGGAACCTGATGTATAGTTTGGTGGCTTTCCACCACTCGTCAAAGTGTGTCTGTCCTTGAACATCCCAGGATCCTTGATGATCTTGGATGTATCCATCGTTTGTACTGCCGGAGCTTCTGCCATGTCTAGAGTCTGCGGAGAAGGAGAGGGGTCGGGTTGTTGGGATGAAGATGGGGTTCGGGATACAGGTAAGGGTTGAAAATGAGTCCTTGTTCTAGGCGTCTGTTCGATGTCTGACCGCGCGGAGTCAAAAGCAAATTCGTCAGGGGACTCGTCGGCGGAATCGGTGGCAAAACGTTCAGGGTATTTCCTCTGTAGATCTCTAAGGAATCTCTGTTCCTGCGCATCTGTTGGTTGTGAGAAGGGGTCAAGTCTCTCGTTTCGTGCCCAACGGTTGTACTCAATCTGTTGCTCGCCGGTGGTGAAGTGGGCGTAGATCTGTTCTTTCGAGTAAGACGTGATGATGTGGCTCTGGGACGTCTCGATGTGAGCGTCCTAATCAATCTTCTGATAACGGTTGTCTGGACACCGATAAACTCTCTGATCTCTGTGATCCGACCTGTCTGAGGTTCTTCTTGAACGCAAAAGCTTTCGAGTTTGTTCTGTCGGGCGTTGTAACGCGCGATCTGGTGTTGTCGAGCAAGATGGATGCTCTCTGCTATCTCGCCGTGGGGGCGATGCTCGTCGTTGTCTAGTTCTTTGTCAAGCACCTGTTGTAAGATGCGACGGATCTCCGATTCAATGTACTGCTGGATGAGTGTAAAATCGATACTGTCTCGAGGACTTAGCTCCTCCTGTCGGGCTTCTGGTGAGGCGAATGGGTTACCGGCGAAGCCTCCAAAGAAGCGCGACGCCTCGACCCGTCCGGCAGCCGCTCTCTTCGCTCTGGGCAAACCTAACGAGATTTAGCAACTTGTTATGCTTAACAAACTGTTCCAAGGTTCGGGCAGCGTATGCAGGAAGTGGAAAGGCGAAGAGCAATGTGATTGCTAAATCTAAGGAATCTACTATAGTACAAGAGGTTTATATAAGTACTGACTATAGGCGGTAGCGGATAAGTCAGTACTGCGGAAGGCAGTGCACATGAGTAAGGCGACTGCGGAAGGCTATGTACAATAAGTAAGCTGACTGCGGAAAGCGAGTCAGCGTGGGAGCGAAGTATACTAAAGGGGCTGACAAAGTAAAGGTAGTGAGTCAGACTGGGAATCGAAGGTTGCGAAAGTAGACATTAGACATAGTAAGCTCGTAAGAGGGCGCCGAGTCGGGCCGATAAGTAAAAGTGATGATGTCGTCCGCATACCGTAGAGTCTGTAACATCCTCTTTCCTAATACATTTTTTCTCTAGAAAGACTCATCAGTGTCAGCAGTGTGTACCAATACAACGATTGCGTGTTGGGAAACAATACTACGAAATATGCTACATAAGTAAATGCCCATAAATGTACGAGGGCTCGTTACGCATGCAGCATGCTCGGTCTTTATTTGGAAGCGGATGGATTCTCAAGCACCTGAAGCTGCTCCTGCCGGGCATAATGCCCTCGTAAAGCTTGCTATTTGCATTCTCACACCAGTTCCCAATTCCGCGGGTTGCGAGCGCGCTTTCAGCCTCTTTGGCCGAATCCACACAAAATATCGTAATAAACTCAAGTCTGAACAAGTGCACAAGATCAGTGTTGTGAAGATGGACATCTACCGGATGAACATTGCTGAAGGGCTTGTGCAAAACCGCAAGAAACGCAAATTCGGTGACATGGACTTGGATTCCCCGAACCTGACAGATTCTGGCCCATCCACTGATCCCACCAATTTCCTTACACTTGGCAACTCTCTTATTAACGATGCCGCAGA
Source organism: Entoloma clypeatum (assembly GCA_963565915.1). Taxonomy (NCBI): domain Eukaryota; kingdom Fungi; phylum Basidiomycota; class Agaricomycetes; order Agaricales; family Entolomataceae; genus Entoloma; species Entoloma clypeatum. Next base: position 4,634,949 of record OY751488.1, on the reverse strand, counting down.
CGATGACATTGAACCAGTCCTCACTCCCGACCCAAATCTAATGACATTGTCAGATCTATCTGCCCCACATTCCGAGTCCCCTCGTGATCTCCCAAAGAAGATCCTTCTCGAGAACTTGTTTAGCTATGGTACAGCAGGAGAGACCCTTCACAGCAGTGGGGCCGGATTGGACTTCTATTGGAAGGGTGGAATTCGCAACATCGAGGAAGAAGTCGAGCGATGCGATAACGATGGTAACAACGGTATTGACAGTTCAGATCAGCCAATGGGTAGTAATGTGGATATCTGAACTTTGTCGCATTCACTTCTTACTGTATATACTTGACATGATGAAAGCTCGACAAAACGACGAAATTCGTGGCTCACCCCACTGCAAGGGGGTGTCGGAACGCGACTGCAGCAACACACGTCGGACTTTTTTTTCGGCCTCGCTAGACCCCCCCCCCCCCCCCCCCACCCCCTCCTTCCTAATATAGTATGTTATGCCCACAAACATATATATTTCTATGAAAAACATGAGATAAAACAAAGGAAATACGTGGACCTCTTGCTAAATTATAAAATCGACAAGTGCTGGGCGTCAGGCACCGCACCCACACCTCGAGCTTCCGCAGCCGCTGCAGCGGCTTTGAGCTCCTCTTCCCATGCGCCGAGCAGCTCAGGCCATGCAGTGCCTCTTGGAGGTCGGGCAGCGACGCCGACAAGGACGTGCAGGAGCCTGGAGGACGAGCGCTGTCGATGTGTTTTCGGAGCCGCGTACACGTGGGCAGTGGAGAGCATGGGGAAGGAGGTGGTCGGGGGCAGTGAGGGTGAGGGTGAGGGTGTTGAGGGAGTTGACAATGGGAATGGGAACGGCAACGCTGGCAAGGAAGCGCGGGCTGGATACGCAGGTCCCGCAGTGTCTCGGGGTGGTTGTTGAGAAGAAGGAGAGCCTGGGACGGCGTCGAAGAAGGTCGAGACAGAGCCATGGGTCTGCACGGGGTCTTTGAATGTGAGGCTGAGGGTGCAGAGACGGGGGGAGCCGCCGGAGAGGAACTCGTGTGCTGCTGGGCAGCCTGACTGCCGTTTTCAGTCCATTAATCTGGGTGTCGGACTTTTTTTTTTCACCCCCGAGGACCCCCCGCCCCCCACCCACGTGTGTTGCTGGGATCACGTTCCAACACCCCCTTGCCCCACTGTCGGATGTCAAATTGAGCGGAATAACTGGAATCGCATGGAGTCAATGACCCAGGTCAGTCAATGGAAGGGGTCTGACCCTGCATTTATTGACCTTTATTGACTGACTGGGTCTGACCTGGGTCAGTGAACATGATGAGCACTCAACTTATTCAATAAACGAGTTCACAGTATATTCCATGTACAGTACATTATCTCATAATGCATAATGACGGGACCAACCTCCAGCCTATGCATTATGAGATTTATGCACCACGAAATGTGTCACAAATATGTGACATGTGTGCCAAAAGTGTGACATCGAATCACTTGCTATGAACTTTCATTGTTACTATGTCTATTCTATTCATTTTCCTGGAGAAAACACTCAATCATGACCTGTTTGGCATTCTGGAGCTGCTGCCACTGAGCATGGAGAGCGCCACAACCTCAAAACCTCAAGCATGGCAGATGGGACGGCCGAAGGGCAGCACCAGCAACAAACAGCCTAAGCTCATAACCTATGCGCAATTTGCCCGTGAGTGCAAACCGTCTGTCACTAAAACTTGTTTTGAATCGCTGCCTGCCGTCGTGGTGGTTCAGGTAGGTTTGTTCAACAGTACAGACAATTCTTGGCTCCGCCCTCAGGTAAGTGGTCATCTTCCGTGAAAAAATCCAGACTTAAAGTTGCCCTGGGCAGTGGTGGACGATTATTTCATAACCACTGCCTACATTATGAACGCACAGGCTGGGATCTTTAGCATCAAAGATTGGGAGCACACGATGGGGTGCACGTTGGACCTTCACCATTTGCACGGTCATGTGCTGATTCAAGAGTTGCAAGCACTGTTCAGACAGTCAGAAATTTGGCCCATGACCCCCATGTTCAAGATGTCAATCCGCGCTGCCGTTTTGCAATCTGTATTGTGAGTGGGACCATATCTCAAGGCTATTTCCATCCCTGATACTTATTCAGAATAGCGATTCTGGAAATACTTCGAGCAGAGTGAATGTCGCTTGTTAGTGACGACGACTGATGTTGATTTGGTTTGTTGTGGGAGGTGGTGCCAGCACCCTTCTTATAGTACGTACTAAGTATTGTCAATGAAATGCCTACGTTCGTGTCAGTGGAGTTTGAAATATGAACGCAACTTTGAACAACCATCAACGACCACGGATACCTCTCATCCGCACCGCGAATGCACTGCCTCGCACTTCAATGAAGCCCTGCAAAACGCGCTCCCTCGCCGACATAATGACGGTATGCACTGTCTGTTCTTGCACTTTGTTGGCCATGGTGTATGTATCTTTTTTCTCTTTTATCAATTGGCAAACGAACCAACATGCTCGTTTGTACAGGTTTCATGATATGCATTTTCCCATTGTCCCCAAATGTCAGTAGGCTTGGAAGCCCGTTCCTTTCCCACAGGAATCGTAGAAATTCTTGGTGCGTCCCATCGTTGCCTTATCTTCGATTTGTCTGACCAACTCAAATCTTTTCACCCACAGGCGATATCCTGGTACGGCCTCTAATTCTGCCGGGTCTCTACAAGATTGCCGATTAGCCGTCAGAGCTCCAATTGTCGAATGCAACTTATGTTCTTGAACGCCAAGGCATTCCCTTGTGTTGGCGTCGGATGTGCGGAATCGATTCGGTGTCGGGGCGGAACCTTCAGCAAAAGTGAAAGGAGACCCAACCCATAGAACGTCGCCATCGTCGCACCTGCATGGCGTTTCCACCTCCTCAATGACAATATACCAAACAAGCGCCTCCTCCCTCTCTCCTCCCCCACAATCCATACCCCCCATCTCCTCCCTGACCACCGCCGCCATCGAGCCCCCACCGCACATCTTATTCTCCCCGTATACCTTCTACATCCCGGGAATGAGCACTGGATCGGCTCACCACGTTGCGGATTTTTTTCTGTACAGACGCTAGCGTGTCAGAAGTGGATGATCTGAGCGAGGGGCGAGGGGAGGTGCTGTGCCGGCTCCGCTCAGACCAGCTGTCTACGACCAAATCCGCCTTGTCGGATTGAGATCAGCTAAGTAGACATCAATGGGCTTGATCGTCGAGAGGCGCGCATTTGGACCAAGACTTGTTTTGGTAAGTTTTAGTCCGCCGAGAACGCACTTTTAAGCTAATATTTCTTCCCAATAGGCTTGTCATGTGCTTTGCAATAACAAGTCTTCTCAGCCAACTACACGAGATTGCCACAATAAATATCTAAATGTCACGCCAAATGCTGTACTTCGCCTAACTCGATTTCATTGCCCTCACCTATAATTGTCCTCTTGTGGAGCCACCATGCAGTAGTGCGCGTCAAACCGCCTGGCCGTCGTAACCCAAAGACACTTTCTGCACTGCATAAACATATTCCAGAAGAATGCTCCGGGAACCCCTGGGTTTTCCTTGAGGTCCATTTGCTTCATGACCAGCTCGTACGGCGCTGGTCCATCTTTCGGCTCTGTAGTTTGCTGGCCTGAGTTAAGCTGTGAGTAAGCAATCTTGTTGGTTTGGCATTGTCAACTGACCATAAGTTGAAAGTCGTCCACCTCCCACCATATCAATCCGGCGCATCTGGAAGGTACCCTCGAGGTTGGGATTGATGAATAGTTTATCAATACAAACTTCAGGCATTTGTATCAGCTCGTCTTCCGAGACTGTCATCAAGCCTAGAATTACTCACCTTCGTATCTGCACCGGCGCAAGCGACAACCCACAAAAAGCTTCCTTTCCCTATCGGAGTACAGCAAGCATTCAACGTAGCGCCGAGGCCTATCCTCCAGCAAACCGCACAGGCAGCAAGGCAAGCGGAAATGATGAGTCACTTGGTATGCCGCCCATTCTTCGTACCCCAGATTGCGCCTCCCCTCCCCCTGGGGCCTACGTTAGCAACGTAAGTAACCCTCCGTGTTTCGATCCGCACAAACTCACCAGAACCAGACACGGATTTCTTGATATTCAGGATCCCAATGGGAGACTGCTGGGTACCAGTCTTCATGAGCCGCCCTCTCCTTCAGCAACTCCAGGCATTTCGTTACAGAAACAAATGCGGCCTTTGTGGGAAGGATGCTAGACATTGAGCAGTGGAAGAGCTTGGGAAACAGGCTGGTTTGGTCGACGTTATCTGCGAGTGCCATCCTTTTAGCCCCAGCCCACCCATCTCCAACGCGACGTAAGTGATACTGAATAAAGGGTCCGAGTCCCTTAACCTTGTTTAAGGGTTTCAGTCCTTAATGTTTGGTCCCTTTAACTTCGTTAAAGGTCCATGACTGATTTTGTACGTTCCCAGGTAGCCCTGCGCATCGCAGTGTTACTTAAGGCTTTTTAAATTCTACTGTACCTTCATACGTCTCCCCCTCGCTTGGGCCTTCGATATGAGTGCAAGCGGAACCGTGAAACGTCCCTTGGAAGACGATGCCCTTATGTTGGGCCCAAGAAAAAGGCCGTGTGGTTCTCAACTTGATTTTTTCACCTTAAAACTCATTTTCTCTCTTAGATCGAAGACTGACCCGTTCATTCACCATGGTCGACATTTCGGCCGTACGATTCACGCCTTCTGTCGCATTCAAACACTTTTGGAGAAGGGGCTTATACGCGAGGATGCTCTATACGAGAACCCCAGCATGGTCCTATCTCCTGAGTAAGTTTGTTTCGCCGCGTCTGCTTTCATGATTTCTCATCCCGTCTCTCAACTCAGAGAAGCACGAGAACATAAGATGTATTGACAGCTCCTCAACATGATACCTCGTCTTGAAGCGCGGCTCATGGCCGAAGAAAGGTCGGACGAGGACCTCGCACACATCGCCGAGCTAGTGAGTGCTTTCCGTGCACTGTAGAAAGACGCAGCATCTCATGGGATCTATAGCTCCAGAAAGGGGCTTCTGGTGCCAGAGCTGATGACACAAAGGGATTAAAAGGTCCCATTTTGGACTGGATAACTCCGCAAGGAGAGGCCTTGAGGCCCGCTTTGGCGCGCAACAACAAATCTGACCGGGGGTTCCAGCACCCGTTGACTGGGTCTCTGCTGTGCCCTACAGACTATCAGTGGAAGGATGCCGAGTGAGTTCATCTGATCTGAACTGCTGCTCTACGGTTATGACACCCTTCAACAACAGTATACAACGACAATTAAAGTCGTCGGAGCTGACTGTCTCTGGCGACCAATGGCCCATTTTTATCTATGAAGGGTATGAGTTCGATCCCGAAAGCCCGTGGAAAGGACTCCTTCGCAGTGATCTGATGGTTATGGTGTGTTTATTCTCATCCTAAAGTCCTTATTGTTTTCTTCATCTCCTGCTGCCAGGCTTTTAAGCACATCTTTACCTCTCCCAGTTCTGTTGACAAAGAACCCAAAGCAACGCGATCTGGAAATGCTCGCATACATGGAATGACTGAAGTAACACCTGCATCTCTTGCATACGTTGCTACCCAAGTTTGTCTTTCCAGCGCATACTTCCTTTCATGAGGCTCATATTCTTTTTTGAGGTTCACTTTGCCTTGAGCAGCTCTTCGGTCTTCTCCAAGTCTGATTTGGCCACTGATTCAGAACACTTTTACCTGTCTATTCTTGAGGTCTTGGAAGATGAGGCAGAGCAAGAAGATTGGAAAGCATTGAACCAGTGGTGGAACAAGTAAATCAGTTCTTTAACCTTGAGACTAGTCTAATAATTATTCATTCCAGTCTAGTCTTCCCCTCCTCATCTCGTCAACCTCAAAACCTTCAGAACAGTGCTCGTGCCCATATAGCAGAAATGAGAGTGAAGCGTGCTTCTGCGAACAATGGGTAGACCTTGCTATCTCGTTATCATCTCGTTATCATTAGATATTACCACATACTACTACTGCATCAGTTCCATGAAATAAATTGCCATTTGTCATCCCATCTATTTGTTATCATGGCTGAGTCACTGTTGCATGGGTTTACAGCCTGCTGGAACATTAGATTGACCATTGTAAGACCAATACTTGTGTTAACTTATCAATTTGAACTAGGACTACATGAGCAGCAAGCATTACTGCTGCCTGGATGTGTTTGTAAGTCTGGGGTGGCTGGTACATTCATCAATCATGACAAAAATTACATTACCAGACAGGATTTATAGACTATCCAAATCCTGCACACATTTTCAAGTGCTGAGGTGCTTGATGTTTGATACCAACACCAACATTGATTATCCCTAATGGTATGTATGGTGGAATTCTCAAATGATGGATGTGTTTGTAAGTCTTGGGGTGGCTGGTGCATGTCATCAATCACGACAAAGGTTACATTACCAGACAGGATTTATAGACTACCCAAATCCTGTGCACATTTGTAAGTGCTGAGGTGCTTGATGTTTGGTATCAACACCAACATTGATTATACCTGCCAGTATGCATGGCGGAATTCTCAAATGATGGATGTGTTTGTAAGTCTTTGGATGGTTGACATGTGCCACCAATCCTGACAAAAGTTACATTACCAGACAGGATTTATAGACTACCCAAGTCCTGTGCACATTTGTAAGTGCTGAGGTGCTTGATGTTTGATACCAACACCAACATTGATTATCTCTAATGGTATGTATGGTGCGATTCTCAAATGATGGATGTGTTTGTAAGTCTTGGGGTGGCTGGTGCATGTCATCAATCACGACAAAGGTTACATTACCAGACAGGATTTATAGACTACCCAAATCCTGTGCACAATTGTAAGTGCTGGAGTGCTTGATGCTTGATGCCAAGGTTACATGTAGTTATTTTCTCCTCTACAGATGCCACATGCTGAGACAACAGAATGCTCATAGCAGTCTTTTCAATGTGTTGAAATTAGCTTTGATCCATTCACTCACAAACCCTGAGGACTCTAATCTAACTATATAAAGGGGTTCATCATAATTACAGGTATTTTCCTTATTTTATTTCTTTCATGACATTCTAATTCTAGGTCTGCTGCTCACCAAATGTGTGATGAAAATTGTCACTGGCTCTGGAAGACCCCTTCCAACGAGATGTCCAAATCCCTCTGCCTCCGACAGCAGTCGGAGAAGAAATGGAATACAAAGTTGGACAGTCGGCTTCAACAAGGCAAGCTGCAGTTTCTAGTCAAGTGGAAGGGGTATGGCTACGAGAAAAACTCATGGGAGACGGAGGAGGATGTCCATGCTCCGCACCTGGTCCAGGAATTTTACCGCTGATACCCGGGGGCTCCACGTCTAGTGTTTCAAGGTCCAGTCTGGTCCGGTTTTTTGCCCAAAAAATTTGAGACCAGAGACCAAGACCAGGTGAGTGGTCTCTCTGAAAAACTAAGACCAGGACCAGTTTAAACCGGTTTTTTGGCCAAAAAACCAGTTTAAACCTATGAACTGCATAGAACCAGGGGGGGTGGTCTTTGTATTTTTGAAAAGATGAACCAGGACCACCCCCTGGTTCAGTCTGGTCTCAGTCTTCTTTGTGGTCTTTGAGACTGGACCTTGAAGCACTATCCACGTCAAATCGCTGCAACTGCCTTCAAATCCTGTATGTTCTGCCTCACACATCGAGACGCCGCACCTTAGAAGAGGGGTAATGTAAGGGCAATCATCTGATTTCCTTAGTCCAACACCTCCGACACTTCTCTGATGCCTCCAACTGGTCTTCTGATCCTCCGACCATTGTGGTACGTCTATTATTTATATTGCTATACTTTATGTTTTCTTTCTTTTCCATCTCTCTTTCAACACCTCCGACCTCCGATGACCTCCGACCGTACTCCGCATCGGAGTGCACATCGGAGCGATGATTTATACCACCACATGCACACTTCTGATTTACATATTCTGTTCCCATCCCTACTCCTGATCTTTGTTGTATTTCAACATTCCTCTCCTCATTTCCAATTCTTGTCATCTATATAGCTGCCTAGCTTGCAAGGGAAAACTTTCTCTTTGGATTTCTCTTGCAAGGTACACCTCGTATTGTACTTCGTAGAGTCTGATTTAAGTTTGGATGTCCCTTGCAAGTCGTCCGATGTTGGAGTCGCTTCAGAGCACTTCGGAGTTGTGGATTGTAAGGTCGCCCTTACAAATACTCTGTCTCATGAGTGGATTTGAAATCCATCACCATAGACATGCATATTGGGATGTGAGGATTTGGAATCCATCATGGATTGTGGATTGATACTCCGTCTCATCAGTGGATTTGAAATCCATCACCGTAGACATGCATATTGGGATGTGAGGATCAGGAATCCATCATCAATCATGGATTCAGACTCTGTCTCATGAGTGGATTTAAAATCCATCACCGTAGACATGCATATTGCATCCTGTGGATTTGGAATCCATCATGGATTGTGGATTCAGACCCCGGCTCATGAGTGGATTTAAAATCCATCACTGTAGGCATGCATATTGGGATGTGTGGACTTGGAATCCATCACAGATTGTGGATTCAGACTCCGCCTGACAAGTGGATCTGAGAAACGGAAATCAGCATCATGAATGGCAATGTGCAAAATTTGTGCCATTTGCAAGAATTGAACTCACAACCTCTATAATACATAACATTATTACTACAGTATCTAACCAACTGAGCCACAAAGCCATTATATTTCTTATCTCACACTCACTCTACATCATGACTTTCCCACTTCCCAAATAGGCAAAACCACCCAAATTTGACAAAAGGTGTGTGCATGCGCTCCCTCCCTCCTCAATCACAAGTAGACAGGTTATAAATAAAATCTATAAATATATTTTGGTCTTTTCAGCATGTGTGCCCCTCATTGCAAGGTCAGCAATGGGTGGATGCGTCATTTCAATGTTGGATGACGCGCATCACACGTGCATCAAATGTGTCAAATACATGTCAACAAACTCAAAAAACATCGCACTTCTTATTATGGCTACACAGGAACAAGTAGGATTTTCTACTATATCAATTATGTAGTAGAGTATCATATGTCAATAAACATGTATTTATTTTATGGAATGATGCCACGGATTTTAAGTTATAGAGGTGCCATGCTCTACACCAAATAATAGTAAACAATGCGCAAAATGCATCATGCGGGTGTGCGCGGTGCCTTCCTCAAGATCTAATAATAGTTGGAAGTGATAGAACTCATCAATAGATATGTATTCACCTTCTGAAACACTTTGTATCATTTTTAGATGTCTAGATAAGATAGAAATAATGAAATGTGCAGATTTCAGTGAAAGTGCTATATCTTTCCAAGGAATGGACCAAATTTGAAAAACAAATATGTGATAAGATCAGGTAGTCAACCTACATTGTATTGTAATTTACAGTCCAGCGAAGGCATACAGTGTATGGTAAATTACAGAAGCAGCGAATTCACTACGGCACCAGTGAATTCGCCATGGCAAACAGCGAAATAACAATGTCACCGGCGAAGTAAAAAAGTTGCCGGCAACAACATACAACAGATCGGTGAATAATTCACTGGCAAAAGACACCACAGCAAAAAACTGGCAAACAACCAGCGAAAGACCGGCGACACAGCGACAGGCCATCAGCAAATTGATGATCCATTGGCAAAAGCAAGCCTTGAGTGTCGGCCACACTCCATATACAAAGAACGATGCTAACGACAGATCAGCGAATAATTGACCAACAAAAGACACCACAGCAAAAGTCCGGCGACAAACCGGCGACAGGCCATTGGCGAATGAATGGGCCACCAGTGAAAGCAAGTCTTGAGTGCCGGCAACACTGCAAATTAAAAGAACGATGCTAATGACAGATCGGCATATGATTGACTGGCGAAAGACACTACGGCAAAAAACTGGCCAAAGACTGGCGACAAACTGGCGACATGGCGACAGGCCATCAGTGAATGGATGGGCCACCGGTGAAACCAAGTCTCCACCCAGGCTGGCAAAACCAAGTCTTGAGTGCCGGTGACACTGCAAATTAAAAGAACGATGCTAACGATAGATTGGCATACGGTGATAGGGCCGCAATGCGTCTAGGCCTAAATCTGCGCATTTTGCATCATTTCACACTATCTCTAAGGGATAGAGAGAGTCCTAGATGAGCTCCAATTCTGAGGACTTAGTGGCGACGATAGAGTGAGATTTTAAAGCATTTAGAGACCATGGCAATGTAGGACATGTTGAAGTTCCACCTGGGCGCTAGCCACAGGTGTACTGAGCAACATAGCTATAGTGGAAGTACTCTACAATACCGCTATGGTCACTTACATGGTTTGGAGGGGGTAAGGCTAGTGAGAGCGGTTGAGGCTGGTGAGAGCGATGGAGCTGGTTAAGAGTCAAGAGACAACTTGTTGATATTGACAGTTTCCTGGTCTTATATACCGTACTACTGTTTGTACCAACCAAACAAGTATGTAATGAAGATATGTAAAGGTCACGTGATGTAATCTAATCTAATCTAATCTACGTGATGGGAAAAGTTTCAACACCCCCCCATATTTAGTACATACTTCTAAATACATCTTACTTTTTCCCACATATATATAGGTACTTTTGTTTCGCCTAGTTCTTTATCAGTCCGAAGTACGGGATAAACTTGGAAAAGAGGATTTTCCCCAGATTCTTAGTCAAAAGGTCTGCAGGGTTATTCACTCCTTCGATGAATTCGACCGTAATAATTCCTTCGGAGACTTTTTCTCTGACGAAGTGGAATCGCACGTCAATGTGCTTGGATCGCTTCTCAGTTACAGGGTTGGATGCGATAAAGACGGAGCCGTTGTTATCTCCGTAGATCGGTACTGATCCGATCTGCATTCCAAGTTTGGCAAGCATGCTTCTCAGCCATGTTGCTGCGCGACTGCAATCTGATAGCGCCATATACTCTGCTTCTGTAGAAGAGAGGGCGATGGTCTTTTGCGCCGATGATACCCATGTTATCGCTCCAGACGCCAGTGATATGAAGAAGCCGGTGGTAGACCTCCTCGTGTTTTCATCTGACGCCCAGTCGGAGTCTGTGAATGCATAGATCCCTTTCCCTGAGTCCCCATCATACATGATCGCGTAATTTTTCGTTGCCTTCAAATATCTGCAAATATCCCTAGCCACCTCTAAATGGCGTCTGGTGGGATTTGCGGAAAATTGGGACATTTTGATTACAGCGAAGCAGATGTCAGGCCTCGTTCCAATCATCAGATATAGGAGTGATCCGATGACGGATTGGTACTTAGATCGGAGTTCCGCATTGGGTTCATCTTCGGACGCCATGGGTTTGTAGCCCGTAGGGAGTGGGGTATGGGTGGCATTAGATTCGCTCATCCCCATGCGTGCCAGAATTTTCTCAAGGTAAGGTACTTGATCAATGAAGATCCTCTTCCCACGTTGCCTTATTTGGATTGAGAGAAATTCCTTTGGTTCCCCATCGGGCACTAGGTGACCTAGGTCCCTACATTCCCATGTGGTCATGAAGGCCTTTTTCTTCTCTAGCGTATATTCCCGGTTTGTGCCGAGAAAAGCAGAGTCGTCGACATAGATGACGGCAATTACAATTTCCCCGTTGGTACTTTTGTGAATGAATACTCCCGCATCGGAGTGAAGCCGGACAAAGCCGAGCTTTTTCATGGAGGAATCAAGTTCCCTCCACCAGGCTAATGCGGCCTGCTTAAGTCCATATAGAGCTTTGAATAGTTGGTACACGAGGTGTTCTTTCCCTTTTACTATGTAGCCCTCAGGCTGTCGCATATAGATGACTTCACGGAGCGTTCCATAGAGGAAGGCTGATGAGACGTCCAATAGAGTCATGAACCACCCTTCAAGGGCTGTCAATGCCAGTATTAGCCGGACGGTTTCATATCTTACGACTGGTGAGAAGATCTGATCAAAGTCGATCCCTTCTACCTGTGAGAAGCCTTTTGCGACGAGGCGCGCTTTCAGACGCCCGTCGGACTTTTCGTTGTAAACCCATTTATTCCTTAGAGCTTTCCTCCCTGCAGGCAGGGGTACTAGCTCCGTGATCACCCCGCGGCGTTTGAGCATGTCTAGCTCTTTACGTTCAGCCGCATACCAGTCTTCTTTATTTGGAAGAGGGTATATGTCTTTATGGGACATGTCGACAATGCCAACTTGGACTGATATTGCCTCCATCAGGAGGTCATTCATCCATGCCGTTTGACCGCCCAGTCTCCGTCTTCGATCTAATTTTTCAAGATCAGACGCTGGAGTGTCTTCCCCATAGATGCTTCCTGGCATCTTCCGAACTCGTCGTTCCCTGATCGGTCGATCTGGTACTTGCTCGGGTTCCGGAGTGGGTACTCGCGGTTCGTCATCAGGCTCACTGGCAGGCAAATCGTTGTCTGATTCAGGTTGATCCTGTTCAATGGGAAGTGGGTCATGAGGTGTTTCGTTGTGACTTTCGTCGTCGTTGCTGCCAGGGATGAGATCCTCAAACTCATCAGCCGGCTCTGGGTTTTCCATTTCTGGGTGGTTTTCTGGCAACGGGTCGATATGGCATCTAGGGTACTTGCTTTCATCAAAGATAGCTTTCCCTCCCATGAAAATCGTGTTGGTCTCAGGATCCATGAAGCGGTATCCTTTGACCCCTGGTTTCGATCCGAGATAAATCATCAATCGGGATCTTGATTCCAGGGAGTTCCTATGTTTCTCCTTTGGGATATATACATATGCCTGACATCCAAATACTCTGACGCTAGACATGTCGGGGATCTCATTGGTTACCCTGAAGTGAGGGGTTTTCCATTCAAGACGCTGCATGGGGGTTCTGTTGTAGAGAAATGCTGCGTGTTCCAAACAGAATTCCCACCACATGGGTGGTAAGCACACATCGAAGCGCAATGCCTGAGATTTTTCCCATAGTGTTCGATTGATACGTTCTGCTCTACCATTCTGCTGATGCTGATATGGGAGTGTGACGTCGATCAGAATTCCATGATCGGCAAGTACATCCTTGTATTCGTTGAATTCTCCACCTCCATCAACCCGCCATTTTTTAGGGGTGGCGGCGAATTGATTCTGGATCATCGCAAGGAATTGTTTCAGCGCCGTGATGGCGCCTGACTTCTTCCTAAGCAAGACGACCCAGACATGGGAAGAAAAATCATCCAAGAAGGTAAGGAAATATTTGTACTTGTGGTACGATGCCGTGGATATCTGTTTCAAGTCCGAATGGATCAAATCAAAGGGTTTGACAGCCCTTGTCACCGAGTTAGGGTAAGATTGATTCGGCATTTTCCCTTTTAGACACCCCGTGCAGCTTTCCTGTGATTTCTCACGTACTAACGTTTTGGGTACTCCTTTGGTACTGGTGGGAATCTTATTGAGCGCCTGGTCATTTGGGTGGCCAAGGCGTTTATGCCAGGTTTCAACAGTGATTTCGCTAGAGATCGCGTGGATTTGGTCGTAGCGTATTTCAGTGTCTAACCAATAAATGGTTTGTCCGATGAAATGAGGCGAAAACTGTATTTTGTTCAGCCCTTTAGAGATATTAATTTCTCCACGCATTCCATCAACTTTGTAACCATGGTTAAGGAAGACACCTAGGGACAGTAGACGTGTGTCCATATCCGGAATATAAAATACCGGACGTAGGAGATGAGTTTTAGTTTCCCCATTTAGGGTATGCCGTACTGGAACGGCCCCAACTCCGAGAATTTCCAGTTTCTTTCCCTTTGCAGCTGTTTGGACAAATCGCTTAGCCTTGAGAGGCCTGTAATATGCGAAGTCTTTGAACTCATGGGTAAAGTGTAATGAAGCGCCGGAATCTAAGATCCACTGAGCGCGTTCTTTCTCTTTGCAGTGTGTGCAGGACGCAAAATGCTTGGTATATTTTTTGTACAGATCATCGCTAAAGAGATCTATACTATCTGCATCGGTACTGGCTAATATAAATTCAAACGTCTGTGCGTGTTTATTAGCATTTCCCATTTGGTCAAGTTTGAGAGAAGAATGTGACGAACCGTCAAGTTCGATCAGCCCATCTTCGAATTGTTCCGGCCCCATCCGCTCGCTTTGATGGTCTATGTCCATCATTTTCAGAGATTCTTCTATCGACGGGGCTACGCGACGCTGTTTAGCCGGCCTTTCGTCGATGTCGGGAATGATGGTATCTAGGATACGCAGATTGGATCCTGAGGGGCGAGCACCAATGCCGCGTGCGAGTTTGCGGACATGGTCGTTCTTTTTCCACACGGACGGTTTTCCAGAAGGAAGCCCGGTGTACTGTGACGGAGGGGGGTTCATTCGCTGAAGGAGCGACTGCATCTTTTGAGAGTCTGGCTGGGCGGTACTCATAGTTTTTCCGCGCCCAGTGACGGTTGTGAAGGACGGTGTCGGAAGAGGAGGGAAGTGGATGGCGGGAGCAACGAACTCAACCGTTTCTTCCGCGTGGTCGGACGCGTTGTCCGCAGTGTTGGCGTTCTTCTTCTGATTGCGCCAGCGTCCTTTTCCCTTCTTCTTTTCAGAAGCGGTACTATGGTCAGTCGAGTTAGGCTGCTCGTCAGCGTCGTTCTGCGAGGTACTCGGCTTTTGCTGCTTTTCCCATTTGGGGTCCTGCCCCTTGCGCTTTGTCCCGGAGATTTTCCGGGCCTGCTCGTTGGACGTACGAGTGGACCCAATCGAATACTTGCGCCGGTACTCTGATATGATGCTTTCGGCGACGGCCTTGTAGGTGAAATCGTCGGCGTCATAGACCTGGAAGAGGGCGGTGGAGAGTGACGACCAGGCGTCGGGAATTGCATTTGCCAGGATCATTGCCTGCATCAGATCGGGGACGTCAAAGTTCGAATCGGCGAGCCGAGCGAAAAGAGACCCCAGGCGCTCGATTTCAGGGACGGGGTCGCGTCCAGAGAGCTTGTAGGTGGCGGCGGCCTTGAAGTCGCCGAAGATGACGGCCGGGGATACCTTGGAGTAGGCATCCTTTAACGACTTCCAGGCGTCTTTCGAGGAAGTGGCGTCCTTGATGTGGCGTCTGATCGCCTCGGAGACTTTAAGGCGTATCGCCCCAAGAGCTATGTCATCGTCCCTGATCCAGGCTTTTTCTTCCTTGCGGAAGCCGGGCTGGTCGACCGTGGTGGCCAGCACAGGAGGAGCAGTAGCAGTGGCCCCAGGGGTGGAGACTGTGGTGGTGAAGTCGGCGATGACAGGGCGGGGGATGTCGCCAGAAACAAGGCGCCAGACTCCTTGATGGAGGAGGTAAGACTTCATTTTCTCGGCCCAGCTCCGGTAGTCGATGCCGTCAAAGGCAGTGATCGTGTCGAGGGCAGAACGAGAGGTAGACATTTTGAATGAATCTAAAAAGGGTTCTCAATCAGTGATGTGTTATGAATATGATTCGAGAAAACAATTGAATGATTCCTTATGACATATTCCCTTCAGGAATAGCGGTCATGGGAAAACCCTTTATATGTCAGAAACGTATAAGGTGCGATCAACGTTTCCACATGGAGTGTACTAGGTCAATCCCCTTAGGGACGTTTCATGACAGGTACTTGTCGTAATGACGTTCCCAGGTTCATATGTGAAGAAGTATGACTCAGAACCTAGATCTTTCGATCGGTTCCTTGCCAACCAGGGTAGAGTGGGCAGGTACTCGCTGTTGCCAGCGTTTCCCAGATCCCTTCTGCTATCCGGGGCCCATAACCTGTTGAAGTTCCACCTGGGCGCTAGCCACAGGTGTACTGAGCAACATAGCTATAGTGGAAGTACTCTACAATACCGCTATGGTCACTTACATGGTTTGGAGGGGGTAAGGCTAGTGAGAGCGGTTGAGGCTGGTGAGAGCGATGGAGCTGGTTAAGAGTCAAGAGACAACTTGTTGATATTGACAGTTTCCTGGTCTTATATACCGTACTACTGTTTGTACCAACCAAACAAGTATGTAATGAAGATATGTAAAGGTCACGTGATGTAATCTAATCTAATCTAATCTACGTGATGGGAAAAGTTTCAACAGGACATAGCGCTGGTCACCACTATAGGCTTAGCTATGATACTCGAGAGCCATGGGATCGCCTCGCGAGATAGATAAGACTATCAAGCACCTCTCGAAACGAAGCGTGAAACAAGGAGATTGGTTATATTGGATTTATCGATAACACTAGCACTGTCTACTATACATCGAGGGCTTGACTGGAGACATTCTCGTGAGAGGCTTGGCAAATGTGCGCCTCGCTTCGCGTCCAAATCGTCCATATGGGGAATAGCCAATGACATCGGATCGAACAGACCGAGATCAGGTTTGATACACCGCGATCAATGTGCATTACATGGCAGATATATTGATATGGATCGGTTGTTGATCGGTTGCTTACCAAGATGACCCTTAATCAAAGCATCTGATACCTCGCAGTAACTCATTGGCATCGTCGCGAGGTGTATCAATAGACCGAGATAGTGGAATAGTGTCCTCACAAGCATGATAGAGGTAGAAAATGGAGAAAAGAACGTACCTGTCGCATTGTCAACCACATGGACACATCGCGATGTCTCTAGCAAAGGCTCACTTGACTGGATACCCCTTAGCGAGACCACATGCATCCCTTTTCTATATTTATTGCAGCTCATGTATAAAGTCTCATAGTTTCGTCGTAGATAGGTTAGGTTAGATTGTGCCCCAGAATTGATAGCATTTGTCTTGTGCATCTGTCGTCGTTCGCGAGTATCATTGAAGCCTCGAGATCTTTTGGTTTGCATCGGAGGTCAGTCGCAATTGTGTTTTGTGTGTTCGAGAACTTGTCAATCGTCAAATCGTGTTATCTATTGGTCATATTGGTCATTGTCGTGTTCGTATTCGGTCGAGATCATGTTCGCGAAGTCTTGTTGGTTCGGAAATCACAAACCTCGGTTCATTATCTATTGAGAACTATCTCTAAGTCTTGTTCAAGACCTATCGAGCCATCGCTAAACGAGTTATTCAATTGTTGTTTTGGAAGAGTCGCATCCTGAGTGATCCCACTCATCACCCTGAACTATATCGATTGAGAAGTACACATCGCGAGACTTGTTCGGTCTTCGTTGTTGTGTTTGGTGTTTGTGTGTGTGATAGAGATATCGCTCGCGCTCATCCCCAGACTCACTTCCTTCGTTTCAACGGTAGTGAATGAGTCAGTAACTGCGGAAGGCAGTGCACATGAGTAAGATGACTGTGGACTGAGTAATACTACTGCGGAGCTGAGTAAGGTTACTGCTGCGGAGCTGAGTAAGGCTACTGCGGACTGAGTCATACTGGGAACCTAAGGGAGCGAAAGTAGGTATTAGACTTAGTGTATTCATAAGAGGGCACCAAGTCGGGATGATAAGTAAAAGAGATGACGTGGTCCGCATACTGTAGAGTCCGTAACAATTACCTATAGAGCCAGCACTTACCAGCCCACAAGTTCAACAAGTTCAACAGCCATAGTCTTTGGATGTCCAGTCTCAAAGACTGAAAACCAGACCAAAACCAGACCCAAAAAGACTGGTTTGAAACCGGACCACGGTCTTGGTTTTTAAGGTTTTGGATCACAGCCAGTCCTCGGTTCTCTTGGAATTTAGAGTTTGAAAGACCAGCCAAAGACCGGTTTAAACCGGTCTTTTCCACAGAACGATCCAAGAAACCGAAATCAACTGTTGAGGATTCAGCAACAGCAGCAACGACTGTTTGGTCAAGTGCCTCAGCTGATCATGTGATGCATCTGTCATCATGGGTTCACTGTCGTCATAATAAATATGAGCAGGAATACTCCATGAGCAGGACTCAAACATGAGATCTTCTGATGATGGCTCTGCTGGGAATCGAACCCAGGCTCACTTGGATCTCGACCAAGGGTGTTAACCATTACACCACCGGGCCTTGGTTCTATCATGTTGGTTTCTCCAACATTCACCCGGCCCGAGGGGATGCCATTGTGCCGCGTGGGCGACGTCGTGAAGGAGCTGGTTCCCGATGTGCATGTGTGGTCTCTGACAAGATGCCAGCAGGGTGGAGCACAGAAGAACCATTGAAAGGTGAAGGTCACCTTCCACCTGCATGCTGGGCAAAGGGTTCGGTGGTTGTGTGGGACTGCCGTTTTTGGTAGGATTATGTCATAATTCGGGGTGTGCAAATTTTTTTTTCCCTGGGTGGGACCCCCACCCCAGGTCCAGA
This sequence comes from Entoloma clypeatum, assembly GCA_963565915.1. Taxonomy (NCBI): domain Eukaryota; kingdom Fungi; phylum Basidiomycota; class Agaricomycetes; order Agaricales; family Entolomataceae; genus Entoloma; species Entoloma clypeatum. The sequence goes on along the minus strand of OY751488.1, from coordinate 4,616,735 downwards.
ATTCTGGTTCCGCCACCCCCTTGTAATTAGGTCACATTCGGGTGGCTCCGAGTCACTTTTCTCTGGGCCTGAATGTTGCTGATCATTGCTGATGGGAATTTGATGGGTTCTCGGCGTGTGCCGAGGATCCACGAGCATGTCTCAGTGGACTTGGCTGAAGATACTATCCCTCACCCTAAGGACAGCGTGGCTGTGTCAAAATCCTCAAGGTCGGCAGATTTCTCAGATTGCCTTCCCAGCTACTTTCACGACCTGATGGTCAACACAGACAGTATTTAGGATTGACTCTGATTGAATTGAACACACAAAATGTTGTAGAACTGTGGCGGATGTTGAGATCGCTTGACATCTGTTGAAACTGCTGAATTTGGGGAGTCACACTAAATGTCACCTGTCGGTCCCTGTCATTTCGGAGTATAAATAAAGTATCACATGGACATGCTCTTTAGGTCATGACACAGCCATGCCAACCTTAGGATGAGGGATAGTATCCAATTTCGCGATGGGGATATTGCTGGTGTTGGGATTTAACAGGAAAGAGCCTAATCAGGCAGGACCACACACGGTGTCGTCCCAGCCTGATTAGGCTGGGTATGTGGGAACACTAGGTGGATGGATGGCAGTGAACATCGGAGGTCACATGTCACAGGTCACAATGGCTGAACATTTGGGTACAGTATATTACTAATGTGCACTGCACATCGCGATTCCTACAGATTTGGCTACTGGGGCTATTTCGGGCTAGTACTAGTGCCTACTAGCCCGAAATAGTTCAATAATCACAAGTTCAATAATCTAGGTCAGATCGATCACTAGGGCAGTGTTGAGATGATGCCAACATGTCGCCAAGAGACCAAAGACTATGATTTTTTCTCGTTCTCAATGGTAATGGGCTTACTTTTGTAATCATAATGTCCATCATCTGTAATGTATTCTAGCACTTTCATAATGAATGAATAACTAACCAACTCTTTGGGCTAGTTGGACTTGTTATCTAGTGATGAGCAAAATAGCTCCAAATAGATCAATATCCTTCTGTGGAAATGCTGATGCAGAATCGCATGTGTTTCGGCTCGAGCACAGATTGGACTTGTGTAAACAGTTGTTAATTAAACACACTTTATCACATTGCTACCCTCGAATTAATTTTAATTAATTAAATTAAATTCTTCGCGTACACTCCTATAGTGAGAGTGCCAATGGATCATCTCCTCTGGGTCGCGGTCCCAAATCTCAACCATTTGCTCTTCCTTCCCTACGTTGCTGATACCCGTGTATGGATACCCGAACACGATACGGAATAACGCCGCTTGCTGCTTCAGATTGACACCCTTCTCCTCGAAGTTTCCCTTTGGATCCAAAGTGAGAATCTCCTGGATGAGAAATTGCATTGATTCGGATATTTCATATGCCGTATGTTTTGACTTGCGCGATATGGGAAATATCGGGACCCAGGTGCCTCTAAGCTAGTAGTTCGCCCAAGAGAGTAAAATCAGTGAATTGAAGTCGAATGACAGGAGAACTTGGAACTCACCGTGTCGTTGATAAATTTCACTACTCCACACAATTCCTCCATGTCCTCCACTCTCTCATGGAGAAATTCGGGTGGAGTCACCCCCGGAGACAAAGGAGTCACCTCCAGTAACATCTCTGGCCTTCGTTTGGGCCTTTGGCTAAGAGACTGATGTTCCACCCACTCCGCTTTGAATCGCCCCACATGTGACGCCGTCAGCTGGAGCTTTCCGGCCTTCCACTCTTCCCTTTTCTCGTACATTTCGACAACACCCAGCCACCTCCCAAGATGTGCAGCCATGAAGATTTGCCATGAACATGCATTGGCGAGAACGACTATGGTCTTGAAATATATGTCCGAAAGCTCCATTGGAATGTATCTTGGGTTCACCTCCGAGTCTAAGATATTCGTGCATGCTTGTTTCATGGATCTGAGCTGTTCAGTCACGGATCTGAGCTGTTCGGTCACGGATCTGAGCTTAGCGCGAAGAGCGGCAGGCGTCTCGTCCTCCCAGTCATCTTCAATGCTTGAGTTGAAATCGTGCATAGAGGGTGTTGGAACTTGGAATGCTTTAGATGCCTTATATAAGCTTACGTAGTATGACTCGTGTCTATTATTAGGAGAGGTTTGAAACAGATAAATATATTTTGGTCCCGTAAAATATCTGTCGTGACGTACGAGCAAATGCCTATGACATGAATGAGAGACAACGGCGAGGAAGTGATTCCTCATCGAAAACGGCAACTGCGCCCGGGATGGAAGAGGGGAATGAGGATACGTAAGCACGGAGTCCCGACCAAGTCCTAATCCAAATCAAAGAGCAACACCTCTGCCGTCTCTTCACCCACATTCTCAACCACAAACGTCGCGTGCCCTCCAACAGCGATATACGCCCCATCGCCTTCCTTCAACTCCAACCTGTCCCCATTCGCCTTCGCACCGACACCGACACTCGCCCCCTTTGCTTTGCCCTTATTATATCCTCCCGTTTGAATGACATGCACATACCCCTTCTTCCTCCTCATCACCTGCTCCACCGCCTTCCCCTTTTCCAACAACGTCGCGTGCATCATCAGCGCGCTCTGCACCGGTGCCGGCCCCTTCCCATCTCTCTCCGCATTTACGCTTTCGCTCCCGGCGGGTGCGACCACCAGCACGAACTTGTTCAGTTTCTCTTCATCTGAGAAGTGACGGGTGTAGTATTTCGGCTGGAGGTGCCGCGTATGAGGGACACTCCAGATCTGGAGGAGGTGCACGGAAGACGGGCCAGGCGCTTTCTCTGAGTGAGAGATTCCAGTGCCCGCGGAAGTGAGTTGGAGGGAGCCGCGCGTGAGGAGTTCTGTGTTGCCCATTGAGTCTTTGCTGTATAGAATATGGTATTTCAGAATACATATACTAATATATATGCGCATGACTTACTGCTCGAGGGTTCCAGAGACGACGTAAGAGAAGATCTCAAATTCGCTGTGGGAATGTGTGCCGAACCCTGTCTTGGGGGCGACGCGGTCCTCGTTGATGACGCGGAGGGGACCGTATTTTTGGTGTTTGTGATCTTGGTAACTTGGGAAGTTCATGTGAGATCTAATGATGCAGCATGGATCCAGGGGTTAGGAAGCAACGCACCCAGCGAACGAAAATGTATGGAAAGTCTTGAGCCAGCCATGGTCAGCATTTCCTCGCTCCTCACTAGGGCGCGGAATCATTTTCATTGAAGACGACATGCTTGTAGATCTAGCGAGAGACCAGGTGAAAGTGTCGACGTCACGAACGCGTAGTTTCAGATCGGCTTTCGAGACTCGGAAATTGGTTTTATAACAGATTTGTTGCAGAGCGAGCTTCTCAGAAACTAGAAGTGTATACGGGGAGATAGGCCAGATGATACGGCGTAGCTTAGTGGTAGTTAAGTGAGGAGCTACGGTGGCTCTGCCAAAGATAGACCGCGAGACGGTTTTATTTGCAAAAAGGTGGGGGGATGAGATAATGTCGAGGTAGATGGCGAGTCTTATATAGGCTAGAAGGGAAGCGATGAGAAAGAGGCTGGCAGGATTTCGGATGCATGACCGTCGCACAGAGCCATGAACGCATGAGCACACATTTTTTTTTTGGCGCGGGCGATCGTGTTCGCCGTTTCAGGGTTTGGTTGAATCCATGGGTGGATGACAAAAAAAAATGTGCCAGTGGCCGCCTATTGCCCCCCTAGCTCAATCGGATAGCGCCAGAGTTTATAACCCTATCACCTGAAGGCTATGAGTCCGACCGTCGGCAATATATTGTAACCATAGAATTACTTACACTCTTTAAACTCATGTCGCCAGCATTTGTCACCTTCGTATTTCAAATTTCATCTCCCATCCAAATCAGACCTTCCTTACTCAAGTTAAACCCTTCGTAACCGCCTTCCGCAACCTGCCTGCACTTCTCAATATACACCGACAAACCCCCACAAAATGCCGGTGCCCGTCCGACCTCACCACCCGGCGTCAAAGTCCTCGTGTATTGCCCAAGAAGACTGGCCGAAAACATAGCCTGTACGAGCTGACCCCACCCTTCCTCCGCCTCGGCCGTCGGCTCGATGCGTGTGAGGCCCTTCTTTTGCATATGGTCGATACAATCTACGATCCACGCACCCTGCGATTCCTACAATATACATGCTTAATCAAAGATATGAGCAACAAGAACGCAGGAACTGACAACGAGACTTGGTGCGTTGACCAATGGTGTAGGCGCATGTGGACCGCAGGGGAAGAACAGGTTCGGATATCCGGCGCTGGCTACGCCCAAGTAGGTATCGAGACGCCTGTCCCACTTTTCACGGAGCGTCTCGGCGCCGTCAGTGATCCCGCGGATTTCAATGTCTTTGATCGCGCTCGTGATGTGGCCAAACCCCGTCGCGAGCACGAGAACATCGAGGTGGTGCTCGGTCCCGTCTCGGAGCTTCACGCCCACCGGTGTGATCTCATCTATCGGGTTCTCCTGGACATCGACGAGAGTGACATTCGGCTGGTTGAACGCCTCGAAATACGTCTGTTCCAAGCAAGGAAACTGTTTCGCGCCGATGGGGTGGTCTGTGATCGCCGGAGCGAGCTTCTCCCGCACCACGGGATCGTGGATCCGAGAGATCACTTTCTGTCGCCAGAAGGAGTACAGAAAGTGGTTAGCAGCGGGGTCGAGGAAAACCTCTTTGTACGAGCCGAAGCAGAGCTCGAAGCCCCCGATGGCCCATAGTTTCTCGAAATTGGCGCTCCGTTCGTCCAATGAGGCGTCGTTGTAGGACTCGGTCCGGAACTGGAAGATGCTCCCGGTGAACGTGTCAAAGCGGGCTCGGAGGAGCTGCGGGAGGGACGGGTGGGGGCCCTCCGTCATCTCCCTATGCGTCTCGGGAGTGACGGGGCTTTGCTTCAGAGGCAAGGCGAATTGTGGGGTGCGCTGGAACACGGTGAGATGTCCCGCGAGCGGAGCGGCGGATTGGATAATCTGCACGCCGCTGGCGCCGTTGCCGACGACGCCCACGCGTTTGCCGTCAAACATGGCAGCGGCACCACTGTCCTCGGGGAAACGCGCGCTGTGGTGACATGCCCCCTTGAACGTGTCTAGGCCTTTGAATGGCGGGATGTGCGGCTTCGAGATCTGCCCTGTGCATAAAAGCAGGAAACGTGGGTGGACCGTTACGCCAGAATCGGTGGTGACGCCCCAGCGGTCGGTGGCGATGTCGAACTGGGCGGACACAACGCGGGTGTTGAAGAGCATGTCCCTGCGAAGGTCTAGTTTTCTGTCGACGTAGTGAACGTAGTCCAACACTTCTTCCCGTGCGGGGAAGCGCTCGCGCCAGGTGAAGCCTTTCCAGAGGTCATCCATGAGGAACTGGTAGATGAAGAACTCGGAGTCGAGACGCAAGCCGGGATAGCGGTTCCAGTGCCAGACGCCGCCGAGGTCGCCGCCTGCTTCGAAGACTTTGACGGAGAGGCCGCGGGTGCGCAGCTGGTGGAGGAGGTACATGCCGGCGAGGCCAGCGCCTACGACGAGAGCGTCGAGAGCGTCCTCAGTCAGGGCAGAGTGTTTGGGCTGGGTTGTATACATGAAGGTGGGGATGAGAGCGGTTGAAGCAGTTTGGAACCGGGGAACTTCCCCTGCCATTTAGATAACTGTCGCAGTAGTCAACCTCGGATCATCCAGACTAGCTTTTACTCTTCTCGTACGTACAACTGCGGTTCGAGGGGGACATTCGGGGATATGAGGCATAAAGAGGCTGGGAGGGAGCCATTTTTCCCCAAGAGTCCCTATCTGCTCTGGAGATAAAATCCTGTGATGTAAAAGGCCCGACAAGGGTTGCGATTTTCTATTGGGCCAATGTCATGGGCTTGGATCGGTTGGCGCTTTGCACCATGACTCGGGGAGTCAAACTCACTGAAATTTCGAAAATTCGAGCCTTGCCTCGTAAGCCCAGAGGGGTCCGGAGCAAGTTCGGAAAAAGAAAAAAGACAAAGCAATGTTTGGCATCCAAACAACGCTTGATCAATTCCAGACGTGGCAATCCACATCGTCATCTCATCTCTTCCTCCTCCTCTCTCCATGTCCCACTCGCACTCGCACGCGCCTGGTGAATCCTGCGGGTCCCACTCGCAAGTCCCAGCAACACCCGGCACCCCTCAGACCCCAGGGCCAGGGTTGGTGCCCGTGCCCACCGACCCCGCCCTGCAAGCCCTCATCGACCAAGACTTCAAGCCTGTCGCCCTCGCGCTTTCTGAGGACCGCAACAAAGCTCTCTGCGAACCGCACAAGCTCGAGAAATGCGAGGCGTGCGACGTTGACTACGTCAACATGAACCACCTCTCTGCACTTCTTGCGAACAACCCAGGCCTGCTTTGTCCGCCGCCTGCGAACATCGTGACGCAGAGGCTGACACAAATAGTCACGTCCCTGAAGGACGAGGGGAACGTGCGTCTTTTCATATATTTCTCCTATCCCGTTTTACTTAATTCATCCGTGTTTTCTCTACAGAAACTCTTCAAAAGTTCGAACCACACCGCCGCCGTGAACCGGTACACCGCCGCCGCCACCGCCGCCTCGTCCCGCCCTCCATGGGAAGCCAGCCAGTTCATGCGCGAAGAGCTCTCCACCGTCATCTCGAACCGCTCCGCATCCTACTTCGAGGCGCACGACTTTATTTCGGCCATGGCAGACGCTGAGCTCGTCATTTCGATACGGAGGAATTGGAGCAAGGGCCATTTTAGAAAGTCAAAGGCGCTGTTGGGGTTGGGCAGACTGAGGGAGGCGGCGGATGCGGTCAGCCTGGGGCTGTCTTTTGAGCCCGCGAATGCGGTACGGCTTTTCGTTTCTCTTTGGAAAGGTAGTTCTGACGCGTCGTGTCAGGAGCTGAGTACGTTTTTGGCGGAGATTGAGAGGGTTGAGAAGAAGTTGAAGGACGCCAAGGATGAGACTAGACGTCATGAAAAGAGCCACTAGGCGGTGGCAATTTGGGGACGTGTTCCATCACCTCAAGGTTTCAGTACCCGCCATTCTCTCTCTGTTTGCACGCATGTTCATTGTAATCGTCGCACACATACCCTTGATGCACATCGCCAAACATTTTGGACATGAAACGAAACTAAGTTGCATAAGTGAACCTGAGGGCGACCTTCGGTAACCTAGTCTCCCCTTATATCAGCGTCTATGGGATTTGATTGACGACGCTCAATAACCATACATAGCTTGTTGTTATTGGACTCTACGTGTAGTGTACTATGCCTCGTCTGCCAACGGTCTGCATGTGTTTGCGAGGTTTGGGGCTTGGGTGGTAAAACCGGTAAAGGGGGCCGTTTCAAAAAACAAGCCTCCATCAAAGGTATGGGGAACTCAGGCTGCCGAGGGTCGTTGGCCGATGGAACGAAAGAACATGAGCGCGGGAACAGACGTGCGACTCGTGGCGGGTAGTGAATGACCCGAGAGGACGGGCTGATGTTATGAACGCCTGGGAGGGGCAGACAATGGCCGCCGTGGGGGCGGATGCGATCAAAGGACGCTAATGGAGGGAGGAATCCAACTTTATGGGCTTCGTGGTGAGAGTAAAGTGTCAGTACGACAGATAAGCATTATGACTTGTACGTCATCAGTGGGGGGGGGGGGGGGTCTGGGAGAGCTTGTAGCCCACCTGCAGTTTTTGGCTCAGCGAAAAAAAAAAAAAGAGAAATACCGATCTGACACTTGAATCTCACCACTGAAGGAGAGGGAGGTTGCGGCGGACAGGCCTCCCCCCCCCACTGGAAGTGGAGGTGCCGGTGGAGTAGCTTAAATGGGAGTACAAGTCAGGCTGAGGCTGAGAAGGAGGAAGAGGAGAAAATGGACTATGCGGACTCGGATGAGGAGGAATAAGTACGCGACGGTGTTTCCGGCCGTCAAACGTGTCCGAGTTTTAACGGTTTTTCTGACTTTTTCTCCCAGAATGTGTGCGAGTGTCGTTTACTGATCGATCATGGAGGAGTTGGAGTTGGTACGTGATCAATGATGTGAGAGTCAAGTGAGAGTGCATCACTTTGTCCTTTTGTCTTCAGGCTTCGACCGCTAACTTTCCTGTTGGTGGAAAGTCTGTGCAAGAAAAACCCGATGAACACTGAAAAAATATACGGACATGCTGATTGTCGGACGAACTTTGGGTTCCGAGTCAACACTCACCGCCGAGAGTAACAATTTCCAAGTCAAGTAAAGCTGATGACGCCTTTGGAAGAGGAATCGACATTCTCTGCGCTGTATGCGAGGGCGCGTGGCTTCGACCCAGGGGAACACCGTCCGAATGTTCGCATACTACTTGAAGAAACGCAAAATCGCGGTTCATGGTCGCCAGAGGCTATCGCCATTGAGTACTCTAGTGAGTAAGGAATGGACGGCCTGGCCAAACGAGGAAATTCGTCTGAAATAGGTACTTGGTCGGCGGTAACAGGGGGCCCCAATCGTACAGGATCCATATCTGCACTAGTGCATCCACGAGTGACTCGGACTATTATCCGAGTGATAGTTCCAAGAGGTGAATGCATAGTAATGTAAATACCTCCGAGTCGCTGCTGGTAGAGAGGTGAGTCAGTAGTGAATTAGTATGCGCAAGTATTGTCATGCAATTGATGAGATCGCCTTGAGATCGCCCAAGTTGTCCGTTTTTCTCAATTTGTCCTCTCCACGCACAAAAGCCACATATCATCTCAAAAACAATAGATGAAATTCGGTTCTACAATAGCAGCAGGGTTGCGTACATATTTTACGGTGTGTGTGTGTGTGCAAGTGATGTGATACTAATGCAAAATTAAGAAAGAACCGAAGAATCACCAATCGCGGGCGAAGAGCAAGCCCGCACGCCGCCTCGCTTGTTGACCTTGGACGACTTTGCTGCCCTGGTTGTTCTTGTTGTTGCCCTCAGCTGTTGACGGGACGGCGATCGCGGTGGGGTTGGCGTCGGTAGCGTTAGCAGCGGCAGTCGCGGTCTACACAAGGGGATCGAATGAGACCCAGACGGCATGGAAAGCTAGAGTTGGGAAAAACAAACACGTACGACGTTCTGGGAGGCAGAGGCGGCAGCAGCAGAGGCAGCCTGAGCTTCCTTCTGCTGCTTCTCTTTCTCCTTCTCCTTCTCCTTCTCAGCCTGAGCTTTCGCCTTGGCCGCAGCGTCGTCCTTGCTCATCTTGCCATTTCCCATGCCCTTGTTGTTGCCGCCCTTGCCCTTGCCCTTGTTACCGCCCTTGTTGCCGTTGGCTTGGCCGGTTTCTTGTGGAGCGTCGTTAAACTGGGCGGGGGCGAATCAGAAGTTCAGGGGCAAGGAGAGAACAGGAGAACAGGACGCACGACGGTGACGGTAGCGGCAGGCGGGCAAACCGCGGTGCCGTTGACGATCTTACCCTCGGTATCGCCGTTGCTATCTATGACGTTCGCCGTGCCGTTGTTGTTGTTGTTGTTGACATTGTTGCCGTCGTTCTTGTTCATGCCTCCATCCTTGCCCTTCTCGTTCTGGTTCTTGCCTTTGCCCTTTGCCTTGCCCTGGCCATTCTGGTTCTTGTCCTTCCCGTTGCCATTGCCGTTCTGGACGGCGGGCACGGTGGTGTTGTTGGCGCTGGGGACCTGGCTGGGGTTGACCTGCGATTTGAAATTGAATTTGTGTGCGATCGTGAGGCAGGAAGAGGATTTGAACTTACTTGAGGCGCGGCGCTGGGGACAGACGGAGGAGCGGCAGAGGGAACGACGTTCTGAAAGGGCAAAGGTTGATCTTAATTCATAACGGTAAATTGGGGAGACGAGGAGACTTACAGTCGGGGCAGCGAGAACGCTAGTAACCACGAACACGAGAGAGAGAAGGGTAGCTTTGGTGAAATGCATCGTGGACTGAGAAGCAAGAATGCGTCGAGGTAACGAAGAGACAGGCTAGAGCAGTCGAAAGTGTGCTGTGTATGGCAGTCAAGCCCACAAAGGTCGAATAAGGTCGAGTTGAACGGAAGTGAGGCGGTTTGAAAGAGAGACGGAAAAGTCGATCGCTAGCGACCGACGAAAAAGAAAGTGAATGGGTGTGGAAGGAAGGAAGGAGAAGTGAGGAAACTGGGGGGCAGAGATGGGTTATTATATACCTAGAGCGGTTACAGGGCAACGGGTGCTGATCTTGGGGTGGTAACCAAGATCAACATGGGAAGGTATGAAGTGGACTTGTTGGTGTTGCTTGGAGCTCTTTCGGGGTGGTGATAGATGGTTGCGAGTGCGACGGGGGTTCTGACATTTGAAATCTGAAGGACCACAATATAAAATTACCTTCTTTCATTCCAAGCGTTGTCGTAAGGGCCAGCTCACAAACAACAGATCGTACCCACTGAGAAGAACAAAGAATTCCGGCAAGGATGGTGGAGTCAAGACATATCGCGGTCACGTGGTTCTTGCTTCGGGCGGAGTCACTACCGAGGTGCAAGAGGCCCATTTGTTGTGGAAGAAGGAAGAGACGCAAACGACTTGGAGTTCAGTGCATGGCATAGTCTGGAATACTTCTTTTCAAGACGATTTCATGCTCATTTGTTGACCAGGCACTGGACCGCTAATATAATACTTGGGATATTGTGTGCAGCGGCCAATAATTCGTCGAGTTTCCCTAGAGAAACCCGGATTACTCTTCTACAGATAGCAACGACGTGCCGAGGAATCTCATCCCCGCACTCGACATGCTTTCGAGTCGTAAAGACTCACTTGTCCGTTTATCTCCAATCCTACCGACATTCAGAGGGAATGAAGCAAATGACTCGGACGCCCCATATGCTCGTGAAGTTCATCCTGTCAACTTTTGTATTGTGCCTGAAATCGATGTTGCAGTCATTGATGGGCGTCGTCGAAGCTTCAGATTGGGAAAAGATTACTGTCCTACGCATGCCGCATACGACGCTGAAGCAATCGAGAGGCCAACCTCTCCTTCCCAATGACCGCCCTATTCTATTTCGTCGTGTCCCAACGACGCCCACGACAAGTTCACGCAAAACGCCACCTCTCTCCTGCACAAGCAGCATCGCTCAGCCATTCCTTCTCATTGGGAACCACTTCCACGATTCACCAGCCTCCGAGACCTCCAATATCGTAGACCATGCTGAAACGATCTCGGCGGATGGGTGGACAACGATTACTCAGCTCCGGCAGCCCCATGGATTGACCTTCGGTTCGCATTGGTGGGACCTTCGATCACCTCTCAGCACAGACATGAACTCACGCAGTTAATGCTTTCTGGGACAGCGACTTCTATTGGTTTCATGCTTCAAAGCTTCGTCAATTCCCCGCTTCTTACGTTCCGTCTGGGGTATGACACTTCTGATAATTGGACATGGTGAATCTGTCTCGAAGCAGTCTCTGAATGGTCTGAAACACTAACTGACCTGGAAATAGTCAACGCACATGAGTACTCGTGAATCCAGCACTGCTGCATCATTGTGTCCTGCTCTGGTCAAGATGTCAAGATTGACCAACATATCCTTGAAGACATAGACGAAGACGAAGACTTTCGATGGATACCAGGTGTACCCGACGAAGACTTCGTTCAGCTCGCATCCGCGTGGCCCAGTATTGAGCACCTGGTATTGAATGGTCCATCGGAGGATCCTCTGGCCACATTCACCGCGCTGGAAAAGGTCGCAATACACTGTCCAAAGTTCCGGGAGTTGCATTTACCTTTTGTAATCTATCCACTCCCGTCCACGCGGCGCGTCTTGTCCCGTGGCCCGAAGAGCCTGACGTTCTTAGGTCCAGTTCCGCCAGACAGTTCAGTGCTCATTGCCAGATACATTGGCGGCCTTTTTCTTTCCCTTGACGTCATTCGCGGAAGCTTTCGTCAACATCGTTACAAACCGGATCCCAATGAGAGGATATGGTTCGAAATTAGGGCTGAGCCGGCAGGGTATGATGATCCTGTTCCTCAACGTTTCCGCTTTACGCTTCAAAACGCTTCAGAAAGTGTGCTTTCTCATCGTTTCTTGGTTTAGTACGTACGGACGAGTTCTGATGTACCTGGCATGATACCTAAATTGCATTTGAATAGCTTTGATACATTCAGGATTTCGGTGTGGGGCTAGGCGTCGGAAACGCATCTTCTCGCGATCTTGAAATGCCCGTTTTACATTTTCAGGATCAACCAAATGTGTATACGTATACGTACTATGCAGTCGTTCAGCCAGCTGCACTTTTCAGGCCTCTCGAATGAAGCCTACAGAAGTCGCAGAGGTGGGGAAGATTGCTCAAGAGAGATAAAATGAAGTCGTTGAATCCACTACCATCATAGTACCATGTCGGAAGATGGGAGAGCTGTAATCGACTGTAAACCACGGAAAGAAAAAAGGTTTATAGGATGACGGCCATTGGAGAGCGCTCCGAGAAATCAATACTAAAGAGTCATGCTATTCCGTTCAGATGGTCGTTAACAACCTGACCGTCGAGATGGTGATTCCGAAGATGTCTCCAATTGAGGTGGTAGATAAAGTACAGGATGCAGGACAGGAGAAATATTATGAAACAAGGTCCTTGTATTGGATGCGTGACCTGGATGATCGATGACTTTAGAATAAAATCTATAAAGTACTTCAAGAGAAAGAGAATGATGAATTCATTAAGCCCCAACCCCCTCGGGAGATGGAATGAGTCCACGAGGCCTTCGCCCAATAGCCTTCATGAACGTCTCAAAGGTGAGACGACCACCATATGTCACATAATCGTATGAATTTCCATTCCGAGAGGCATGAAACGCATTTGGCAGGGACGAGATGGCATCGTTGAAGAGCTCCCAAAGGGGAATCAACCAGGTCATTGAATTCCGGTGGGACGGCATTGTAGACCTCGACGGCCACTGTGCTGTTGGTAAGAAAATACCCCTTGGCGTTGTAAGCATCTAGGAGATCATCCGAGTTCCATTTCTTGATTTCTGGGGGGGAACGAGAGTGATTTTTGCCCTTGAAATCGTAGTGAAGCGCAGCCCAAACGAGAATATAGAAAAAGGATTCCAAGTCGTGACGGTACAGGTGAGGTGGTGGCGTCTTGACCAACAGGTCGCGTGCCATGATTGGGATGGTTCCAGTACGGTGCGTGGCGGTGGTAATCGGGGGCTTCTCCTTTCTGATTGAGACGAGAAGCCATATCCCAGTCATTGACAACTCATTGTACACCACCATCGTCTCGATAGCTGTACATCAAGTTGTTCTCGCTCAAGTCACGGTGCAGGACTTTGTCAGTCTCAAACGCATGGTAGTGACCTGGGAGAACATCCAACTCAGTCATGAATTAACACGGACTTGTTTCACCATAAACCACTCACACTCGAGACAATCGACGAAGACCTCCTGGAACTCCCCAACATTGTTGATCTCCCATAGCTTTTTGTACTTCTGCATCAACCGTGCGTGAAGCTGTCGGTCTTCAAGTTGGAAATCGCCCAGTGAGATGATCCTCAGAAGCTCCACGCGAGGAAGCTTCAACGCGTCGGCGGTGAGGGTTGTGGAGAAATTGACTTGCGGCAGGTGATCCTTCCACCCAGGAATAGCCTCCCCAAGTAGCTTGTTTGTGTCTGCCTCAAAAGGACGAACTTTCAGCGGCCAGCTGACCTTAAGCGCCTCATTTTCTTTCTCGAGTTGCTCGGAACGCGAGACCTCGTAAACCACGACCAATGAGTCCCCGATAAGCGAATAACACTGCTTTAACGACGAGCGCCGGAAAATTGGGGAAGGTAAGGCGAGCACCCACTACATCGATCTCGGATCCTGTGACTCCTCCGGTAGAGGCTCTAGAGATAGCCGACTCCAATACCATGCAAGGGTCAAAACCTGAACATGCATCGTCGCAGATGCTGAGGGAGTAGAGGATGAGGGCGAGTTTTTCAGGTTCCTCGCCAAAGTCCCTTTCGATGATAGTACGTGAACGGCCGAAATACCGAAGAGAAACCTTGAAGCGGTCTACGAGGAGGCCCGAGGTCCAGAGCCTAGTCGACACAGCCATGGTCTCGAGGGCATAAGTTGCAAGTTGAAGCTGATCCAGAGTGAGCTGTCGGGCTGGACAGGATTGACCATCAGAACCTTTGATGCGCTTGGGCGCAGTTTCGCTGTTGCTTCCGCTGCGCTTTCGTTTGCTGCTGGAACCGCGGGGAGTTAAGACACCGTCTGAGATGGATCCGCCACGTTTGCGCCTGCGGTTACCCTTCTGCCAGTGACCTGTGGACAGACTCATCGATTTTCCCCGACGGCTTCCGGCGAGTTCTACAGACTGCGCGTCACTGTCCATTCGGCCTTCCAAGACGATTCCTATGTTGTGAGATCCCGAAGTCCCAATCGCCGAAGTTGTCGCCGTCGCGCTACCGCGCCCTCCTTTGCTGAAATTCTCGTGATTCTTCTCGATGGCCCAAAAAAGGTACAATCGGATGAGCTTGATGTCTCCATGGTCGAGGTCCTTTATAAATGTCCGCTTTGCGATTCACAGGCCACAAGCAGATAATTCTTTGACCCTGCCTGGCCAGCACTGCAAAGGTATTACTTACAGAATGAGCAATGGCCCATGGGGCGACGCGTCAAGATTTCCGCCCTCTCACCACTAAACTAAGCAGCCGAGAATTTTGGTGGCTTCCGCCTTCCTTCATGACAGGGTCCTTAATTTTCTGCGGCTAGAAGTGCTTAGATTGCAGTCGACAACATCTCTCATGGAATCATGCTTGGAACCACGACGCCGACGTCGCGGGTTGGGCTTTGCTGCTGGGACTAATGCTTTTCTCCCGTGGCATGAGGGAGCGTTGATTCTACACCAAATGATCCACCGTCATTTGGTTGGGCCGCAAAAATGGACTCCTCTTCCATCTCACCCCGCCCTCGACCAGCTTCCAAGCCTCCACCAAACCGAAGTTGCGTTAACTTGGTCTCCTCGGCTGTTCGTTCAGTCCATGCCTTGCCTCGAGCAACGCGGAATATGATCAAGAGCGTCGCCAGAACCTAAACCCGAATCAAGTTTTTGGATAACTTCAATTTACAGAGCCCCACTCACCTGCGTCTGACCGAGGAAGTAAGCGTTGAATATCGAATTCAGCTCCGGCCCAGGAAGGAAGATCGATATCGCGGAAAGCAGTTGAAATACGACATTTATCGCCGCAGACTCCACGACCATGGCCGCCATCCCTGTATATTGCACGGTTTGATGATCCCCCATGAGCTTGCGGATGCGCCGATGATGATGAAATAGGCGTCCGACGATCAATATCGCAAAGATGAGATTCGTTGCAAAGACCGACAATGGCTGCGCGATGAATACGAACTCGTCTAGCCATTCTGGATTAAGAGGGGCGTCTTCAGATAGCGTGGCAATGTAAATGAGCATAAATCCAAAGGCTTGGGTGTGAACCACAAGAAATCAGTGAAAATTGATGCTCTAGAGAATGCATCGCATACCTATCAACGCCAGCGAGGGCAGAAGGAACAACGACCATGTCAACCAGCGAATGACGCCACGACAGCCAGCATACAAAACCCAGCAACGCCAGAGCTGAAAAGTGTTTTCAACCTCGTGCAAGAGAAACAAGATCCGTGACAGCAACCCACCAGCAAGCCGTCCGTCATAAAGGTGACAATAACGAAGGCCACGGTTCCGATGTCACTCGCGACAGTAGGAAACGGAGGGATATCCTTCTTGAGAAAGTGATCTACGAGCTGCGCGACGTAGTTGCCCTCCAGCACCGAATCCGTAACCAAATGCACGGTGCACAACGCATATATGGTGAAGACATATCCAGACATGATAAGCGATCTTCTCCTTTCCTCACTTGCTTTTCTGTTCTTCCAAAGCCGATCGACGATCATGGCGAATAGAGTCGAATTGATGCCATAGATGATGCTTGGGAGGATAGAACTGCCCGCAAAGGTGGCTACCGATCCGGAGACTGTCGTAACCATAATGAGCAGCCAAGCAAGTGTTTCGCAGGGAAGCAAGATGCTTTCTTTCGTTTGGAGGCTCCTTGATATACCGGTAATTCAGGGACTGCGGGATCCACGGGAATGGGGGGCTGGGCATGTTACTGGCATGTTCAATGATGCTGGGTATGATTTGCTTTGATACAACGAGTCGAGACAAAATCGAGGGAAAACGGGGGGTTTTGATTGACAGCCTGTAGCGTTTGCGGAAAGTGGAATTGATAGGCACAGGGAAGGCTGATAAGAACGCGAAGCTCCATATAGAGCATTTGGCTTCCAGTTCATTGACTGGTCGGTATCTTCAAGGCTTCCCGGTGAGGGCTCGTCAACGAAACCGTGCTGAGAGGCGCTGAGTAGCGGAGAACAATCGACAGATACAATTGGTCAAACATACATATTCCATAAGTATTTCTGTGGAAGCAGTGTTGGGCCTGTACTGTCAAATCGGGTGATCTATCCGTGAATGCATCATCGTGGCTGACTGTCACATCAGATTTAATTACAATTCAATATTCAACAGATCAAGGAGCATACCCCTGAACCAGAAATGTCTGTTAGAAACTTGATGCATGATGTCTTGGCAAGTGAAGGCGTTTTGATCCTTGATCCATACAAATATGTGAAGTTGCGAAACATCACAGACTCGGAGGTCGATTATCTGAACTTGATTGTGAGCCGTATGGCACCGCGTGCAGTACATATTTTCCTTACCTTATTCACAAACAGAACCAGGATAGGACCGCTCCCTGCCAGCCTTCAAGCCTCGAGGTAATTGATTAATTGATAGGCTGACGCCATGTCATACGATGTTTGAGCCTTGAGAAGATGTAAATGTTTAAAGATGTGAGCAGCCGGAAGGGTTGTGTGCGCAGTATTTGTACTTAGCGATGAATTAGAAAATGAGGATCCACTGTGACCATGAACGAAAGCACATAAAGCCAGGCCGCCCAGGCAGAAGGCCGCAGCCCTTCTTGCTGTAGCAGAGTTTACAGAGCAGGTCTCGAAGAGACGGGTGTTCAAAGAAGTGCCAAGCGAGCCCGTGGGCTGGTACAACATCACTAGACGAGCTCGAGGTAGAAAGACATCTGAATTTGCCCAATAGTAGCTGACAATTCTCCGGTGCAGTCCGAGATACTCGTCGCAATCTCCAGAGCTCGAGACGACATGGGTTTTGAACGAAGAAGGATTAGCCCCCGTAGTACGTACCCAAGGTCAAAATTGAAAATTTGAAGCGTTTGCCATCCAACTTCAGCTCTGTCACGTGCTCCGACTTCCACCGTCGTCCCTCCAGTGGCTTGGACCTGGCGCAACTATCATTGCAGTCATTTACAGAGCCCGGACAGTCGTGTTGTTCGAACATGGAATGTATACAAAAAGCTAAATCACTGCCGAAGAAAGAAGGAACACCAGAGACGAGAAAAGAAGAGGTGCAGCATGAAGATATCACTGATTGGCCACAGTCAAAGAATGCTTGGAGGTCAGTATTTAGTACGACTGGAACACTTATTTTTATTATGTTTGACTAGGTCGGGGACCATAAATCGTGTCTTGAATAGTCCAGACATTATTCTTCAAATATTGCGCGCAGTGGCCTGGGATTCAGTCGATGATTCCGAGTCATCAAGTTATTCCAGAGGAACTCGAAATACTCTTCTACAGATGGCAAGAACCTGCAGAAGACTCCTATCCCCCGCGCTTGACATTCTTTGGAATCGTCAAGAATCACTCGTCCCGCTACTATCGATTCTGCCGACATTTAGCCGGAGGGGAAATGCTCGAGATACAATACAATATGTTTGTTGAGTTTCTTGTCGACTTCTCCGGTCTCGGGCCTGAGCTCAATATGACAGGCATTGGTCGGCGTCGTCGAAGCTGCGCACTGGGGAAGATTGTTATCCTATGCACGTCGCATAAAACACTTGGAATGCAAACACTCTGAACGAATCGAGGATTTCGCCTTACTTCAGGTCGCGGTTCTGCTGAAAGGCGAGCCACTCTTACCAAGCCTACGAATTCTCTCCTTCCCACTATCTCCTCCGTTATTTTTCCTCGTGTCCACACAACTCCGCCAGATTACTGTTGGTCAAAATGATTTCAGTCAAGACGCCACCTTACTCCTAAATAAATTATCACAAACAGCACTGAGCCTCAGCCATTTTTCAATCGCCAATGAAGCCCTATTATCGCCTTCTCTGTGGGAAGCACTTCCGCGGCTCGCGAGCCTCCGATATCTTAGCATCCACTGTGCTTATAAGATCTCGGTGGCTGGGTGGACGGCCGCGTCTCAACTGCAGCAGCTACATGGATTGGCACTGACTGGCCGCTTTTTTTCCTGGAAATGTGTCGTGCCTATTAGCACAAACATGCCTCGATTAAAGCAGTTGACTCTTGCTGCGCAGGCAACAGATATTGGTCGCATGCTTCAAAGCTTCACCCATTCACCTCTTTCTTCAGTCTCTCTTCAGTACGCTGCTCGTAGATCCACGCTGGCGGATGCATTGCACCTCCATATCGAAACAATCTCTCAATGGTCTGAAACACTGGTTGAACTAAAGATGGAGACGCTTTGTGATTTCATGACTAGTGGCGGCACCTCATTGTGTCGTGGTCTAGCCAAGATGTCAAAATTAACCAAGGTTTCCTTGCCATTTGATGCAAGCAAGTTTTCGGACGAAGATCTGCTCCAGCTCGCGTCTGCATGGCCCAATATAGAGCAACTGAAATTTGGGGCCCAGGGTTCAACGGAAGATCCCACGGCCACATTCACCGCGCTAGAAAACTTCGCAATACGCTGTCCAAAGCTCAGGGTCTTGTATAATATTTCTCTCCAAATTCATCCGCTCCCACCTACACCGCGCATCTTATCCCATCGCCTGCAAATACTCCGTATCCTAGGTCCAGTTCCCCCGGACAATGCAGCTCGTTTTGCCAGATATATCGACGCTCTTTTTCCTTCCCTGCATCACATCGAAGGATTCGGTTGTGGTCTTGAAAAGAATTTATGGTCCGAAATAGCAGATGCGCTCATCCATTGTGAAGGCGTTAGGGCTGATGACAAGAAACGGCGTGCCACCAGTACGATCCCGTTTGTCGATCGCATCTCCGCTGATCCATTTACAGCGCAAATCGATGGTTGATCGTCAAATTGCCTCTTCCGTTCTCTCGCGTTTGAGATCGAAAGTGTGTTTTCTCACCTTGACTTGAAGAATAACCTCAACGCTTTAAATTCAGCAAACTTGAATGCTAAGTAACGAAGAACGCATTGAGCAGTTTCCGAAATATAGTGATTATCTGGTGAAGAATTCTATATTGTAATCCTTGGTCCTACTCACCTTCACGCCGCTACCTCGCGTCACGTAGGGTACTGCCTGCCTCCGAATTTAACTTTTCTTTGCGCTATTTCAGCAGCATCTCCCATGAGTCCTGCGAGCCTCAGTTCATGTGACGTCTGACTTCAACGGCCCGGCGAAAACCTTCTTGAACTGTTACAAATTTAAACTTCTGGGCACTTCTGGCTTTATGCTCTGCATATAACAAACAACGCTTGGAATACGATCGTTCTGCGACGAATCAGATCGCGGGTCGTCTGAGTCAACCTCTCTGTATCGGGTTTACATCACTAAAATCATGTTTCGACGATACCGTCTAGAATCACGGGGTGGGGCATGGTTGTTTTATCGATACGGGGGGACATCATTACCTTTGATCATCGAGAGTCGTCGCCGTCGACTAGCCAATTCCTGCCAAGTCAGAGGTTTGAGCGATTCCTCGCCGCCGTTCTCTCGCACCGCCCGTGCCTTCGTATCGAAGCTAACCAGGAAACTTCCACGCAGACCAAGAACCCATAGGAATATATCAAAAGCACCCACCCCTTTTATCTAAAACACCCCGTGGATTGCATTCTGGCGCTGTATGATACCGAAATTCTGAACCCGAACATCGCGAGACATCACACCCTCAACCCCCAGGCCAATGGTGGATCCAGCATGTGTGTAGGTCCTCGTAGAAGGTATCTGGGGTTGATGCCAGCATATGGTAAACGACTTCTAGATGTTCTATCTAGTATGCAATTGATGAGAGTCGTTATTTTGGTCCCTAAAGCCGTCATGGAGGCGCTCGTGACATACGCAGCTACTTCTTTTTCTTTGAAGCTTCCGCGCGGTGGTCCTCCCGGATCTGAATCATGCCCTGTGAAAGGACTGGAATAGGGTTCCGTTCAGATGCAGGAATTCAAGAGGCGCACTCACCCTTCGTAGCGGGAGTGACATAGGCGACCCAGGCGTACAACTAACAGTCCAGGCTGGTAGAGGGTCGTTCATACCTTCAAGAACAACTAATGAGCAAGACTGGGTGAAACATCAGCGCTTCGTACCGAAGTGCTAGCCGCAAAACACATCGTGCTGCTACCGTACATCGCGTCCCAAAGGACCTTAAATAAACGGGAAGCTGAAAGAGTTGAACTTATCAGATATTCCGGTAAGGCGAGGAACAGAAAACCCGCTTACCTTTCCACATGGTGATTCGCCAAAGTTCTCGAGATAGTCTCCAAGGAAGGCCCTGATTACGCCTAATGGCCACGTCGGTGTCAATAAGATGAACCCACCACGGCCAAAGCGATGGTGATAACAGTTGCAAACGGCAGAATGATCTGCCGCGGTTGATCGTCCAACGCCCGATGGTATCTCCCTGACTTGTTAATTAGATTCTTTGTGTAGTGACGGTAAAAGATGATACCATACCGAAGGAAAAGATGAGCAGAGCGAGGAAGTTCCAAGAATGCGATGAATGCGATGTGTTCTGGCGATCAAGCGTATGCTTGCGTGCGTGAAAGGCACAGGAATCGAGGCAACGAAGAACCATAATTCAAATCGCTCGTAAGTGAGGTCAAGCCTCTTGATAGCGTTTTTCCTCTTCTCGGCGTGAGTCGTCGCACTGCCTGTTGCAGCTCTCTTCGCTGCCATTTCAGTCGCAGGTGCAGCAGCCTGGAGTCCCGTTCCGGTCGTTGTCCCCGGCGTTCCCGACCTCTGCATCTGCAAGTGATAGTGATACATATCGCTCCTTTTCCCCCACACATAACCCTTTGTTCTCCCTGCAACTTGTTTGATTTGAAGCAGGGGCAGTAGTGGCTGATTTCTGTGTGGTGGTTTGGGGGTTTGAGGGAGGAGGTGGAAGAGACAGAGGACAGTGATGACGCTGCGATACTCGGAGCTGCTGTGGATGCTGGAGATGACGAGGCTGAGAATAGTGATGAGGCTGAGGATGATGACGCTGCAGGCGGTGTTGTCATAAATTGGCTTCCAATCTTCCTTGAGCCTATTCACGCGGATCTCTCCCGAGCTCGACACATTTGGACGGAAAGTTTTTGTAAACCAATCTGTGGCAGAGATAGGCACCGAGCGGATAATGCGAACGAAGCAATGTCACAGCGGAACTTGGACTTGACCCCAGCGTATGGCGTGCCTCTGAGGCATGTTTTGTCAACCTTTGAGGAAGTTAGCAAGGGTGACGCGACGCGTAGTTGTGACGCGACTCCCTATTCAAAACGAATTCCTTGTAAGATTTAAATATTGGTTCAATTCCAGTTTTCGGTTAAATGGTACCAACATATTCTCTTCACTTGTCTGGATGGTAATATCTTTCGGTGGGCTTTTTGAGCTTGGTGGGTCAAGCATGACGCGACGGCGATATCGATCGCGCCCTAGGATAGCTTTGCTTGACGTCATGTCATCTTCCTAGATCATGACCTTGTCTCGAACTACACCGACCAGTCTTTCTCTCGCCATGACCTTTTCCTTCATTCCGATCATACGCGAAATCGATCAAAACCCTACATTGATCCGGGGTTGGGTATGACGTCGCGGCGACGAACGGGATGCTCTTGTACGCAGGGCCAAAGAGGACATCAGCTGTCGGCAATGGGTTCGTAGAGACGAGGGACTAGGGTAATCGCGGCGAGGATCGGACCAGCGAAGAGAAGACCTGCGTTGAGAAGTACTTATGGCTACGTGTTAATGCCAAGGAATACTGGCCACGATTGATAGTGGATGTTCCAAATCTGTGTGCATCCACAGCCGTCGCCTGTCTACCAAGTCTGCCTGCGATGCTTGCAATGATGAGGCCAGCGAAAGGAATGTCCGAGTCAGTGATCGGCAAGTGATCGTGCGTGACAGTCACAAAAGAACCGTTCAGTGAACTCGACTACCAAACATCAAGTTTTTATTTAAAGACTATGCCTTTCAGAATTCTTCGGAGAGTTATCCATCCAAAGGTGTTAAGGGGATATTTCCCGCGACATGTTGTTGCTTCCCAACATCATCTACCAGTTCGCTGTCGCACCACAGCACAGACATCCTGCAGATCCTGAGGCGGACGCCGCCGTCCCAGAACCTGGAGGTCCGAATTCTCTGAATGACCTCGATGACATAGATGGCGCTCCCCATTTAGCGGACCTCGAGGAATACTTCTCCGACGGCAACGAAGAGGGCCCTGACGATAACGAGATACAGGAGTTCGAGCGGGAAGAATACATGGGACAACATCCAAATCGGCAGCCACTCTCTGACTCTCGCCTAAACGCATGGAGCTTCTTCTCTACCACATTCCCTACCGGTCTCTCCTCATTTTGGACGGAGATCAAGTTGGCTTTGGATCCTCGAACGCCT
The DNA here is from genome assembly GCA_963565915.1 of Entoloma clypeatum. Classification (NCBI taxonomy): domain Eukaryota; kingdom Fungi; phylum Basidiomycota; class Agaricomycetes; order Agaricales; family Entolomataceae; genus Entoloma; species Entoloma clypeatum. The sequence continues at coordinate 4,594,128 of OY751488.1, read as the reverse complement.
CCGATAGACCTGGAATCCTACGCTCCACGATATCGATATCTTCCTATCATTTCTGGCATGATCATACCGCTCTCTATTCTACTTGAAATTCCAGGTTTGAAAGCGGACTGGTATATCCGAACCGAGGCTAATAAAACCATCGAAACCAAACCCAACACCGTCATCCTTGACACAGGACTGGCTATCAGCATGCTATTTGGTGTTCTTGCCAACATCTGCTTAGTTGGTCGCTTCATGGAGATGAGAGTCAAATATATGACCATCCTATGCATCATTTTGCTCGCCGTGCATGGTATGTAGGCGAACCTTGCCTAGCGAACTTAACGATGCTAATTTCCTATCCATCACACTGCAGATTTGATCAACATCACCGCTGTGACCGTCTTCGGAGTAGAACATCGTTTCGGGGACGGTTTTACGTTCGGTCAAGGTTTCTGGATGACCGTATGCTCAACGTCGGTCTCCGCCTTCACAAACATCACCTTGATTATCGATCTCATTCGAACTCCTCAATTCGCAACCAGCGGTATGATTAATATCATCAGTTCATTTGGCTCTGGACTGATATGTAACCATGTAGGGAGTGGTCTCACACGAAAGCAGCGCAGTCTGGTCATTAGCGTGATGGTCATGATGTCTTATATAGCTTTCGGTGCTCTGGTGCAAGTTTTCCTGATGCATCTCACATTTCTCGATGCTCTTTATTTTACAGTTGTCACCATCGAAACGATAGGTCTGGGTTGTCCCCCTTCTCCTCGATTATACCATCTCATCGCCTTTCTTCCAGGTTTCGGGGATATTTACCCTGTTTCGACAAGTGCTCGCATCTTCACCGCCGTGTACGCTGTGTTTGGTATCATCAATCTCGCCCTCACGGTTAGCTTGGCGCGTGAAACGATTCTCGAAGGCATCGAGGTTGGCTATCGCAGACGAATCAAGGCTGTCCACAGGCATCGCAAGACCATTCACCGGGAACGACGCATCTTTAGGCGCTGGCGCGCCGCGGTCGATTTCCGTCTCCACCACCTTGGTCAGCCGATCTGGGTGGATGACCCTGTTCATCACCGTTCATTCTTCGGGCATTGTTTTGACAAGATCTGGCCCTGGCCCAAGGGAAATGGACGTTACAACAGCAGCCTTGGCTATGGTGATCACCCTCATCCGCATGGCATGCACCTGAATCTCGAGGCCCTGTCTTGGCACCATTTGGAGACTGCAGCCATGGAAGCAGGCGCTCCTTTGCGAACGCTGTTGCCTCCCGGATTCGAAAGCAACATGTCGTTCCCGGCTCCTGCAGTCTTCGACAAGTTCGATTGTGAAATCCGCTTCAGTCTCTCTCCGTCTCCAGATATTCCCCTTACCCATGCGCGTCCCGGCCGTACGGTGGCGATGTCGGGCAGCTTTGGGGTCACTGTGAACCATTCCCAATTCTCAAAGGTCCCGAAGCAAACCAGACCTCCACCTATACAGATGGGAACAGCCAAGTATATCCCGTCCAAGGAGCCAGTTCCGGGGCATTTCGAAGCGGTGAAGGTTGCAATGGAAAAGGAGGAAAAACGCGCGTTCTATGTTAGATTGTGTGCAGTGTGGATAATGTTCTTACTATTCTGGACGGTCTGGGATCATCGGTTTCCCTCAAAGGAGCGTATGTTAAACTTTTCTTTATCGCAGGTGGGATCTGGAATATTTGCCGTGACAGAGAAATGGTCTTATAGCATCTCGTTGTATTTCTGTAAGGGTCTTTGTTTCCTGGGGGCGGCGACCGGGCCTAACTTTTGCCATGCGTGTTCAAGGTTTCATGTCTTTCACAGTAGCATACGGTAGGTCTCGTCTAGTCGGGAGCGCCAGTTGGTTGACCACTATAACCAAGGCGACTTATACCCGCAAACGCCGGCCGGGCGCTGTGTATTTGTTGTCTGGTCTCTTCTGGGATTCGGGACGACGACAATCCTCATAGCCAGTGAGTCCTCCAACTGTCCTTCTATTGGTCTCAATTGGGGTGTCCGGTAGTCTTGTCAGAAGCTTATTCATCACGATACGAACGTGCCTTCAACTCCAATCTGTTCTCTCGAGTTCTCAAACGGCACCGCGAGCGAACTCTCGAAGAGGAAACAGCGGAGAGGAAGCGACCGAACCCCTCTGCGGCGCGCGAAGAAATGGTGAACTCGCCAATAATGATCCATGAAGCTGTCGAGGATTCTCGAAGGCGTGCGGAAAGACGTCTAGCAGCGCTGCCGCAGGAGCTTAGGCGCCACGCGCGGTCTCTCAACGAGAATGCAAAGTACTTGATGAGCGAACCGGGGGTCATTGGCCTATCAGGGACGGATATGCCGGACGGATTGAAACAGGTGATAAATGATGTGGCGGATGTCGAGAAACTCGGGGAAGGAATCAAGAAGGAAATCCTCAAGGACCGTGGTGCGCGCAATGTGAGTACTTTCCGAAGAGCGGATATTTGCGATAATGCTAACGGCCGAGCCTTTCTGCTAAAGACGCTGCTGGCAATAAGCATTGAACGTAGGTTGGATGTCTCCTTCTCGAATGTGCTGTTTCAACCGGCGTTATTCAGAGGCACTCAAGACAATGGTGGACATTGCTGAAGAGGCGATTGATGCTATGAAAGAACGGGATCGCCTTGTCAAGTTACGCTCAGCCACTGTTGACAGCGATGTTACTATTGCGCAGGTGTGGAGCCCTCACACTAGCGAGAGCGAGAAGACGTTAGCTCGATAGCATCGACCAAATGGATTGCGCCGCCGAGAACATGCTCAGCGGGCGTTGATGGACGAATGGTTCATTCCGCGAGGATTCGTTAGTCTCCATGCCCCCAGACTTTACGTGTGATTTCCAAACTTGCCTGTCATAAGTACATGGGTGGAAGCACCGGCTGTCTTACTTATGTCTACCTACATCTGTAGTACTAGTATGGCTGCATTCAGTCGGACTCGGAAGCACGCTAGAATACTTTGCAATAATACTCGCCTTTCGGCATTCATCTGCTCCCATCCGAGTCTGCACCACGCATAAGCTTCAAGCTTATTATCCCTTAGCTTTTTGGAGATCTGAGTGACCAGTTCCGCAAAGATACAGCTCACATTGCAAGATACGGTGACGCTCTTTTCTTGATGCCACTATCGAAGGATATGCCAATGCAACGGCGGTCTCGTTTTCAACGGCGCGCCTATCGCGTTTTCTCGCTTCTGAAAGACAGGGCAGAATTCAGGGAGATGTGCAACTTCAAGGGATACTATTATGTAGGTTGAAGGAGCCAGCTTATATGGACAGCTGCCACGTTCGGCGTGGCGTGATATTGTTAAATGATGCGTTACAAAAACGAAACTGGTGAGTGGGCCGCTGCACAGCACGGCAATACCCGAGTTCGATTTTTAGAAACATGTCGAAATTTATGCAGAGGAACGGCAGTCGCTTTCGCGGCATCCCCCCCTCCTTCTATATATTAACATGACCTATGAGAAAATATTTGAAATATGTCCTTACTGTTGTAAAATGCCTGGCGTGTGTACACAATGCTGTTGCCATACAGCGCGTCGAGTCCCCACCGCCCAGTTTGGTCCAAACCTTCTTCAAGCGCGGACTGACGCTCGATGATGAGGTCCCCGTGCTTCACGCAGTACATGGCACATGAAAAATTGAGTGTATTTTTACGAATTGCACAAAAGCGCATCATATAAAATTGAAATCAAACAGATAAGGTTTTCTTACCAAAGTCCAGTTATTTTGACGGCACCCAGCTAGGTCGGCGTTGGGCGAGAGTTGCTAGTACGGAAAAAGGTGCACGCGGGGCGGTATTTAGAGGAGCCGGCCCAGGAACGCGGCAGGAATGAGGGCTCACGACTGGGTCTGAATCCGACTGCGGCGCGTTGGCGGTCGGTCGAGGCCTGGGTAGCGTGTATTCGTAGATGGGTTGAACAGGCTATGGGCGAGTCGAACAGAGGATGAAGTAATCAAACAAAGGGTGGGTCGTGCGAGGTGGGCTAGTAACGCCAGGGGGGTTGGAAGGGCAGGGGATTGTTTGTGATGTGGCGAGGCTGGGGCATTTGTCGTGCCTAGGTCCGACCGAACGCGGGAGCGATGAAGGTCGAATCATGTTAGGCGTAAAAAGAAGGAGAAAAAAAAAACACACGAAAGCGCAACCGAGTGCCGTTCAAAGTGCTCGTCTGTCTGTCTGTCCACATCCAGCCAGCCGTCTCCGTTTACAAGTCCGTCGTGGCCCACAGTGTGTGTGACAGTTAGGCGCAATGCGGGACAAAGAGACCAAGCACGAATTGAGGCCTTGCAGTGAGTGATCGGGATAGCATCTTGGAAGAAAAATCACGACCTGATTCAACATGGAACAGTATGATTAATCAACGCATTTCGACGTCAACCTTGAAGCTGATAATTCGCAACCTCAAGCCACAGCGTGAGCCATGGCCCACGGCTTCACGAACTCCAGGCCAGGGCCGTGAGCAGGCAAATCACTAACGAGATGAAGTGGAAACACCAATAATTACGCTCGAATATATCATGGGCTGAGAGCTTGATTGAACAAATTAGCCCTTGGTGCATTCGCCGCGAAACCGAAGGAGGACTGACGACGGAGGGACTCGGAGAGTGACATTACTGGGCTTGCCAGGTCCTGAGGCTGAACGAAGCTGAGCCAAGGGAAGATCATCGATCAGGAATCATTGCTACTTTTAGTAAATATCACACATCACGAACCACAAAGGTTCAAAGTCAGTCGGAGATCCCCGCATGCTCACAATAGATTGAGTGACGAAAATTTTTGGCAGGGCTCGTCTGGAAAGACCGAGTTCTACGTAAACTTCGAACTCGGAATTGAGCGGCGGCCCCTGATTCATCACGAAGGATTTGTGGTGGAGTGGAAGGCATTATCCCACAATGCCGCTTGGATTCGGATTCTTGAGCATTTGAACATATGCCGGATGTTAAATAATGTTTCCATGGAGAAAAAGGATCGGCAATTATGCTCACGCTATACATCAAGGGGGAATTGAACCCCCGGTGAGTCGATCCCAGTGAACTCTGTAACTACCCAGTTACCACTACCCCATTGATGCTTAACATTCTCGACATCCTCACGACTGTCATGATTGAGCACGCAGAATCGCGTTCCTGCAGCTCAGCTGTGCTTTGGTCTTTTTTTAATTTTCCATATACTAAACGGAGCGCTGACGATTGGCGGAACTCAAGTTAAATTACTGATTTACTGCAAATGTTCTTTCGTGAAGAATGCAAAAGGAAAAGAAAATCTTAGGATTGCACCGGGATTCAAACCGTGAGTCTGGTGGGCCCCATGAAGGAAGAGTTGGATAAGTAAAATCGAAGGTGTGATAAATCTGAAGGGAAGAAAGAAAGGACGAAAAAATGCGGTGGTGGAGACTCCGAATGGCCTCTATGCCCCTCTGAACTCACGAAATGAGTGGAAGGACCGACTGTACACAGCGAGGAAATATTCTATTTTCAGCTTTTTGTTTGCCAAAGTTCTTGGTTATCGTAGGGAAACGTTTCTACCAGAGCTTGGCGTCCCTAGTATCCACAATTACAATGATTCAATCTAACAAAAGTGTCATTCATTGCGGCCTAACTTTGGGAAGAAAAGGACAATACATACTTACCACTTAACATAAATCGCGGATGTTACACCTCTATGATCAAATCTTCCTCATCCTCCTCGTCCACCTCCTTCTTGTCATCTTTCACATCACCTGGACCGTCCTCGCCCACCACTACTCCAGGCTCAATCACGTGGTTTTCCTCCAACTCCCCCGGGTCTTTTGGCTCGTCACCCTTCAACAGCTGTACCAGCCTCTCAATATGCTCCGAGACCTTTAAAAGCATCAAAACGAGATCCGATAAGAAAACAAAAAATGTCACACCTTGTCAACCGTCTCACTCTCATGTGCGGCCCGTACGATCTCATACACCCCATTCGCGCGCAGAAAGTCGCGGCCCCAGCGGGTGTGGCACAGCAGTAGCAGCGTCTCGACGTGCGTGAGGCGTAGAGTGGCGTCCGGCTCGCGGGTTTTGGTAGGTGGGAGGAATTGCAGGGATTCGGGGAGCTTTTCTTGGTCCTGTTCAAAACGGAAAATTTGAGGAGAATGAGGGAAAAGGAGGGGAGAGACCAACCTCGAGGTCGAACTCTTCGGGCCCGGCGAGCGGGAGGAGGATGTATTGTAGAGCGTCGAGGGCCGGTGCGGGGGCGGTGGAGGGTGGGACGGAGAGGGTGGTGGTGTCCGGGGAGAGGAGGGCTTTATGTGCTGATGCGAGGAAGGCGCAGTTTCTTTTTTCGAGACGGGTTTTTAGGAGTTTATTTTTGTGGAGGAGGGGGCTTACTTGATTGTAGATGCGACCCCGCCGCGGCGGATTTTGTTGTTGTGTTCGGTGAAGGGGAGGATTTTGGCGAGCGGGTATTCGAGCGGTGAACTAGTGTCTGAGGGGTTGATTGGGTAAGGTGTTAGAAAGAAGGTGCGTCCTGCTGGGGCCTGGAAGCGCGGACATCATATATTTGATACTGTGGATGGTGAAAGAATGACTGACAACGCTGATGTTGGCGAAGACGCTCGCTAAGAAATGGAGCTCGCCCTTTCTTGTCCGTTTCGACAGATCGCCGGACTCCGTAACTTGTGCGCCCTCTACGAATGCGTCGAGAAGGAGAGGGAGGGCAAGGACCTCGCGTGTTTCGCCGGTTGGATAGGGATCCAGGGAAGGGCTGGTCGCGCAGCGAGATTGAGGGGCGTAGAACGGGTGTGGGAGAGAAGGGGTCGGGATGATGGATACTTTTGCGGAGAGGAGGGTGGAGCAGGCGAGAGAGGACGCGGTGAGGTTTGAGAGGAGCATGGAAGCGAGATCGGCGAGGATCGATGCGGGGTTCTGGGGTGGAATTGAATTTATTTATTTAGGGGTGTGGGTGGAGAGGTGCGGCACGTACGATTATATAGGAAATTATGAAGTTCAAGAAATTTGGCTCGGACAGCGGGGAGAGGAGGAGAGGGGAGTCGGAGAGATTGACGAGAGCGCGAAATGCATCGTGGGCGATGTCCTGGTAAGAATACTCAGATCCACGAGGGATTACGCGGTGGACGGCAGGCTCACCGGTTGGTCCCTGCAGAGCAATTTCAAGTCTCTGATCACATCCGACTCTTTCGTCTTCGCCTGCAGCCCGCCGCCCTGCACTCCCGAAAAGAATATATTCCTGTGAGGCGACCCTGGTGGTGTCTGTGATAAAAGATTCTCCAACGCTATCTTCCGGGCCTGGGGGTTCTTCGCCCGCAGAAACGGGATAAGCTAATGCGCGTAGATGAGCAAAATAATTGTCTTCATCGTCGTCGTTTTCACCGACCTCGTGAAGCTGGGTGTCCGACATTTGAATTAAATTACACCCCTCCACGTGATCTCTCATTTAGACAACACAGCCTTATATAATCAGCCCGTAGCATAATTGCCACCACCATCGCAGCTCGCGGCGAGCTCGTGGTCGAGGCGGAGACGGATGATGGCCAGCTACAACAGGACACGCTACGTCGAGGATCTTCTCGAGCGCACAGAGGCTCTCCCGCCCTCGTTCACCGTCCACCTCCACATTGAGTACTGGACGCTGAACAATGGCTCAAAGTTCCTGTATAACAACCAGATTGCGGTGCGTGAATCGTCTGGCTGCATAGCTAAACGTCGCTGACTTGGTAACAAAGTCATTGCTAGACGATGTACGGGCACACCGTATACCCGTCGACTTCCTAGACCTGTTCGAGGCTGCGAGAGTACCGTTCTACGATGGTATGGATGTTCCCAGTGTTACGATCACTTACCCCATGTCGGAATAGGGTGCATGGTTGTCGAACTCTTGGACTACCGCCCGCAGCGAACCAAAGAGCCCTCACCAGGGAAACCCGAACGCAGCCGGGCGGTTCTCCATCCTAATTCAGAGACACTCTGGGCCGATATATGCACTCTCAACCAGCGGAACGGCGGGAAATGGACGGACATCGATGCTGTGGACGTAGAGGCGCGGATTCTCGTGAGTCTGGCAAGCCGATACGTTCCCGTTGTTGAGCACATGATTTCCAGCTGGCGACTTCGCCCCCTCTATGTCTCGACCCGGACCCTCACCTCACCCGCATAGCAAACCACGTCCTGAGGGTCTCCACACCGACGATACCTGTGTCGCTGAAGCGCAAGGCAGCTGCGATGGACACAGAGGAGAACGAGTCGGAGAAGGCCCGCCGAGCCAAGATCATGCAGTTCCTTAATCCGAGGCAGACCGGCAACCGTGCGCCAAGGTCTGACTTCTCATATATCCCCCCAAATATTTAAGAACTGATTATCGGATTGCAGTTACCGGATACTGGACGTCCTCCAAAACTTCCGTCAGGGCAGGACATCCCTCCCAAACGGCCAACCTCCACAACAACCCCCATCCACCCTCACCACCATCAATCCTTATGCGACAACCACCACCTCTTCTCTGCCCCCACCCACCAAGCCCCCCACACCCGCCATCACCGTCTCTCAGGCTGACTCCCCCACCGACTCTGACGACAAGAAGAAACCTAAACTCAAGAAAACCCCCACTCCCCAACTCCCCTTTGCCTCTGCCGCGTTCGTCCGCGCCCCTGGATCCCATACTCCAATTCCACAAGCACTTCCACCTCAAGCCCAACCCCAACTCCAACCACACCCACAGCCTCCCCAACCCCGCCAAACGCACAACTTCATCAACCACACCGCCCCCATCATCCGTTCCCCCTCGACCTCGCAGTCCCCGCTGCAGCCACAAGTCTACCCGAGCGTTCAGGCCGCGACGGAAGCGGCCAAGCAGCGCGCACCCACGCCGGCGCAGGTCAAGGCCCAGCAACAGCAGCGATTTACACAGTCCCCACGCCCGCCGTCATCGCACACCCCAGCGCCGCCCGTCTCTGTCCCTGTCCCGATCCCACAAACGCACACGCCGGTCCCCACGGCATTCCACCAGGCGCAAGCGCAGGTCCCTACGGCGCACTTCCTCGCCGCTGTGGCTGCGAAGGGACCGGGACGTGCGCCTGGGAGCGTACCGGCAGCGGCAGTGGGCTTGGTGGGAGGGACAGCGGGCCAGCGGTTAACGCCGATGCAGCAGCAGCAGCAACAGCAGGCGGCGATCCAGGCGCAGATATTGTATGCGCAGCAGTTGCAGCAGACGCAGCAACAGCTTCAGCAGCGCCAAAAGAATGGAGTGGGGGGAGGGGGGAGGGCGACGCCGCAGGTGGGCGCTGGTACTCCTGCGCCGGTGACGGCGCGGAACAGCCCGTTGGTGACGAACAAGCCTGTTGTTGGTGTTGGTGCCGTGGGGGCGAGGGCGTCGCCGATGCCGATGCCGATGCCGGTCGCGACGCAGGTGAACGTCCAGCAGCAGCAGGGGGGCCAGCAACAAGGAGTACGCGCGATGTTGCCCACCAACGCAGCGCTGCAGGCGCATTTGGCGGCTGCTGGGATGGGTGCTGTTCCCGGTGGCGTTCCTGTTCCTGCTTCTGGTGCTGCGGGTGGTGGAGCAGCCGATGGCCAGCCACGGGCCACGCCCCCGACGGCGGCGATGGGGTTTTATCCGGGCATATACAGTTATCAGTATCAGATGCAGTTGCAGTATTGGCAGCATCAGGCGGGGGCGGGGAGGGGGGTGCCGGGTGTGCCGGGGATGCATGTGGGGATGGTTGGGCCAGGGATGCGGGTTGGGGTGCCGAGGATGGGGCCGCAGCAGCAGCAGCAATCGGTGGCCGGTGCGGGTGCGGGTGGGCAGGGGCGGTAGTCTGCTGTTTGTTCCATGTTGGGGGGGGGGGGGGGGGGGGGTGTTGCGCTTTCTTTTCTGTTGTACCATGGCGTGCGTGTTGGGTAAGTGTTGTATTATAGCTGATTTAAAGTTGTGGATCTCCTTTCTTCTTTTCTATTTGTTCTTTGGCGCCTTGCTGTTGCTTTTATGTTATATACTTTATAATGTGAACAACGTTGTTTTTCGTTCGGTCAAGGTGGTGACTGGGATGTTACTCAGCCAGATGGTACGCATTCTTTTCATAACACTCAATGGGTACTGATCTTCGTTGATGCCTGTAACAGAACTTGCCATGCTCAATATTTGGCACACCCCATCCAAACAATTTAGCAATTGCAACTGCTGCACTCGAGTATTCGCCCACTGGCAGTGTCAAACTTTGACATACTACATAAGTGGCCGTGGACATCGGGCTTATATGCCGCATGCTACGCAACATGGACACTTGACCTGATTCCACCAAAAAGCTCAAGCCAAGTCCACGTCCCAGTCCCGCTCCCAAATTCATCAAACATCTTGCCCAGTAATACAGAACTTGATCAGAGGGACGACATCAACACGAACGTACCAGTACTTACTCTATTCACATTTGCATGACCAGGCTCGACGTGAGCGTTGTGCCCTCGGATGATTACGATCGGATTCGCGGCCCAAAGCCACGTTCAGGCTGGGGGAAAGTCTTCGCCCCCAGGCTCTTGAAGTGCAATCCCAACTTATCCAAGGGCCAATGGCTTGATAATCTCATCACTTCGACAAAGCTGCTCAATACCGCCGGCGGGCTAGCACCGTTCCCTTACATCAAAGTTGCGGCGGGGATTACGCTGCAGGTTCTGGAGGTCATAAAGGTGAGGCGCATCAGTTGTATAGACCATCCGCACAATGCCAGCAGAGTACTTACTTGACCATGCAGACGGCAAACAACAACCGGGAGGAATTCCAAGGTCTCGCTGACAGCCTCGTCCTGACGATCGTGGCAATCCGAGACACGCTAGTCGCCCATGGCAATGGGATCTCTTCGTCAACTTTTGTGATGAAGTGTCAGGAATATATCGAGTGAGCGAATACTTGATCTGTGTATTACCATCCACAACGATGCACAGGTTTCTCGTTCAACTTTCGGCTACTGTTAATGAAATGGTTCGGGACACTCGAGCATGGACGTGGTACTTGAAGCACGCAGCGATCCGGGATCAGATCGCAGAGATCAAGAAGAAAATCGATGACTTGCGCTCGACTTTCACCGTAAGACGACTTTTTCTTCTTTCAGGTGCTTGCATGTGTTTAGTGTTGACGGTCAGCATACTACAGCTAATGGCGATCACCGACCTATACCTTCTCGTCTACCGAAACATCCCACCTGAAACCTCGGTCTGGGGCAAGTCCAAACCCGTCCGTTTGATCGACGCCATGAACAAGACCATCGATCTGCCCATGGAGCTATGCACTACGCGTGATGTACCCCATTCTTCCTCTTTGTCGTCGTCGTTTTGGATAATTTAAAAACAGGACTTTGTCGAGCTTCTGAAATTCACGTTCCGCAAGCGTCCAGGACGTCTTTACGTTCAGCTCGACCAGTACGACTTGACGAGTGCCCTGGCGGTGAATCAGCCTATCACGGCTGCCCTTTGGCCTTACGAGGTCAAGCCTGGAGCGACGATTCTCATGAACATGCTGCTCAAGCGATTCCGGCTGGTTGGATCTAGTGGATCCGACCATGAAAATTCAGGTGGCCGTCAATGTCCCGCTTGCCAGTCTTTCTGCAGCAGGGCGTCTCTGGGTGACGAGGTTAAATGGTCAGTTCTCGATCTGCTGCACAACATTTCAATTCTTGAGATTTCTGTTCAGCCCTTCTTGCGATACGCTCTTCCGTGTGTCACATGAAACTCTTGAAGACGGAGAGGTCGACACCTTCGTGTCAAGTGGTTTCTGCCAGGATTTGACTCGGAGCTTGGCAGCGTCGTATTCTCGGGGCGATAGTAGCTATACCCCGGCGCAGTCGGTTCCTTCTGATGCAAATGCTCTTCACTGCTTTCGTCGTTTCCACTTCTTTCAACCCACACGAGGTATGTATCAGCCACCCTTCCTCCTTTCGGCGTTTACGGCTGGATTGAAAAACAAATCACAAGCTCCAGGACCGGCGACCAAGGGCTTCGGTGCCGACGTGGACAGAGAACTTGATCACGAGATGTACCACATGCGCTTTGCTTGCAAGCCGGTGAATGTATACAGCAGAGGTGGAAGGCAAGTTCGCTCCTGCACCTCTCTAGAGCTGCTGGTATTTGTGGCTGACTTGTTGGCGTTCAGGTATTTGAGCTGAGCTTTATGGAGCCCCAGCTACTATGCCGAAAATGGTACCATGTCTTCTGTGTGCGTCATTCCCCCTCAACGACCGCCCTTTCTTTTCGAGTTCATCTTATGAAGTTTCAAGCGAGTTTCAAGCACCGTGTCCGTTTTCAATCTAAAACTTTCGTTCCCAAATCCTACCTAGGGGCGCGTAAGCTGGTACAAGCACAGCCGGATCTGCCAAAGGTGTGTATGGCGGCGAGCTGGAGTGGACATACATGAACGAGTCGAGTCGGGATGAGGATGCAAGGAAGGTGTTGGGTTATAGGAAGGGGAAGGGATACGGAGGGAATAGATGAAGATTAGATTTCTGTCCACTATCCTGATAATTCATCATATTCATAATCACCACCGAACTCATCTGGGTATACACGGACGCTGCTATCACGATGAACGTTGGTATCGAAGTGAAATGCAATAAATCTCTGAGAAACCCATCCACCCCAATGCCGGCACCGATATCCTCGAACAGAGCTATCGACATCTCCGCCAAACCCCCACTCCTTCCTCTCCTGGCTAACTCTCCTTCACACAGACATCACTCCCCTCTCCTTCCTGCCCTCTTTCTCCTCTTCCAATTCCCCAACCCAACCAGGGCCTCGTGGTCCGCAAGATCGTGAGGTGGCTCAAACCCGGCGGGTTGTTCCTGAGCAACCTGCAAGCGGACGAGGGAAATATTGTAAGGGAGGACTGGACGGACGCCAAGATGGCTTCGACGCGGTTGGGCGTGCAGCTGGGGTGCAGCAAAGTGATGAGGAGAGACGGGGTGGGAATGAGGTGTTGTCGATGAGGTGGTGGTGATGGAGGCGGTGGGAGGGATGGAAGAGTGGTTTCAGTGGGTGGTGACTGCAACTTCAAGCTAGTATACACCCACTACCACTATCATCTTTCCAATGGGGTTTCTGAATACGTCGGGGCAACGCGTGTGCCTGGAGGCTCCCCCCTCGCGAAACGGAAGATCGCCATCGAGAGTGGAACCCAAGAAAACCTCTCCATAGTAAGGTTATTCATTGGTGGCGGAGCGGTGTTGTGGGGTGAGCGGGGGTTTGAGAACAGGATGTGCAACCGAGAACAGCCAAAGGTAGACTGCGAGAGCGGTATGCAGTCAAACTCGCCCGAGGCCCTCCGGAGAGTCCTGCAAAACCTTTCCTTCCACTCGCGATCCTCGCCAAAGCCCGGGAGACGCCGTTGGCCTCATGGGGCGGTGCCATGTGTGCGTTCTGGGGGTACCCCGATGCAGAGAGCGGGGAGGGTGAGTGTGAGGATGGGGTTGTTGTGGTGTTTGGTTTGGTGTGCCCCTTTCCTTCGGCTGGATGATGGAGCTGAGTGAGGCCCGGTGAGATTTGGCATCCTCAAACTGCCACATAATTCGGTTAACACAAGGCGTTCAATTACGGGGCAGGATTGCGGGACGATCCTTGCGTGTCTTGCGGGCACGGTCTCCAGCACGAACCAAGGTTGCGTCGTCATGTGTGCAGCTTTTTGAGTTCCTGATGTCGCACATCGCGAGTGAGCACGATAATGGGAATGATATTGGGAATGATATGGGGGGGATTCCAAGGAGCATGCTAGAGCTGGTAAGCTGCTGAATCGGATTCTTCACACCGCAGACACTGCGGAAAACACCTCGTAGCGACGGGATGTGGAGGCTGCAGAGGGAGGGCGTCTTCAGGACTGCACGTGCCCCTCTGGAAGATTGATGAAAGGAACAGCCACAGCACCCGAGAAAGAAGGGGGTGGGGGGTGGTATGTATTCATGGACGTAGTCCGCAGGAGTTGCATAGGTATAGCTAAGGTTACTTGGCGTTGTGTGCATCTGAGTCGGCAAGCTTTGATTCCGGCCTGAAGATGCGACGCCGCGCTTGATCTCTGCGACTGGAGCAATAGCCGAGGAGGGGTATGTCAGCAGCGAAAAAGCGCGGGGCTGAACCAGCTGCTTCTGCTGGGTATTGAGGAAGGGATGCAGGCACGAAACGGAAGAGGGCTTGTGCGTCCGGGGAGACATTCGGACCTACTTCGGATGATGTCGACGTTGAGTGACGAGGCTCCCGGCAGCAACCCAATCGAGCCCACGTAGCGGTTGGTGGAAGGGCATGTGGCATTCTATCACCGTCGTTGGACGATGACCCATATTTGTAACGGATCACGCCGCATCGTTTGATTTCGCCGAATAGTACATGCTTCCTTGACGGAGGGGGGATGGGGCGATGCTTCGGTGCTTCGGTGCTGAGTCCTTCGAATGGGATTGTGGAGAGGGGTTGGAGAGGATGCGGTCGTTCGCAATGAAGGGTGGGATGAAGGGAAAGTTGTTGAAGCCGTCGGTGATTTGAACGTGCACCATGAAGTTGGTTTTTGCCAATGGACGTGAAATTATTGCGTGGATTGCGTTGTTGATAGGGACATGGAAATAGAATAAACATCTTGACTTTTGTGACATCGACTTCGCCCGTGTCTTTCTTGGACGGAGGTGAAACACACCGTGAGGTCCGGACGTGTGATGCTGCTAGATCGAGGGCGGCGAAGTATATGGTTGATATGTTCGAGCGTAATATTCCGTTGTAAACACGTCGATGGGGAGGAAGTAGGAAATGACAACTTCCGGGCTTCATCATTTGGTCAATCATCTTTTCTCTCTTCCGAGGCCTGAAAGAATGGCAGGTGGGATGCTTCCTACAGCGGCAACGGGGGAGAATCTGTACCAGCCTCGTCTAACGCAACCGCCGGATTATGGCGCCAATGGAGCGTTCCTAAGAACGTACATACACTGCACCCGTTTCTGCGGAGAAATAAGGTTAGATGAGATTGAAGAAAATACCAACTTTCACTGCGTTGACGTGAGTACATTGGCCCTGTCATCAGGCAGAGAGAGTCCGAGTCGGTGTGGTTCCAGAGATAGACAACTAGATGTGTCGGAGTAAGTTGCAGGTTGCCATTACAGTACAGTAATGTATATCTCATATAATTATAAACCCGTGCAGAGACAACGCTGCATTGTGAAGCACGACGCATGCATAACACGCTAACGTCACGTGATTTTGCGTGACATTTCGACAGATTTCACCAAAACTCTAATGGCATAACCTATTGTCCGAAATCAGACAATCGCGTCCCACAGAGTTGTAAGTATCATACATTAGGAGATATCTGTGGGGCCGGATCTTTGATTTGGTCCCATTTTACAAGGCCATTACCAGAATCAGCATTCATTCTTATCTTCTCCTCGTTAATCAATGTATTTCGACATGTTCGATGCGTTCGATGCGCTCCTTTCTCCAAAAGATGCCTAAACAAGAACCTGTGTCTAGTTACCCCCAGACAGCCTGACACTCACGAGAATGTCAAATCATCGACAAAAAGTCCCGTTTTGGACACCACACCCACGCGACGTGTCAAATGATAGAGCACTTGATACTGATTTCATTCCCGAACGCGTATTCATGCCGACAGCGCGGGAGTTAGATGTCGGAAAAGGGATTGGGACGCGACACTAATTACTAGTCACAGTCATGTCACAGCACGTGATATTAGCGCGTTCTGCATGAGCCCTATCTTAGATGGAACAAAACACAGCCACCTGTGATAGTCCTAAGCGACACATCGAAGTTGAATCATGAATTTACCCTAACTGTACTAATTTTCCAAAATCGTAAACGGTCCAGCTTTTATCTGCTTGTTGTTGTTGTAAACGGTGGCAGTCATCAGAAAAACCCTAAATGGTGAATTTGGCATCAATGAGTATCAAATGCACCGAAATGATCACCATTGGACCCAGTGGGACCACAAAGTGCCGTGTGGATAGAATGGTAATCCATTATTGATAGATTGTACTTCATTGAACATGATGACATGATTCACAATCATTTAAAGTATGTTATGGATTCGCTATCCATGGCATTGATCGCTTGGACAAGATACAAGACATAGAGGCCTTATCTGATTAATGGCCAGTTTCATCTTATCTATTGGTTTCATGCTTACTATTCACTTTTACATCATTCGGGCCCCGGCCTCCGCTTACTCACTACAGTATGGTCATCGTTACCATATCTAGATGGTTACTCTCACACATCCTTGACATTGTGTTACTTATTGGACTATACTTAGATACTCTGACTCACGCCGCAGCAGTTACCATAGACACCTACTCCGGGTCCGCTTCTGGAGTCAGACCGGAACCGCTCTAGAGTCATCTAGATGACTCGACCTTCTAGTATATATAGGGTAGATACATTGCATGTATTCCCCAGATCTAGCAATCACCTTGGTATCCACCTTTGCTACTTAAGCCTCTCTGCCTAAGCATTGCATGGGTTTGTCAACCATAACAAAGTATACAGTTGTGCAAAATTGGTACACTAACAGTGCATGATTCTATATAAGTGCCAGTCAGTATATATGTTCACGTAGAATGTGTCGCACAAGTCAAGAACATTGCTACTGGTCCATTCATCAGGGGCACACGATCCGAAGTGAGGGAAAAGGTGGATACTGTGTTGAATGTCAGAAACAGGGATAATGCTACAGACGTGGCTGCCATTGTCGTCCTTCAGGGCTCAAATTTTATATAAATGGTGATGGGGCAATGGTTCCTCAAATGATGAGTACCATTCGATGTATGTTAGATGGGCGAGGATTGTATGGTTGGGATTGTTGAACATACGGTGTGTGCTCTCTGGTAGTGAAAAGATATCACCCTTATCCGCGGCAAGACCGCTAAGGACCGTGCCGAAGCCAGAAAGGCGCGCCTCATCACCCTTAACAAGGTGTTTGACGCCAACATCTGCTCCAACAAAGCCGCCGTCATTGTCACTGACGCGGCAGTTCCCTCCCTTTCGTCGGGCCACCAAGCTGTTGCAGCCTGGGAAACCTGGCACAAGGGGCACTCCATCGACAAAGACTGGGCGGCCGGCGGCCTCGCAGTCTCTGATGACACTGAAACCTTAGCTATCGGACATGGGTTCTCGAACCTGGTCAGTCTGCTAGGGGGTCTCTCTCAACTGGAAGTAATCCATATTTTCACCGACTCTGTCAACGCCATTCGGCGCGCCACAGACCCGGATCTCCACTCCTCGCAGGCAACTGCGCTTGCTATCATCAGTAACCTGATTCCTTGGTTTGAGGAACCTGGTCTGAATTCCAAGGTCATCTTTCACCATGTCCCCGATTCTTCGGACCATGGATTCGAACCCCACCGTGCAGTGCACGACTTCGCCTCCTCGATTCGCATTGAGTGTGGTGAGTCGGCCTCCAGATCCCTTGACTTCAACACGAAGCAATTCACGGACGACATGCTCGGTGACTGGGACAATCTGTACCAGTCCCCCAAGTATGTTGGCCGACACTATCAATTCCCGAGATCGTGCGTCAGACGCCAAGACCACGCTCGGGCCAAACGTATGAAGCCGTCCCATCTCAAGGGCGGTACATGGCTTAAGGATGTGGGTCACTCCCAATCCCTCACGGCACAAACGGTCCGCGGCCTCACCAGCCACGCCCCAATTGGCCACTATAGACATAGGTTCAACATCGGTGACAAAGTTGAACAATGCGACTGTGGTCTGGGGTCCGTCGAGGACTTCGCCCACGTTTTCTACAAATGTCTGCACCACCCCACCAGGCCACCAGACATGCCCACCTTCTCGAGGAACTCCCCCACCTGGGACGTCTTCGGGAAATTTATCATGGATAACCCAGGGGCATTTGCCTTCCGGGATCGTCCAACGCCCAACACAACCGTCGGCGGTAGTCGCGTGGTAGCGCGCTGGGTTCAAAGGGGTGCAGCCCCCTCTGGCAAGCGAACGTGATCGAAGGATAAGAACCGCACAGGCGCTTCTTTGGGGGGCAGGGCGCAGACACCCCCCAGCGCCGCTAACGGCCAACCTCACAAGGTTGGAGTGCTCTTGTACCACGCGGCCGAATATTCGGGTGCGCATACTAACGCGTTTGTTTATAACAAACTCCCCCGTCCTGGCGCGAGGACTCAACAGCTCGACGAAGCTTTGCGCCGCTTGTTCTTCTTGCGTACGTAGGTCCTCGGACCGATGTAGTTTACTCTATGTCAAGCGGACTGTACCCTTAGTATACCGCTATACAAATTGTTGACCAAAAAAAAAAAAAAAAAAAAAAAAAAAGGTAGTGAAAAGATAACACAGACATGAGCAACATCGTAACCTGGGATGAAAAATATCGTTGGAACTCCCACCACAGTGGGAAATAGTAGTAGTAAACTCACCTTTCATACCAGTCATTTCACCTGTACCATCATTGACCAACACTGTATCAAACCGTCCCGGCACCTCGCGCCCATGCCAATCCTTTGTTTCTGGTCAAACAAGTACAGCATCAGCTGTTGACATTAGTTTGGTCCACAGGTCGGTGCATAGATACTTCAAGCGATGCCAAATGGAAACCTTCTGAAATGGGATATGAATCGTCCAGAGGCGTGCTTCTATTTGAGTGGGTCTGAGCATGGGTTCGTTGATGCGCGTGACATAGCGGGCTAATGCCGTCCGAAAGAATGGGGCACCATAGAGTTTGCTGAGGTCATCAAACCTCACCCCCCAGATGATGGGATGCTTTGCCAAATGTATAGAACGATCAATCTCGAGGCCTGGTGGGAGCCATTCGGCTGACTGGAAGCCAGGAGATCTGCTTTCTCACCATTTGATGTATTGGGAGTGATGAAGAATCTTCTCCTTCCATTCAAGCCATAAAGTCATTTGGGGAAAACTTGTCTTTGCAGTTGGTGGCGATATAGGCATCCTTGGCGAGATCAATGTGGAGTCGTTCGATATACTGAGTGTTGACATTATCTGTTGTTCCATATAGCTTGATGGCGGAGACGTACAGTAATGGGAAGCCCAATGAAGCTTCGGGAGGTTAAAGGACTGGTGTTGGTAACACGTTCAAGATGAGTCATGGACAGATAACCAAGTAAAACATATGCACGGGTTGAGGGTTTTTGAGGTATATTGCCAATTGTTAAGTAGACAGGATAAGCACTCTTGTTACGGAAGAGAGTGTTACATTCCGATCCATTCCGACGATTTCCGACCAATCCCGACACCTCCGACATTTTGACTAATACTTATTATGCATACTTACTGTTATGAATCTCGTTACTACGTACATTACTTACATCCGATCATTTTACTTATGTTAAGAATCTCCGACAGCCACTCGTTATCCGACTCCGACGAAGCCACACGTCCTCCGACATAGTATTTAAACTTATGTAGAATCGTGTATTAGCTTCAGTTTGAATATCAACTTAGATTCGACATCATACCTCCCGTCCTCTTTCCGACTCTTAACTTGAGTCCGACCTCCGACCTCCGATCCTCCGATCCTCCGAAATAAGGACACCAACGTATTAGCGAGGGCGCAACACACAAGTTGAAGCCAAGTCCTTGCCCCTACGTTGCACGCGCTCCGACCTTCCGACCTTCCGACGCGTCCGACGTAGCTCCGACGTTTTGTCGATCAGTTCTTAACAGTATATTCAAACTGCCACTCGCTTATCCGTATTTCAAATTCCAGTTATGGCAGCCCGCAACACACAGAACTCCCGCGCAGCAGCAGCCGCAGCGGAAGCTTCAAACCTGCAGGACACCAGGGCGACATTTCTACATACGTTCCAAGATATTCCCGCAGAAGAATCTGCACCCAAACCTGACCCCATATCTCCGACACCTCGTCTCCGAACACCTCAGACACAAGGACCTCCGATTCCTGAAGAATTCCGTCCTTTCAAATCGCCGACCTCTCCTTTTGACGATAACAATCCTTTCCGTCGCGAGCAAACTCCAAACCTCGCCGAAGCAATTATGCTTATGACGCAGGAGCTCCGACGTAGAGAGACTCCGAAAACTCCGAAAAAGAAATCGAAGGAACCCGACACTTTTGACGGTTCCGACTCTCGGAAACTCACCAGTTTCCTCGCACAATGCACACTATATTTCCGAAACAACCCCGCCTTTGACGATGATGATAACAAAGTCAGTTTCGCTCTGTCGTACCTCCGAGGAACCGCGCTCGAATGGTTTGAGCCCACCCTCTTGGGAGAGTCCGACGACGACTCTGTCTGGTTGGACGACTGGTCCGCCTTTGTGCACATCCTCCGATCCGAATTCGGACCTATCGATCCGACCGGAGAAGCAGAGGATAGCCTGGATCACCTTCGGATGCGCGACAATCAGAAGATCCTACGTTACAACGTGGACTTCAAACGTCTTTCCGCTCGCACGCAGTGGGATGATGGCGCGCTCCGATATCGGTACTATACCGGTTTAGCGGAACGCATCAAGGACGTTTTGGGGACTTTTCCCAAACCAAAGACTCTCGCCGAGTTGAAAGTAATGGCCCATAACATTGATGCTCGCTACTGGGAACGTCAACGCGAGAAATCGCGCTCCTCCGACAAATCTACTCCGAAATCCGACAAATCCGACAAATCCGACAAAAAACAGACCCCCGCTTCATCATCCTCCAACAACAACTCCTCATCGTCTAAACCCAACTCGCAACAACAACAAAAATCGTCATCCACCTCTCCGAAATCCGCCCTCTCCGACAAACTTGGCAAAGATGGGAAATTAACTCCCCAAGAACGCCAACGACGATTTGACAATAATTTATGCATGTTTTGCGGCAACGTTGGTCATCGGGCTTCCGACTGCTCGAAGAAATCGTCTTCTAACGCCAAAGCAAAAGCCCGCGCGGCCCAAGCTGAGGACAAATCGGAGAAGACGACCGAGTCAAAAAAATAGTAAGCAGTCCTCAGATTCCAGCACGTACTGGGGATTGCGTTGACTCCTTTCGTGCACCTTTGGAAACCCTCCGACTCAATGCGTCCGCTCTCTCAAATCCGAACTCTCTATGTATTGATTTGATATCTCCGACCTTTTCCGATTCTCTTCCGATAAAGACTCTTATTGATTCTGGTTCTACACATTGCTTCGCAGATACCAGATTTATTTCTTCTTTAAACTTATCTCCGACTCCGATTCCTTCACCTATGGTTTTGAAACTTTTTGACGGTTCTTCAAATACTTATATCACACAATCTATCGATCTTCCTCTCCGATTTCCTTCCGGTGAACTTCTGACCGTCGCGTTTTACGTGACAACCCTCGATTCGTCTTGTAATTTGGTTCTAGGACACAACTGGCTCACCCGCTACAATCCGTTGATTGACTGGGTATTGGGCAGTATCTTATTCCGTTCTACGTTACCCGACACTCCGAGTCCGACTCCGACGTCGACTGCTGAGGCAGCTCCGCCACCTCTGCAGTGTCCGCCCTCTCCGATGGGCACCTCCGATCCGCTCACTCCGAACACCTCCGACCCGCCACAGATTACCATGGTCAATGCAGCCGCATATCTCCATGCATGTAAAGCTCCTGGGGCATACGCTTTCCGCGTTCACCTCTCCGACATCTCCGCCAATTCCGCGTCTGTCTCCGACAACGCTCCCGACCTCTCTGGCATACCCGAGGAATACCACGATTTTGCTGATGTATTCAGTAAGAAAAAAGCCGACACCCTTGCACCCCACCGACCGTACGACCTCAAAATCAATTTGGAGGAAGGTACTTCCCCTCCGATTGGTCCGATGTACTCACTCTCGCAATCCGAACTTGGATCCCTCCGAGACTTCATCGATGAGCACCTCAATATCGGTTTCATCAAACCTTCTAGTTCACCTCACGGCGCTCCGATCCTCTTCGTCCGAAAGAAAGATGGATCACTCCGACTATGCGTCGACTACCGAGGCCTGAACAAAATCACAAAGAAGGACCGATACCCACTTCCGCTCATCTCCGACCTCTTAGCCACTGCCGGAAAAGCACGCGTTTATACCACCATAGACCTCCGACACGCATACCACCTAGTCCGCATCGCTGAAGGTGACGAATGGAAAACTGCATTCCGCACTCGCTATGGATCATTTGAATGGTTAGTCATGCCATTCGGATTGTCTAACGCACCTGCAGCCTTTCAACGTTTTATGAACGACATCTTCTCCGACCTTCTGGACAACTGCGTTACCGTTTACCTCGACGACATCCTGATCTACTCCGACAACCCCGAGGAACACAAAAAACATGTCCGAGAAGTCCTCCGACGACTCCGACAACATGGTCTTTACGCCCGCGCCGACAAGTGCGATTTCTCTGCCGAAACTGTAGAATATCTTGGATTTATCCTTTCTCCCGACGGACTCAAAATGTCGGAAGCGAAAGTCAAGATTATTCAGGATTGGCCTGAACCGCGCAGAGTGAAGGACGTCCAGTCCTTTTTAGGTTTTGCAAACTTTTACCGACGTTTCATTCCATTCTATTCCAACATCACTATTCCACTCACTCGTTTAACCAGGAAACATGCCACTTGGCTGTTCTCCGACGACGCTCGAACCGCTTTTAATGACCTGAAAAAGGCATTTACCACCGCTCCGATCCTGACACACTGGATTCCCGACTCTCCGATAATTGTCGAAACCGACGCATCCGACTATGCCCTAGCGGCTATTCTGTCGATAGTCACCTCCGACAATGAAGTCCACCCCGTCGCATTCCATTCCCGCACCTTCACGGCCCCCGAAGTAAACTATGACACCCACGATAAGGAACTTCTTGCCATCTACGAAGCGTTTAAAATTTGGCGCCATTACCTCGAAGGCTCCGGTACTCCGATTGACGTCGTTACCGACCACAAAAATCTCGAGTATTTTGCCACCACCAAAGTTCTTTCACGCCGACAAGTCCGATGGTCGGAATACCTTTCTCAGTTCAACCTCGTCATCCGATTCCGCCCCGGCCGATTGGGAACTAAACCTGACTCTCTAACTAGACGTTGGGATGTCTACCCTAAAGGGGGAAATAGCGACTACGTC
Source organism: Entoloma clypeatum (assembly GCA_963565915.1). Classification (NCBI taxonomy): domain Eukaryota; kingdom Fungi; phylum Basidiomycota; class Agaricomycetes; order Agaricales; family Entolomataceae; genus Entoloma; species Entoloma clypeatum. Next base: position 4,571,071 of record OY751488.1, on the reverse strand, counting down.
GACATCAATCCGACCAACCTCCGACCAGTCTTTTCGCAAGAACAGCTCTCCGCTTCAGTTCGCGCGACTCAACTCCTTGAGCCCGTCCTCCGTGCAACCATTATCATGGACACAGAAAAGCTTCACCACGACATACTCACAGCACTCCCTTCCGACACTCTTTACGACACTCTTTCTAAAGATCCTAAACCCCGCTGGTCTCTCGACCCCGATGGTTTCCTCCGACATGACAATCGGATATACGTTCCCGACTCCGACGACCTCCGACTCCGAGTCCTACAGCACAAGCACGATCATATGCTTGCTGGACACCCAGGTCAGAACAAGACACTCAGTCTCATTCAGCGTGATTATACCTGGCCCGGAATACGAGATTTCGTTAAACACTATTGCAAGTCATGTACCACTTGCATGCGATCGAAGCCACAAAGACACAAGCCTTACGGCCTACTCAAACAGCTTCCGATCCCCGAACGTCCTTGGAATTCTATCTCAATGGATTTCATCGAGACCCTTCCGACCTCCGACAACTTTGATTCAATCCTCGTTATCGTTGACCGATTAACGAAACAAAGTATTTTCATTCCGACAACAATTCACTGCACCTCCGAAGACCTTGCCGTACTTTTCGTACTACACGTCTTCTCTAAACACGGCGTCCCCGAACATGTCACCTCCGACCGCGGCCCCGAATTCGTCTCCCGATTCTTCCAATCTCTCAGAAAGGCTCTAAACATGACCCTCCACTTCACCTCCGGTTACCACCCCGAAGGCGATGGCCAAACCGAACGCACTAACCAGACCCTCGAACAGTACTTGCGGATATTCTGCAACTACCAACAGGACAACTGGTCCGCTCTCCTTCCGATTGCGGAGTTCGCGTACAACAACGCACCTAGTGCTACCACTGGCATATCTCCCTTCTTTGCTAACAAGGGTTACCATCCGAACATTACTGTTCACCCGGAACGAGACCTCGCCTCTTCCCGAGCCCGATCCTTCGTGACCGACTTAGACGAACTTCACCAAGAACTGAAAGCCACCATCTCCGACGCTCAACGACGTTACCAGAAGTCCTCCGACAATAATCGGATCGCACCTCCGACATTTTCTGTCGGACAACAGGTTTTCGTCAAAGCACAGTTCTTCCGCACAACACGCCCATCCAAGAAACTCTCAGAAAAGTACTTGGGACCATACGAGATCATTGCACAACCCGGCACACACTCCTTTACCCTCCGACTCCCCGACACATTCCGCGGTGTTCACCCCGTCTACCACGTCTCCATGCTTGAACCCGCAACTCCGAACACCATTCCGAATCGGACCCAACCTCCGCCTCCTCCGATTGACATTGACGGAGAACTTGAGTACGAGATCGCTGAAATAGTCGACTCAAAGATCGACCGACGACGTAGCTGCAAGCTACTATATTTCGTCCGTTGGTTAGGATATGAAAACACTGATGAAGAATTCTCTTGGCTACCAGCCAATGAATTGGAAAACGCCCCCGAGCTTGTCTCCGACTTTCACTCCGCTTATCCCGACAAACCGGGTCCGCTCACATCGCTCTGAAACAAGAAAAAACAAGTACTATTCTATCTACTTAGTACGTTGTTTCTTGTTCGACGGACCCTCCTCCTTGTCCGACTCCTCCTTACCCGACTCCGCCTTCTCCGACGGCTCCGAAATCGACATGTCGGAATCGTCCGACAGCTCCGGCAACTCCAACCTTTTCCTATTCACCAGGTCCTTCCTAATCCTTCTCGCAATCCTCTTCTCCAGTCTCAACTCGTGCGTCTCCTCCGCCGTATCCATCTCCGACTCCGACCCTTCCTCCGACACCTCCGGCGACTTGGGTTGGTACTCGGTGTTCACCGAGCCTTCGACTGCTGTTAGCAGTCGCCTCACCTGCCTCGTCTCCGCCAGTATCATCTTGAGGACACCCAAGACGGTGTCCTCCGACCCACTCTCCGACGGCATCTCCGACGCCTTTTTCTTCCCCTTAACCACCTTCACCGTTCTCTTCACCTCCTTCACCTCCGACTTCCCCTCCGACGCTCCGACCTCGCACTTCTTCTTGTCTTTGATACATCCTTTGCAGGACGACTTATTCCTAAAAACACAAGGTTAAAACAGAAGAGACGAACCAAAGAGGGACTTACTCATCGTGTTCGCATTCGACGCCCTTCACAATGCACCTATCACAGGTGCCGACCCCGACCCCGACTCCCGACCCCTCTCCAACCATCGCCGACACTTCCTCCACCTTCCTCTTCTTCGTCGTCTTCTTCTTCTTCTCCGCCTGCGGCTCCCCCGACCCCTTGCTCGATGCGCCTTGCGCAGCGGCCACTTCATCGGCCCTTTTCTGAGCCGCCAGCTCCGACGCCCGACGCATCTCCTCCGCTAACCGTGCCGCCTCCGCAGCCCTCTCTTCCTCCGCTCTCCGCTCCTCCTCAGCCTTCCTCGCAGCCTCCTCCTCCGCTGCTCGCTTTTTCGCCTCCACCTCCGCGAGCTTAGCCTGCAGCGCCTCCATCTCCTTTTGAAAATCGGATGCCGACATATTGAGGTTTATTTTCGGAAGAGTTTAAAACGAAAAGAGAATGGGGGAACAAGAAGAAAAAACCACTCAGACGGTATTTTCAACCAACGCATCACATGACGCAGTTCACGCGCACCGACCACCTAGGTCCTTAGGCCTCATAGGTTCGGCCCTAAGGGGGAAATACTGTTACATTCCGATCCATTCCGACGATTTCCGACCAATCCCGACACCTCCGACATTTTGACTAATACTTATTATGCATACTTACTGTTATGAATCTCGTTACTACGTACATTACTTACATCCGATCATTTTACTTATGTTAAGAATCTCCGACAGCCACTCGTTATCCGACTCCGACGAAGCCACACGTCCTCCGACATAGTATTTAAACTTATGTAGAATCGTGTATTAGCTTCAGTTTGAATATCAACTTAGATTCGACATCATACCTCCCGTCCTCTTTCCGACTCTTAACTTGAGTCCGACCTCCGACCTCCGATCCTCCGATCCTCCGAAATAAGGACACCAACGTATTAGCGAGGGCGCAACACACAAGTTGAAGCCAAGTCCTTGCCCCTACGTTGCACGCGCTCCGACCTTCCGACCTTCCGACGCGTCCGACGTAGCTCCGACGTTTTGTCGATCAGTTCTTAACAGAGAGTGAGTTGGGTTTTGTCAGTTGAAACAATGAGGGGGATAATGGTTGCGCTGGGCTTGTCAATTTCAACTTGTTCCTGCAAGAGAGCTCTGAGCGTGAGTAGCGCCCACAAGCTCAAACAAACATGTTACCTGTGTCGCCCACCACCACCGCCCAGTATGCATATCATGATACATGCGACTTGTCTTCTCCTTGTTCATGTAGTGCCTCTTGGGCATGAAAACAAGGTATGGCGCAAAATCTGGATCACCAAACAAGGCACGTATGCAAGCAAATATGTCCCGCAAGTAAACATCAAAGACTTCATTATCGACCATGATTTCATGGCGCTCAAAGCGAGGGCGGCCAGGGAGAGCATAATTGATGAGCTTTTTCAGCTCGACGGAGTTCTTGAAGGACAATCCCAGGCGCTGCACGACCTAGGCGTTGAATGGTGAGGCTATTTGTCATGAACACAATGACAGTATAACTCACTCCTTCAATCTTCATCAGTTCAGTGAATGATGTTGAGCTCAGACCACGTAACTTTGCCCACTGCCCAACCTCCCAATCTAACTTGGAAGCGGTTCATGTTCTTCATCATCTGTACCTTGCCCAGGAAGGCTGCCGCCAGGGCGCAGAGGTTCTAGCCCATGCTCATCCTCTCTATTTGCTCCATCAAGGTCGTCTGCATCCATATCGTCCTCATCAGGCCCCACCCCTGTATCGTATCCATCACCATCCACCTCTGGTTCACTTACATACATGGAATCTGATGTTGAGTCTTCCATCCCAAAGTTGCAGCTATTGTAGTCCGTGTAATTTCCAAAGAAATTGCCTGTCAGTTCGACCGCAATTCTGTTTTCAGCACTGTTCTCGATGATCGAGCTTGGAATTTTGGATGGTGCCATGTGCTTGCATTGAGGGTCAATGCCATTGTGTACATGATTTTTGAACCCCCTGCTTGTGAAGGTTTGTTGACAGCCAGGACAGGTACTGGGCATGATAGCTGGTTGGATTTGGGTGAAACAGGGCTGCATTCAATCAAACATAGAAGAAAAGCAGGTGGTATCCTTAAGCGACAGCGGAACTTGTTCCTGTACCATGTGGTTGCCATGAAGGGTCCTGCTGAGCGTCCCACCCTAAATAGCCACTTTGACAACTGTTGCGTTCCCCAGTTTCTCCCCCCTTATCTCCCATATTCTCTCTCAAGCGCAGGCGCTTTGAGTTCAATCCTCCTTCTCACTATTTTTCTTCTCCTAGTGCAGGCGCTTTCTATTGTTCTATCAACACCTTTCCTATCTCTCTATAATGGCCCCATGAAAAACAACCACCACTGTTGCAACAAAGTCCGCTGACTCTGCACAACCATGGCAACGTATTTGACCTTTCGTTCTATTCATTCTATTTATATTGATGAGATGATATACCTCACCTTCTACTGGCAGGTGGCCGTCTCTCCAAGCAAAAAGTACCAGAACCAGCATGTAAGGTTTTTGAGCTTTCTCTTTTTTTTTTCCTGTTGGTTCACATTTATCCATCTGTGATTTTAAGTGTCTCACACAGCGGCCTCAAAGGGAACAAGGAAGCGACCTGCATCGCTGGTTGACGAAGTTTCTGAGCCCCCAAAGAAGAAAGGCATGTCCCAGTTTCATCATTATCCGCCCATTGAAGAACTCAGTAATTTACATTATATCACTCAGCCACTGGACGTTCTCTCCACCGCCGAGCTCCTGTAGACATCAATCTCAATGAGGATGATGACAACATGTCTGATGACGGTGGCGCTCAGGCTCATGCCAGTGAAGATGAGGACAAAGATGGTGCTGAGGATTCCCCTGTATCTAGGCCCCGACGACGCCAGCAACACTGTGATAGTCAAGCCTCTGTATCTGATCCTCAGGGGGGTGCTCCGGACAATGATGAGGTTAGCGACAATGAGGATGACACACTCCCTCTATATCTGCAAAGGCTGCATGGGATTTCCTTTGGGCTGAGGTTTGTCTTGCTTTTTTCCTTGTTCCCTGGAATCTCAAATACTCTCTCTCTCTCTCTCTCTCTCTCTCTCAGTGTGCTCGTTGGAAGACTCAAGGTACAAGAAAGATGCACCATGCCAACACTGACTGCAACATAGAGGCAGACAATGACAACAATGATACCATGGTCCATGATTATCCTCCCTCATTTGATGAGTTGGACAACGAACCTGCCTTCGTCAAAAAACAGGTTCACCATGTCCCTACTCCTTCTCCATTATTCTTACAAACCTGTGTAGACACAATCTATGCGAGCTCTTGCTCGAATTGCCGAGGCATGGATTCAATACCAACTGCCATCTTCCCAATACTCACCAACAGTGTTTCAGGTTCCGCGATGGGCAGGAGTGCCGAATAAGTACCGGACTTACCAGAAACCTCCCATCGAAGAACCTTCAGTAGATGATGATGACTTACCAGCTGTTAACTCACCAACCGAGTCTGATATTCTCCAGCTTCTGGATGATTCTGATCCTGATTATGGTATCAAAGATGGTCTCTATGTTGCCCCACAATATGGCTCTCAGAACATCGCAATAATGTCACAACCTCCTCAGACCCAAGCTTATCTTAATGCCATGCTCTGGGAGTCAGTCGGTAATATATTATTTTCCAATCTGTACCCATCTCCTGCCTGTGCCGAAGAATTTAACTGCAAATGTATGGTGAAGATCGCAAAGATTATGGAACTTGAAGCCCTCCTAAAATGTGTCATCCACGACAAGAAGTTTTGTGAATATGTATCCCGTCATGTAAGCAGTCATCCACCATCTTGATCTTTCTAACTCTTTTTCTCCGACTGCTCTAGATGGCTGTTCGTGCGTCAAATGCATGAAATGGGCTGAAAAAGATAACATCTCCCAAAATTGAAATATCTTATGGCCTACCAAGCAATGTTGATGAGTGCAAGGAACATGTCAAGAAGCTTTTGGTCTCCGGTGTTATGGATTCGCTATCCATGGCATTGATCGCTCAGACAAGATACAAGACATAGAGGCCTTATCTGATTAATGGCCAGTTTCATCTTATCTATTGGTTTCATGCTTACTATTCACTTTTACATCATTCGGGCCCAGGCCTCCGCTTACTCACTACAGTATGGTCATCGTTACCATATCTAGATAGTTACTCTCACACATCCTTGACATCGTGTTACTTATTGGACTATACTTAGATACTCTGACTCATGCCGCAGCAGTTACCATAGACACCTACTCCGGGTCCGCTTCTGGAGTCAGACCGGAACCGCTCTAGAGTCATCTAGATGACTCGACCTTCTAGTATATATAGGGTACATACATTGCATGTATTCCCCAGATCTAGCAATCACCTTGGTATCCACCTTTGCTACTTAAGCCTCTCTGCCTAAGCATCACATGGGTTTGTCAACCATAACATCCGGCACATATATATACCCCTGCACAGCAGCACATACTCATTTTGTTTATCTATCTAATATTTTGCCTGATCGTGCCTTTCATTTAGGGTGGTCTCGCTCTGTGTACGAAACCCTTAAACATCCAATCATCATCTCGACCCTTCGAGACTATTTTTTCTCAGGCTCACGGGGCTCAACAGCCAAGCGCTATGCCTCTCGTTTCACATCAAGCCTTGAGAAGGAGCCGTATAACTCAGAATTGGAGATTCCTGCACCAATGCTCTGTCTCGTCGCAACTGCTGTGAGTAGTAAATAGTATCTTTTCTGAATGCATCTAATCTTCATACAGGTGCACGTGTCTCTCCAAGATTGGAGTGGAGGGTTTCTAAAGAAGACAGAATTCAATGCTGAAGCTCATGAGGATGTCTACCGTGGCCACGAACTTTTCTTGACAACCATTCATGACAAGAGTCCACTCAAGTATCATCGTCTCATGTCAGACATCTGCAAAGATGTTAGGTGAGTGGCCGTCTTCTTCTCTTAGGCTGCCATATACTCAACAGGGGTACTTAACTAGTGTTTCCCATTTCCAGTCAGCTACAACAATAGCCAACAACTCCATGGAGATGTTGGATCTGGAGGGGATGGAAGATTAGTTCTATGGCAGTTGATCGTGTTTCGTGCCATCATTCCCACCTATTGTGACTTGTCACTTGTTTACCCCCATCACTCGTTTGTCTACTACATATGAAATAAATCGTGTTCTTATATTCTTTGTTCAATGGTGTGAAACGGGTGGCTTTCAATGATTTGTAGCTGGTTCTTTGGAACTCATTTGACAGACATGTTCATAAATTGTTGTTCCACTAGACCAGGATGGAACAGTGGTAATCCTTGGAAGTCTCATTTTGGTCAATTGGATCAGATGGTGCATATGGGGCTCTTTCGACACGATTTTATGACAATTTGGTTCTATTGGTATATTTTCTATGCTCCATCAGTTCAATTGGCACATATAGGGTTTTCCTGATGGTCAGGAAGTCATCAGCAAAGACAACATGGAAGAGATTTTTGATATCTGAAAAAAAATGATTAATTCTTCGTAAACTTCCAGTGAAGAAAATAAAATCCGAAATCGTACTCGGATGGGAGTACCTGGGAATGGATGGCCTAAAGTCGAGGAAAATGTATGAGTCCATATGCCCAGTGTCCATCCAATCCCGATACGCTCCGCCCGGTTGAAATCTCGCATCGTGTTGATTGAGCTTGAGACCGTCTCGAGTAATTTCAATTCGCCACTTTGCCAACGGAATGAGAAAATCGATGCGGCCGAGGAGCTGAGCTCCCCGCGCCGACCCAAATTCCGGGGTTAATCGGACGAGGCCTTTTGTCGCAATAAGCGCAGATCTATAAAATTCGTCCTGCCACTGGGCTTCCGGTGGGCGAGTCGACGTAACGGGTCCCACAAACCGAATTGTTGAGTTGAGTTGCGAACGCTTGAAGTTCTGGATTACGGCGATGCAAAGGTCGAAAACAGACTGAAACCGTGGCGCCTCGTCAGAAGGCTTTATTTTGAACGAGATACAGGAGATGTGGAGTGGGGATGGTAGGACGTAGTGGGTGGACTCTCCGAGTGTTTCTTCGAAAAGCCACCCCTGACGATGGCAGTGTTCAATGACCTCGGCATTGGCGCTGGTACATTCGATACGGCGGTTAACCAGCAGCTTGAGGAATAGTTCGGTGACCGGTGGCGTGTAGTCCGCGTTGAAGGGGAGGCCGCGTGCCACAACCCCACCATTAAGGATCCGCGGTATAAGGTCGTCAAGGGGAAGTTCGCGACTGAAGTCTTCATCTGTGAAATTTCCAAACTGTCTCCGAGTTATAGACTTTTTCTTATTCAGTCGACGTTCACCGTGTATCAAGTAAAAATATTTACCTCACAGATAATTTGTAACAAGTCACGTAGGGCACCGGCATGACCCTCGGTCCATTTAAAGAGACGCTCGAGCAGGCTATTATCGAACCTCTTGCACACCTCATCGAATCGCCAAACTACATCCCGGAATTCATCCTGGCTGAGCAGCAAACCCAAAGTGAAAGCGGTTGGACGGAGAGAAAAGCGGGCTACATCCCTGAGAAAAGGACGAGTCCCCATCGTGTACTTGCAAGAGTTTGCTGCAGAATAGTGCAACCCGATAGTTGTTGGATTCACCGTGAACCTCCTTAAGGAAGTCAATCCAAAGGAGATCATCATCATATGTGTCTTGGGCGTCATCGAGCAAGAAAAACGCAACCTGGTCTCGTGGATATTTAGGGTCCAGGGCGCGAAGGCATGCGTCTGTATCCATACGTTCGGTGCCCCGGGGTGGCCATGAACTATACTCGCGGATGAAGGCTTTAGGGTGATCCCGGCGGATGCGGTGATGTAGGAGGTGCATGAGGACCGTCTTCCCACACCCAGGGGTTCCCCGTACCAACGAGCAGCCGAAGAAGTCAATTCCTGTCCAGTAATCTAGAGATGACATGTGCCTACCTGAACGAGATGCTCCGCGACTATGGCTCCATAGAGGGCTTCCACAAGTGATTCCCGCTTCGACCAACGATCTCAAGTTATGGTCAGTCCGAAGTCGAATTGTGAATGTGGACAGTTCGCTTACCATTATTCGTGGGCCTACTCCCGAGATCGAGCGGGGAAGATGGAGTCATTATTACGCTGGGAGGAACTAGATTAGGGATGTGGGCAATAGGGGAATGGTGGCCAAAATATGGAACGGGCAGCAGCAATGAGCATGCGAAACATGGCGGAAGCGATGGGGTGGGCAGGCAAAATAACGAGAGCGAGGAAACAGGAATAAGACACAATATGATCGAGAAATCTGATCTATCTGTACTCACCCGCTGGTCGTGCCACGATAATATGTACACAGTCCATGGGAATATCTGGAAGAAAGCGACTCGAGATGGTATCCGTAGGATTGTATAGCTCGATGCAAGATTCGGAAAGGAGTTGTGGAAGACGATCGGAAAGAGTCTCTATCGGATTGATCTCTGTAGGATCAAGTGGCTACGAGGCATGAGTGGATTGTGTACATTGGCGATTGAAACATCCTCACTTTCCAGAGGACAAGACGCGACGCCACGGCGCAAAGATCTTCTCTCTCTCCTTGAATGAGTTGTTCAGGTCGTATATGCTCTGTCCGACATTTGCAACGACTTTGAACAGATCTGCGGTTGTATCGCCCTCAACAAGACACCACAGCTGGCACAGTTCAGTCGTTGGCATTGGGGGTGGAAGAAGTGTGGATGACATGTATGAGTTATAATATAGAAGTTGTAGAGGGGAAAAGGAGAAGTGACAGAGCAGTTGGACTGTCGCTCATCATGATTAGAGTTTGAACCAGCGACAATAACATCACGGTCATGCAAACTACTTATTTGTTTGCGATTTATTTTGCATATGCTCATGGGATATAGAAGCCAATGCCCGCAGTGTCGACAGAGAGAGGACAAAGGATAGATGCATAGAGAGAGAAAGTCCAGTCCAAGAAATGCAAAAAGACAACGAAAAGAGGACAAATCTTTCATCATCATTAAAAAGAAAGCCAAGGCAAGAAAGTAAAACAGCCCAACGTCGCGCATCCAAGAAAACATCCTCGAAAAAAAGGGGGGCAGCATCACCACCTCACCCTCCCAACGTTCAACGCCCATCCTGATCCCCACCCTCACTCCGGCGCCCCTGCGAATCATACTCCTCATCATCCTCACTATCATCCCCCGAATCATCCCCCGCATCTTTCGACGCACCGTCCCCGTTCTTCTTCGATGCTGCGTCGCGGACACGGCGCTTGATCTGTCGAAAAAAAAATTCGATATATATATACTCAACTCGTGTAGGTGGAGACGCACGATTTTAGCATAGACGAGTCCACAGGCATTACACAGCGTCCGAGGACCTGATCATGATTTCATTTTTCGTTAAAATTAGGCCCGGGGTAGGAGAGACAGAGAGAGAGAGAAACAAGGGTATCAAAAAGAAAAACCCACCCATCGGTCCGCGCCGCCATTCCGGGGTCGAAGTGGCACTGCACCCGAGGCACGTCTGACCATCCGCACCGCTACCGTTATGGTTATGGTTTTGGTTCTCGTCGGCCTTCTTTACAAAGGTACAGACAGCATAAGAAAGGGCAGAAAGACTTTGGAGAAGAAAAAGAAAAACCGACTTTACTCCCGTTCATTCCATTCTCTCCTCCACCCATACCCACCCCAGGCGGCGGGTTCTGCTGGTTCTGGTGTGACTGGTGTAAATCCTGTTCAGGCTTCGGCGACAACGGTTGTTGCTGTTGCTGTTGCTGTTGCTGCTGTTGTTGCTGCTGCTGTGGGGCAACGGCGCTCCGGATGGTATGCAGGGTCTGTGCGCCCTGGTTGGCGGAGTGGAGCATGCGGTCCAGCAGCTCGGGTCTTCCGGGGCCAGAGGCGAGGTCAGTCGCGTCGTCGATGATGAGGCGGTACGAGTGCAATATCTTTTTTTTTGGTTTTTTTTTTGAGAAGAGGTAAGTAAGTAGGATGGATGGAATGAATGATAGCTCACCTTCATAAAATCCAGAGCAGGCGGTGCCGCACCACCCGCCGCGGCTGGTGTAGCCTCCCTCTCTCGTGCCCTCGTCGCCTGTGCCTGTGCAGGAGGCGCCGAATGCTGCTGCTGCTGCTGCATCCCATTCTGGGACGGCGGCGGAGGGGGCGCGTCCATCCTCCTCGGATCAGGGTGCCCTGTCGCTGTTTGTGGTGGCGGCGGAGGGTACCCCCTCTGAGCCTGATCGGTCGGCGATGGATCTTGCTGCCTCGCCGATATCGGTGCATAGTGCCCCCCGTCGTGGCTTTGGGGAGGAGGGCCGGGTATCGAGTGTGGTGGTGGTGGTGGTTGAGGTTGAGGTTGAGGTTGAGGATGTGGTGGATGGCCGTACGCTTGGTGGTTGTTGTACTGCGCCCAGGCTTCCGGGGGCCACTGGGGCGGTGGTGGCGGTGGCGGTTGGGTCATGTATGGGTGTTGGTGGTACGGAGGGTGAGTGGGAGGAGCAGGAGGATACGTGTGAGGGTGGGGATGCTGGACGTATTGCTGCTGGTGTGGGGACTGCGGCTGGGTGGATGGGCGGACTTGACGGGACTGTTGTGACACGGCATTATCGTATTGTTGTTGCGGATAAGCCGAGTAGTCGTAGTTTGCAGTGGGAAGCGGTTGATGTTGATACACGTATCTGGCGTCTGACGCCATCCCGGACGACGAGGGATCCTATGCAATGTTTAATCTCACTGAAAGACAATGTTGAGTATTGATTCAGAAGAGAACAAATGTTATTCACATAGTCTGAATCGTCGTAACGCGCAGGCAGAGAGTTGTCTAGCCCGTCGCGCGAACCTAGTGGCTTGAAAGGAATGGGAAAAGACAGGGGGGAGACGTTAAACCCCGAATAATAACAACATCCATCAATATTGCGATAAGTAGCTGTGAATCCGATTGCATGCAAAGAAACAAAGAAAAACTTGGCAACATTGTAAGTAAGGACTGTAAAAACGTTAGTCGAAGATGGGTCTCATCCATAACCCCCCTGCTCTCCTCCACCACCACCCCCACGATCCCTATTAGGATCCCCCTTCCACTTCGTCTGCTTCGGCACCGTCCCAAACTCATCCACACCACCACCGCCCGCGCCCTCATACCCCGCACCTTCATACTCTTCCTGCTCCTTCCCAGCCGGCACCTTCGCCGCAACACTCCCATTCCCACTTCCACCAGCAGCAGCAGCCGCCCTCTCCTTCGCACGTCTCCTCCTCTTCAAAATCTTCTTCCGATTCCGTACCGCCCGGCGATACCCCACCTCCTCCCCGTAAAACAGCGCATACTCGCAAAACGCACACACCCATTCATCCCCCGGGTTCGTCAACTGCGCCCCTCCCCCTCCCCCCACCCCCGCCCCGGCCGCTGTAGCAGACTTCTTCCCCCGACGCGGCGCAATCTCCGCAGACAAAAACCGCACCGGCGGAGGCCACAGCGCGTTCTGCGCATTCGCGCTCGCCTGACTCGCCGCCCCCTGGCTAGGCAGCCGCGACGGCACGTAGTTCCGCAGGTGGTGCGGGTTCGACGCGTTCGCCAGCGCAGACCGTTTCTTCTTCTTGCTCGCTTTCGCCTTCACACCCGTCAGTGCTGGCACAAGAGCCTCCTGTAGTTGCTGCTGCTGAATCTCAGGCACCGGTTCCCCGCCTCTGGCCGTCCGGGTCCGTTCTCGTTCCGCACGTTTGGTGGACCGGCCTTTAGAGTGTGACGACGTTGTAGACGACATCATCCGGTTCGCAGCGGCTGCTTTGGCTGCCTTGGCCGCCTGCCGTGCCAGCTCCGCCTGGAACCTGTTCCGTAACATCGTCACTTCTTCCTTGGTCGCAATCAAGCGGTCTGCAGCTGAGAAACAAAAGTAGTCAGACCAAAGTCAAATATGAGATGGAAAAAAAATAAATCATCAATGCTCGTCCTCAAACCAACAAATAAGCAAAAACCACCACTCACTGGCACTAGGACATGCAAATGTGAACTTTGCAACGGGAAACGGCACCTGGTCAGGATGCCTCGGCAGCCTCCTCGCCGCCCTCGCAAGCCTCACCACCCTCCTCTTCGACAACCTCACTCTATGCAAATCCCCACCACCACCCCCATCCTCAAACCCTCCCCCCGACAGCGCCTGATCCAGCGCCAGCGTATCCCCCACCGACAGCGCCCCCAACACCGCCGCCAGCTGCCTCTTCCTCGTCTTCAACATCTCCTTGTGCTGCAAGCCCGCCAGCGTCGCGGCCGTCAGCTTCCCCCTCCGCCCCACCAGCACATTCACTCCCCCTCCCGCTCCACCCGCCAGATAACGCGGCTGATACACATCATCAACGACATGCTCCCCCCCACTCCTCCCCACCCCATCCCCATCTCCAACCTCATAGTGCTCCCCCCCTCCGCCGTCCGCCCCCGCCCCATGCCCCCTCCCAAACCCCGCCCCCGCATTCGCAGGCACCTTCCTCTTCTTCGTATTCCCAGGCTGCTGCAAATGATCCACATAATCCCCCTCCCCGTCCCCCTCCCCGGCATCCTCGTCCTCCCCCCTCCACCTCAGCACATCGATGTACCCCGGCACACCCTGAGGAGGGGGAGGGGGAGGAGGGGGAGACGCATGGTACGCGGCCCCTCCCCCACCACCACTCAACACCGGGACATAATACCCCCCCATCGCCATCCTTGCACTCAGCTCCTCCGCATGCGCCAACAGCTCCTCCGCCGTCGCCTCCGGGCCCGGCAGCTCCAGGCCATCCAGGAACCCATCATGCAACATCGGGTAGGTGCGAGCCACAGCCGTCGTCGTCGTCGTCATCATCGTCGCACGAGCCATCGCCGTTGCGCTGATACCAACATTGTGAGCCATCGCAGCCATCGCCGTCCCATTGATCGTCCGCGGCGTCGCACCGATATCAGCAGCGGCGGTACGGAGGCGGCCCGTCGCCATGCCACCCACCACCACCACCTCCTCCCCCTCCCCCTCCCCCTCCCCACCCATGCGCCTCCGCTTCGGCAGCGGCTTCACCCGCCTCAGCGTCGTCGGAACCTCTGGCATCTCAAAGACAGCAGGCGACGTCGTTCGGTACATTTCCAACTCCCCTTCGGTCTTTTCTTTGCTTTTTGTTTCTTCTTTGTTTTACGTTTTTTGTTGTCCGTTTTTTTCTTTGTCCTTGGGTCTTCTATCCCTGTCCTATAAGAGATTCCGTTCCTTTGTTGTATAAGGGTTCTATATCGCACGAACGATCCTTGGAATGCAGAAAAAGCTGCGTTCCACCAGACCAACCCAGGAAGCACTGGCTTAAGGGGGGTGGGGTGGTGGTGAGGGGTGGGGAGAGATCAAGGACCAAGTTTGGGTTTTCCCTCCTTCCTAAAACCTCCCGTAAGCTTTTTTCACGAATGACACGGAAAAGAACGACAGCACATCAGCCCCCGCCGGGGGGCTGAATACTGAGTCCGAGCAGGGAAGAAAGAAAGAAAAAAAAACCAAGAAATATGGAGGGAGTGACGTGGACAGAGCCAGCACATAAGAAGAAGAAACACACCGAGTTGACTCCCTCCGAAAAAGACTAGGTCAAGTAGCTGCTTCCCGTATATCCAAAACGATGGTAACAAGACAACGACAGATCGCAGCCGATGAGAGTAAGTTCTAGAGTTTCCTCTTTCAATTCCAGACAACAACAAGGCAAGCAAGCTTACGGATGTGAATGATGATGATGATGATTCACAAAGCCAACACGTTTGGGTCTGCATCCCACCTCTCACCCAAAATTCAAATCCGCCAGCCGAAATATATATATATATATTTTTTTTCACACAAATCCATGTTCCGCTCAATTTTTGCAAATCTTATGATAACTTACAAAGAGAGAATCGCCATTCATATTTTTTTTTTAAATACACCATCGTCGCAGAAAACAGATTTCATACGTAACAAAAAAAAAAAAAGAAGAGAGATAGAGAAAGTAATAGGGAGGGCATATGGAAAAACTCCTCGAAAGGAGTGGAGAATATATAAGATACACACAAACTGCAAAGAAAAAAGATGCGATGCTCATGTTAACAGGTACGTATGTGTTGGAAAAAAAAAGATAATTGTCTCGTATCGTTGCTTCTATGCGGGATGTGGGAGGGAGGGAGGGAGGGGGGGGGGTATCAGTCCAAACTTTGGCAAAGATCAAACATAGCGTCGTGTCGCAATACACAGGTGGCGGCGATGAGAGTGGGGGTATACAGGTGTCAGAGAGGGGGGGGAGAGGAAAGCTTGGCAAAAAAAACAAATGTATCGCGAAACAATGGGGGTGTATGACTTCACGTAAAGACTGATTGGGGTGGGGTGGGGAGGATATTTCAATGCTCGTTTCCGCAAAAATTGTCGTGATGGGTGCGTGTTTGTGGGTGGGTGGGTGCATTCCCGCGTCTAATGGAATTGGTGCGTTGGTTGGTATGTCTAATGATAGCATGATCGAAAATCGAATATAAAACCCCCCCGAGTGTCGATGGAAAAGATAACGCGATCGATCATGAAGCAAAATGATTAATTGGGGGAAGGGGAATTGCACGCCCAAACATTGTGTAGATTGTTTCTTCAAGGGTCGTCCGAGAGGATTATAGTGTAAGACCCTCCTTTTTCTGGGGGTTGTCGGTGAACGAAAGCGAAAACAATCATATCATAAAGGTTGGTGGTCGTTGCGAGGTCGAGCAGAGAGAGATGGATGGATGGATGAGACGAAAACGAGACGAGACAATTAGGAAGATTGATGAGGACCGTTAAGGAGCAGCGCATGGACGGAACAATGGAAACCCATCGTTCAATAATCTAGGTCGAGATCGAGTACGATTGAGTCCGGGAACAAAAAGAATCGGCAAAGCCGACGGCTGAGTCGAGATTAGACGAGGCATATATGGTCCAATGAGAAAAAAAAAGAGGTCGTCCGGAAATACGCGGAGGTGGAGAAACCGAGGCAGAATTTTTTTGGAGGGGTTTCATGGTGTCTGTTTCTGGATTGGCGATGGCGACAAGAAAGTAGAGCGAGAATTGGGCATGGGGCGAACAACAATGCTTCACCACCAGCTGTTGGGGCCACCGTTGCTTCCACCACCACCATATCCTCCGCCATATCCACCACCACCACCGCCACCATATCCTCCACCGTACGAAGCACCACCCGAAGGACGGTGCCCTCCACCTCCACCTCCAGTCCTATAGTCCCTGTTGCTAGCGCCGCGACCGCCGCCTCTGCCACCACCACCACCACCACCACGGCCGCCACGAGAGCCCCTATACCCTCCCCCGCCAAACGAGGCCTCATGTGCCACACTCTCCAACCACCCAGGAATCTCCTGGTTCGCCTCGCGCAGAAGCTCCACGAGCTCCCTCACAATATTCTTGTTCCCGCGGTTGAAGAACGCAGTCGCCACACCCGTGTTGCCTGCACGTCCCGTACGCCCAATCCGGTGCACATAATCATCAATGTCCGACGGAAGATCGTAGTTCAACACGTGCGTCACGTTCGGGATATCAAGCCCACGCGCAGCAACAGCCGTCGCGACCAGAATGGGGGTGCGCCCCGTGCGGAACGTCTGCAGCGCCGTCTCCCGCTCCCGCTGCGACCGATCACCGTGAATCGAGGTGGCAGGGAGGTTGTTGCCCATGAGGAAGTCGCTCAGCATGTCTGCCATTCTCTTTGTCTCGACAAAGACGAGTGTCAAGCCGAGATTGTCCTTGCCTTGGCTGCAAAGGATATCAAGCAGGACGCTGCGTTTGTCTTGGTCCTCGACATACTCGATCTTCTGCGTAATGTTCTCACTGGTGCTGCCGACGCGGCCGACACTCAAGAAGACGTAGTCCTTCAAGAAGTCCTTGGCGAGCATCTGGATGTCACGGGGGAAGGTGGCGCTGAACATGAGGGTCTGACGCTGGGCAGTCCCAGGCATATCTTCGCCCTGAACGATGCGCCTGATCTGAGGCTCGAAACCCATGTCCAACATGCGATCAGCCTCGTCCAGAACGAGATACTGAATGTTGGCGAGGCTGATTCTCCCGCGCTCGATAAGGTCGACGAGACGACCAGGAGTGGCAGTGAGGAGATCACATCCACGCTCAATTTGACGGAGCTGTTGGTTGATGTCGGCGCCACCGTAAACGACCGCAGGGCGGACCCAGGAACGGTAGGCAAATTTGCGTGCCTCATCGTGAATCTGAGAAGCAAGCTCACGGGTAGGAGCGAGAATCAGGGCGGTGGGGTGAGACTTGCGGGTCCGGTTGTAGTTGTTGGTATTGCCAGTGTCGGGAGGTGCACGAGGCCCTTGGGCGAAAGAAGCTGAGAGGATGGGGAAAAGGAAACCTCCTGTCTTGCCGGAGCCGGTCTAGACGGAACATGTGGAGTCAGTGAGGGCGGGGCAGAAGGCAGTGCAAAAGGGCATACCTGAGCACAAGCCATGAGATCCCTTCCATTTGCGACGATGGGAATGGAGTACTTCTGGACGGGGGTAGGAGTAGTGTACATGGCAAACCCAATATTTTCCAGGAGGACAAGGTCCAAAGGAGGGCTTGTGAAGGACAGGACGGGTTCGGGCACACCAGCGCCGGTCGCCTCGACGGGAATATCGTCATACTTTTCAAAGTTGATACCAGTGTGTTGCTTGGAAGGATCAGAGGCATCGCCGAAGAGTTCTTTCTCTGTGCGCATGTTGCGGCCACCAACAACGTGCTTGCCGTCTTTCCAGTAACCAGCACCAGATTGCTCACGGGATGCGGGTTCGCGAGATGGTGTAGACCAGTTAGATGCAGGTGAAGGGGAGGCAGACCAGCTGTTTCCGCCGCCTGCGCCGCCGCCACGAGGCCCGCTGCCGGAGAAGGCCCGGCTGTTGCGGTCAAAAGCACCGCCGTAGCCACCACGGGTAGCTGGGGGTGGAGTAGCTGTACGAGAATCAGCCCAGCCGTTTCTGTGGAAGCGTGAGTGTTGCTGGGGACTGTGTGACCAAGCAGACTGTCTTACCCGGTTGTGGAAGGAGGAGGAGCAGCCCGCGCATTCCTCATGTGGGGAGGAACATAAGCAGTTTTGACGTTAAGAGAGGCTGCGAAAAGGGTTGTTGGTGATACCACAAGTGACAACGGACAGAAGGACGAACCAAAATGACTCTCGAGACCGTTTACAAGACCATTTGTCATATTATAATGTCGAAGAAGATGAAAACCAAAGTCGTTGCAAGGTTTTACTTTTTGAAAGGGGAGGGGACTCTTCGTGTAGAAGAAAAGAGAGGTCGATCTAATAAGATGATGGTGACAGTTGCAACCAGAAAAGAAAAAAAACCAAACAACCGTGAGTCAAGTCATGCTTACTCATCAGCAGCCGATCGCCTCAAGGCCACAGCAACACACAACGGGCTGAAAAAACGGCTTCGACATATTTATTATAGCCCACCGCGAGGGTCGAACTCGCAGCCTTCAGATGTATTCGGATTCCCGCACATAAGAGTCTGACGCTCTATCCGATTGAGCTAGGCGGGCTGTGCTCTCGGGATTCAACGGTACTCTAAGCCAAGGCAAGAATGACTCATCTTTCTGGCACCTACTCTCCCGAAGCTGCAGAACTAATCGTCTTGTATTCCAGTCTGCCAACCCCTCCTTCCGTGACATTCGGTCCATCTGATCCATCTTCGGCATTGGATCGCGATCCTGCGACACGGCTCAAATAAGACTTTTTACATCGGCGGTCTATCTGACGCTCTTTCAATCTCTTTTCAAGGCGTAGGGCCCAAGATTCCAACCAGACCCGAACCCGATGCACCGTCCTGAACGAATATGGGCCAATCTCTTTCTTGTAGTTCATCGGCGACTTTCTGGTATTATCCCGACGCCCATTTTGCACGTCACGGCCGGCCTATCCCAATCGAATGGAGCGTCAGACCTTTATTGTCCTTCGCCATATTTTGTTTTCCTGGGAATATGAAGGCTGCAACTTCGACCCTCGCGGTGGGCTTCAGGGAGCGTCTTTCGTACCCAGACGGAAACTTCGCTCAACGCTCTGCTCCAGGTCTACATTCGATTCGCAAAATATACAGGGGTATGATGCGCTGGCGCACAACAAGAGCGCGTTTTCAATGAACCAGCCGCCGTATATTGCCAATGGATTACACCACATTGCACCCACACAACTACCTTACCGGTAACGTAGTGCAGAGCCTTCTCGGAGCTCTCCCTTCATACTCGTGGTATGTTTGTACTTCTTCGCCCGGAAAAAATACTACAAATGGTGACACCTTCTACCCAGAACACCAACAGATCGGCACCTTGTTCCATATGTCTCCCAAGCCTGCCTAGCTCAATCGGATAGAGCGTCAGACTCTTATAATGAGAAGATGGTTGGTTATCTGAAGGCTGCGAGTTCGACCCTCGCGGTGGGCTATAGCAATATTTTTCTACCTCACAAGAAGTCTACTATGGCAAGGTCTTCGTTCCGATGACTCCCCAACGATTAACAGGGTACGTATACCTGATTTCTCGCGTCTACACAAACGCCTTTATGCTCAAGCACAAAGCCCTTACCCGGTGATCAGTCAGATTGTCAAAACCCAACCGAACGTGTGTTCATTCACCTACTCAGCGCTATCCGTTATGCATTTTTCTTGATCTGAGATATATCCAATGACGTGTTAACGGAAGTGAGGTATCTTTTCGTGATCATACTTCGCGCCCGCCTAGCTCAATCGGATAGAGCGTCAGACTTTTACGGAAGACCACAGGTTGGAGGTATCTGAAGGCTGCGAGTTCGACCCTCGCGGTGGGCTAATTTGAAGGACATTGATCTGTTTTTGTTGTCGATCCAAAGAAAGGTCTAGTATCTATCGGCTTTTCCCCCTGGTTAGAATATCTGACTTGCGCAAAGTTTTCACATTTGTAGCTCGTTGAATCCACATATGTAATCCTTATGGAATCCCGTTGCTCTACCTGAAAAGTGGAGGACGCGTTCCTCTGAATTCGACAAGCTTCCTCAACCTCGTCATCCTGAGCGGATACTGACAAATTGTCGTCCCCCCGGGATTTCCATATCTCCCGTGCTGATGATCTCGAGGTGAGAAAGCGTTCTGACCATCCCAAGCTGGAGATGCCATGGCACCCGCCGTTCGTTGGGGTCTGGTGAGCAGCGCAAAACTGTCAATTACAATATTGTAATTGTATTCCACAAACGTATTCGATATGCGTATGACGCGAATCGTTCCCAGTGCAAATGCTCGATTGTGTCGGCCAGTGTCTACTACTTATGTAATAGAGATCTCAGTTAGTACCAAGCTCTTGACCTCTTCCAACTCCTATGAAATGCTGACACGATCGAGAGCAAGGGAATCAGTGACCTCTTGATTGGGCCTACAGCATATCCAGGGCGAATGACGTGAGCGAGCATTGGCCGCTCCAAAGCATGTCGAGGGCCGGAGATAGAAAATGTTTTGAGGTCTGTGCGATCCGTAGGAGGGGCAACTTGACTGCGGTGCCTAACCGTTGAATTCTCGAACCAGATTAACCAATTCGGACAGTATGCAGAGAACGAGTTCTGGGATATCCAAGATACGACGATACGACTTCCGCTCCTGTACGTGGTGAACAGGAATGACGACAGAAGTCATCCGGCCAGTAAGAATGTTCAAGTTGCTGACCTCACACAACTTGAAGGGAATCTGGACTCTCCATTTTCGTTCCCATATACACGGTTTCACAATTTTCGGGGTATGGTTGCATGAGCAGTAAGTTTTTTGCGAGTGGCGCATTTGTACCTGTTCGCAACTTCTATCTCTCAAAGCTCGTAGTAAGCGCAGCCTACTGTATTCCTTCAAAAGTCCAATCTATTACGTATATTCCATGCTTACGGTCGATCATTTGACCGACTCGGACTCGGCGCCTTTTACCAGCCAAGATTTGGCTTATCGAGCACTCTAGGGGTAAGTAACATCCATTCAAAATCGGGGCCTGGGCCCGGCCAAACTGCAATTGTTATGTAGCTACTAGATCATCCTGGATTTTCACTCCTTATTGCTGTACCTCGATCCAGGCCAAAAGCGCCTCACGATATGCTCCCCCTCTCCATGGTTACCATTGATTTATCTCGCCGATTCGGCAAGGAGGGGGCAAGGCGACGATGGGAGAGGGTTTCGCCTATCGTATATAGGCGCGTAAGTAACATATCGAAAACGCAAATCAAAAAAAAAAAAAAAAAGAAACATCCTCACGCGAAATCGGAGCGCAATATGAAATAGGATGCGTAAATTCGACGGTGATCCAGGCCGGTCATAATATCAATTCAACGCGCAGTCGGAGTTGAGCAGTATAGTATCATATTTTTGCTCCTTCAATGCGGATATTGTCGCGGTAATTGTAGGGAACAGTGGTGTTTGGAGTTGGATGGACCATGTTCCTTTGAAACGCCCGAGTTTCGGGGAAAAAGAGTCATCAGCGACAATTCAAGGATCAGCGCTCAGGTAGCCGCCGTCGGGGAATCATGACAGCGCATGGTGTACGGCAGATCACCGCCGTAAGTTCTACATAACTGGAGAAGTGATCTGGTGTGATGCGCACAGTGACTCGACAGACCGAGCTGCCCGCAGGGACAGTGTAGTACCAGGAACCTGACAGCAGCGGTTGTGGATCAGAGAGGAGCAGCACAGCCTATCGCTCCCGTATTGGATATTGAGTAGTAGAGTGATGTGTATGTAGTTGAAACAGCCGCCGACCGAAACGCGAGAAACACAGCAACAGCCCTTCTTGAATAAAACAGGATAGATTGCCTGATCCTGAGAACCCCTCGTCGCGGGGAAACGAGTCCATGGCTGACAGCGATACCGGTGAGAGAAAAGTAGATCATTGGGGAGAGTAAGCGACTCCGACGCAGCGTAGTAGTAAGCAAGACACTTGAACGTTCCCAGGGCCAGGGTAACAACAGGAGAACTGTGGCGTTTGCGACTGATGTCACGGTCTCCTTGTTGCGGTGGTGGAACACTGGGAAAGGCTGTGTTGTTGGAGGGCAGCGGTGAAGAAAAAGTCCTTTCCCAGAGCAATATGGCAATTTCGCACAAATAACCTCCGAGAAAAATCGGATCTCCAGAGCGATTGTTACAGTGTATTTCACCATGGGCGAATGGAACGGCGACATTCAGACAAGGTCGAGGAGAAGAGAATTCATGAATATTCATTCGTCCTTGAGGACATGACGATCAGGGGAACCATGACGAGGTTTTCGCACATGCCAGTGTGGTGTTGGCCCACATGATTCCAGGATCCACATTGGGTGCAGCATCACCTTGCCACTAGCACAAGTGTAAAAGGTCCATACAAGCTATCACAGCCATGAATAAGTACAAGTTTCACAAGTATGGCGAGAAAGTGGGTTTGAGTGATGAATGGATGATGTTGCGCTCTGGCCGGTGCGGCGACCCTTCGGGTTGAATATCCTGTGATAAGTACATCCGCGTACCTTTTCCGTTCCGATTGAAGGCTTCAAGTCAATTGTCATGATCGATTGAGTTGTCAAAAACAGGTGGTCTGCTCCCCCCAACGGTCGTTGATGGTGGCGTCAATTTCTCCTTCTGCAACGCTCAATCAGTTGATTTGCGCAAACGCTGAGCACTGACCCATTTTGGCGCGCAGTAGGAGGCCTTCACACTCGATGTCGGGGACGGAGTCCGTGTGACTGAGTAGACTCGCAATGTATTGGGAAGTTTTCAAGTTGCCGGCCCGTGAAGCTTAGTAGCCGAGCAAAGCACTGCCCATCGCATTCACACTTTCCTTCCCACCGATGATGATGGGCTGGCCAGCTCCACGCCACCATCCGGGATGCAAAGGGTCGATGAGGTGATTAATCCATACATGGCGCGATATCGCCGGAAGGTATCTCCACGCCATGCAGTAGTATATCGGCATCCATCAGGTTATCAAGCCTCGGATCGATGCTTTGAGAGGCAGGTGCCAGGGGGAAGGGGGAAGGCATTTCGACACGGTCCTGAGCTACCTTCCAAATGGATCTCCAGCTCTCCCACACCAGAAATCGCAATCGTCACCCCCCCGCATCCCAACATGGAAAGCGAAACACGATGAACATTTGAACCCTCGCGGGAAGCCAGTGCCGCCCTTCCTCGTCCGTGTCAATCGTGCGTGGCTGCAGCCATACAAATGTCTGCGAAGACCGCTCAAGATATTTACCCAAATACGTGCACGACGGCCTTGGAACGCCTCTGTGTGCGTCGCTTTCTCTCACGGAACCTCTCATGCATCCATGGGCATCCAAGGGGGCTTGTCGTCCCAACATTCTACCTCACGACTCGTAATGTATTGACTTTCTCTTCCCTTATTGACGAATGAGATAAATCCATAACGACTCACGATTCTCAATTGTGGAAGAAGGAGTTATGCACCAAAGCGCCCACGTCCAACTGATCCTGCGACTGTGTATTACTTTTCCCTAGATCCTGCGAAAACGGCTCCAGTCTACTCCTATCGAACTTTTCAGCGCCATGCAGCCCAAATGCAGCTTGATGCAGGTCGACATTCATCGCCTCAATTATACTCCGCGCATCAAAGGGTCGCCTGAAGCTCGAAGCCTCGACGGATCGGAATGCTTATCATCCGTTTTTCACCTGGATCCCTTCCTTCCGTACCCAACCCTGCCCTTCCAAAAAGTCCTGGGGTGCAGGAAGTGTCCGAAGGCTGTCGAAGAATCTTCCAAGTCAAACATCCATTCACACGCACACGCACCACCCTTGCACGCAGACGCCACCACCCAGCAGGAGCTTGGAAGTTGGAAGTCGCCAAGTTTCCCGCATCAAAGGCCCGGTATCCGGAAATCCCTTGACTGCCGTGGGGATGAAATGTAAGTATGTACAAAACGTCATGTATAGAGCCCGGACGTGTGATTTGCGTAGGCTAAAAAGGACTGCCTTGGCCTTGGCAGAGGAGGTTTTTTTTTCCTTCAGATTTCGCAAACATCAACATCTGCCAGGTCACAGTCAGATTCAGGGAAAATCGTCACGCGATCCCCTCCAGGGTGCGTCTTCCCTGGAGTGAACAAAACAGGGAGGACGACGGGGACTTCGCGAAGCGGGGACATGTGCACAAGCAACGAGGCAAAGCGAGGTTCCAAGGAATAATCGGGAAAGCACTGGCGATTTCTCACAGGGGGGGGAAAGGGAAACGGGGGCGGATTCAAGGCGGGAGTTCTCAATCGTTCTCGACATCGATTATGGTCGATGTGTCAAATTGGTTCGAAGAGGTCCTTCTGTGAACGTTTTCGAAAAAAAAAAAGATTATCTTATATCAAAGCTTCAATCAGCATGAGAGAGTTTTCAAGAGTAAGTACCCGTGATTCTTTGCATTTCTTGAGGACACACACACGCAATGTCACCTCAAGGCTCAACGGCATTCCTTTTCTTTCTTTCTTCCTTCCTTCTTCCTTTTTTCTTTTCCATCTCGGCCCAAAGAGCCATCATCCTCAGTGCGATTGCTAGCCCCCGAAGTCCTGATTCCATCTTTCAATTACAATCACCTGCACTGGACAATATAGCTAGGGTCCGTTCTGCATATTTCTCGACCTTCTCTGGAAGCACACACATACACACACCCTATCACGTTGTATCCGCAAGGACCGCGCACTTCCGAAAGAGCGTAAATAACAGAAGCGCTTCCCATCATGGCCTCTCGTTCATCGGACCGGTTTTCGACAGGTTCAGGGTGTTGTGCGTCTCGCTGAGTTTGCTCCTCCCAATTGATTTCGAACCTTTTCAAATTTCGGACAATTGGTGAGGGTGGAGTCGACGTCCTTGAGAAAAACTACCATATCAAGGACGTTGGCTCTCACACTAGTAAGTAAAGTAGGCGCCAGGCGGCCGTGCACACTGTCCTTTTTTTTTTTTTTTCCCATCCACCGCCTACGACTAGATGCCGAAACCAAGATTTCAATCGATCAGATTTCAAAGAAAAAATTTCACGAGTGTCGTTGTGTGGGGAGGCGCACTGCCTTTTTGTAATACATTCGTGTCAGATTGTCATTTTGAACCGAGTAGAAAGGCAATCAGGATGGTGTGCGGGTGGGTGTTTGCGTGGGTGTAGATCATTGACAGCCGTGGTCAAATTCAATGATGTGGATCTGTGATAGGACAGTCAATGGCTCCCCCCCCCCCTCCGTTAGGAGGATACATAATCAATTTTTGGTCCTCCAAAGGGAAACAAGAAGATATGTTTAGCAGGTTTAATAATAGCCCTGCATTTCGGGGTGGAACAATGCTGTAGTTACAAGAAAGTTTTTGTAAAATAAAGAACGGTGGATGCGGTGGATAGTAGTGTGAGTACATGTGTGTAAGGTAAGCCGATGGGTGTGAATGGGTTGAAATAGTTGTACAAATGCGGGCTGATTAGGACGGCACTGAGGTAAATGATGGCGATGGAATGTCCGAATCGCATGCTTGGAACATGTGCGCGTGAAATGACAATCGTGGTTCATGAGAAGCGTCGCAAGGAAGGAAGAGCCGGGAATATGTGTGCGTGTGCGAAGGACAAGATAAGAAAGGGAATCGTGGGCGTGCGGTGTCAGGGTGAGAGTGCGTGTGGGTTGGGGGGTGAATGGAAAGCCGGCCTGGGTTCGATTCGTGGAACCTCCCAAGATTTTGTTTTGTTTTTTCATGGTCGATCTATTCAAGGGCGTACTCCACAGCGACGCAACACGCCTCATTGACCTGTGCATCACGCCCGTGTTGGCGTAGGTCATGCCGTGTCGGGAAAGCGGCATCACACGCCGGGCATGGATGCATGTCAAGGGAAATGATGCTGGCATCGCCCTGCGAAGCCTGCGACCGTGATCGTTTGGATGTATGTGAATTCTAATTAGTCAAATGATCAATTATTACGAACGACGGACAAATAAGTCACAGGGACAATTTACTCACGGAATCGTCATCTTCTTCGAGCTCCAATTTGCGCTTTAGCGACGACGGCGATGATGTCTCTGGAAAGATTGACAAAGTCAGGTTTTTTTTTGGGTCAAAATAATAATAATGTGGCAAACATACCTGAGAAAGCTGTACTGAAGTCGTTGGAAAAGTTTTCGCGCCACGCGATGATGCGCTTCATACTGGAGTAGGTTTCCGAGGCCAGCTCGATGCGGGGGGAGTCATCATTGGCCGGGGGTGCTGATTCGGAGTGCTCTGGCGAGAGGTCCGATGAGCAATACGACGTGGCGACGTCCTCCTCTTCGTCGCTGTCCTCGTCCTCGTCTTCCGAGGAAGAAGAGTAGCTTGAGGAGCAGGTGGAGTCGTTGATGACTGAAGCTATGTTGCGTGGTGGGGGGGCATCGCACTCGACGAGCTCGATGATCTGGACGGAGTGCTGCTGGCGGTAGTAGAGATGGGTGGGAGAGAACTTGGGGAGTTGTTGGTCTGAGAAAGAGTCTACGGATGAGAAGGAGAGAGCGAGAGCGGGGAGCATTCCGTTGGGAGGGGGGAGTGAGAGGAGACTGGGAATTAAATAGTTGGGCCACGCGAATGACATGAAGTTGTAGAAGAAAGCATAAGTACTATAATCGTTGAAAGGGAATCAGGATCGATCAGGCAGAGATCTCGTTGGTGAGATCACCTTCCGACGCGAGAGCTATCCGTGGCAAGACTTTCCCATGTCCCTTTGGGGCTACCATACACGTGAACTCCGGTAGATCCGCTTATTTGCCCATATTTTCTCATGCGATACCATCTCCATTTGCCCAAAAATGAGATTGACTTTACCCACACACGCTCGAAATCAAAACATTTCAACAACACAACATCACCCTCCCTCCCCACAGCCGACACGCTGCACCCTGCCCGACAACCCCGCCCAAATCCGACGTCACGGCCGCATGGGTGCAAGCCAGACCTCAGCTGCCTCGAACTGATCAATCAGTTCCCGCATCACGGCCCCTTCAGAGTAAAGCTGTCTCATCGCTGTCAGCGTCTGTAAAACACACCGTCCGCCCGTCAGTCACAATCAACTCCACCTCCTCTGATTCAAATATATATTCTTACCACGTCCCAAAACCTGAAACCCCGTTCGACTTCCAGTTTCGGCATCTTCACACCCGTGAACGTCTCTTCGCACATCTCCAGCGCCATCGCTTTCGCCTCCTTCACACCTTCCGCGTTGGGATCAAGCACACGCGTCCGGCCGTTGATGTGTGTCAGAGCATCAAGGTACACCTTGGCGAGCACCCCAAACCCAGTGTTCACCTCCGTCTGGAAGGGTAAAGAGAGCGTGATGTCCAAATAGTCATCCCGTGAACGGCGGGCATCCGTCCGGAGCAGCATGTTTAACGATGTAACCTCCAACAGTGTGCGCAAGGCACGCGTAAGCGATCGCACGAATGAGTTGAACACCAAGAGTTCCCTTGACAGTGGGGCAGACCATGGCTGCGACTAGATTCAATTATCGAATAAGGGTAAATATAAGGGCGACGAATCCCGGGAGATCAGACTTGCCTTGAAATTCAACGGGATAATACTGAGTACCCGCATTACCAAAAGCATACATGCCTTCTCGTCGTCTGGACACCGCACAGAATCATTGTTAATTGATATAGAATCAGCGTGAGAAACGCTTTCTCACCTGTGCCAAAACTCGGGCCACCACTAAAGGCCCGCCCAGACCATAAATGGCCATGCATCACGCCAGCCCTGACCATTTCTAGGAACAGATAGAGGGGATCTTGGAATTTATCGTTGACACGGGCCTGTTTGATCGCAATGTACATCGCCCGAGCCAAGGGTGAGTGAACATGCGTGTTCAACAGGAACCTGTCAAGGGGGGAAATCACATTGTCAACAAAACAAAAAAAAACAAGGAGAGGATAGGCAGGTATCAATACTCACCCACGAAGCTCCAGAAACCTCCATATAACGTTCGCAACCACCTCGTCCTTCTTGTCAAGAGGCTGTGTTAAGGTGGCCTTGTTCTTCGTACGTGCCGCATACCTTTCCGACGCGGTGGCTCCCAAACAAAGGGCAAAGTCAATCGTAGATGACTATATCACCAAAAAAAAAAATCCAAATCAGTAATGACCAGATCTGCGTCGGTTAGGAGAAACAAAGACTTACATTCTGCCTCCTTAATTCCTCCTCCACGATGGAATACGGAACGTGCCAGCCAGCGACCCTTTCGGCCAGCTGCGCCGTCTGAGTTGAGTTATGCTGGATTGCCTTCTGGGCATGCGGCGAGGGTGTCTCGAACCAGAAATAGCCCAAAACTTTTCGGTTGACCCAGAACGAATGCGAGACGCTGCTGACCAGAGCAAGCGCTGTAGCACGTGGGCCGGTTTGCCCATCGGTAATGACCTCCTTGACGAAACGTTTGTATTCCGTCGTTTCGCCATTGTCCAGGGGCGGGTTCTCCACAATCTGGCCGGACGTGAGCCAGACGAGGGCTTGGGGACCTATGAGTCCGCGGGAAAGGTAAAAGTAAATTTCGTCAGGGAGACGATTGGTGAAGATTTCATGGAGGTCTTGCGGGATGTCGCTGCTCCCGGGGTGGTGTGGGTGGTGACTTGGGCCGTGTGGCGGGTTCAAAGCAACTGGAAGGGGTGCAACTGTTCCTTCGGATGACAAGATGAGGGAATATTTTATCATGGACCGTGTGCGTGCGTAGTGGTCCGAATATTGAATAGTTTTAACGGCCGGATGGTCGCAGAAGGCGGAGACGGCTGCATGGCCGGACTTGTAGTACTTGACCATGTCGACGGTGGCCTTCAGCGCCTGTTCGTGGACTGTGGGAGGGAATGGCAATGAATGGTCAAATCCGACAAGGAGTCCGACATCAAGAAATTGGTCTTCGGTCAAGCCGAGCTCTTGCAAGAACGTTCGCTTCGAAGTGAACGTGAACGACGGGCTGGGCGAGACGAGGTCAACGGCGGTAATGAGTTTATCAACACCTGGATAGAGCAATGTATCCGTTGGGCCATAGATGGCATGGATATACGCCTTCTGGTGACGCTGCAAGTATATCAGCTTCACAAAGAAGACTAGTCAGCCGGACACAAAATTTGAAGAAAACGTAACAGAACGTACTTGCGCCCAAGCGACATATGGAGCAATTATGAACTCGACGTTCCTCTGCCTAAAAATCCTCAAAATCATCCTCCATAGATCCCACTGCGCGAAGCTGCTCCGCCCCTCAAACAATTTCGTGGCTGCTTCCTCCTGGCCGGCCTCGTACTTCGCCCACGCTTGATTCCTGTCTCTGCACCCTTCGTTGTGCTCCAGGTGGTTGATGGGTTTCCAGCGCTTGTTGGGAACGAGACCGGGGAACACGAAGACAGGTTTTATACGCAGCTTCTCCAGAGCACGTAGGTCGGATTCGATGCGCTGTGTGAGCGCTAAAGGCAAACCGCCCGTGGCGGCGAGTAAAGGCTCCCGTGAAGGCGAGTTATCCGTGAGCTGGGAGAGGTAGTAGGATGCATCTATCCCTAGCCGCGAATCCGACAGAACAGAAAGAGGGAGGGTCTGCAGGTGCTTCCGTTCCACGAGATAGTCTGGGGGTTGTAACGATCAGAATGTTTGTTCAGGCTTTTTGGCGCTTTCCTTGGCTGGAAAAAGAAGAGAAGGTCATGACCAATGCTCACTTTCAAGGTGTTTGATAGGCATTTGGTGGTCAAGTCGTCGCTGCGCGGGACGTCGAGCTCGTTAAGCGTGGATGTCGTTGCCAACAACACCCAGCAACACAAGGTGGATTATGTAATGCTTGGCCTTCCATTTTCCCACTTGGAGTTCAAGCTCAAGTTCGATGTTCAACAACTTTGCCAGTGGAATCGTCGCTCTCGACGATTCCTCGAAAAATAATCATAGAATCTGTCTACTGGTGATGCTATCTGCGGGTGATCCGAATTGTGGTGCAGCTGATTTGGGACTGAGTGACCAGACCTGCCTCAAGGTCTCCATCGACGCTTCGAACACCCTGGACACAACTCTAGGTCAGACCGCGTGATGACCACGGCTTTAGATCGCCGACGCCTAGTGGCAGAGCGTGGGTGGTCTTGAATACCTTGCCGGGAGTCCAAATACTCTGGTCAACCTCAGAAGCAAGATGACCACTCACACCCTAATATATTCGAACATTTCTAGAGACATTGCGGGACTAGTACTTAAGGGGCTCATGCCTCCCACTGGTGTCGCAATTTTTGAATTATCAGCCGAATATCGCAGCCCCAGAATTCCTTTGGTCAGATTACCTGGATCTCGGTTCAGTGCAATAATATTGATATTCTGCTCCTCTCACAGAATGATTTTGAGCATGATGCCCCCCCCCATGCCCCGGCCCACGGTTCTATTTATTGGCGGAAATTTAAAGTTCTGTCAGGTGTCGCTTTCTTTTTCCGTATATCGAACAATCTTCGAGTGCCGTAACTCTACCACTGTCTAAGATGCCTACACGTCTTATCACGGTTGATTTGCTCTAGCCACCATCCATCCCGCACACCTGACAGATCCATCGAAGTTCTGAAGGTTGCTTGAAACCTCGCAAGGATGCTGCCCGATGAGCACTCTCCTGATTTCCCAAAAATACTCATCGCAAGAGTAATCTTTCTCGATCTGGGTCGCGAGGCGAGCCATCGTACTGCGGTGGGGATGACCTATGTATGTGCCCAGCTGCCGTCTCATCCTTACCTCGTCCTTACCACTTCCTGTGAAAGGAAAAGTAATCCCCTTGCGGTTAGAGCCAAAGACCTTGTTTTTTTTGCTTCCGTCCCTATAGACACGCGCCGGGCTCACGAAGATGCGTCGATTCTTCTTTGCTCACCTGGTGACACACGCGTATTGTACTTAACCTCTCACGACGCTATCATATGGCCTGCAGGTTCGCTCGCTCTCACATCTCTTCCAATTTGATTCTTGAGATAGGGCTTGCAAATGAACACCGTGCCGGAAACTCACAGCTCATCAGCCTTTGCATTGAACTCAATCACCGAGAAAGGGCGAAAGCCGTGAATCGGTGATCGCGCACAATGTCGCTGAGTACTTACTCTTAGTAATTTGTTCGACGTAAATGGGACCGTTTCTCTTCGTCTATCCCTGGCGTTCTCTCATCCCAATAATGATGTGTAATGGTATGTAGGGTAAGACCTACTTCATTCAGGTGCTTTGAGGCCGTTATGCAGATCCCCACCCGGTCACCTCGCCACCAAAAGGAATTTTTTCAAGTTGTAAAGCTCTAGTTCCCTGCCTTGGACTCTCCGGATGTGCAGGACCCCCCACACCCCCCCTCACAGCCATCTGACCTATCAGGATTGCCCTTGGTTTTACACCCACATGAGCCGCGAGAGGTCGGATCTCTCTGAAAAAATTTCGAACGTGTCCGAGGTTAACGATGATACAGGGGTTAAAAAATGGTACCATCACATTGACCGAGCCAGAACATATACAAATGCCCGGACAGGTCGGAAAGATTGATAGCATAGTCACCAAACCAACGGACACTTGGATCCATGTCGAGAGTAGGACTCGAGAGATGGGCTTATTTATCGCCATGGGCGCGTAAGGGTAATGGAGCAATCTAAGTTTGGCTCGTACCAGAGCGTCCGGGAACTGGAGATCACCAAGTTGTCTCGCGGCGCGCCGTTTACTAATGGGATAGAAAAGGACTTGAAGTGGAGAAAGTTGAACGAGCGGCCCACTTTCTCGGAAATCAGGAGTCAGGAGTGCTCCTGATCGTCATACATACATAACTCCCGATGCTTCAGATGAACTGTTAGTATATATTTATAAAGGACCATTGAGTCGCTCCCAATTGAAAGCTCACTGGTGTTTACGACATCACGAGTTCAATAGGATACTTGAAGACAGCATAGATATACTTGGTCGGAAGGAACGCCGAGTGCCAGATCAGGGGTATGTCAGGCGCCATAAGCTTCGGCAACTCATAAGTAACCCAAGGTCAACTGCTTCATGGTGATCAGACAATGTAAAAAAACTACTCACGGATTATATGAGCCGGAGCTTGGCGATTTGGGCTCAGGAGCCGTATCCTATGCAGTTGCCAGTGAGTCGACGTCGACATTCCGACGCGCGAGCCCCTCAGATACTTAGCTGCCCCCACCATTGGTGATATATGATAGATTAGTCGGACAACCCCTGCACATGAATCCATCTGCCCAGGCTTTTACGAGTTCCGAGTCAGACGTATTGGCTGGTCATTCGTTCGAGTGAGAGTCGTGTCCGTCTTCCAAGTTTTCGGCTTGTGAATCAACGACGATCGGGGATGATCAACGATCCTTTCGTTGAAGCGAGCTCGTTCTGTGGTCGAAAGGACCCCTCCTTCCACCGGGTTTCGCTCGCGATAAGTAACCAGCGGTGTGAAAGCCTGATTGAAGGAGGACATCAAACGAACCAATTTTTTTTCACGAGATTGATTGGTCAACGCAGGGAAGTGACTGCGAAGACCTCTGATGGCCCGCCTAGCTCAATCGGATAGAGCGTCAGACTTTTACGATCTGGCGAGTGCTTGTCGGTCATCTGAAGGCTGCGAGTTCGACCCTCGCGGTGGGCTATTGTGTCAAGATGTACTGTAACCTTTTTTCCACAGTCACATCCACCTCAATGTCACTTCTACTATTATATTTCGGTATGACACAAAATGGTCACCACCTACCAGGAGATCTCAAAAAATACCAGACATGAATAGGTATGTGCTCTTCTTGCGTTCTGGACCATCTGCACTGGGAAGAAGGGTGTCATTGTGTAATACTAAGCTAAGAACACTAAATGAGGTTATAAGCATGGGTGGAAAGGTTAGCATGGAAAGATAGAGTTTGAGCATGACAAGAAGTATATTCCAGCTGCAAGTCCCCTTTGCAAAAGGGAGCTTTCATAGCCCACCGCGAGGGTCGAACTCGCAGCCTTCAGATGTATGAAATTGCCAGGAGTGATAAGAGTCTGACGCTCTGTCCGATTGAGCTAGGCGGGCGTCGATAGGTTTTCACGAGATTGAACGTCGACTGTCATTGCCGTGCAATCACTGCCCTTCAAAACGCTCATTGCGGTGGCCAGTCTAACAGAATCGGCCTAAGAAAATGTCGATATGATCTTCATGAGGAATAATCTATGTACGCACCGGCGTCCTGAGAAGTACACCGCGAATATTCCTTTATAATCACACATTTGTGCCACGGAACGCGTGGACTAGAAAACCCAAGGATCGAGAGAATCCACGGAAAGAGTCCTGCAGGTTAGTGTCTCGGTGGTACACCGTGCACTTCTCCACGCTGTCAGGTGGGTTCAGGCGCAACCGACCGTTACAGGTCCAAAAACCGTCGAGCCGCGAACGAGATGCAGTTCTGAATAGACTCGGATACCGAAACTGAACCAATATGAGGAGATGGTATGCTGCAGCATCATGATGATGTAGACATCGTAACAGCTCGAATGGCGAAGTTCGGACCGAGGGCAAAGCGACCCTGGAAGGGTAGGAGTGGGTCAATGAACCCAGCACTGCCACGTTTTCCGGGAGGGGGGGGGGTGGAGAAGCGCTATATTTAACAACAACAATTTGATGACGCGAGAATGTGTACCTGGACCAACGACGTTGATGGGGAAAAAAAATCGCGGGAATATTGGCACCATCAGAATACCGGGAGCTTTACGGAACTCGCGACCTTGGCGGTTAAGGGGACAGGGATGGGTACAATCGTCTGCTGTGGCCAAGCAGGGAGTATTACCCAGCTGACCCGTCATTTATCCCACCAGACGACATCTGTGGACATCTGTGGACAACTGAGGCATTCAAGGAATAGGCACAGAACCAAAGGCGCTGAAATTGGTTTCATTCGCTACCCGGGGAAGGAGATTCCAGCGGCACGGGTGAAAGGGCCCCCCCCCCCTTTTCCGAGGTGGAAGAGGGGCGCTCGCCTGGAAAATTGTTCGGATTTGGGTTCGGGGGCTGGCTGAGCTGAGCTTGGGAGTTCAAGAAAAACAGGGGGGGGGGAAGTGGTGAGCGTGGGAGGCGAGGACAGGACAAGGAGAAGATCGCACGAAAATCCGACCGGGTGGCGGGGAGGTTTACGATGTCATCTGGATTTATCAGCGCGGCGGATGTGGACTCGAGGTGCAGAGTGCAATGGTGAGACCTGAAAATTTGTTTCAGGATCGCATCAAGCGAGAAAATCGGCTGGGACTCACCGCATATTCCCCACTACCCTGAGATTCAGATGGAGGGGGCACATATTCCTTCCCCGGGCCATGGATCTACCACACCCCTTCCACGAATGATTCGGGAGAGTCGGACCGTCAAGTGTCGATAAGGATAGGCAGAATGAACTTGAGCGTCCCACAAGCGACAGACGGTGTACGGATGCGCTGCGGGCGTCCTATAACAGGGGCACGGCTGCCCATGCGGAGACCTTATCCATCATTCTCGATGGACTGGGTTTTCGCGATGACATCGTATCAGAAACGACGGCGCGGGAGCTATCGACAAGGAAACTGCGGGGGCTGCAGGATGAGCCACAAGAAACGTCGGCTACATTAGGAACAGAGACCGCAGAAATTAGCGTTCCTTGGCTTGATGGCAGTTAGGCACAGACCAATGGGGACAAAAAATGCGCAGTCTATGATCTCAAAAGCGAGAATGTCTTGACTCGGACAAACTGCGCCAGGAGGCCAGGCGATAAGAATTCTGAAAAGTCCGAAAGGCCCAGCCCTGTGCACCGTTTGACTAGACTGTGAGAATAGAAATCGCACCATGGCGAGAGGACGGATCATCCACCTCCTTACTTTCTTAGTCTGGACAAACGAATTTTTTTTCATGCCGTTCACTGAAAGTGGATAAACAAGAAAGCGCCACCGTGACGATGGGAGAACACGATGCGCGGAACAACGAAACACCTCTCATGCCAGATTCAGAGAAGGCGAACATTATTGAAGCGATTCGTGCACGTCAGCAACTAGACTGTGCCGATGCAGAAATAATGGATCTAGTCAGGATTGAATTGCAATACTTTTTTGGGAAAGAAGGCGCAAAAATTCAACGTACAACATGAATCTCGCAGCAAAGACACGTGGTCAGGGTGGCTGGGGCGGTGTGGCTCGCGCAGCACGATGCTCCAACAAAACGAAAGAGGCAGCCCTAATCAGAACCGCGGTAGATCCGGGCGGAAAACGCGAAGGTTGTGACCAAGACGAGCGTTGAGAAATGAGCGAAATTCCACACAGATCTTTTCGAGGAATGTCAGCATCAATGACGAGAGAAACCAGGTTGGGAGGTTTCTTCCCAGCTGACCTCGTGGCGAGGAAGAGTTTGAGAATGGGTGACATGCGCTTTTCGAGAGAGAAAGTTTAGAAGTTCACAGTCCACAGAGTTGTTAGGTGGTTCAGCGGATGTAGGAAGGACGCCGGGTCATACATATATAGGAAGCGACGGCTGACCAAGTCAATCGATACCTGGCGCCGGCATGAGCCTGGGGGAGGCGCGCGACATCGGAGGAAGAAGCATCCTGGGCGGCGATTTAAAGCACATAAGGCATTCTGGAAATGCAGCGGCGTGGAAAGAACGCGAATATGGACGAAGACGTTTGGGAATCTAGGTTTGATAAGTGATGCTGGTCGGGCGTACCAGGTCCGCGCGAGTCTGATGCATCTGATGTTCGAGAACACAGCGATACCGCGATACTTGGGTTCCGTAGTCAAGTTTACAAGAAGTCATGAGACTTTAGTTTGAAATGTCTTCTCAGAAGAGACGAGATGATGTGGGAAAAGAAGTCCATTAACACGACGGGGGCTTGTGAAGATTCCAAAGAGAATCGAGATGACCGGTGAAACAGATGCTTGCCGAACACATTGAATGGGCGAATCCAGGCTTTTCTAAGTATACTGGCTTCGTAATTTTACCACAGGAGTGTTGAGAGAGAAAAGTTTCGAAGATCGCAATCCCAGATTTATGCGGAAGTTTGATGACAGGCCCCCACCGAGGAACCGTGACGCTGAGAAGAAAGACCCACCATGCGAGGACGTTGAGGTAGAGAAAACTGCGAACATCGTGCCTTCATTGGATTGAAGAAGAGAACAAAAAGTAGGTGGAGGTACAAACACACAATGTGCGGTCGACAACTTGTAATGCCATGTGTCATGTATTTCGTGAGAGGACCGATGCCCGGCGCAACAAACCCGCACGTCGTAGGGGCCCATGTAGCCATGAGGGCGGCGGAATTTTTCTCTTTCTCAGAAGATACGGTTGAGATTCGAGAAGCATAGGTTCGGGAAGGCATTTATTCTCCCAGAGAGTCTGGGACTCGAGTTAATAGGCTCAACTTCGGAGGAGCAGAAATACGCGTGGATGGATGAAACCCATTCGACAGGGCGAGGGGGGTGAGGTAGCTGCTGGTAGATGCCGCAACAACTGATAAGCAGGGTGTGCGAGCGAAAGGATACAAACGGAGAAGTGCGCTCTCAAGCACGATGAAGGCTGCGAGAACAATCGAGAGGGTTCATACCTACTAGACTACTAAAAATCCTAGGTAAATTGGGGACTTCCTACTGGGACGCAGGCTTCACCCGGGCGATAACTTTATTGATCTTGATATGCACACCATCCTTGACGTCAGGTTCAAACGTGACCTTGTTGCGTTGAAAGATCAGAACATGTGTCGACCCCCCAAATTGGAACATCCCAAGCAGGCCACCCTTTTTGACCTCATCCCCGGCGCGGACGTTGGTTATGCACGTCGATACCTCTCCCATCCCAACGGCGATGAAGCATACGAGACCAAGGCGAGGATTGGACGCGCGGATGTAGATCAACACGCGAGTGGCGAACATCGTGAGCCAGCCCTGGGAGCGTGAGCTGGCTCCGCGGGGGTCACGGTGTTCGAGATGGTCGTCGTGCTTCTCAGCGCCTTCGTCAGGTAAGATAGCGAAGTAGGTACCGAGGACTGGCACCACCTTCTCGATTACGCCATTTATAGGGCTGTGCCAGCGGTGATAGTCTTGGATGCTGAGGAAGGCCTGATAGATGGTACCTCCTTCGAAGATTCTCGCATACTCGGCATCGCGGTTGAGCATGTTGTAGAGGGAGTAGGCTTGGCCCTTGAGCCAGAACTGGTCATGTATATTGGCATTGTCGACCTTGCGATAAACGGTGGACTCGCAAGCGTTGTTGATGACATCGTCGTTGTCGGGCTTGACAACGGGTCGGGCGCCTGGCTGAAGTTTGCGTGTGAAGAACTCGTTCCAGGAGGAATAGCCACGGCCGATGGCATTGGGATCTGGAGTTTCGTACGTCTCGTTGAATACCCCGCGACCCTTCTCGAGAATTTCGAGGGAACGAGGATTGAACCAACCCCACGCCGCATCGTTCAGGGAAAACTTGGAGTGCTCGCTGCTAAGAAAAGTGTGCCAGTTATCCAGCAACTCCTTCAATGCGACGTTGAACTTCGGTTTACGAAATAAATCGAAAGCGGCTGCTGTGTTCTTGATGTAGTCGAAGATCATGTAGATTGAGATGACCATGCCCGGGTCACTGCTCCCAGCTGGGGTGAAATACATGGGCGGTAGACGAATGAGCAAGTTCAGGCCAAGGATCAGGGACCCAAAGTCAGAGACCTAGTAACAATCGATTTAAATCAGCGACACTCAATTTGAATAGAAAAGAAGAGTGTACTGGATTGTCAGGGGAAGCTTGGATGAACATCTGATCAAATAGATCCTGTATTTCCGAATCACCGTTCATTGCGCGCTCGAAATTGGTGACAGCCTGGGTATAAAACGTGAGTCCCGAGGCGGTCTGTTTATGATGGGTCTTGATATAATCAGCCACAGCACGGGTGTCCTTGAGATGAGGGGTAGCGGCCATGACATGGCTGACATGAGTTGCTTCTTCATCCAATAGATTACGAACAAAGCCGCGGTGGATGGTCGGATCAGCTACGATCCATCCACCATAACGGGTGAGCGCAGTTTGGTGATAGTCTGACATAGTTCTGGACAGAGGGATCAATTCAGCTTAGAGACAATCGACAAACCACAGAAGGGCCCATACGGGGGAAGCTATCGCGGTCGAGAGCTAAGCAAGGTCAAGTTGAAGATAAGAAATCGGGCTGTCTGTATCGGAGGTATGCGATTTCTTATACCAGACGGAAGATCGGCCCCGGAAGAGACGCACCATTCCATATTGATTCCATGGAATGTCACCTGGTGTATAAGGCGCTCGATGGAATGCCGTAGTGACCATCTGTGACAGAATTGGGGTGATCAGGTCAGAGATAGTACATACGGGCCGTAGTAGGCAGGCCCAATGTTCAAAGTTAGCGCTGAACCGAGTCTTAATTCGCTTCGGTATTCAGAGGAAAGCGATCCCTGGCTCGCCGGCGGAGATGTTGATGGGTAGGTTTGCTCTTCTCTCGCCGATGATGTTGATACTGGCCTCCAATTGTATGTCATCTTCGACCAAACGTTGGATGTAGGAAAGATCAGATGTACAGGATGGGCTGCATGCGCGCTCACAGTGTTCGAGGATAGCATCAGGCACGAATTTTGATTTTCACAGCTTGCATCATGAGAAAGGGCGTTGGGTCGTGAGCCCATTCAGCCGTGATTGGGTTCGAGGTCGTTGTTATCCTGATTTATCTCGAAGGGAAGAAGTGGAGCCGGTTGATCTTTTGACCAGGCTATAGCGAGAAATCAAGAGGACAGACTTGCTGCATGCATACGTATGACTGTACTTACTGCTGCTCTCCAGTCTTCACCAGGCCACTCCCAGGCCGAGTCCTTGGATGGACTTATCGAATTTATGGCCGATCGGACAAGGGAAGCCCGACGGGTTTATAGGCCGTTGTGCGCCGAGCGGAAATTAAAAAAGATTGCGCTTGCCCTGGTCGTGTTCTGGCATGAACGTGAGGCCTCGTGTTTTGCTTGGTTTTTTTTCGTCTTTTTCTCCCTGAAGAGGGGGGTCTCATAAGGCTGTGGGTGTGAAGTTGAATCATTTGGGTGTACGCTAATAAGGTAACCCGTCCGGCAAGGAAGTATTCTCATGCTCAGGGTGACGATGTGGTCAAGAAGGTATCCAATCTCGTTCATCGGCTCGTGGACCGTGGTGGGTGACCGCTTCGACGGACGGACCATGCACATGGATCATGGTTATAACCTGATTCAAGGAGGAAATGGAACCTTGGTGTGGCATTTGGCACAAGCTCGCTCACACGGTACGTACTGTTCGATCTGTATTGGGACTTGAGAGCTCCGTATTAGGATTCAGGACAACTGGGCGAAACTTACATCTGAAGATTGTGGCGAAACTGCACACACGATCACTGTCATTCTTGTGGTTCAGTTTATTGGACGCCATGTGTAGGTGCTGGGGTTGGACATCCATTGATCAACACTCCATCAAAGCGTGATTTTACTAGCAAATGGAAAGAGAGTTCCAATACAGTCTGGCTTGATGCACGAGGCTCAGATATTGACAGATCGAGGGTGTCGATGTCACGTTTGGACTGTTTAGGCAGCACGGCCGGGCGGGATGCGGGGGTGGGGAAGGGGAGAGGGAACCTGCCAAGCAGCCAAGTCAAGGTACGTTGGAGCTTTGCCAGCGGTTGTGCCCGTACTGCCGATTGCGACACGTAGCGATGAACGATGAAGTCGGACGAATGGCTTGTCCTCTATGGCTATGGCGTCCCGCGTCCACGGAGGGCGAGACTCCGTTACTGTTCCGACACCGTGATCGGAGACGCTCCACACGTGATTTTTGGGGGGTCTCAGTTTCAAGTATTGTCTACGGACCATCTTCTCTTGCAGAAGAGCAAGCAATACATAGAATTCAGAGGAAAAGAAGAGTGTCACGATTTTCTAGATTTTTTTATTTGAAGAAAGTTGTGGCGATGGTGGTGACGGAAATTAAGGGGACGGGATGGACCGGATCGGACCTGTTGTTTATGTGTTCAACAAGTTTGAAATGAATATGTACAGCATCCCACCACTCTGTTCCCTTACCACCCACCAACAGCCCCCTTATATAATCTGACCATCCTGGCCAGCACACACGAGCCACCACTCACCTCATAGCAGCGTAGCCTAATGACCCCCCCGGGTCCTCCAAGCCACAGTCGATTTGTTTGCGGTCGTGTGCTCGCCATGAAACCTTGTCTGAAATCACCGTTGCCCCGCTTTTGCGCAGAGAGCAACCATAGATGTTCGAAAACTGTCGGTTTTGGCGAGGAGATCGTTGAAGAGGTTTACCTCGCCGACGTCTGGGATCGCACACCCACCGAGCCCACAAAGAAATTGTCATACCAGTGGGTGTCTCCCTCATAATTCCCTTCCCCGGTCTGGACGACCACCTTCTTTTTTGCCACCTTTGCCCTGTCTTCCTGTCTTCGTGGTCGACTCACGAATATATGCAGAGACTTGCTCGAACTGAAAGAAATTCAGCGGTCCTTGCCGCGAGCAAACCAGCTGGATGACCCGGTGTCAGGGAAGCCAGCTTCGCACTATCTCTCCTCAGTCCCAATCGGCCTCCTGCCCCTGCTCTCCGAGAGCCCCTCATCATCTCAAGGGTCATCAACAAACACCTCGCCTGTCACCTCTCCACCACTAACGCCCCCACTATCTCCAAAATTACACTGGCTTGCACCGCCACCTCAACCACCCAGACCCGCTGCTACAGCTCCGTCAA
This sequence comes from Entoloma clypeatum, assembly GCA_963565915.1. Classification (NCBI taxonomy): domain Eukaryota; kingdom Fungi; phylum Basidiomycota; class Agaricomycetes; order Agaricales; family Entolomataceae; genus Entoloma; species Entoloma clypeatum. The sequence continues at coordinate 4,530,231 of OY751488.1, read as the reverse complement.
TACCACGCCCATGGCACCCCGCACACCTCGCCCACCTTCTCCCGTCCAAACCCCAGCCCCAACGTGAAAAGCCCAGATTTGCATTCTTACCCTTGTTGGACACCCCCCCGTCATCTGAATCCTCCTCGCCGTACCCTTCAAGCCCTTCCTCCCGGAGCTCGTCCCCCGACCTGCATACAGACACAGACACAGACACAGACAGCAACATCCACGACCCACCGACCCCCTCCCTTACCAACGCATCCCTCGACAGCAGCCCCAGGTCCCGCTGCTCCTCCATCGAGCCCTCCCCCGAACCACGCTTCCTGCAGCTCCCCTCTCTCCCCGGAGACAAGCCCGGGCCCCGCGTCCTCTCTCTGCCCCACTCCGACGATTTTGACCCGCACACAGACCCGCACATCCCCGACGCCCTCCTGGACGATGTCCTCCCCTCCATGCGCTCCCTCCGCGTCGACAACGGCAGCAACACCCTCCTCCTCCGCCCCTCCTCCCTCTTCTTTCCCCCTCCTTCATCCGGCACCACCGCCTGGAATGCCTTCCCCACCCGCAAGGCACGCGAAGTCTCCCCGTCGCCCTGCCGCCTCCCCCCAACGCCCACACCCACGCCCACGCCCGTGCGCCGCAGGAACATCATGGTCGTTAACGGCGTCGAGATCGACATGGACGACGACGACGATGACAAGACGCCGTCGAGCCTCTCGACGCCACTGGCCTCGCCACATTTGGGCCGGGGAGACCACACACCTCTTATGGGGGGGAGGGAACTGCCAGTGCCGGTGCCTCTGGCACTCCCTCCGTCGGCACTGCCGCTGTCTCCGTCCCAGGCGACAGCTAAGTGTGGGAGCGCGGCGTGCTCGCCGATGCGATTCCAGAGGGATCGACCTGCGATGCCCGCTGCGATCTAGCCTGCCGAATAGCAGGTTGAGATGGGGGGAGGTGGTGAGTGGTGGTGGGAGGGAAGAATGACAAGGGAATGAGAAATTGAGCGCGGGGGATTTAACGCCTTTACGATAACTTCCTGATGGGCTTGGCGTACAGCACCTCCGTGACTTCGGTCTTCTTGTCCGCCCTACTCTTGCCCATAGTTGTGTTCCGATGTCCTCATTTTTTCATGAATTGGTGCGGTACGCGAAGGCTTGGCACTTCTTCCCGTTTCATGTTCTTTGCTTCTTGATTACTATCGAACTCCACTCTCGTTCTTCTCCGCATCGCCTCCGCTCGCTTCCTCTTACCTCTCTCCGCCCATTGATTATCTCCTCACTGCTTCATCACTTTACTTCATCCCGGTTTTTCACGATCTCATAACACTCCAAACGATCCATTCATTCATTCCCGTCATCGTCTACTATCCATCATCATGGGGCTCCTGCCTTCATTCATATATTATCATACGACACATACATCACAAGTTGACTCTTTTTTTTTTTCCTGCTGCACCTATATATCCTTGGATTTTTATAATCTCCGTCCTCTCCTTCTATATAATTCCTCTTGTCTCTGTGTTTCTCCTCAAGACAGGCATAGACATATTCACGCGATGCTCCCTTGGGCTGTGATGACAGGTTTATAAAGACCTTCTCTTTACTCTGGGTTTTCATCTCTCTGCTCGATTCTTCCTTTGCTGTGGTCACTCCCGTTACTCGTCTTATATACTTTGTAATGGCCTATTAGAGATAGATCCTTTCGAAACAATGCAGAGATGATTGATGAAGAGTCGGTAGATTACAGCAACCAAGTTTCAAGGACTTTGTGAACACCTGAAGCGTCCACGATCCCCCAACTTTCATTGTTGATAGGGAAAGATCATTCGCTCCATCCGATAGAGCCTGCACACCTCGATGTAGCCTTTAAGATCTTACCCACTGAGTCGAAGTCTTGAAAGTTGACAGAAAGAGTCAAAAATGCAGAAGGATATTGCCATAGCCCACCGCGAGGGTCGAACTCGCAGCCTTCAGATGCCGTTTGCGGTATGTGTCGGTATAAGAGTCTGACGCTCTATCCGATTGAGCTAGGCGGGCATTGCATGTTCGGGGACAGTGAAGTGACACGAATCTCCTTATTAGGAAGCAGACCCGTACCAGTGGCGTGACTTCATACATACTACAAAACCCTCCTTTCAGAGATGCTGGCAGAGAGCCTCCGCACTGTTCCTTTAATCCTGGTCCCAAATGAAATACTGCTGTACATACTGACGTTCTTGGACATGCACCAAGTTATTGTCATGCGACAGGTAGTTTTGAATCCGCTTTTCAACTTCACAGGTACAACATCGCATTCGTTCATAGACTTGTCGTAGATTCTTGCATGTCACTGAAGACCAATCGCTCTGGGTGGGCCTGCGTCGTCAGCAGCAATGGGATCTTCCGCTGTCCCCAACCACAGGCTACAGCATTGTTACAGACTCAGCTGATCTCTCCTCAATATCGATCGAGTCAGAAGTGAAATCCACGCATCTGGTTGCTCAGTCCTGGACTCAACCCCGAAAACAGCCGCCTGTGAGGTTCCGTCCAGAACCTGCTGGCACCCTCGTAGGCCTAGAGCTCTTCCTGGATCGATGGCTCCTCTGCGTCTATTCAGAAGGCCACGTACATCTGTTCGACATTCTCCCCGCAAACCGACATGGTGACGTCGACTCAACGATCACCTTATGCGCTAGCTTGGATCGGTTAGGCGAGGTAGCCTCGTTCGCCGCTAGCCTTGACAATTCCAAGGGACACATCTTATTTGCTGTGTCTCGTGCATCATTGTGATTGAGTATCCCGGCCTTTTTAGCTTTTCACTCTAATAATACGAGCGGATTCTACCTTTAGGCCATGGCAGACGCATCTATATCGCATTGAACTTCGTAACCCCGTCGGCTCCGCCTGCACAATTCCATTTATCCATCTTCGCACAGTGTCGAATGCAGTGGCTGAAATGGTCAGAACCATTGAACCTCGTTTGCAGCTGATGGTTCTATCGAGCTCCTACAACGCACATGTCGTTCGGTATTCTCTGGACCACGATGCCACGATACTTCAATCCGAACTTGGCGTGACAATACAGACCGAAAATCTCGACGAAACGGTGCGTCTCTGTTTGTTCCTGCGGTTGCTAGATATCGTTTGACTCACATCTGTCGTGGCCAGTGGAATGGTATCACCGGGGCTCGTATCATGGGTCCTTACATCGTTATCCTGAAATTATGGTCCTTAGAGTTCCATCCGCTGAACGATGACCAGAAATATGGTTCAAGGGAGTGCCCAGCTCCTCTCTTACAGGCGGATGATCCATACTCCCGACTTCGAGGACTGCCAATTTTGAAACACTACTTCCACTCGATCACATTCCGCCATTTCTCTTTCTCTGACTGCCGTGCCCATTTCGACGGCTCCCAGGAAAACGTGGAATCTGTGCAATTTGACTTCTTTGGATATGACAGCATTCAGGGGATTTTTCGCTACGACGTCCGCATTCGCTTCTTGCAAACATCCCCTGACCTCTTCACTGCCTCACCCGACCTGAAATGTGTGGGAGTGTATCCTTCGAGCTATGCGACATATACACGTCCTTCCGGAATCCTGCAAGTAGAGGCAGCTTCACGTCCGCGTGGGTTCGTGTGTGCGCTGGCACTTGGGCCTCAAGGGAAACGGGCTGTATGGGTGGAGAGAAGGAGGGGAAGTACACTTCGTGAGGTCCTCGTATGCGAGAAGAAGCGACGAGGGGAGGACGACGACAACGGAGAGCATGTGATGATAGGTGGACATAGCATCTATCACAGTCTTTCGTATGACCTTCGAGGTAAGTGAGACTTTGCTTGCTTTGCGGGATTGTGGCCCTCAGTGATTGAAATAATTTCTAGAAGATATGACACACTGCGCGATTGCTGAGATCAGTGGACAGATCGTGCTGGGAAACAGGGTGGGCGACATTCTTGTCCTTAAGCCGGAGGTTCGGTCGTAATATATCCCTTTTTCTAATTTCCCTTCTTGTTGTCGTTGAATGAATGTAGGATTTGTATGTTCTTGAATATCACGTGTTGCGGGCCAGGTTCGTTTCGGTCACCCATGCCGGCTCTTCGAGTTGCGGCCACCGCTGTGAACATTCTTACACCCCTCATAGACTACTCCCAGTGAAATCCAGAGGATGAAGATAGAGAACAGGACATTTATCGTATCCGGCGGGTGCGTATCACTATCAGAATGAGACCAATTTCTTGACTGTAACTCGGTTCTTTTATAGTTCATCTGGCCTCGGTCTTGCCACGGTAGAGAGTCTGCTAGAAGGCAAGGCGTATCTGTCCATCCTGGACCGCTCTCCTCCCCCACCGGAACTCCCCACATCTCACGTGAAGTTCATCCAAACCGACATTACTCTTGTCGAGCAGGTCCAACAAGCAGTGAATGATACTGTCACATGGACTTCCGAAACAGGCGCACCCTTAGGAGGTGTAATAAACTGCGCAGGTGTAGGCACCGCCGCAAAGATCATCGACGCGCAGAACAACCCACACTCCCTGGACTTGTGGAACTTTGCCCTTGCTGTGAACCTCACCGGCTCTTTCAACCTCTCGAGACTCGCCCTTCAGCACCTCGTCAAGGTGAAGCCCGAGGAAACCCCGGATGGGGAGCGGGGTGTCATTGTTTTCGTGTCGAGCGCAGCTGCAGTGAGGGTCTTTAAATCCTATACATTTTTGAGTCGTCCTCATTTTCTTTTCAATTTACAGTTCGAAGGACAACCCGGCCAAACAGCCTACTCAGCCACAAAGGGCGCTTTGCGCTCTATGACCCTCCCAATGGCTCGTGATCTCTCACGACATGCCGTCCGCGTCGTGACAGTCGCCCCAGGCGTCTTCGATAGCAATATGACGAAGCACTTCCCCAGCAAAACGCGAAAGAGCCTCGAGAACGAGGGCATCGTGTATCCGCGGCGGTTCGGCCAACCTGTGGAGTTTGCAAAGACCGTCAGGTGGATCCTGGATTGTCCGTATGTGAATGGGGAGACTATCAGGCTGAGCGGAGCTGGGCGATTACCGGGGAAGTTGTGAAATGGTGCCTCACTTTGCGTCCAGTCAACTGAAGGCACTGATTGACCTTCATCTGTCATAGTGTCTACCTGGGTCGTCCCTGGTCATGTACTTTTCATGTCTTGCAATGGACCTTCATACGAAATGCACCCATTGAATTCAAATCATTTCAATCGAATGCAGCTCATGCCGAACCCTCGCTTAAAGTTCAAAGTGTCAAAACTATCGGCTTGCAAGGTTTTCCTGGTGTGTTGACGATCTTTCTCCCAGTAAGCGGAACAGGTGCAGACCAACCTTGCCTTGGCCGACTGATCGTCAGAAGGTCCCCGAGCACGATCCAAAAGCCATGGGGACCTTCGCCACGACGCCAAGGCCGAGGAGGCTCTTCAACGTTCAGCCTCGCTTTGAGCGAACTCGTTGTCGTTGGTATACCCGAATGGGTTCGGAAGTCACTTATGAAACCCTGCTTTGTCACCAGCTATATAATATGCCTCCGTCACATCACCGGCTTCATTCTCGTTGGACATAAGGCGCCTGCTTCCCCCCCTCCTACTCCTTCGACGGTCAAGCTACGAAGTCCAAACAATGAAGATCGAGAACCGTACGTTCATTGTCTCGGGTGGGTGAGTTACCCTCCACCGGATAATCCACAATGGAATGCTCATTCAAATGGTGCCATGACAGTTCTTCCGGGTTAGGGTTGGCTACAGCAAGAGATCTCATTGCCTCCAAAGCATATGTCTCCATCCTCGACTTCTCTGCCCCGGGTCCTACCGCGTTCCCGGAATCCTGGCAGAAGGATAAAGTCTTTTTCGTCAAGACCGATATAACCAAGACGGAGGACATACAGAATGGTGTGAACCGCACAGCAGATTGGACCAGGGAAACGGGTGCGGTGTTGGGTGGTGTCATCCATTGTGCTGGTGTAGCGAGGGACGAGCCCGTGAGTGCCTCTCCGTCGTCCAGTGGACGACCTGTACTCAACGAATCATCGATTTGTCGGGCCTTCCAAATCCAAGATCATAGACCGGAAAGGCAAGATGCCAAACCTCGACGTCTGGAACCTCGTGAACGGCGTCAATGTAACGGGGACTTACAACCTCACCCGGCTGGCGCTCGAGCATCTCGTGCATGTCAAGCCAGAGGAGACGCTGGACGGCGAGCGGGGGGTCATCATCATGGTTTCCAGCGAGGCTGCAGTGAGTCCATCCTTCTTGCCCCTATTCATCCATTTCTCAGAGACCCACTGCCAGTTCGATGGCCAGCCGACTCAAATTGCGTATGCAGCGAGCAAGGGCGCCATCCGCTCCATGGCGCTGCCAATGGCGCGCGCCCTGGCACGGCACCACATCCGTGTCGTCAGCCTCGCCCCTGGACCCTTTGGGACACCCATGATTGCTCAGCTGCCGGAAGAGGTGCAAGCAAGGTTGCAGAAGGCGGCGATGCTTTACCCCAAGCGGTTTGGAATGCCGGAGGAGTTCTCGAAGACGGTGAGATGGGTGCTGGAGTGTGGGTATGTCAATGGGGAGACGTTGCGGTTGACCGGGGGTGGGAGGACTCCCGCGTTTTTGTGATGTGTTGCTTGGTCGACCGAATCATAGGATGAGTTAATTATGGTGGGGAGGTTGTTACTGTACGGTTTGACGATACAGGTTGTTGATGGTCACTCATACTGATACGGGACGTGTATGAGAGAAGATTCATTTGCTACTGAGAAGGGACATCACATCTGAGAAAAAACCCGAGTCCAGGGCAAAATGCATGGAAGGAGAGGTGATTTAAAACCAGGTTATATATATATATGGTGTATTATAAGTTCTGACAACCCCGACAATATATCGCACACGTATCTACTATGCGGGGGATGCATATCGCAGGTAAAAGTGCTGCGCGTGGGAGCTCTGTTGGAGGGCCGTGTAGGCGGCCGTGGCAGACTCTATACTCGTGAATGTGATGAATCCCTTTCCATTGAATTCTCTCGTTTCTCGGTCCCTCACTGCAGGAGCCAGAGGAATGAGCAAGAATGCGCAAGATACGTCAATGCTATCGAGACTCACTGAAATGGGTTTTAACGATATCATTTCTGAAGGGCTCCAACGCCTCCTTGAGCACGTCCGGATGACCATTACGCCCGATGTATAATTGGCGAGACGGCGGGTTGGGCGGTCTATCACCCGCGTCTCTCTTGGGCCGTTCTTGGGCGTAGCCAACCCGGACAGAAAAACCCTCGATAACTAAAGGTTCCTGCTGCAAAGACTCATATGTCGCAATGGCGTCCTCCATGTTGCGGAACTGGACATGGGCAAATTTTGCTTTCCAAAACTCCCCGCCTTTGGGCCCTATGGATTTTTCCCGGTCAGATCACCACACATGCGGGAGGGTTGACCGATTAACTGACCTATTGTGACTGAGGTAACATCACCAAAATCGTGGAAAATATCCGCAACGGCGTCTTCAGTGATGTTGGCAGGAAGGCCACCGACGAAGAGTTTGGAGCATGGAGGGTGTGTCTCGACTGGGCGACCCCCGGGCCTGTGGCTGCGAACCTCAAAGTCGCGTAGGTGTCTTGATGTTGAAAGCAACCGCGAGGGGGAGGTGTACCGAGGCAGCGAAGTCCGAAGAGCACATACGGAGCTACGCGCCGTGCATGTGGTCAGAGCTAGCCTTGCTTGTGTCCGGAGGGCGTTCGCAAAAGACATGGTCGTGGTGGCGAATGGGAGAATTTCTGACGAAAAAACTTGACCAGGTAATTTTTGTCACGTGGCAGTGCAACCCAATTAGGAATCTGCGATGAGCCCTCTGCGATTCAAATACGACCCAAAGAAAAATACATGCATTAACCCCTGGCGGGATTTTATAAGATTATTTAGGAAGATGGTGGTCTACAACAAATACGCGCTGGAATGCCTTGCCACTTCCAGACGACAAACCTCGACGGTTGCTCGAGGCGGGCACTCTTCCCTACCAGGATCGTTATGGAGGCAAGGTTGGAAGTTGCGCCTGCGAAGCTCCAACTGCCCGCGGTTGTATTCGTCGCGAAGGCCTGCCGGTCTTAAGACTTGGGCGTCGCGTAACGCATTTGAAATCGATTCGCGTACCCAGCCTCTTGAAGACTCAAGAATGCAGCCTGGGCAGACTCAACATTTACAAAATTGATGAATCCCGCCCCGGTTGGGCGTCCTTTGTTGCTTTTTGCTTTCACTTCACAGAAATGACTGATCAAGCGGCGAACAAAACGAGAGCGAGCTGCATGAGAACTTACAAAAAATGGTTTCGACAACGTCGTTTTCAAAGGGCTTCAAGGCCGCGTTGAACGTCTTTCGAACACCAGCACATCCGAAAAATATCTGGTTCGATGGGGGATTGTCCGGATACTTGATTTTCTTATTGGCGGCGTAGCCCAGCCGCACTGGAACGCCTGCCACAGATCTGGGTTCGTCCTTGGCCGCTTCGCATATCGCGATGGCGTCCTCTTCGCGGAGGAAACGAACATGTGCATGCTTCGTTCGCCATTTCTCGGGGTTGTTTGATCCTGCCGCTTTTCCTGTTTCAATAGACGGTGGAACTTGAGATGTCATCGTTGTTACCTATGGTGATTCTGGTGATATGACCGGAGCCCTCGAAAGCCTCCCGGATTTCAGCCCCTGTGATATCATCGGGAAGACCGCCGACGAAGAGTGTCCTGTTTCGGGGGTGCTCCTGCGCCTGATGAGGGACTTTAGTGACACTCTGAATTTTTGAATGAGCTTCGCCGGAATTGGGAAGTTCAGGAGACTCGGATTCGACACGTAGATGTCTCGACGTTGAGAGCAACCGTGAGGTGCACAGTGCTGGAGGCAGAAAGGGCATGGTACACGGTCTGCATGGAGCCCGAGCCAATCTTGCGCACGTCCGAAAGAATTTTACGAGTGACATCGTGGGCTGTACATGTACATGTGGTGGGTCAATGGAATTGACACCATGATTGTGGTCATCCAAACTCACACCCGCACCAATCACCCCCACCGTGCACTTTGCCAGCTGCCACCACATCAAGCCGAACTCTCAGGAGTGAACATCGCGATTCCTACAGATTTGGCGGGCTAGTACTAGTCCCTCCTCGCAGCCAAGGACGCCAACACCCGTTCCCCGCACTCCACAGCAAACGGCGCACCCTTTCCGTTGTCCACATCTGACCAAATGTTGAAGGGGTCATCGTGGCGCAATCATGGTAGGCGACCTGAAGAAGAAAATCCAAGAGAAACGAAAAGATGATTCATTACCTGGCGTTGGTGCACACATCCTGGGACTCTGGAAGGTGTGTGATGGAAGATTCGCGATGTCAGACAATAAGCATAGCTCACTTCCCTGCCCTTTCAGCCCAAAGATACCAATCCCATCCATGTGAACCTGCACGACCTTGCGTCTATCCGCGGCGATGAACAACTGGCTATATTACGCTCTGCTCGTCCCGTCGGCTATATTTTTCCAACCCAACCTTCCCTCAATCGTTTACATATTGTTGTATGGAAACCGGGTATTGGTGAGTCACGGTGCTTTTCCATGGCTGTACACTGCTGATAGATTCTTGCCCCAACATTAGGACGATATGGCTTCCCCCTTGCCAATTGTGACTGAAATATTTATTCGCTTTGTCACCTCCCAAACGCTATTCGCTCGCCGCTGTGCACTCCATCCTTCCACATGTACTCTGCATAATTAGGTCAACGTGTTCACAAGCGATCCCGTTCGAGTGACATCGAGCTGCAGACCCCTAAAAAAATCCATACGGAATCCCAACCCCACGGTATGTTCCGGAGTTTCTATGTTTAACGGTAACTGCATCACGTCGTTGGCAGTATCACCCCCACGCCAGAACAAAGAACAAATGGCCACTAGCATGGCCACCGCGTTCGAACCCTTCAAGCAATATCTCGAATATTCAGCCCAGGCAAAGTTGGACGGATACCTCGATTCTAACAGTCGTAACGACAAAGTTCTTGTCTCCGGGGTGATGTTGTCGAGGGACCCAAATCTTCTCCTTCACTGTCTCGGCAAATACATAGACACGGAGACGACCAAGAAGCTGTTTGTCTTTGATACCGTGTACGTGATTTGAACCCTGCTTTCAACTACAATACTTATCTTGCCCTTATAAGTCATCTGTTCAGTACCTCGAGTTCGGGTAAAACCCGCCTGACGCTTGACGGTCTCTGCCACAATTGGGGATTCTCTTTTTCATGCCAAAGAAAACTTAACTCACCGTCCGGCGGCTCCGGCGACTTCCAGGAGGCGATCAGAGTAATACAGGATCTGGGTGCTTAAGGATCTGGGTGCTTGAACGCCTCAGCCAGAATGCAACTGCCGCGGACCGTGTATTTGCCATGCTATTATGTGCGCGTGTTTTCGTCCTGAAACAGTTTTTGGATTGTATTCCGCACCCTGTGGATCTTTTAGCCGCTCGACGGCGATGGGTTATCCTTCAGATCATGCCCCTTTGTGTAGAAATCCACCCAACCGCAGACATTTTTATCAAAATTGTTCGCAGTCTCCGCGCCACCCACTCGGAGGAAATCCAGGCTTATATCGGCTCCACGATGCTCGGGTCGCTAGTGGGGGGGGAACATTTTCCTCGGCGGCTTTTTATTGTAATTGACGAAGCGCAAGAAGCTGCTAGAAGTCTAGAGAACAGTTTTCCCTCCACTACTATGCCATCAGAGACGCGGTCGGCACTCCACGAACTGTATAGGTACATCGAGGGCACTGGGCTCTTCTTCGGGACCATCATGTCTGGGACGGGACTGTCCAAGGAGATAGTGGAGGTCGCAATAACCTCGATTGCCGCCAAAAATATGGGAAAGAGTTTCCATCCGATAATTCTCACTGGCACTGGAGTCTTCATAGACGCAGGGTCTCAGGAGAACTACGTTAATAGGTTTCTCTCATTGTCGGATACAAATGCCTCCGATCAGCGTTTGTTGCAACGTATACAGTGTTGGTTTGCTGGACGGTGCGTCTACAGTCTTGGAAGCCTCGATCTACTGCTGAAGCATACAGCCAGCCTTATCGAGCTCTTGCTTTATTCGGAAGATTCTCCCTGTCACCGCATCCTCACTGCTTTCGCTAAGTACTTGACCGGGTTCAAGATCACCGATGTCACGCCCCATTCCTCAAGACCTTAACAACATCATGAATCGTTATGGGTCGCTCGTTCAAGTTGGCCGCCTTTTCGAGAATAAAAGCGAGTAAGATTCTGCCAGCCAGCCGCGACCACTCGACCCTTTTGCCAGATGTAGGATTGATACAAGCCTCGTTGATGCCCTCATGCGATGGGTAATTCAGCGCCAGCACTCTCAATTCGAGGACCATATGCAAGGCATGATCTCACGAGGTGTAGGTCACCCGGTGGTTGTGGCTGGTCGGACATCTGACCTCGAACTCAACTACCCTGTGCGCGTTGCCGAACCACTGACAATTCTATTTCTTGGTACGATTTTCGAGCAGCGAGCGTGGACACAGAGACAGAAGTGGATTGCAAACGCACTGCGCACTGCCCTTGACAAATCGTCATTTGGGATTACATCTGAAGAGATTGTAACCTTGTTGCTCATGGAGAATTTTGGTGGCAAGTTCACCCGTTTAGGTGATGTGTTCCATTTCGCCGCCAAGTCATCCCTGGGGTCGAGAGAGGTTACCTTGGTCTCCCTGACGCGAAGGGCCGATGGTGTAATGTCATCCTGTGAAGCATCCTGGATCACAGGCAGTTCCGATCGCTTTGGTTTCAAGGCCGAGTCCCTTGCCGTCGGCCGTTGGGCGCGAAGGAAGGTGATTGGGCACACCATAGGAGTCTCAATCAACTAATGCCTTGAAGTTTAGAGTGTCTACCATACTTGCAACTTACACCCCTGCCCATATCTGAATTATCTTCTGACCGAAAAATTTTGGATCAGAAATGTCGCACTTTTTTCCCCAAATTTTTGGGCGATTTTGATTCTGAGCTTGTCTGAACAAAAGCGGACACGTGACGCCGTGTTATCACGCGTTGCGTGACTCCATTGTGCTGTTATCACACATGTATAGTGACGGTGACTCTCTTCAGTACCACGATGGCCACGACTTCTTTATCCGAAGGCTTCTCTCTTTTGTCTGTGGCCGATCCTAATCCGCCGCCTGAAGCCATGTTCCCAGATGGTGCAACAACACTGCCGCAAGTGTCACGCGAGCGCGATCTGTTCACCGACGATGATCATCGGCCCCTCGACGCGAAGCTCATGAAGACATTCAGCGCTTTTTGGAGTTTTAATGTGGAGCCCGATTTGCCTGCACTCCTATGTAATATTGCCTTCGGAGACAAGCGACTTGTAACTCTTACAGAAGAAGAAGCAGAGGAACTGCTTGCGCGTGAACCATTCATCAGGACGGTGTTATGGAAAGCCTGGAAAGAAACATCATTCAAAGAAGTGCGACAATTAGGTGCGTTTGGTGTGCTACGCAACCTTCTTTCGAGGTCCTTATCATCACCGAAGAAATTCTCTGGCCTGTGGTGCGAGAAACTCGTAGGTGGTTCTCCGTGCGCTTTGTCTGGGGTTGATGACGACGGCTTTGTTGTAGCAAAAAGGCGCCAACGACCGCCCAACGAGGATGTAGAACTGACCAGTGCGTAGTTTGTCACCTGTTGTGATTCATGCTTATTGTATGACACGATTCTCTAGACAAAGGTGTGTATTTATCCTAGGTCTCGTTTTGCTTAGCCAACCTTATTTTCGAAGCTCTGAAATCCGCCTGGCGTGATAGTTACTCGGGAAATAACCATCAACTCCTGTTTGCCAATATTAATGCAATCCCGCGAACAGAAAAACCATATTCTAACCAAATCGCCATCGTTCAGAGTTCCGGTACAGGAAAATCACGTATGGTCCACGAGCAAGCGAACTTGGTCTTCACCATCCCGTTTAACCTACGAAAAAGCGTCGAAAAGCAAGGTTTTTGCTTTCTTTCTTTTCGATCTCCTTGGGCGCTTCTGATGTGCGAACCCAGACCTGGCGTTCCCCATCCCTGACGATGCTGTTCGCGACTACCTCGTCAAAACTTCTCTATCGGATGACCAAGACATCCTGAAAACCAATTACCTCAAGTTCCTCGCTGGTGTGTTCACACAAGTCAATAGCGAGCTGGAAAAATGCCAGGAAGAATTGAGTGTGAAGCAAATTGGAACCGCTGAAGGTTTAGCAAAGTGGTGGTCCAGTCACCTTGGAGGCGTACGCACGGGACTATACAAAGCAGCGATTGACGGTGCCAAGGAGGCCATCCAGGTACGATTCGTAAAGACGGCAAGGAACATCACAGTTAAGCATTGCATTGGCAGATTCTTCCCGAAATTCAGCAGAGGCATGAAGAATTACTCGTGAAACGTCGATCGAAACCCGCAGGCTCAGAAGATTCTGATCATACCGATTACGATATGAATACGGCCATTGAGTTTGCCGCGGCGGAATCAGCGAGAGTCGCATTAGGACGACTCATTAGGAAGCTGGACGGCTATGTAGGGTCGCAGCGAATCAAGCTCATAATCTACTTCGACGAAGCACACCCCCTCACCGAGCTGGTGCCCAAGAACGACGACGAGAAGACGCTTTATGATTTTCTATGCTCATGTCTCAACCAATTTTTGGCCTTTCCGATATTTTGCATTTTCCTATCGACGAATTCGAGCTTGGCCCAGTTCGCTGCTCCACGAGCCCTTGCCAAATCCGCTCGCATCCGCGGCGGGAAAGCCGTGACACACGCACCAATTACTGAAACACCCTTTGACTGCTGCGGTGACCTCATGGTCAAGCCAGGCGAGTTGAGTATCAAAAATGTCAGCACAATTCCGTTTATGGCGCAATTCGGGCGACCATTGTGAGTATTTTATATAACTGTTTCAATTGACATTCTTTGACGACTCATTGCGATAGATTTTGGACGCTGTTACGAGGAGCCGGGCTCGAGGCATCTCAGCTCCATACAGAAATCTTGGAATTGGCACGCGCGAAGCTCGTTGCTTCTCGCGAGATCGACAATCGCTACGACACCTTCTCACGTGCTGCAAGACTGGCAGTTCTAGACATCCAATTGTCGCTGGACTTTGAGCCTCGCCGTGAAAAGGTTCAAATGGAAGAGTCTGCTCTAGTCGAGAGCCATATGCGGTTCGCATATTCTGTTCCTGATCACCGAGAGTACCTGCGGTCTGGATACCCTTCCGAACCCCTTCTCGCCGAGGCTGCTGCCCAGCAACTCTGGACGTGGAGGACGCAAAATCCATTTATAGTAGTCGAAACGCTTACCAATATCCTCGAAACTGGCTTGCTTGACCGTGGAGAACTGGGGGAGCTTACCGGACGCCAACTTCTCCTCGATGCCTACCATCGCGCCGTCGAACTAGAACAACGTGATCGTCCGGAGAAGACGCCTCCCAATTTCAGTGCTGGTTGTCGTCTCATAACCTTTATCAAGATGTTGTACACCGATGAGTGTGCAGATATGGTTCTTGACAGCACCCCAGATAATTTGGAAGGAGCGTCTTTCAAAGAGGTATTCAAGGACGCTCTTGTTTGCTTTACACACTTTGGGAAAATGGCGGACGACACTGGCATAACCTCCACCGCCGCATGGGCAGCTTTCATCCGTCACATGGCGATCATGTGTCGGAACGGCCAACGCACCGTTGACTGCATCTTACCTGTCCTCTTGTGGGACACTCGGCTATGCGAGCATGTCATGACTGGTGTGCTTGTCCAGTTTAAGCGACAGATTCAAAGCGGTACTGTCGCTGAACTCTCCATCGACCAAGCCAAGCTCGGTTTTTTCCCAAAAGCGTTAGAGGAATGCACACACGGGTCGGTCTCCACGTCTTACCGACCGTACGTCAGCCTAATAATGGAGCTGGGAGTACAAGTAAAAACTCCCCAGGAAGCCAAGACCGCCACTATATATAAGCCAGACCGGTACCCCTCATCGTCAAAGAAGAAACCCGACAGTCGCCCTCGAACTCCACCACCGATTGAGGGAGGTCCGGATCACGCGACGCCGTCCAAGATGCACATCCCTCAATATGGCAAACGACACCACCAAAAACTGGGACATGCCAGATACAACATATTCGCGTATGGCTGCTCCTCAACAGTGTACCGTGGCATCGATGCTGGCCACAAAGCTTCGTATGCCCTCCTTTTGAGCTCTTGTGACTTCCTGGGAGAGCATCCGCGAAAAGATGTGCAATCACTCAAAGCGGTGCGGCGGATGAAGCCATTTTGGAATGGGGGTGAAGATTGTTACCACTGGGTTGAACATGACGAGATCCTTCATGGCCCTGTTCCACCCCAGAGGGAGGGATTCCTCGTTGGGAATCAAATGTAGCCCCTATGTAGCCTGGTGTATTGTGTTTTTAACGTTGTTTTGCCAGCTGATACGTACCAGTTGTAATATGATAGTATGTCATGTGTTCTTGTGGGTATCTGGAAACTCGGGTCCGCGCCGCCGACATTGCTATGAGTACTTACCATACGAGGTATGTATGCAGTGGAGGAATAAGGTTTGGGGCGTAAGTGAGAGGAGAGAACGAAATTGTTATTGATCCACAATAGAATTTCGACAAATTAACACGAGCCCCCATCATGGCTGCGACGAGGCCAGTTCCGCGCCCCCAATGTCATCCTGGAGATCATCAAGCGGACATGGTCCGTGGAATGAGGACCATATTCATCCACTGCCCCATATTAGCCAGGTTCAATCTGGAATAAAAACATGCCAATGCTTACGATTTCGACGTTGCGTATCGTATGTGAAAGCGATCCACATGGCCAGCCTCCTCAAGAGCCTTATAAGCAGCCTCGGCAGCTTCGGTATTCGTGAAACTAAAGAAGGCCTTTCCGTTTGGTTGTCTCGTCTCTTTATCCCATACTAAAAAACAAAAATCAGTGAGAAGATGCACCGAAGAGAAAGTGAGAAAAACTCACCAATATCGGCCGACACAATATCTGCACTGAAGGGCCGCAAAACTTCCTCCATCACGTTCGGAAAAGCACCACGTTTGAAGTACAGTCGGGGGTTAGGTGGGTTTTGCAGGCTTTTGTCCTTGGTGGGAGAGTAAGCGACCCGAGCTGCTTCACCACCCACAACTATGGGTTCTTCCTGCGCCGCTTCATATACCGCGATGGCCTGCTCTATATGGCGGAAATGTACATGTGCATACTTGGCTTGAAAACAATCGCCGTCTTTTGGTCCTGTATCATTTTTACTTGGTCAATCACGCCGGGATACGCGAAATGCCATCGTTTCCGGGTGCTCACCCATAGTAACTCTGAAAACCTCCCCACGATCCTTGAAGAGCTCCCAAATTTGTTTTCGTGTGGTGTTATGAGGAAGACCATCCAGGAAAATTGTGTTGCTTGGAGGAAAGCTTTTCAGCTGATGAGGTGCTTTCTCTCGAGATACTTCGTCTGCGTTGACAGGCTGGGTGGCCTGTGAGTCGATCCGTGAATGTCTCGACGTTGAGAACGGCCGTGAGCTGGCCATGGGTTGAAGTAAGGAAGCCCGAAGGGCAAAGAGGTTTCTGCGCATCTTGCATGTGTTCAGAGCGAGCCTAGCCTGCGTCCGCAGGGCAGTAGTGAACGACATGGTGTGGATGAGATTTTGAAGTTGCTGTGGCCACGTGCAAGTCAACAGTTCATATCGCAAAAATGCGGGAGCGTCCCTCCACTACCACACCACAAATGCACATTCCAATAGCCCAAACCTACATATAATATAGGTATGTAAAGCGTACAAGCATACGATGTGTCATGACTGTTGGTCAACCGTGTAAGTGAACCAAGAAAAAAGGCTTAGAACTTGAAGGGATAGGTATAGAAGCACACGAGGAAGTAAGCATTTTGATCATCTTTGGGTTTGTACGAAACAAGACCTCACCGCAGCTTCACTATGTAGAGCGATCCATTCACTCCCATCGGTTTCGAAAGGATATCTTTCGGTCCGTCTATTGTTGCATAGACGTGCCCCAATTGACAACTGTACTCTGTCAACGAGCGAATATGTTATGGGGTGGGAAGTCGAATGCGAGGGGATGGCTCACACAGTTGTTAGGGCACACCCTGTCATCTGCGGCGTGACAGAGCCTTTGGCTTGACATAGCACAAGGGTCCACATTGTTCAGAAATGGGAGGCCCCGCTGAACAGGTTTTGTCTGAACCAATTCACTGTGCCGTATATGCGGTGGAAATTCATCTCAAGTTATGATTTTCAGGGAAATCCGAGCCAACATTCAGCATGTGAACTAGATGAGATTTCGTTGATTAGAATTATCGAGGCGGTAAGAAGAACACAGGTGCTCTTACTTGTAATCCGAAAAAGACGCACTACCACTTTCTGCCAACTTCTCTTCCTGCTTCGACACAATCCCCAACACTAACACCTCCCACACCGGCGCCTACGACCTCCAATCTCCCTCCCCATCCAAGCCTGTCCAGTGCCTCCCTCATCTCCTTCATCCTCCCTAGGTGCCCCACCCCAAGTACAGGGATACACTCGGTGTTTTCCCAGGCATGCCAGAAAACGGGGTCAGGCAGCGGGGAGGACCGGCCAAGCTGGACCGAGAGGGCCTTCAGGACGTTATTCAGATCCCTTTGTGTGAATTGTTTTAGGCCGGGAGAAGGGATCGACGGCGACGGAGACCTGGATAGATATGGCCCTCCTAGCATCACAGTCAGCTTCGTTATACCTGACGACGAGGGTGGAACGACGTCCTGTTCGGCGAGTGAACACGAGTCGAACACCGTTCCGAGGATCCCCAGATCCTCGCCACTGTACCCTCGGACTGCTCTTGGAACAAGGTATCCAAAGCCTGGCGGATGTATCTCCCTGTTTGGCCTGTCGAACACGAGGTTCAGGACCATCACGCTCGATGCCTTATTTGCTGTGAGATGGGGCGGGCACTGTGCAGGGGGTAAGAGCGTATGTAGAACAGGGAGAGGAAGGCAAGAAGCGACGTGGGTCGGGGTGAGGACACGGTTGGGCGTCTTCACCTGGTATATGCGTTACTGATGAGTATATATGCGGCATGGACGATCAGAGGATGGCGTACAAGGAGGGAATGTGAGCCGTCATCCACGATGTGGAGGGATTGAACGGGTTCTCCACGGAGAATTGAGATGTTTGGCCGTGCCTCCAACCACCGCTCCAGCGCATCCGTAAGTGTCTGCATCCCATCCTTGAACGAATACACAGCAACGTCCTTCATCGACTGTTCTGCATTTCCAAGCTGGTACTCTTCTCCATGCGCATCTGTTTTCCTCCCAAACGCCCGCCGTACTAGACCCCTCCCAAGCCCGCCCCACCCCTTCTCCTGGGCGATCTCCCACAACCCCTTGAATCCCGCCCTTATGCTCAAATTCCGAGCATCAGCCGCATACACTCCATGCACCAACGCACTCCCGAATACCCGCGCAAATTCAGAGCCAAATCTGCGGCTCAAGAACGCGTCTACAGACTCATCGGCGTAGCCTTCTTCCACATTCTCTCGCGGCAGGTTGCGCGGAAGGACGAAGTCACGCAACACTGACGAGATGAGAAGAAAGGCCAAAGGGGAGGACACAAGTTGCCGAAGGGAGGAAGGAACAGGCAAAAGCCCCGGACCAAGACTGGGGACGTGCAAGAACCGTGAGCGGGCGGCAGGGGATGATTTGGATGTTGTTATGACAGACGGGGAGAGGTCTAAGAGGTGGATCTATGCGCGTTACAGACATGACCGAACCGAATCGGAGCAGGCAGACTTACGAGTTCAAGAACAGACTTTGAGTTGGGACGGAGTGTCCGTGGCCCGGCCTCTATTACTACATTCGCCGGTGTGGCATTGGCATTGGGTGAAATGGGAATCTGGACGCGCTCGCTGCGGACCCACCCACCGAGTCGGGTCTGCTTTTCGAGCAGGGTGATATGGGAGGATGGGAAGCGGCGGGAGAGGTGGAAGGCAGAGGATAATCCTGCGAGCCCACCCCCAAGGACGGTGATGTTGCGCGACGCCATTTGGGATATTGATGCAGACCTTGAGCTCGCTGTTCAAGACATCGGGGTGTTGTTACATAAGCCCTCAATCATCATGACGCATGACGAGTGAAAGTTGCAACTATAGAAAAGACTCCTACAAACCCAAGAACCCGGGAACCCTCCATTCGTCAACTGGATCGACTCCCCATTCACATATGCGCACTCTCGTCTTCACAAATTCCCCCGGTCCCCCAGAGCGATTCGGGTACAAAAACACCTCCTTCAGAATGTTGCACACAGACTCAGGGAGGTGGCTGGCCATCAATGGTAAAAACGGCGCCGGCTATATGCAGTGTTGACAACGTGTCGTGCAAGATCGCGCGCAAGGGGTAGGGTCATTGGCTTCAATGCTCCTTTGCTAGCTGCTTAGGCGGCGTGTCCTGATTGTCCGTCATTCTGAAATGCACATGTTCAAGGACCGGTAAGGAGGTTCGGATGAGCGAAGTTGATGTGAGTATTTCGATGCTATCAAGGCGTTTCATTGTTCGGGAGCTCACCGCAGATTCACTGCCAGTAAAGACTACAACACCTCTCCATCCGGCGAGTCTTCTGGCTTGACATGGACGAGACGTTCAAGGACGAGTCGTGCCAGGTCACACGTCCCCGATACGTTCAGCCCGAGAACGAAATCTCAGACTCCCAGCCCAGTCGTCTTCATCCACGACCTAAGCAGGACGAAATAGGCCGCAATGATGAACACATCCTTGTAAACTCATGAGTTCATTCCGCCCCACCCCTGCACAGTTGATGATGCCACCCAAGACAGCCCCCGTCTCGTCCATTCTACCGCCTGGGTCACCGCATTTTTCAATTGCTCCTCGATGGTGATGTCCACTTGAATGTATTGAACAAACCTCTCCTCTTCGTCGCCAAACGGCTCAACAGAAGGCGGGGAGAGGTGGAGTATAGAAACATATGATTTGGAATTAATGAGACCTTGGACGGTCGAATCGGAAGACCTTTTCGTGGTGAAAATCACTGAGAGGGACAAGCTGGACGACGAGAAGCTCACCCACCCGAGATGCGATTATCGGTTTCACGGCATTCGAGTACTTGTGTGCGGTCAACAGCAGGATATGGGTAGCGTCTCAGCAACACGAGGACTTTAACAGAAATGAATGCACCCGCTGCCATGGCCCGGATCCAGGTAACATCTTATTGATGGTGCACACACTATATTTTGATCATGCCAACAAGCTACTTAGGTCTTATCGATCCTCTGACACTCCCCGCCTCTCGATCAGCCCGCCCGTGACAGCACTCCGCGGCGAACGAGATATTTGTGGATTCAACCCAACAATTCGCAGTGGGCTCTGCTTGAGAATCCAAAACGAAGGCAGAGGAGGTTACAAAGACTCATCGAGATTTCAGGACTGAGTCAACAGGTCCCCTCCGCAGTTTGGAAAAACGATAATCAAGTTTTTATTCCGTGCTTATACATCTTGAAAATCTAGCACTGAGAGGCAGAAATTGGATCTCAATGTCCATGATATATCTCGCGACAAGACAATCGATGGGAGCGAGAAGAAACCTGGGATTTTAGGCCATGTTTTCCGGGAGCGGATGGGGATTGATGGAACCTGGTAAACCGTCCTCGATGTCTCAAGCAGCAAGTTCGGTCACTTCAACAATATCCCGAACGGCGCCGCGCCAGGATGATCATCCTTGTTGGAGAACATTGGCCTCATCATCGTCGTTCCAACACTTGGTGTCGGCAGTGTCAGGACGCCTGACCCATTTTGTCCGACGCCCATGCTTATCCTCGTTTGAATGAACTTGGAGAATCATCGGTCGATCGACTTTATCGGGATCACGAAGTGGAGAGGCGACCGCCTCTGAGTGCACGGTTATCGTTATGTGTTGAGTGGCCTGAGACCACATATATCGATCTAGTCCGAGCCACTGCAGAGCCCGAGTTCGAAGGCTTTCTACATACATCCCCCTTCTCATGTGAATACTTCGTTCAGTGGCCCTCGACCCCGTCATTGAACTCCCATCTCAATTTCTTCAGAATCGCATCAAATGTATGTATTCAAGTTGCTTTCGACCGTGAAGCCGCAGGAATAAATGGAACGCAATATACATCATAGTAGATTCACAAGCCAAAAGAGCCATTAGGTCCTATCGTGGGGAAACAGACATAATTTTCAAGAGCGCCAAAAAAAACGCACATGACTGAAGCTGAAGAGGTAGCTGAAGAGGTCGATTGTCCAACCAAAGATAGGCGAACTCAGTGCCAGTGCACCAATGACCGACGAAACTCCTAGGGCACAGATTCGGCCAATCGCATTCCCTCGGTCAATTCCACTTCCTCCACGATGGCATTTCCTCGACCAATCGCAGGTCTCGATACCACCGAGAGCGCGCCGAGCGCGCCCCCTCGATGGATTATGGTTACAGACTCAGGTCCGATGTCATTCGCGAGATTTTTCAACCTTTGACGTGCGGCTTTTTGCGCCTCCACCCACCTAAGGCGGTCTATCTGTGAAGCTCCAGCTCTTTTTATATCTTCATGAAAGATACTCTTGCTCTTCCTGAGTGCGGATATCGTGTTCCCGATTTCCTTAACGAACTCAGCGTCCACCTTTTTCGTTGTACACATGATTTGAAATCGTGCATACGTGAAATCGGGGGTCCATATGAGGGACCAATCAGCCGCACCGAGTGACTCTCTCAAAAAGTGGATTTTTGCGCAAACATCCTTATGAGGAAGCGTCGAGGGTTTCCAAGCTTCCTTCTGGCACTGTTGATAATTTTTACGCAACAGTGAGTAGACGAAAAATGAGAGATCAATAAACACTCGCCTTCTTGCTACAGAATCGGACAAGATCGCAACCACTACAAAGCCGCGAATGCACGACTTCCGACGCTGAAGAACACGGAATATTCCAGCATCCCACCTTTCGAACGCCGACCATGGTATCGAAAGCCCCCTCAAGTGCATCATAGAACGGAAGCTCAGTGAAGGATTCACGCTTAAATTCGACGATCCCTGAACCTGTCACTGGATCGACTTTCGCATTGGCATAGGCAGTGAGAAATTGAACTTGAAAACGCGTTTTGCTCCATTCCATAGGTAGTCCGGATAGGATTGTTGTTAGACGTGCAAGAATGGGTGAAATCCATTGGCCTCGCGCGACGATCATCAGATTAAACTGAGGTCTATCACATTCTCCAAGAGTGGCGAAAAAGTCAAAGACTGTCTTGACGGGGTTGGTAAAGAAATGTGCGCGTGCAAGCGATGAAGAGTCGCCTTCGTTGTAAAATTTGACCGCCTCTTCGAGATGTTGGACAGGCCGAGCCAGGGCGAAGGTGAAGTGCGGTGACTGGAAGACCTCCTGAGCAAATGGGACGTTAAGCAATGCTATACTACCAACAAGCTTGAATATGATGTATCCAAGCGGCGGCGCTGCAACCCAGTGTTCTAGTCCAACTAGAGAGTCCTTGGGACCGTCGGGCAGTAAATCTTCAGGTCCTGCTGGCCAATTTTGTTTACCAGTTTTTGAATTTGCGCCGCGAAACTTGTGTTGTGTTAAATCAGCAAGGGCTAATATAAGGCAGTTGCTGACAGTGGCCACTGCATCAAATAGAAGAGTGTGTCTGTCAATTTGAATTCGTCCATCAAGTCTGTACCGGCTGGGCTTATGAAGATTCCTCATCCTGGTCTGACCAAAATCACACCGGCAAGCAATCAACCATTTTACCATCGCCATGTGGTCTGATGGAGGCTGGTTATGCGTGAGGAATTTGATTCCCGCTCGTAGGAAGTCAGGATGAGATTTTGCAATTTTGATCTTCGCAGCAATGGTAGTACACGCTTCGAGCTCCTGGTCGATACGGTCCGCCGCGAGACCGACTCTCATGGCGCAAACATCGGCGTTCATGGGATCTCGCATTGTCGAAGTCAAGAGTTCAATGGCTGAGCCGAGGGATATGTGAGGGTTTTTACCCGTCACCATATGTAATGCCTATTGTGCACAGATCTGTACTGATGAGTCAGAAATGAGTAAGTACAGTACCTGCCAAAGCGTCAGGGCAGTTGCAGGGGCAGAGTAGGTGCGAAATGGAGGATATTACCTGATTGAATGCTGAGGGGACTTGATGGGATGGGAGTCGCCAAGTCTGGGACACCTTAAATATTGGATGGTTGGAGGTTGGTTAGAGGCAGAGAAGAAGATATAGTTTTCAGACTCCGCCGGCCATTCCGCGCGTTCACTGACGAGTGCCATCACCTTGACAAAGGAAATCTACTGTACATACTTATATGTACAGTCAAATTTTCTGACGATCCGCTTCGTTATTTCACCGAAAAGTGATCCTTGCTTTCAGGTTTCGCCGGCGGAGAGGTCGATGGGTATGTTTGCTCTTCTCTCGCGAGTCGCCGTGATGTTTTTAATTTTTACTTTTTAATGTCATCATAGTCATCATTATTGTCTACCGAGGCGCTCGCATTGCTTTGGATAGAGAGCCATTTCTCATGCGGCCCAGTCCCCCGGTCTGCCCCACGGCCTTTAGTGCGCCGTTGATGTTGACCGACTCAGCGATTACCGGCCTTTCAGCGACCAATTGTATGGCATCTTCGGCCAGACGTTGTGAACTCCACACTGTCACCCTCCCGCCGAGCATCTTTGACGAGATATGCAATCTCATGGTTCAGTACATCCAGTCGCAATCCAGTCGGGTGTTCTGGTACGTATACCTTCGTCATCGCGCACAGGCTAATGCCCCAAACTGGCGGAACTATGTTCCCCAGCTTTTACCGCTGATCCCAAGTACTGATAGCGGCGAACCTACAGGCCGTCGACTACTTACCACAAACGGGGCGTTCTGGTCGATCTCCATAACAATCATTTGTCTTGTCAGGGATCCCGCAATCTGATACAAGCCGGACTGGCATGCGACTGAAGCCTTATTCTACCTCCAAGACGGACTCCTGTGTATTGAGCCAAATCCGTAGGAGGAGCGAGCAACATCATAAGACGTTTCGCGACCAGAAATTCGATGTCCCGTCCGGCGAGGAAGGCGCCTTTTCCTCACTATTGGTCCCTGAATACTCAATAAAGTCGGATCACACTTTTAGATTTGAAAGCCTTCACTAAGGTTGGTCCTGACGACTCTGACTCTGAGGAGGATGTTAACCGAATCTTTTAAAGATGCATCGACGGGCTACAGTATATCTACACCCTCTTTGACGTCAGGAGACGGTGACGGGTACCATCTTTGCTCAATGCTTACAGAAACGATGTAGGAAAGATCGGATATACAGAATGGGGTGCATGCGCGCTCACTATATTCGATCAAGCACGAATTTCAGGTCACGTAAA
Organism: Entoloma clypeatum; assembly: GCA_963565915.1. NCBI lineage: Eukaryota > Fungi > Basidiomycota > Agaricomycetes > Agaricales > Entolomataceae > Entoloma > Entoloma clypeatum. The sequence continues at coordinate 4,505,841 of OY751488.1, read as the reverse complement.
GCAGCTCGGCCCGGGACGTTGAAAGGGCCTTCAAGCAATAGATGGCAGGATTTAAATCGAAGCTTTATTTGACTGCATGGAAAAATGGATCAACTAAAGGAATGTGTGCGAGCAAGAAAGGATTGACACGTAGTGAGGTAGAAATAAGGTATAAAAATACAGGTACTCCGAGTATATGCAATGTGGAACGAAGCTGGGAATGAACGTTTAGAAAGTGGGGGAGTGCTTCCACCGTGAATGATTGAAGAGTATATGGTTGACGCCAGTTGGCCGCCTTATTATGTTGAGCCCTCAGATCTATTCTGAGCCTGATCCACCGTAGACCCGCCGGGTCCGCTTTGGGTTCCAAAGGATGAGACAGGCGTCCCTCCGGATCCGTTCTCGGAAATATCTGAGGGTTCATCGTACCGTAAACCCAGCCCCGCAGGTCCAGTCTGACCTGTGGTAACCTCGGATTCCAGCGCGCTTGGCGTTCCAAATGACGAGAAAGGTGATTGGACTGTCCCTCCGCTCGAAATTTCTGTGAATGTCAATGCCGACACATCGGTCAAAACAGGTACCATCCCCACGTCGGTGAGTTTCCCTGCTCCTCCCGTTTTGCTCCTCGTTTCATCTGGCTCGGTCACATCGTCGTCGCCTTCTTGCTTCCAGAAAGTGCGATAGAGATACGTGACAATCACCAGGAGGTTACAGACCATCAAGATCACGGCAGCCTAACCCGATCATTTCATCGAAGGAGGAAAGAAAGGAGATGAACAGTTAGGATAGGGTCTGCAGCTAATCCTGCACTACTCACCTTGATATGAACCGCAATTTGGAGGGACCGCGGTATGACAGGATTGGTTTGAGGCTGAAGCATGATCACAAGATACACAACTCCAGCCAGCGAGTTCAACACGCTCGACGCAAAGATCGATAGGATCAACCTGCGCTGCTTTCGTGGAAGCCTGACGCGCCATAGCATATAAAAGGGAACGGCGATGAGGCATGTGTCGCTAATGAAATCGCCTTGAGGTCATAACGCAGGGTCAGGAATCCATCAATGACCCTTCCGGTCATTTACGTACTCGCCATGCTCAGGATACCAATAGCAACCATTTTCTCGGATCGCAACAGCTGTCCCGGTCGAACCTTCCACAATGGATCCATGCTGGTGAGGATGATGTTGGAGAGCAAGATGGAAAGCCCCGCGAGGAAGAAGGTAGCGTTCATGACATACAATAACCATCGTGCCTTCGTTCCTGGTGGAACGATGCGTGCAATGGACATGCCAATGCTGATGCGAGCCCCCCTTTAGACATGTGTGTTGAGTACTCATCCGCGAGAATGTGTTGTTGAGACCCCACCAGATGATGAGCGGGACCATTATCAGCCCGAGCCAACATTGGATGAGATGCCGTCGAACAGTCATTTTTTGAATCTTGTCGGCTGTCCCTCTTATGAGCATGAAACTGCGATCATCGGTTGGGAACTTACTCACTCCCACTGAGAAGGTTCACGAGGAATATGATTTCGAAAGTGAGCGCAGACATGGCCCAATAATCATCCCACCATAGTCGGCGCTTGCCATGGCACCGACGATACAAGCGAAAAAAGGTAGCCCCAATAGCCATAACATGGAAAGGCGTGACAATCGCTGCAAAGCGGCAACGGTGCCATCAGCGACGGATACAATATGCAAGCATCCGATGCAGTCATACCTTCAAGTTCGCCCCGACTCATAGTCCTAGCCATGCTCGTATGTGCCCAGTAGTTGCGATGTTGTTGTAAAATGTGATTGCGCAGAGAAAGCTGTCATGGGATATGCAGCCGTCGATGGTTTTTATATACGCGACCGTTGAATTGAAATTTCGGGAACTTGAAAAAGAGGGAATGTCGTTCAGGGTAGGTTGCTCCGTTGACAATCACATATCGACTTCCCTGTAGTGTGTGCAAGCAAACTAGAAATGACATGCATTCAATACGGAGATGGGCCTTAAAGCCAGAAAGTTAGAGCGCACCAAGTAGCGATTTGCATAGAATGTTGCGTGAAGTCAGGCACGGTCCCAAGGGCGGCCGCGGATTCTTTCCTTCGATTGAATATTGATCGCCAGAGCCAGATCTAGCCATATGCAACTCTAACCCGAACAGTAGTCTCGGTCCCGATTTGGGCCCCTCCCGTCCGAACAGGACGTCCCTTCACCTCATTCTAGGCACGCCGCCGCCACAAGTTTCACACACAGAAAAAAAGTGGCAAGGCGCCATTCTATATGTGCCACAGAAAAGGAGTGAGAACGAGAGCGCGGACAACAAAACGAATTAGGACGTTTGCGGCGCGGATTTTTCGCCCAGTTTCATACTGAACACTACTATCGTCCGCCCTCACTTCGCTGGTCACATCAGTCACGGCGGCCGGCAGAATTCACACCGCTGAATATTCTGCTCCAAACAGCCCCAAACTCCTTCACGGCATTATGCGGTGGCTTCGCGATGATTCCCAAATCTGGCAGGCAAACACTGATAATAGTAGATCTTCACTACAACTGTGCTTTTCCCCTTCTTTGAGTGGGATCGTGAGTTATTTGATACAATATTTTTTGAGTCCTTGTCAACCAAGAGCAATGTACAGTAGAAGAGCCAGATAGAGAAAATCATGTGAAGTGAGGACAACAGCACAGCTGCAGCAAAGTGAGGCAGACGCAACAGATTTTTTGAAACACATGATTTTCAGAGATCACCAAGCAGCCATTTGGGGACTTCATTGACAACACAATGATGAGGCCTCTTCACAATGAGCAAACACTGCTGATAACTTAGTGTAAGGGCGACCTTACGATCCAACAACTCCGAAGTGCTCTGAAGCGACTCCGATGTCGGACGACTTGGAAGGGAAATCCAAAGTTAAATTAGACTCTATGAAGTACAATACGAGGCATGGGAAGAGGAATCGGAAGGGGCATCGGATGTACCAGAATCGGAGGAGGACGGACTCGAGTCTGTGTTGTCAACTCCAAAGCATGGAATGACTTCAATGGTACAATTTGTACCCGGTCTGTTTAGAGAGAACTTTCTACTGTAAGAGCGACCTTACGATCCAACAACTCCAAAGTGCTCCGAAGTGACTCTGACATTGGACGACTTGCAAGGGAAATCCAAAGTTAAATTAGACTCTACGAAGTACAATACAAGGCATACCTTGCAAGGGAAATCCAAAGAGAAAGTTCTGAGGATTCCCTTGCAGGCTAGACAGCTATATAGACGACAAGAATTGGAAATGAGGAGAGGAATGTTGAAATATGACAAAGATTGGGAGTAGGGATGGGAACAGAATATGTAAATCAGAAGTGTGCATGTGGTGGTATAAATCATTGCTCCGATGTGCACTCCAATGTGGAGTACGGTTGGAGGTCGTCGGAGGTCGGAGGTGTTGAAAGAGAGATGGAAAAGAAAGGAAATGTAAAGTATAGTAATATAAATAATAGACGTACCACAGCGTTCGGAGGGTTGGAAGACCAGTCGGAGGCGTTGGAGAAGAGTCGGAGATGTCGGACTAAGGAAATCGGATGGTTGCCCTTACATTACCCCCTCCCTAAGGCGCGGCGTCTCAATGTGCGAGGCAGAAGGTACAGGATTTGAAGGCAGTCACAGCGATTTGACATGGAGCCCCCAGGTGTTGGCGGTGAAATTCCCAGACCAGGCACGGAGCATGGACATCCTCCTCCGTCTCCCATGAGTTTTCCTTGTAGCCATACCCCTTCCACTTGACTAGGAACTGCAGCTTGCCTCATTGAAGCTGACTGTCCAAAATCAATTCGACTTCATACTCCATTTCTTCTCTGACTGCTGTTGGAGGCAGAGGAATTTGGACATCTCATTGGAAGGGGTCTTCTGGAGCCAGTGACAATTTTACAATGTGGAATACAAGGGGAACACGAGACATAGAAGGAGGGAGTTTGAGTTTGTATGCATGCATTCTGACAGGTCGGACAACCAGAAATGGGGCTACATATCTATGAGCCAGCTTTTTGGTTGATCGGATGGTTTTGAGGTTGGAGGAATCCAGAAAGACTTTGTCACCTGGTTGGAAGGTCGGAGTAGATGTCCGACGCTGGTTGTAGTACTGCGCCATGTTGTCCTTGGCTTTTCCCAAAGCTGCTCGTGCTTCCTCCAATGCAGTCTTCATCTGCTTGCTGAAATCCTCAATGGCCTTGATCTCTGATGGTCTCTGTCAGTGCTCAAAGCCCATATGCAAGTGATGTCCAGTGTCAACATAGAAGGGGGTTTGGCATGTGGACATGTGGATGTGGTTATTGTACGAGAACTCTGCCATCGGAAGCCATTCATCCCAATTGTCCTGCCGCTCATTGACAAACAGCCAGAGATATTGTTCCAATCCTTGGTTCACGTGTTCCATTTGTTCATCCAACTGCAGATGATAGGCTGTTGAGGCGGCAACCTTGATACCTAGCAGCCTGTACAATTCCCATGTGAACTTGGCAACAGACTGTGGTCCGTGATCGGAGATGATGGCCTCCGGAAGTCTGTGAAGTTTCCAGACATGTTGAATGTAGGACTTTGCAGATCCGAGAGCGGAGAGAGCAGAGTGTGTTGGAATGAAGTGTCCACGTTTTCCGACTGAGTCTATCACTACCATGATAGTGTCATACCCATGGGCTTCTGGTAGTTCAGTAATAAAATCAACACTTGTCAACTGCCACCGTTCCGATGGAACTGGGAGTGGGTGGAGTTCACCAGAGGATGCAGAGCATCGGACCTTCATGCAAAGGCATGGGTCACAAGTTTTGCAGTACTGACCAATTAGATGTGCCATATGGGGCCACCAATAAGTGCGTGATACCAGCTCTAGAGTTTTCCATCATCCTGGGTGTCCAACTACTGGATTGTCATGGTGCTGTGTGATAATTCACTGTCGAAGCTGCAGACTATTGGGCATGTAAATGTGATCTTGAAAGTACAGTAAACCCTCCGACTGTCGCCATTCCGCTCTGCGAACAGAGGTAGCTCCAGCCGTCGGAAGGGACTTGCATTACCTCCGCCACACTGTCCTCCAGAAGGCCATCTTGGATGCCCTGTCGGACCTGTCGGACCTGTCGGAGGATGTCGTGCTCCTCACCTTGAGTGGCTACCCCTTGAGTGGCCTGGATTGCAAACATCTTTGGTTGGAGGAGGACAATGTTCTCGTTGTCCCGTGAGCCATCTCCATGGTCTAGTGTTTGAAGGTTCAGTCTACATAGACCTGAACCAGACTGAACTGAACTGAAAAATAGACCATGTTGGACTGAACCGCGGTCTAAGGTCTATACATTTTAGAAAATTTAGACTGCAGTTTAGTCTAGATTTTTTTTTTTTGACTTAGACCGCAAAAAGACCGGTCTAAACAGGTCTAGACCGGTTTTTTTGCCCTTTGGGATACACCTCCAACCCAGTACTTTACACTTCCCCACATCCTCCAGAGGATTCCGATTGGAATCTGAAATTCCACAGGAATCTGATCGGAATCCAGAGGAATTCAAAAATATTTTTAGAAAGTGTTCAAACAGAAAATTTCTTAGGGGAATTCCACTATATTCTGCTCAGATTCCGATCAGAATGCTAAATTCCGATAGGAATCATCAGAATTCTAAGGAATTTGAGAATTTTTTTTTACAAGATGTAAAAGAGAAATTCCTGAGATATTGTGCTACATTCCTACTGGAATCCGACCGGAATCTGATCATATTTTGAAATTTTGAACCAAAAAATCTTCAAGTCAATAATATATTTAACAATTTGTATCACTAAACTACTCTCTTTTACTTGTCTTTTTAAAACCTGTTGGGTGTGATAAAAAAGCATAACATGTATAAACCAATCAAAGTTTTCTCCAGTCATTCTCTTTATAATAGATTCGAATCCACCCAACCATGCATTGAGTTGTTCACAAGCCTGATTCAAAAATTAATAAATAACAAGCTTTATATAAAAGATACATACTTGTGTATTGAATGCACATTTGTAGTAAGGATTGTTGTGATCATCCTGAGCTATTACCACAAGATTTGGTGCAGAACCATTTAAAGGTGCTGGATTACACCATTTTCGACACAAGTAATCTGAAGTACGATGATTTTTATAGTGATAAACATCAACAATCAATCTTGATGTATCCAACCAATCATTGTAGATGGGATTGGCAATGGCAGTTTGAAGCACCAAGCAAGCTTTGTCAATGCAAACATAGGATGGTCGAGTATTCTTTTCAGAATAGACTTTATTTAAAAAGTTGAGAATATTGGTTGGAGATTCAGAACAAGCAAATTTTGTCCAAGCTACTACAACACCACAGGGTTTGCATATAGTTTCAACGCAGTAAAACCAAGCAGCGGTAAAGTAATTTGATTGTATAGTGATATCATCAGCATCTTCATCATGCATAAGATCTTTGTTGTGGTTGCCAAGATTGATTTTCATTTGCAGCTCTTTGCAATACTCTGCGAGCTCCAGAGAAATTATCCTGAGTTTGTCGTTGAACATGTCGCTGCCAGTCTGGCTGATGTTCAGCACAAGCCTGAGTACCATTTATTTTCCTAGTGTTACAGTTCTTAATACGACACTTATCACCATATTCAATGTCATGATCATGGCAGAAGACTCCTCCACGCATGTTGTATAGTAATTGTGAACAGTTTTCAAAAGCGTAGTGTTGTACACCCATAATGTTATGCTTAACAAACCGTTCCAAGGTTTGGGCAGAGTATGCAGGAAAGTGGAAAGGCGAAGAGCAAAGTGATTGCTAAATCTAAGGAATCTACTATAGTACAAGAGGTTTATATAGGTCCTGACTATAGGCGATAGTGGATGAGTCAGTACTGCGGAAGGCAGTGCGCATGAGTAAGGCGACTGCGGAAAGCTATGTACAGTGAGTAAGCTGACTGCGGAAAGCGAGTCAGCATGGGAGCGAAGTATACTAAAGGGGATGACGAAGTAATGTAATGAGTCAGACTGGGAATCGAAGGTTGCGAAAGTAGACATTAGACATAGTAAGTTCGTAAGAGGGCGCCGAGTCGGGCCGATAAGTAAAAGATATGACGTGGTCCTCATACCGTAGAGTCTGTAACATGTTCCCCTCTCCAAGCTCTGTGTCCTCACAGAGTCACTGTCCCCATCCCTCGTTGTTGCCGGGATCGGACCAGTTCGGACTTTCCTTGAGGCTCCAATCATATATCAACTCCTCGTTGATGGCTACGGCGAGTTCGAGGCCTTTGATAGCCAGCCGAATACGTCGATTCTCGATTACGAGGGTGCTGGTGTAATTTCCGAGAATTTGTTTTTCCTCGGGACTCAGGGTGACGGGTAGGTTGGACAGCGAGTGAAGCCGGATATGCATCTGGCAATGGAGGAGGTCGGCAAGGGAAGTTTCGAGAGCATGGATTTGGTCTCTCATGGAGAGTGCTTCGTTCATGAGGGCGGCAATGGCGGGGTTGATGTTGGTGGTGGAGGTGGAGGTAACGGTGGTGTTGGACATGGCGGCGAGGATGGTTGAGAGATAGAAGAAGAAGGGGGAGGCTATATTGGGCAGGGAAAAGGACTAGAGCAGGGAACTCGGTGTGTGGTTGACTGATGAGGTCGATACTTGTCATGGATTCTGAGAGCTGTCTTTTATCGTGGGCGAGACGGATTCTGCCGATGGAAATCAGGGATCAAATCTTGAGCATTCTGAACATTAGCTCGAGGTTCCCATGTGTTCTCTTCTGGACCATATCCTTCCCACTGGACGAGGTACTGGATCTTTCCGCGGAACTTTCGAGAGTCTAGGATCGTAGACACATGGTACTCTTCTCGTCCTTCGACGATGATCTGATCAGGGGCTGGTTTCTTTTTCTGGATGGCGTACTTCGGAGTTTAATATGGTGACAACAGGGTCTCGTTGAACACAGGGTGAATCATCTTCCAAGTCTTCGGAAGATCAAGAAGGTACGTGCTAGCTCCTTTCTTCTCTAGGACTTTGAATGGTCCATGTCGGAGTGCATCAAGTTTCTTTGAGGGGCAATCGGTTCTGACGTTAGTTCCTTCCAGCCATACCTTGTCTCTGATGTGGTAGTTCCGAGACGGACTTCGCCATGTGTCAACTGTCTTCTTCATCTGATCCTGTGCTTGTTTCAGCGCAGCATTGGCTTCTTCTCATGCCTGTTTGAGTTTTTTTCAAGAAGTTGTTGGCAGCCGGATTGGTATCTTCTAACATGAGCTCTCCCTTCCACGGATGTAAACCGTAGTTGAGGTAGAATGGTGTGTGCTTCATCACCTGATATTCTTTGTCATTGTACTGGAATTCGGCGATTGCGATCCATTCAGCCCAATCATCTTGCAGATGGTTAACAAAGTTTCGTAAGAACACTTCTGTTTCCTGATGCGATCGTTCGGCTTGTCCATCCGTCTGTGGATGGTATGCGGTGGACAGGTTCCTCTTGATCCCTAGCATGCGGCAGAGTATCTCCATGAACTTCGCGGCGAACTGCGGTCCCCTATCGCTGATGATCTTCTTGGGGATCCCATGAAGCTTCCATATCTGATCCCGATAGATCTTGGCTAATCCTTCAGCTGATAGTTCCACGGTTGTCGGAATAAGGTGAAGCATCTTCGAATGTCTATCCGTGATGACCAGAATTGCGTTTTTTCCATCAGATTCTGGTATCGGTCCCACGATGTCGATTCCTATGTCTTCCCATGGGTGACTTGGTGCTGCATGGGGATGTAGCGGAGCATGTCGCTTTTGTTGGTTAATCTTGTTGCATTGACAAGTGTTGCAACCCTTCACGTACTTCTTCACATCATGTAGTATGGTAGGCCACCAGTAGGTGCGAGTGAGGAGTTCATGTGTCCGGTACTGTCCTGGATGTCCAGCCACTGGTGCATCATGTGACTCAAACATCAATTCTTGTCGTAATTGTGGATCTGGCAGGACATAGACTCGTTCTCCTGCATAGGTGATCCCATTCTCCTGTTGATACCAATGAGGATTCTTTTTTAGGCCCTGCGCTACTTCTGTCTCCATGCAGTTCGAAGCCTTGATGCGTGCGATCCATGGGTTTTCGATGGTTGTGATGTTTCCAATTTTGATGGAATCAGATGTCTCACCCCCTTCAAAGAATTGTTCCTCTGTGAACATCTCCATTTGTACCACATCTTCTGATTCCAACCATTTCAAGAATAGTCCCTCCTTGAGCATTTGGTCACTGTCCTGTGGTTCGAGTTCTGCTTCATACCAGGGTAAGTGTGACAGGATGTCCGCTTTCGCATTGGTCTTGCCGGGCACATGCCATAATTTGAAGTCGTAGTCTTGTAGCTTCATTTTCCAGCGTCGCTGTTGTTGATTCAGGTCCTGAGGACGACGGAAATATTCCAGGTTCTTGTGATCGGTCAAGATTTCGAAACATTCCCTGGCTTCGAGCAGATAGTGTCTCCAATCTTTTAATGCTTCCACGACCGCCAGGAGTTCCTTGTCATATATCTCGTAATTCTGTTCGGCCGCGGACATGGTCCGCGACAAGAACGTGATGGGGTGCCATTTGTCGTCTTGCTTCTGAGAGAGTACTGCTCCAATTGCATAGCCCGATGCATCGGTTTCAACCCTGAACTGTCCCTCTGGTTTCGGTAATGCCAAGACTGGTGCCGATGTAATTGCCCGTATGAGACCTTCAAAAGCTTGCTGCTCTGTTGGTCCCCAAGTAAATGCCGTACCGCCTGTGAGCGCGGTGAGAGGTTTCGCGATGTTTGAGTACCCTTCAATAAAACGTTGATAGAAGTTAGCAAATCCAAGGAACTTCTGAACTTCCTTTTTTGATGTGGGTGCTCGCCAGTTTCGAATTGTATCCACCTTCTCAGTTTCCATCTCAACACGTCCCTCACCAACCACATATCCCAATATAGGACATTTCGTTACTTCCCATAAACACTTCTTCTCCTTTAGCAACAAATCATTGTCCGATAGGATCTGTAGGATTTCTTTGGTGTTTCACGCGAGTTCTTCCTTGGTTTTACTGATAACCACGATGTTATCCATGTAGATCACACAGATACGTCGGCGGATCTGGTCCCGGAATAGACTAGCCATCATTCGAGAGAACATTCCCGGGGAGTTGCAAAGACCGAAAAACATGACCAATGGTTCAAACAATCCTCAACTGGTGAGGAAGGCAGCTTTCCATTCATCGCCCTCATTAATCCGGACATTGTTATAGCCCCACATGATGTCCATTTTATTGAAGTAGACCGCATCTTTCAGTATGTCCAAGAGATCGGATATTCATGGGAGTGGGAACTTGTCTTTGACCGTGAATTTATTGACCATGCAGTAATCTTGTACCAATTGTTTGGAGCCATCCTTCTTGTTGATGAAGAAGCAAGGGGAGACATAAGGGGATTTGGATGGGCGGATCTTTCCTGTTGCTAGACCCTCGTCAATGAATGCGTCCAATTCCTCTTGTTCCTTTTGCATCATAGGATATGTATTTCCCCCTAGTTCCTTTGGTGCGTCCGGTGTAAGTTCAATACCATGGTCCCATTCCCTCTCCTTTGGGATCTTATCAAAGTTTTCTTTTTCGAAGAGATGAGCGAATCGTTCAACATACGAGGGTCGTTTGGTTGTGGGAGGTGGTGTGGGAGTGACAGCTTCCAAAATAGGGTCTCCAGGCTTCCATTTCTGATCCGACTTTTTGGGTGCATCTTTGTTGCGCACCTCAACCATGCGAACCCGGTGTTTGCGACCATTAAGGTTAATCCTGAAATCCGAGTGTTTGGTTCGACATGTTGTTGGGCACTGGTTAAATGTTACCGCGCTGGTTGTCCAATTGATTGTGGGGTTGTGGTGTACCAACCAGTCATGTCCCAAGAGCATGTCCGTTCTCCCAATGTCCAGTACCATTGCTTCCATGGTTTCCTGATGTGCTCCCAAATCTAGTTTGACTTCGGCAAGTTGGCTTGCCTTCTGTTGTCGATTTGGTGATCCATCCGCATTTAGAATTGCTATGGGCGGTATTCCTCGCGTGGGGAGGTTCTGTTCACGTACTATTCTGGGATGGATGCATGTGCGTTCACATCCGCTGTCAACCTCAGGTCGGATAACCTTTGGCCCTCGTCGTGTCCTGAGCTGAGCTAACAGCCTGATTTCTCGTCTTTTTGGAGGTTTATCTCCCTTCACAATCTTAGTCGACGCAGCGGCTCGCTTGGCAGGGATGACATAGGTTCTATTGTCTGCAGTCATACAAGGCAAGCAAGTCCGTTTAATAGATAAGGGTTGCGACTTAGCCTCGTTTAATTGGACCCTTCGGGAAAATCCTTCTCGTCAGCTTCTAAGATTGTGGTTTCATCATTCTCGGCATCTTTCTCGGCCACCTTCCTAACCCTTCCGGAGTTCTTCTTCGGCTTGCGGCAGTTGCATGCGATATGGCCTTCTAGGTCACAGTTGAAACACTTGCGACCATCTTTCTTTTTTGGAGCGCTACAGTCTTTAGCCAGATGACCGAAGCGTTGACAGTTGTAGCAACGGGCTACTCCTGCTTTGTTGATCTCCATGGCCTTGCCCTGACCACCATAAGTGGTACCCAATCTGGTGCGCATGTCGCCGCCACCTCGGATGACCAGTGCGTGTCCTTCCATCTGTCGTCCCTTGTTTCGGATCTCCTTTGCATAATCGGTGTATGTCTTGCCATCGCTAGCCACTTGTTCAGAGATTCTGCGGTTGGCGTTTTTCTCTAGGATGTATTTCCCAGTTTCTTTGCCAAGGTTTGACAGTTTCAAGAGTTCTTCGAATTCATCCAAGAATTCATCAACGGTACGTTTCTCTTGTTTCAGGACTTCGAGTCTTGCTTTAGCAGCGACCGACTTGTTGGCGATGGAGAATCACGTGGCGATATCATCGGAAAAACCTAGCCAGGTGATGTTCTCGTTGTCAACGGCAAGAGCGTCTAACTTGTTACTGGCCCAGTGTCTGCTGGACCCTTCCATCATGCGGGATAGCACCGCAAGAATCTTCTGATCATCTGTGAGGCTCTTTTGGAACCTGATGTATAGTTTGGTGGCTTTCCACCACTCGTCAAAGGTGTATCTGTCCTTGAACATCCCAGGATCCTTGATGATCTTGGATGTATCCATTGTTTGTACAGCCGGGGCTTCTGCCATGTCTAGAGTCTGCGGAGGAGAAGAGGGGTCGGGTTGTTGGGATGAAGATGGGGTTTGGGATACAGGTAAGGATTGAAAATGAGTCCCTGTTCTAGGCGTCTGTTCGATATCTGACTGCGCGGAGTCAAAAGTAAATTCGTCAGGGGACTCGTCGGCGGAATCGGTGGCAAAACGTTCAGAGTATTTCCTCTGTAAATCTCTAAGGAATCTCTGTTCCTGCACGTCTGTTGGTCGCGAGAAGGGGTCAAGTCTCTTGTTTCGTGCCCAGCGGTTGTACTTGGTCTGTTGTTCTTCAGTGGTGAAGTGGGCGTAGATCTGCTGCTTTGAGTAAGACGTGATGATGTGGCTCTGGGATGTCTCGATGTGAGCGTCCTAATCAATCTTCTGATAACGGTTGTCTGGACACCGATAAACTCTCTGATCTCTGTGATCCGACCTGTCTGAGGTCCTTCTTGAACGCGAAAGCTTTCGAGTTCGTTCTGTCAGGCGTTGTAACGCGCGATCTGGTGTTGCCGAGCAAGATGGATGCTCTCTGCTATCTCGCCGTGGGGGCGATGCTCGTCGTTGTCTAGTTCTTTGTCAAGCACCTGCTGTAGGATGCGACAGATCTCCGATTCGATGTACTGCTGGATGAGTGTAAAATCGATACTGTCTCGAGGACTTAGCTCCTCCTGTCAGGCTTCTGGCGTGCTGAATGGGTTACTGGTGAAGTCTTCAAAGAAGCGCGACGTCTTGACTCGTCTGGTAGTTGCCCTCTTCGCTCTGGGCGAACCTAACGAGATTTAGCAACTTGTTATGCTTAACAAACCGTTCCAAGGTTCGGGCAGAGTATGCAGGAAAGTGGAAAGGCAAAGAGCAAAGTGATTGCTAAATCTAAGGAATCTACTATAGTACAAGAGGTTTATATAGGTACTGACTATAGGCAATAGCAGATGAGTCAGTACTGTGGAAGGCAGTGCGCATGAGTAAGGCGACTGCGGAAAGCTATGTACAGTGAGTAAGCTGACTGCGGAAAGCGAGTCAGCGCGGGAGCGAAGTATACTAAAGGGGATGACAAAGTAATGTAATGAGTCAGACTGGGAATCAAAGGTTGCGAAAGTAGACGTTAGACATAGTGAGTTCGTAAGAGGGCACCGAGTCGGGCCGATAGGTAAAAGATATGACGTGGTCCTCATACCATAGAGTCCGTAACACAAGGGATGACAGATGGAGGGGCATGCACTGGTCATCTGAGGTGGCGGTGACACATGTACCGGATTGGGTACCACTTATGGTGGTCATAGGATCATATTGTTCCATAAATAAGACAGCATAACGATTTTTAGCAGACAATGAGGGCGCACTGTTCACTCGCTGTGGGGAGGAAAATCCTCCTGTCCTTCCTCCGACTCCGCAGACTCCGTGGGCAGAACGGAGTTGCCTTCCGCTGCGTCCTTGACCACGAGTTGTTCCATAACAAACTCGTCCTGCTCCTCCATTGTCATGAAGCGAACATCGAAGCGAAGGGGGCATTCACGACTAAAGTGACCCGTTTTGTTACATCTGAAGCATGCATTGGCATTCTTGCCTTTGATGTGTGAAGTATCAATGTCCATTGCATTGGGGTCCCTTGTCAGCGGAGCGGATGCGGATGCGAGCAGAGCTGTATGCGGAGTGAATGGAATGTAGGGGCAAGGGAATACTGAGGTGCCAGGTACTCTTGGTCTGACAACGTTGCGGAAGGCGGAGGTGCAGGTCGGAGCAGTGGCTTTCAAGGCTTTGTTGGCAATTCTATTGTCGTCATTGACTCGTGCTGCAGAGTACCACTCATCAGGGTTGTCATCGGCAGGCCGTCCGTGGGTCAGGGTGGCAATCTCGTTCTGAATGTCGGAATGGAGACCATGGCGGAATTTGAGTACGATGTTGGTATCCTCCTGATATCCCGCTTTGTCAATGTAGTCTTTGAACTCGTCAATATAGGTCTCGACATCCCATTGACCTTGATAATAGGATTCTCCTTCGAGGATCAGTCTCGCGTCCTGTTCCTCATTCTTCAGAGTGAACTCCGCTGTAAAGACTGCACAGAAGTCCACCCAAGTCCGATAAGGCGGAGCACCGGTCCTCCGCTTCTGTCGGATAATGCGATCTGCAAAGTGTGCTGCACGTCCACTCTTCATGAAAGATAAAGCCCAATAAATTTTAGCGTGGTCGTCTGCAAACTGTTCCGGGGCCAGCCCCATAAACAATTCACAGGAGTTGAGAAAGGTCCAGCCATTTGCGCGTGATCCATCGAAGTCCGACAGATTGGCAGGTTTTGCTCGATGCACGCCCGGATTGGCCAGAGCGAGTGGAGCGGGTATAATAGCAGGTGGGATAGGTGGCGGAGCTGGGGCAGGAATTGCGTTGAAGGCGAGGAGGAGTTGGTCAAGTTGAGTCGAGATATCAGCGAGAGTTTGACGTTGTTCCTGGAACTCGTGCTCGAGCTGTTCAAGGCGATTGGGGTCATCCATTACTATGCGCGGAGCAGAATCAGCAGTTACGGAGAGGTAATTAGAAGAACTGGAAGGGGTGTGAGATGTATCAGAGTCAGACGCGGACGAAGCTGCTCCGAAGCGCGGAATCATGACAACGATGCAATCGGACCCGGTCCAATTAGAAGAGAACTTTCTACTGTAAGGGCGACCTTACGATCCAAGGCTCAAACTCAGATACTTGCAAGGGAGATCCGAAGTTTAGATTGAGCAGTCTGATAAGTAATACAACACACACCTTGCAAGGGAGATCCGAAGAGAAAGTTCTAAGGATTCCCCTACAAGCTAGCGAGATAAATAGTAAAATGAGATATGAAATAAGAGATAAAACGAGACACATGAATGATGAGCAATGATCGGGAGTAGCGATGAAGGATGAATGGAAACAAGATGAATGATAGTACCTGCAATCCGACGTGCAGAGTAGCGGATGGGGGCGGAGTCGTCAGATGTGGAGAGGCGGATAAGATGTCGGAGACAGCGGATACGATCGGAGGACGTCGGAGATGGTGGAATATGTAGAAAGGAAAGGAAGAAAGGAAAGAAAAAGTAAAAAGTGAAAGTGGTTGCCCTTACATTGACCACCTTAGACTTTTTCCCTTCAGCAGCAGAACTCTGCTTTTCCACAGCTGGCTTAGACTTTCCCTTCTTTTTAGACTGTTTCTCCACTTCTTCAGCCTTTTCATCAATCTTAGACTTCAATTCCTTGCTGATGCAGAAACTTCTTCGCAGATCCAAGATTATAATCCTCAGAAAATCCCCAGATCTCATCGTCAGATAGACGGCCTTCAGTGTTCTCCAACCAGTCTACCAGAGATGGATATTTTGCAACAAATTTGAAGGGTTCATAATTGGAATAGAAATAGGATAAAGAAGCAAAGATGCCTCTCAAATCACTCTGTTTACCAGCACCTTTCCAAGTTAGATTGTTCTGCATTTCATTCAGCAGAGCCTGAGCACGACAAAATTCTTGATATTTCAAATATACATAGCGCAAAGTATGATTTTTGCGATCCAAATAGATAGACTCAATCTTCAACTGTTCAATCATAGATTGTTGAACAGAGGTGAAAAGAGAAAGTCCATGAGATTCAGATGTGTCGTTGGATACAGAAGGTTCAGTCATGAGAGGGGGGATAGTAGAAGATGTTGGAATTTGTGTAGAGATAGATGATTCAGATGATTCAGCCTAAAAGTATTTGTATCAGAGATATACTTCAATCAATATGAATAGTAAAACTCACAAAAAGATGTAAAACATATCCATTATCATTAAACTTCCAATCCACTGTATCGTCATCCAAGAGTGCAGCAGTATAGCGACCCTTTATGTCCCAAGTCTCCTCATTTGTGTACACATAGATCCTATGATTTTCATTCTTCACAGGTGAGTATAAATTGCCCAGTTTGTGAAGAACGGGACCAAGAGAACTGTTTACAGGAATTTGAATAGTCATTGAAGACTTCATAGCCCTCGGATTGCTACGTTCAGATTCCTTAGACTTGTACACATGTACAGTACCCTTGACATTGGATGGTGCAGTAGTAGATTGGTTGTATTCGAAATCAGCATGGTTCATAGTGTTACCCAATGCCTGACCATGAATGCAACCACCCTCAGTGCGCGAAGCACCTTGCAGAGGGTGCAAGTTTGCACGAGGAGACATGTCAATATCCTGGTGCTCAGCACTACCAGGAGATTGCATTACTACATCTAAACTATGCTTAGGTGGGGTACGTGGGTCTACAATTTCAGACGATGGGGGTACAGCATTCCCGGAAGCAAAAACAAAAGGGGGTACAGCCTCCCCAGAAAAGCAAGAATTAAGAGACGGGGGCAAAGCCTCCCCAAGACCAGAGAACAGAGGCAAGACCACCACAGATTGATCTAAAGAAACAGAAGCTAAACATATGTCAGAATCAAATCAAGGGAGGAAATAAAATAAAATCTTACAATTAGTACTAAAAACGTCAGCCATCTCTTGATCAGGCGAGGTGGCACGAGAAGGGAGCACGGAGGCAGCGCGAGAGGGATGCACGGAACCGGCACAAGAGGGGTGCACAGAACTGGCACGAGAGGCCACACGAGATGGGACACGAGAGGCCACACGAGACGGGACACAAGAGGTGGCGCGAGATGGGACACAAGAGGTGGCACCGGGGCTCACACCACAGGTGGGAGAGGTTGCGCGAGAGGGTGCACGAGACATCCCATGAGGGGTAACACCACCAGGGGCAAGAGACGGCGTGTGGGAGATGACATGTGCACCGCTGCTGGGGGCAGGAGACGGCGCACAGGAGATGGCGCGAGAGATGGGGCGGGAGGTGGAGGGGGGGCGAGAGGCCATGGTGGAGGGGGCAGGGAAGGGGACGGTATCATGCCCATCACTTGCGCCATTGCCGCCGTTGTTGTCCTTGACCAGGGCGTCCCCATCCCCCTGTGCATCCTCCCCATCCTCTTCTTCCTCCTCCTCCTCCTCCTCCCCCCCTTCCTTGTCCTCCTCTTCTTCCTCCTCCTCTTCCTCTTCCTTGTCCTTGTCGTCCACGCCACGCTCCCGTCCTCACCCCCCTCATCCTCACCCCCTTCCTCATCCTCACCCTCCTCGTCTCCTTTCTCATTCCCCTCCTCTTCGCTGTCACTGGCAGTTGGGGGTGCCGGCTGGCGGGCACGACCCGTGCCCCCCGGCTTTGACGCTGCAGGTGTTGAGACAGCGGCAGGGGCGTGCCGGGGCGGTGTAATCGGGATGCCGAGGGCCTTGAGCTACCGCTCCGTCCTGGAGGCGCTGTTTTTGTGAGAATAAAGAAAGAAAAAAGAAAAAAAAACCCCACTTCGTGAGGTGGGGCTTGGCGGCACTCGTAGCGGCGGCGGCCTTGCCCTTGCGGGTCTTTTTGCCAGCGGTGCTGGTCTTTTTACCGGTGGGGCCGGCCTTGTCTGTGGTGCTGCAGGCGGGCAGTGAGTAACGGGGTGGTCAGATATGCACCCTGCCGCGGGCTTGCTCGCCATGGCCTTCTTCGTGGCCTTCTTTGGCTGGGTGGCGGTGGCGGCTTTGACGTGTTTGCGGGCATCATTGTCCTTGTCATTCGCTGACATGGCACGCTTGCGACCACGGGACGAAGGCAGAGCGGGCGTCATGCGGATGTTGCCGCTCCTCGTGGTCGGGAGTTCAGCGGCAGCGGCAGCGACGGCGGCAGTGGCAGCAGCGACTTTGCGGGTTGTCGTCATCGTGGTTTTGTTGGGTTTTTCTGGGTTTCTGGTTTTGCTGGGTTGCTGGGCGACAGTGTGGTCGAGGTCGAGGAGGTTTGCTGATTGATGAGATGGGAGATAAGTCACGTGACTAAGCACGTGACCACCACCACATCATGTTACCATGCTTCGGAATTCTGCTGCATAAGTCCTCAGGAAGTCAGTGGAATTTCTGTGGACTCTGTCGGAATTCAACCATTCCAAAGCTGGGATTCCTGTCGGAATGACATTCCGCTGGGATTCTGATGATTCCAATCGGAATTTTTCTAACTATTTACAGCCATTTTCTGTCATCTACAGAGCCGAAATTCCGACAGGAATCTGAATGGATTCCTGCCGGAATTTCGCAATCCGCTAGAAGATGTGGGGGAGTGTAAAGACCTCTGAAAACATAGCTAAAACATATGATTACAGTGTTATTTTTTTGTATCTGTGTTTACAGTGCTATTTTTGTTGTATCTGTACTATTATTACTGTGTTATTTTTGTTATATCTGTGTGCCTCTCATTGTGGAGCGAGCAATGGGTGGATGCGTCGATTCAACATTGGATGATGCACAACACGCACACATCAAATATATGTAAACAAACTCAAAAAAACATCGCATTTCTCCTTAATATGGCTACACAGGAGGAAGTAAGCTTACAGACTATATCAATTATGTACCAGAGTATCATATGTTAATAAATATGTATTTATTTCATGAATTTTCCCCACAGATTTGAGCATATAGCGATGTGACGCTTTACACCAAACAACAGTAAACAATATGCAAATGCATCGCGCAGGTGCGAGCGGTGCCTTCCTCATGATCTAATAATAGTTTAACATGATAGAACTCATCAATATATATGTATTCACCTTCTGAAACACCTTGTATAATTTTTAGATCTCTAGATAAGATAGAAATGATGAAATGTGCATATTTCAGTAAAAGTGTTATATCTCCATAATGAATGCACCAAATTTGAAAAACAGATATGCTGTGAGGTCCCCTGAATGAGGAGAATCCAAAGCTGAAACAAAATTTTTTGGTCAAATTTTCGACCTATTTTGCTTCTATTCACCTTATTAAGTCCTTGGGCTTGATTTGAATGGTCTGAGTAGATTTACATACAATAGGGTCGCTCAAAGTAGCCACTTAATGGCCACTTATTTTCTTACTTATTCATCACTTATTCGTGTTTTCCCGCCAAATCAGCAATAAGTGGACATAATAAGTAGCAAATAAGTGACAAATAAGTGCTACCTTGAGACCCCCCCCCCCGGCGAAATGACGATAATTGACGAATAAGTGACTTATTTCAGGTCCGGCAAAGCATTCGGCAACACCTACTGAGTCTGAATTGGACTTCGACAGATTTTTCAAGGCATTCCTCATGCAAACGCGGTCACCCGTCGTGTTCACGTCGCATCCATGTTGAGATAAACCAATACATCAAATTCATAATTCAAAGCTCCCCTCCCTCTCGCGTTTCGAGTGGGGGAGCATGTAAACTAATACATAAGATTAAATAAAGTGCCCCTCCCTCGCATTCTGTGCGAGGGAGAGGGCTGGTACTGGGGTTGTCGTGTCGTCGTCATCCCTGTTTCCACCCCTTCAGACGGGTACGGGTAGACCTGTCCCGTCGTGTCATTTACCAACAGCTCCTGGATCTGGGAAGACCCGCGATTGCGGGCTCCTTCGAGTGCAGGAGCTGATGATGATGACGACACCACATCGTCGTCGTCATCCTCGGGGGTGCTGTAGGGATCCACCCCGCGAACAGTTGTTCACGGCGGCGTCGTTCCCCTCGTTCTCCCTCTGCGTCGACCTCTCCTAGCACCCATGTTCCACCCCGCGAGCCTCTGCTCGCAGGGCTGGGGGCGGGTGCTGCGTTGTTCATCGTCGTTACTCTGTCGTGCCCCCTCCCATGGTTTTGTCATGGTGCCCCGTCGCCGTCCTCGTTTTGTCGCCACCTGTCCTCACACCATCGTTCACCCTGCAAGCAGTTGCTCGCAGCGGTGGGGGCGGGAGCTGTGTCGTCCGTTGTTGGCAGTGGAGGGGTCAGGAGGCACCAGTCGTCGTCGTCGGTAGCACCTAAAAAGTGTCTTAGTAACAATGAAATGAAAAGAGAAAAGGAAGCATACCTCAGCTCAAGAGACGTCAATGACGTCTCTTGGGCCCTTTTTTCATTGTTGTCCTGCCCCTGTTGCTCCCCGTTTCCACCCGGCGAGCAGTCGCTCGCGACGGCAGTTGGGGGTGTCTTGTCCTCATCCCGTTGTCCCTCGTCGTCGGCTGCTAGCACGCGCGATCCACACCGCGAGCAGTCGCTCACGACGGCGGTCGGGGGTGCTGTGGCGGTGGTCATTCGTCGTTCTTGTCCCGTCCTCCCGCCGTTGGTCGTGTGGTGTCGTTGTCCGTCTCCGTCTCCGTCCCTGTCGTCGTCTTCTGGTGGTTGTCGTCATCGTCGTGTTGCTCGTCGTCGGTCTTTATCCCCTGGTCCCTGTTGTTGATGTTGTTCTGTCCCCTCGTTATCGGTGTCGGTGCGGTCCTGTCCCATTGTTTTTGTCGTCGTGGCTCCCCTTCTTTTTTGTCGTTGCGCCCTCCTCGTCTTCGCCCACCCCACGAGCAAGTGCTCGTAGCAGTGGTGTGGGTGTGGGTGTGCCGTCTTGTGGTAAATAACGTAGATAAAACCTAATGAAAACATTAGTTCGTTGAAATGAAAAGAAAAGAAGTTGAAAAGAAATTACCTAGAGCCCAAACGACGACAGAGGTCGTTTGGGCCCGATGTGGTTGATTTGCGGTGGTTGGTGGCGTTAGTTGATGTGGGAGTGGGCGTGGGAGTGGTGACGGCGGGTGGTGATGGAGTTGTGGTGGTGGTATGTGAGGGAGGGGCACAGCATCATGGTGGGGGTGCGGCAAGTCGTCGTTGTGGAGGATGAGAACAGAGATTAATCGGAGTTTGAATTCAAGAATAAGTGACTGAATAAGCAAGGCAAGAAGTGAGCGAATAAGTGGGCAAATAAGAATAATGGTCAATCAAGTTCATTATTCTTATTCACACCACTTATCGCCCTCCTTCTTGTCTTCCTTATCAAATAAGTGGCAAAATAAGTGAGACAATAAGTAGCCAATACTATTGGCTACTTATTGTCTCACTTATTAGTAAGTGGCCAATAAGTGACAAATAATGACAACTTTGAACGACACTAATGTTACAATGGTATATATACAGTACATATAGACTACAGTGGTTGTGGAAGGGAGGAAGTAAGAAAAGGTTGTTTTTGTGTTTGAAAAAACCCATGATGATGCACTGTTCATCACAATTTACAGTGTGTTTTGATGCATCATTTTAGAATACAGATTCTCTAGTATACATAGCTTGAGTTCCCAACTATATATATACTTTTTATGACTCTATATACATCTATCCATAAGTTCAAAGCTATCTTGCGGCCTGTGATGCCACGGTTTGGGCATCGAGGCCTTATGTTTCATTGATGCTCATCGCTCGGCATCGACTGCCAAGCACTTTCAGCAATCACCAAAACTCGAACCATAATTCGACAGACAGCCAACGAAACGTTCCCACACTTCTTTTATCCCCCCACCTCCACTCCACCTGGCTCCACTTCCGCCCAATGGCCACTACCACTGCACAATGGCCGCCCCTCGTGCCCAACGGCCCCCTCTAATGCCCAACGGCCTCCCTTCATGCCCAACGCCCCCCTCTAATGCCCCTTCACACCCAACTGCCACCTCATGTGCCCAACGGCCCCTACTAGCGCCCAATGGCCCCCTCTAACGCCCAACGGCCTCCCTGCATGCCCAACAGCTGCCCCTCGTGCCCAATGGCCTTCCTTTGCGCCCAACGGACCCTTTGCATGCCCAATGGCTGCCCATCATGCCCAACGGCCCCCTCTACCACCCAACAGCCTCCCTGTGGCCCAACACCCCCTCTTGTGCCCAACAGTGCCCTTTAACGCCCAGTGCCCTCCCTTTGTGCCAAACAACCACCCATCAGTGCAACGGCTGCCTCTAATGCCCAAGGTCCCCCTCGTGTGCCCAATGGCCGCCCCTCGTGCCCAACGGCCTGTACTAGCACGCAATGGCCCTCTCTAATGCCCAACAGCACCTTCTCGCGCCCAACGCTCCCCACTCGTGCGCAACGGCCCACTCTCACGTCCAGCGGCCTCCTCTCATGACCAATAGCCCCTCACTCGGGCCCCACAGCCTCGACTCATGCCCAACGGCCCCCTCACTCGTGTCCAACGGCGTCGTCTCGTGCCCAACACATGTTTTTACATTATTAGTGTATTACCGTAGTTACGACCGGTCTAGACCAGTTTGGACCGGTCTGGTCCCAGCAAAATGACATGCTGAGACCGGTTCCCCCTGGTTCGGTCTTGGTCTATTGTATTTCTGAGTGATTGAAAGACCGGTCCGGTCTTGGTCCACCCGTTTTTGGGGCAAAAAACCGAACTGAACTGAACCCTCAAACACTACCGTGGTCCACCCAACACAACAGTGCATCGGACTTCCCCACCGACTTACCTGGACAATGGTGCATCTTGAAATTGAAGCGCGCTAGGTATAGAGGCCACCGTGCCTGTCTCCGATTGAGCTTCTGGACGGTCATGAAGTATTTGAGGTTTTTGTGATCGGTCCAAATTTCCACCATCTCCTCCACTCCCTCCAGAAAGTGTCACCATTCCTCCAGTGCACAGATTATGGCCAGCATTTCCTTGTTGTGAATTTTGTAGTCGTGTTCCACTGGGCTAAGGCTTTTGGAATAAAATGCGACAGGGTGCCACTTACCGTCCTCCGATGGTTGAGACAGTACTGCTCCAGTTGCAAAATTGGAGCTATCTGCTTCGACTCGCCACTCCTTTGCTGTTGTTGGGGAGGACAAGTATCGGAGCAGAGGTGATCCTCCACTTCAGATCTCCAAAGGCCCCCACTTCCTTGTCATCCCAGGACCATACACAGCCCTTGATTGTGAGTCGGAACAGTGGATGCGCAATGTTGGAGAATCCTTGGATGAAACACGGGGTCCATTTCAACATGGCCTTTCTCGATAATAAGGCCAAGGTATTCAATCTGTGTCTGTTCAAATTCACACTTCTCCGGTTTGAGATACAACCTGTGTTGTCAGAGGTGCTCTAATACTATGCATGTGATCCTGCAATGCTCCGACAGGTCCGATGTAAATATGAGAATATTGTCAAGGTAAACACATACTCCACCTTCAATAATAAGATCTTGTAGGATGTCGTTCATCATAGTCTGAAAGGTTGAAGGGCTATTAGTGAGTCCAAAGAACATCACAAGAGGTTCGAAGAGTCCCTGGTTTGTCCAGAAAGCTGCTTTCCATTCATCTCCAGGTTTGATTTGGACATTATTGTAGCCCCATTCGTGTTTGGTGAATGTTTTTGATAGTCTTGGAATTAAGCAATCAATAATCCTGAATGAGTTGGAGGGAACCGTCCTTCTTCTTGATGAAAAAGACCGGAGAGGCCATCAGAGATTTTGAAGGTCGGATCCACCCAGATTTTCTTCCAAAAACGCGTCAAGCTCCTTCTGTTCCTTCGGAGTGAGCAGATACACCTTGCAATCTGTCAGAGTTGCATCGGGGATCAGCTCAATGGCATGGTCCCACACATGTTCCTCTGGCAGATTGTTGAAGAAGGTCTTGGAAAATATGTCTTCAAAATCATGTAAATGATTAGGTACAGAGTCATGAAAAGACTTGGGTTTTTGGTTTTGGAGGAACACCTCCAATAGGCATTGTGAGGTGGTTGACGATGCTCGAACGAATTCTGACGTCGGAGGTAGGGCTCCGACAAAGAGGTGATCTCTGTCTTTGAACTTGTCTTCTTCCTCTTCCTCCGCTTCGTCTTCCGACAGCTCATCTGATGATTGTTCTTCATCCTCACTTGCATCTTCCACCCAACGGCCTCATGGAGCCTCTTCCACTAATCCCGCATCTGGTGTCGGACCCATCTGACAAGTGCAGATACGCGCCTGTTCGAATTTGTGGATCTTCTGCTCCTGAGTGGCCTTCAGTTGGCAAGTCCAACATCGAACCAGACATCGACTCATTTTCACCTCCCAGGAGGTCCAATCTACCTTGGGATTGTGAGCCATGTGAATCCAAGTACAATATCCTGCTTTTCCAGTCCAGTTACTGCAAGCTGGGTCTGCTCCGTGTGATCCTGGTATTGGAGTATCACATCCAGGACCTCCAATATCACTCTGGCATTGTTCGGAGTACCGTCAACATTGTAAACAGGGATTGCCCGTTGTAGCCGTCAGGTACTGAATTGATGTTTCTCTACCAGAGAGTGGTCAATGAAGGAGCTGGTTGCTCTGCTATCAAGGAGGGCCTTTTGGGAAAGGGTATCCTTAGTATCTGTTGTCTCCAGAACAACATCTAGTTCAATAGCGTTGTCGGAGCTGTTGGAGGCCAGGATGTATTTTTTTCGGAAGCTGTTGTTCCCATTTTCAGAGTCGGGGTTGGATGACTTTCAGAGTTGGGGTAGGTGTGACTGAGGGTTCATTCTGCGCCGAGTCATAGGGAGAAGAAGTAAATTCTGATTCATCTATAGACAAGGAAGCATAACGATTGCTAGTGGACAACAAGGGCACACCGTTCACTTGTTGTTGGGGGAAAAATCCTCTTGTTTATCTTCTGCTTGCTCCGATGCTCTGGTAACGTTGGAAATGGATGCCACTGCATCTTTAGCAGCCAGTTGGCCCATCACATACTCCTCCTGTTCATCTGACATCATGAATCGGACGTCAAATCAGAGCAGACACTCATGACTGAAGTGACCTGTCTTACCACATCTGAAGCATACATTGGTGTTCTTACCCCTAACACGAGAGGCATCAATGTCCATTGCATTGGGGTCGCAGATGGTCAGAGCTGGAGCAGTGACTGTTGGAGGTGCACATGGAATATAGGGGATGAAAGGTCAGGGAAAGACAGATCCTGCTGCTGCCTTCGGTGCGGTCAGAGCAGCGCTGAAAGGGTTAGGGCATGTCGGAACTGTGGACTTGAAAGCTTTGTTGGCAATCCAATTATCATCATTGACTCATGCGGCTGTATACCACACATCTGGATCATCATCCGCCAGTCATCCGAAAGTTAGTGTAGCAATTTCGGACTGAATGTTGGATCAGAGCCCATGTTGGAACTTGAGGACTACATTCATTCCTTCATTGTACCCAGTATTTTCAACATAATCTTTGAAGTCATCAATGTAAGCCTCCACATCTTGACTTCCTTGGTAGTAGGCTTCTCCCTCAAGAATAAGCCGTGCATCTTGTTCTTCATTTTTCGGAGTGAACTCCGTGATGAACTTGGTTCGGAACTGTACCCAGGTCTGGTGGCACGGAGCTCCGGTACAATGCTCTTGTTGGATAATGTGGTTGGCAAAGCACACAGCACGTCCACTCTTCATGAAGAAAAGTGCCCAATAGATCCTAGCATGATCGTCTGCAAACTGTTCTGGAACCAGTCCCATATACAGTTCACAAGAATTAAGGAAAGTCCAACCAGTGGTATGCGCTCTGTTGAAGTCTGACAGAGTCGCGGGTTTGGCCCGACATACACCTGGATTGGCAGGCATGATCAGAGCTGGCAGGAAGGCCTAGGCAATGGCACGGGTCAGTGTAACCCCCTCAGGTTATGGGTTGGGGTATCAATGGGTCAGGGTACGGGGTGTGTTTTCGCAACCCGCGACCCCTGGCAGTACCCGTCACATGTCACGCTCTGACATGGCACTGCCTCGGGACTCTTCGCCAATGCCCACACCTGGTGCCCAAGGCTGGCTCTTGCCCAAACACCCAACGACCATCTGCCGCTCTCAACGGTCACGTCTCGCCCCCACCGCCGCGCCAACAGCCATCTCTCGCCACCCAATGGGCACCTCTCGTGCCCAACGGTCCCCACATGCGCCCAACCGCCCCCCCACATGCCCAACAGCCGCCACTCGCCCCAACGGGCACCTCTCGTGCTCACCAGCCCCCACTTGCGCCCAGGCCCTGAATGGCCATGCATCACGCCCCACTCACACCTGGAGGAGAAGAGTGGGGCTGGGAGGATGGGGCTGGGAACAACAAGTCCCCAGTAGGGTGTAGTATAACGTGTGCATCCTGCACGTGTCTCGTAGTTTTTTTTTTGGTAGTTTAAATACATGTTTTTTCTACTGTGAACACCTGTGCGTACCTGTGCTGCATCTACCTGCGGGTCGATGGGTTGCTACCCATGCGGGTACAGGTACGGGTTGGTGTTGTCATACCCGCGGGAGTACCCGTGCCATTGCCCAGGAAGGCCAGAACTGGGGCCTCCGCTGGAGGGGGAATCGGGTTGGGGTTGGGAATGGTTGAGTAGTAATGTTGGTGAGGGTTTGGCGGTGTTCCTGGAACTTGTGTTTGAGTGCAGCAAGATGTTCAGGGTCATCCATTTCTATGTGCGATACAGAGTCACCAGTTACAGAGTGGTAGGCAGAGCAGTGGAAAGAGGGATTGGAAGGGGCATCAGATGTACCAGAATCGGAGGGGACTTGAGTCCGTGTCGTCAACTCCGAAGCGTGGAATGGCTTCAATGGTACAATTTGTACCTGGTCCATTTAGAGAGAACTTTCTACTGTAAGGGCGACCTTACGATCCAACAACTCCGAAGTCCTCCGAAGCAACTCTGATGTCGGATGACTTGCAAGGGAAATCCAAAGTTAAATTAGACTCTATGAAGTACAATACAAGATGTACCTTGCAAGGAAAATCCAAAGAGAAAGTTCTGAGGATTCCCTTGCAAGCTAGACAACTATATAGACAATGAAAATTGGAAATGAGGAGAGGAATGTTGAAATACAACAAAGATTGGGAGTAGGGATGGGAATGGAATATGTAAATCGGAAGTGTGCATGTGGTGGTATAAATCATCGCTCCGACATGCACTCCAATGCGGAGTACGGTTGGAGGTCGTCGGAGGTCAGAGGTATTGAAAGAGAGATGGAAAAGAAAGGAAATGTAAAGTATAGTAATGTAAATAATAGACATACCACAGCTAGTGTTTGAGGGTTTGGTTTGGTTCGGTCTTTTGCCCCAAAAACGGGTGGACCGAGACCGGACCAGTCTTTCAATCACTCAGAAATACAATAGACCAAGACCGAACCAGGGGGAACCAGTCTCAGCATGTCATTTTGCTGGGACCAGACTGGTCCAAACTGGTCTAGACCGGTTGTAACTACGGTAATACACTAATAATGTAAAAACATGTGTTGGGCACGAGACGACGCCGTTGGACACGAGTGAGGGGGCCGTTGGGCATGAGTTGAGGCTGTGGGGCCCGAGTGAGGGGCCGTTGGTCATGAGAGGAGGCCGCTGGATGCGAGAGTGGGCTGTTGCGCACGAGGGGCGGCTGTTGCGCACATGAGAGGGACCTTGGGCATTAGAGGCGGCTGTTGCACATGATGGGCAGTCGTTTGGCACAAAGGGAGGGCGCTGGGCATTAAAGGGCACTGTTGGGCACAAGAGGGGGTGTTGGGCCGCAGGGAGGCCGTTGGGCGGTAGAGGGGGCCATTGGGCATGATGGGTGGCCATTGGGCGTGAAGGGAGGCCATTGGGCATGAGGGGCAGCTGTTGGGCATGCAGGGAGGCCGTTGGGCATTAGAGGGGGCCATTGGGTGCTAGTAGGGACCGTTGGGCATGTGAGGCGGCCGTTGGGCATGAAGGGGCATTAGAGGGGGGTGTTGGGTGTGAAGGGAGGTCGTTGAGCAGCGGTAGTGGCCATTGGGCGGAAGTGGAGCCAGGTGGAGTGGAGGTGGGTGTTACACTTTTTCACTCTCTTCCTATGCACCTTCACACAACCCTTCAACCCTTGATTCCTATCCGACCCTGTTTCACTTAACTCCGATGACCCTGGGACACATGTCCCCTCTATCAGCGCTATGACTCGGACAATTCCCCTTTTAGCTACATTTTCACTTGTTATCTCTGACTCATGGCCTTGAGGCCTTATCTCTGACGCACCCATCACACCACGACAACCGCCGACACCGTACAGAAGAGTAACCTCCTCTTTTGTACCAGTCAACCCCACGACACCCTCTTACCTCTCTCCGAGACGAATCCAACCACCGCCAGCTGTTGCTGTTGCTGCACCAAAGACCCCAGACACCCCAGTTAAACCAGCACCTGTAGAAATGACTTCTCAGGCAAGAACCCCAGACAAAGAGATCAAGATCAGGCCGCTGGCGATCTTCAATGGAGACAGAAGAAAACTGTTGGAATTTTTGTTCGATGCGAACCTATACCTGGAAATGAACGATGACATCTACAACTCTGACAAAAAGAAAATCCTCTTCACTGTCTCATACATGAAAGGAGGAACTGCCAGGCCGTGGAAGGAGTCCTGGCACAGGGACATCACCACCACCGGAGTTGCCATGTACCCAAAGTATGCAGACTTTATCAAAAAATTGAGGAAATCATTTTCCCCGGTTGACAAAGAAGGAGACACGTTGACTATGATGAAAATGCAGAAAATGGAAGGCACGACAGCCGATGAATTTGTAGAAAAATTCAAACTATGGGTTGCAGAGAGTTTGATCACAGAGGAGCAATCTCTCAAGGATTACTTCATGGAGGCATTGCCACACACGCTCCGGGACAAGATCTTGGGCCTTGACAAAATCCCAGGAACAGTTGATGAATGGTACACCACGGCATCCAGATTGGACAACCAGTAGAGGAGAGCCAAGGCAGTCTCTCAAAGGCTTAGACCTGATGGAGGAAGGAAGAAGTTCAAGGTTAATTATAACCCTGCACCCCGAAACACGCACTTCGCCCCAGACCCAAACACCATGGACATCGACTGGCTGACTGCCGAAGAGAGAGATGACCACTTCAAAAAAGGGTTGTGCTTCGTCTGCCATCAGGCAGGACACCGTGCTGATGCACACAAAGGAGGAAAGACCCCGGTTGTGAACAACATGTTCAAGAAAGCTTCCGATGCATATGCCCATATCTGAGGCATTTTCAAGGACTTACCAAATGAGGAACAAGACGCCTTAATCTCCAAGATGGAGAAACAGGGTTTTCAATAAAGCGGCCTGTACCGATGTCAGCCCCAGCTCAGTTTTCAATCTCCCTATCCCCTGTAATTGTAGCCGACATGAATGACAAATCTTTTTTGATCTCCATTTCAATGTCAGGAGAAGGAGAAAGCATCAATGAGAAACTAAAGATAAACACCCTGATAGACTCAGGAGCAGGAGGAACCTTCTTGGATCAGAGGTTTGCCACAGCCAACCGAATGGAGCTTATTCTGTTACTAAAGCCCATTCGCATGTTCAATGTGGATGGAACAAAGAACAAAGAAGGGACAATCACCCATTGCACATGGAAGAAGATCTGGATTGATGACAAAGAACTTGACATCAGATTCTTGGTCACTGGACTTGGAAAGGAAACCGCCATTTTGGGGTTACCATGGTTAAAACAATACAACCTGAAGATTGATTGGGAAAAAGGAACCTTGGATATCGAAATGATCAGGTTCAAGAAGACCCTAGCAGGAGTCATGAGGAAGAAATTTGATGAGCTCTTGGCATCAAAAAACAAGAAACCCATTGCAATTGCTGCATGGATGAAAGAAAAACCTGAACAAAAGATCTATGTGTTATGCTTAACAAACCATTCCAAGGTTCGGGCAGAGTATGCAGGAAAGTGGAAAGGCGAAGAGCAATGTGATTGCTAAATCTAAGGAATGTAGCTATGGTACATGAGGTTTATATAGTACTGACTATGAGCGGTAGCGAATGAGTCAGTAACTGCGGAAGGCAGTGCGCATGAGTAAGGCGACTGCGGAAGGCTATGTACTAATGAGTAAGCTGACTGCGGAATGAGTCAGACAGCTGCGGAAAGCGAGTCAGTGCGGGAGCGAAGTATACTAAAGGAAATAAAGTATAATACGATATGTGTAAGCGGGGGCCGATGAGTAAAAGTGAAAAAGTAAGCGTATATGTCCGTAGTCGTTAGTCCGTAACATGTTCCTCTCCTCAAGGTCTGTGTCCTCACAGACTACCTACTCCCATCCATCGTTGCCGTTTGGATCGGTCCAGGTAGGATCAGCTCGGTTGCCCCAGTCCTTTATCAGTTCGTTGTTTACCGCCGTGGCAAACTCTAAACCTCGAACGGCGAGGCGAAGGCGTCGATTTTCGACGGCAAGGGTGTTGGTATAATTTTTGAGGATAAGTTTTTCCTCAGCGGTGGGAGCGGTTGGCAAGTCGGATAGGGTGTGGAGACGAATGTGCATCTGTCAGTGGAGGATGTCGGCGACGGAGGTTTCAAGCGCATGGATCTGGTCGCGCATGGAGAGCGCTTCGCCAATGAGGGTGGTAATGGTGGGGTTGATGTCGGAAGCGTCGGTGGAGGTGGTGATGTTGGACATGGTGGAGATGAGGTTCGAAAAGTATAAGAAGAACGGCGTGTTGGGCGAGAAGAGTTGGAGCGGGGAACTCGATGTGACAGAAATCGGTATGGAAAATGGATTTTGCGGTTTATCTTTTATCGTGGACGCGATGGATTTTGCCGATGAAAATCACGGATCAAATCTTGAGCGTTCTGAACATTAGCTCGAGGTTCCCATGTGTTCTCTTCTGGGCCATATCCTTCCCACTGGACGAGGTACTGGATCTTTCCACGGAACTTTCGAGAGTCTAGGATTGTGGACACATGATACTCTTCTCGTCCTTTGATGATGATCGGATCAGGGGCTGGTTTCTTCTTCTGGATGGCGTACTTCGGGGTTTCGTAAGGTGACAACAGGGTCTCGTTGAACACAGGGTGAATCATTTTCCAAGTTTTCGGAAGATCAAGAAGGTACGTGCTAGCTCCTTTCTTCTCTAGGACCTTGAATGGTCCATGTCGGAGTGTGTCAAGCTTCTTCGAGGGACGGTTAGTCCTGATGTTAGTCCCTTCCAGCCACACCTTGTCTCCGATGCGGTAGTCCCGAGACGGACTCCGTCATGTATCAACTGTCTTCTTCATCTGATCGTGTGCCTGTTTCAGTGCTGCATTGGCTTCTTCTCGTGCTTGTTTGAGTTTTTCCAAGAAGCTGTTGGCAGCCGGGTTGGTGTCTTCCAACACAAGTTCTCCCTTCCAAGGATGTAAGCCATAGTTGAGATAGAATGGTGTGTGCTTCGTCGCCTGATGTTCTTTGTCATTGTACTGGAATTCGGCGATTGCGATCCATTCAGCCCAATCATCTTGCAGATGGTTAACAAAGTTTCGTAAGAACACTTCTGTTTCCTGATGCAATCGTTCGGCTTGTCCATCCGTCTGTGGATGGTATGCGGTGGACAGATTCCTTTTGATCCCTAACATGCGGCAAAGTATCTCCATGAACTTCGCGGCGAACTGTGGTCCTCTGTCACTGATGATTTTCTTGGGGATTCCGTGGAGCTTCCATATCTGATCCCGATAGATCTTGGCTAATCCTTCAGCCGATAATTCCACGGTTGTCGGAATGAGATGAAGCATCTTCGAATGTCTATCCGTGATGACCAGGATCGCATTCTTTCCATCAGACTCTGGTATCGGTCCCACAACGTCAATCCCTATGTCTTCCCATGGATGACTTGGTGCTGCATGGGGGTGTAGCGGAGCATGTCGTTTCTGTCTGTTGATCTTGTTGCGCTGACAGGTGTCGCAACCCTTTACGTACTTCTTTACATCATGCAGGATGGTAGGCCACCAGTAGGTGCGAGTGAGAAGTTCGTGTGTTCGATACTGTCCTGGATGTCCAGCCACTGGTGCATCATGTGATTCAAACATTAGTTCTTGACGCAGTTGTGGGTCCGGTGGAACATAGACTTGTTCGCCTGCATATGTGATGCCGTTTTCCTGTTGATACCAGTGAGGATTCTTTTTTAGACCCTGGGCTACTTCTGTCTCCATGCGGTTTGAACCCTTGATGCGTGCGATCCACGGATTTTTGATGGTTGTGACGTTTCCAATCTTGATGGAATCAGATGTTTCACCCCCTTCAAAGAATTGTTCCTCCGTGAACATCTCCATTTGTACCACATCTTCTGATTCCAATCGTTTCAAGAATAGTCCCTCCTTGAGCATTTGGTCACTGTCTTGCGGTTCGAGTTCTGTTTCATACCAGGGTAAGCGCGACAGGATGTCCGCTTTTGCATTTGTCTTGCCAGGCACATGCCGTAGTTCGAAGTCATAGTCTTGTAACTTCATCTTCCAGTGCCTTTGTCGTTGATTTAGGTCCTGAGGACGGCGGAAATACTCCAGGTTCTTGTGATCAGTTAAGATCTCGAAGCGTTCCCTGGCTTCGAGCAGATAGTGTCTCCAATCTTTTAGTGCTTCCATGACTGCCAAGAGCTCTTTGTCGTATATCTCGTAATTTTGTTCGGCCGCGGACATGGTCCGCGACAAGAACGCGATAGGATGCCATTTGTCGTCCTGTTTTTGGGAGAGTACAGCCCCAATTGCATAGCCCGATGCATCGGTTTTGACCCTGAACTGTCCATCTGGTTTTGGTAGTGCCAAGACTGGTGCCGATGTGATCGCCTGTATGAGACCTTCAAATGCCTTTTGTTCTGTTGGTCCCCAAGTAAACGCAGTGCCGCCTATGAGCGCGGTAAGTGGTTTCGCAATGTTTGAGTATCCTTCAATGAAGCGCCGATAGAAGTTAGCAAACCCAAGGAACTTCTGGACTTCCTTTTTTGATGTGGGTGCTCGCCAGTTTCGGATCGTGTCCACCTTCTCGGTTTCCATCTCGACACATCCTTCACCAACGACATATCCCAATATGGGGCATTTCGTTACTTCCCAGAAACACTTCTTCTCCTTTAGGAACAAGTCATTGTCCGATAGGATCTGCAGAATTTCTTCGGTGTTTCGCGCAAGTTCTTCCTTGGTTTTACCAATAACCACGATGTCATCCATGTAGATCACGCAGATGCGTCGGCGGATCTGGTCCCGGAATAGACTAGCCATCATCCGAGAGAACGTTCCCGGGGAGTTGCAAAGGCCGAAAAACATGACCAATGGTTCAAACAATCCTCGACTGGTAAGGAAGGCAGCCTTCCATTCATCGCCTTCTTTAATCCGGACATTGTTGTAACCCCACATGATGTCCATCTTATTGAAGTAGACTGCATCTTTCAGCACGTCTAAGAGATCGGAGATGCGAGGGAGTGGGAATTTGTCTTTGACCGTGAATTTGTTGACCATGCGGTAATCTTGTACCAATCGTTTGGAACCATCTTTCTTGTTGATGAAGAAGCAAGGGGAAGCATAAGGGGATTTGGACGGGCGGATCTTTCCAGTTGCTAGACCCTCGTCAATGAATGCGTCCAATTCCTCCTGTTCCTTTTGCGTCATGGGATATGTGTTTCCCCCTAGTTCCTTTGGTGCGTCCGGTGTAAGTTCAATACCATGGTCCCATTCCCTTTCCTTCGGGATCTTATCAAAGTTCTCCTTCTCGAAGAGGTGAGTAAACCGATCAACATATGAGGGTCGTTTGGTTGTGGGAGGTGGTGTGGGAGTGACAGCTTCCAATATAGGGTCTCCAGGCTTCCATTTCTGATCCGACTTCTTGGGTGCATCTTTGTTGCGCACCTCAACCATGCGAACCCGGTGTTTGCGACCATCAAGGTTAACCCTGAATTCCGAATGTTTGGTTCGGCATGTTGTTGGGCACCGGTTGAACGTTACAGCGCCGGTTGTCCAATTGATCGTAGGGTTGTGGTGTACCAACCAGTCATGTCCCAAGAGCATGTCTGTTCTCCCAATGTCCAGTACCATCGCTTCCATGGTTTCCTGATGTGTTCCCAAATCCAGCTTGACTTCGGCAAGTTGATTCGCTTTTTGTTGTCGATTTGGTGATCCATCCGCATTTAGAATTGCTATGGGCGGTATTCCTCATGTGGGGAGGTTCTGTTCGCGTACTATTCTGGGATGGATGCATGTGCGTTCACATCCGCTATCAACCTCGGGTCGAATGGCCTTTGGTCCTCGTCGTGTTTTGATCTGAGCTTGCAGCTTGATCTCTCGTCGTTTCGGAGGTTTATCTCCCTTGACAATCTTAGTTGACGCAACGGCTCGCTTTGCAGGGATAACATAAGTTATATTGTCTGTAGCTGCACCAGGCAAGCGAGTTTGTTTAATGGATATTTCCAGAGTTCTTCTTCGGCTTCCGGCAGTTGCGCGCGATATGTCCTTCTTGGTCGCAGTTGAAACACTTACGACCATCTTTCTTCTTTGGGGCTTTGCAGTCTTTGGCAAGGTGACCAAAGCGCTGACAGTTGTAGCAACGGGCTACTCCTGCTTTGTCGATCTCCATGGCTTTGCCTTGACCACCATAAGTGGTGCCCGATCCGGTGCGTGTGTCGCCACCCCCTCGGATGACTAATGCATGTCCCTCCATCTGTCGTCCCTTGTTTCGGATCTCCTTTGCGTAATCGGTGTACGTCTTGCCATCGCTAGCCACTTGTTCAGAAATTCTGCGGTTGACGTTCTTTTCCAGGATGTATTTCCCAGTTTCTTCGCCAAGGTTTGACAGCTTCAAGAGCTCTTCGAATTCGTCCAAGAATTCGTGAATGGTGCGTTTCTCCTGTTTCAGGACTTCGAGTCTCGCCTTGGCCGCTGCCGACTTGTTGGCAATAGAGAATCGCGTAGCGATGTCGTCTGAGAATCCTAACCAGGTGATGTTCTCGCCATCGGTGGCAAGATCGTCTAACTTGTTGCTGGCCCAGTGTTTACCGGACCCTTCCATCATGCGGGATAACACTGCCAGGATCTTCTGATCGTCGGACAGGCCCTTCTGGAACCTGATGTATAGTTTGGTGGCTTTCCACCACTCGTCAAAGGTGTGTCTGTCTTTGAACATCCCAGGATCTTTGATGATCTTGGATGTATCCATCGTTTGCACTGTCGGTGCTTCTGCCATGTCTAGAACCTGCGGAGTAGGAGAGGTGTCGGGTTGTTGGGATGAAGATGGGGTTCAGGATACAGGTAGGGGTTGAAAATTAGTCCCTGTTCTAGGCGTCTGTTCGGTATCTGACTGCGCGGAGTCAAAAGTAAATTCGTCAGGGGACTCGTCGGCGGAATCGGTGGCAAAACGTTCGTGGTATTTCCTCTGTAGATCTCTAAGGAATCTCTGTTCCTGCGCGTCTGTTGGTCGCGAGAAGGGGTCAAGTCTCTCGTTTCGTGCCCAACGGTTGTACTCGGTCTGTTGCTCGTTGGTGGTGAAGTGGGCGTACTGTAGATCTGCTGCTTCGAGTAAGACGTGGTGATGCGGCTCGATAAACTCTCTGATCTCTGTGATCCGACCTGTCTGAGGTCCTTCTTGAACGCGAAAGCTTTCGAGTTCGTTCTGTCGGGCGTTGTAGCGCGCGATCTGGTGTTGTCGAGCAAGATGGATGCTCTCTGCTATCTCGCCGTGGGGGCGATGCTTGTCGTTGTCTAGTTCTTCGTCAAGCACCTGCTGTAGGATGCGACGGATCTCCGATTCGATGTACTGCTGGATGAGTGTAAAATCGATACTGTCTCGAGGACTTAGCTCCTCCTGTCGGGCTTCTGGTGAGGCGAATGGGTTACTGGTGAAGTCTTCAAAGAAGCGCGACGTCTTGACTTGTCTGGTAGTTGCTCTCTTCGCTCTGGGCGAACCTAACGAGATTTAGCAACTTGTTATGCTTAACAAACCGTTCCAAGGTTCGGGCAGAGTATGCAGGAAAGTGGAAAGGCGAAGAGCAATGTGATTGCTAAATCTAAGGAATGTAGCTATGGTACATGAGGTTTATATAGTACTGACTATGAGCGGTAGCGAATGAGTCAGTAACTGCGGAAGGCAGTGCGCATGAGTAAGGCGACTGCGGAAGGCTATGTACTAATGAGTAAGCTGACTGCGGAATGAGTCAGACAGCTGCGGAAAGCGAGTCAGCGCGGGAGCGAAGTATACTAAAGGAAATAAAGTATAATACAATATGTGTAAGCGGGGGCCGATGAGTAAAAGTGAAAAAGTAAGCGTATATGTCCGTAGTCGTTAGTCCGTAACACTATGCGACGATAGAAGAAATTGATGATGAAGAGACCCTTAAACCAAAAAAGGAGGCTCTACCAGCAAATGGACCTATCTTGAAAAGGATAGATGAAGGATCAGATGACGACCTCAACCTATTCAGGACATGTGTCACAACGGACGAACCCATTGAGGATATTTGGATCCAAGCCAAAACCTCAATCTCCCAGAAACTCTCACACAATGCGGACACTGCGGACAAACCAAAGAAAGAACTACCAGAATGATATGATCAGTATCAGAAGGTGTTTGAGAAAACGGCATCTGAGAGATTACCGGAACACAAACCATGGGACCACGCAATTGACTTGAAACTGGACTTCACCCCGAAAGACTGTAAGGTTTATCCTTTGTCACCGGAAGAACAAACAAAATTGGACAAATTCCTTGATGAGAACCTTTGAAAAGGGTACATCAGACCCTCAAAATCCCCAATGGCGTCACCCTTTTTCTTCATGGCTAAAAAAGACTCGGATAAACTCAGACCATGTCAGGACTATCGGCGATTGAACAAAGGAACGGTAAAGAACGCATACGCATTACCCCTGGTCAGAGATTTACTGGACAAACTGAAAAAAGCAAAGGTCTTTACTAAACTGGACATGTGTTGGGGATACAACAATGTACGGATCAAACCTGGCGATGAATGGAAGGCTGCATTCAAAACCAATTGAGGGTTGTACAAACCCTTGGTTGCCTTCTTTGGACTGGCAGGCATGCCACCCACCTTCCAGGCAATGATGAACGAAATCTTCAAGGAAGAACTTGAAGAGGGATGGTTGCTCATTTATTTGGATGACATCTTCATATTCTCAATCAATGATGAAATCGACACCAAACGGACACTCCGCGTACTTAAGAAAATGGAAGAGAACGATCTCTATCTCAACCTGGAAAAATGCGAGTTTGGAGTCAGGCAATGCAAATACCTCAGACTCATTATCAAAGAAAACAAAATTGTGATGGACCCCATTAAGTTATCAGGAATAGCAAAATGGCCAGAACCTGTGACTGTGAAACAGGTCAGATCCTTTCTTGGATTTGGAAACTTCTATCGAAGGTTTATCGGACACTACTCGGACATTGCCAAACCCCTGAATGATCTGACCAAAAAGGATCAGGAATGGGAATGGAATGAGGACTGCCAAATGGCATTTGACACGTTAAAGGACAAATTCGCGGAATCACCGGTATTGTTAATGCTGAACACTGACAAACCGTTCATCATAGAATCTGATGCATCCAAATTGGTGACAGGAGCAGTACTGCGCCAACAAGATGTAAATGGAGACTGGCACCCCTGTGGATATATATCGCACTCATTCTCTGCAGCAGAACGGAACTATGAGATCTATGATCGGGAACTCTTGGGAATCATCCGATCACTGGAAACCTGGAGGCATTACCTCCTTGGGTCACCATTTCCAACAGTTGTTCTGTCAGATCACAAGAACCTGACATATTACCGGGAACCCCAGAAATTGAACAGACGGCAAGCACGGTGGAGATTGTATCTCTCCAAGTTTGAACTCAAACTAGTACACACCCCGGGATCAAAGATGATCCAGTCTGATGCCTTGTCAAGGCGGCCGGACCATATACCTGAAGAAGATACGGACAACGAAGACATCATTGTCTTACCAGATGACATCTTCATCAAGACAGTGGACCTTGAGCTACAAGGAGACATTCTAAAAGCAACCGAAAACGATGAGCTCTTCTCAAAAGCTATCACCGCCCTAAAAGAATCAGAGACCCCGCCAATTAAATCCCATTTATCAGAATGGAGAACAGAAGACAGGATATTATTCTTCCGTGACAGATGTTACGTACCGCCAGATGAGACTCTGCGCTGGGAGATAACAAAACGATACCATGACTTCTTACCAAGCGGACATCCGGGACACCTGAAAACCCTGGAGTTGGTCAGACGAAACTATTGGTGGCCAGGAATGTATGTGTTTGTCAAGAATTATGTTGGAGGATGTGCAACCTGCTGCCGATCAAAGCACAAAAGGATGCCAGACCATTCTCCCAGACAATGATCGACTTCATCACGGACCTGCCCGAAAGCAACGGATTTGACAGTATCATGGTCATAGTAGACCATGGTTCTATGAAGGGGGTAATTTCCATCCCTTGTACCAAAACCACCGACATGACCCTCACCACCAAACTTTATTTGGACCACATGTACCAGAGATTTGGACTCCCAGACTCTATTCTGTCTGACAGAGGGCCACAATTCGCTTCTCAGGTCTTCAGAGAACTAGGACAACTCCTAGGGATCAAACTGATGATGAGCACGGCTTATCACCCCCAAACCAATGGAGAAACAGAACGTGCAAATCAAGAACTTGAGATCTATTTTCAGATGTTCTGTTCGAACAATCCTGAAACATGGCACGATCACAACTCAACAATGGAGTTCTGTCACAATCAAAGAACTCACTCCACAACAAAATGATCCCCATTCTATCTAATGATGGGATACGAACCAAGAGATATACCATTGGCGTTTGACAAGACGAACATGCCAAGCATAGAGGAACGGCTCAAAGAGCTAAAGCAAGCAAGAGATGAAGCGCTGGCAGCACACGAACTAGCCTGTCAGATGATGGCAGAGAGATCAACACGAGGCTTCACTCCGTTTGGAAAAGGAGAACAGGTATGGCTAGAAGGAAAGAACCTCCGAATCGGATACCCTTCCAGAAAGCTGGCACCCAAAAGAGAAGGACCCTTCACCATTTCCGAGGTGCTCAGGCCCCTGACATACAAGCTGAAACTTCCAGAACAATGGAAGATCCACCCCGTTTTCCACACCTCCTTGTTGACACCTTATCGGGAAAATGACACACATGGACCAAACTTCCACAACCCACCTCCTGATCTGATTGAAGGAGAACACGAGTACAAAGTGGAAGCAATCCTTACCCATAAGCAACAGGGCAGAGGATACAAGTATTTGGTCAAGTGGATGGGATATCCATCAAGCAATAACACATGGGAACCCGAATCCAATTTAAAAAGAGCTCAAGAGATGCTGGGTCTTTACAAACAAACCCACCACCTGCCTCCCCCGAAGAAGTGCGCTTCAACACTGACAGACACACCAGATGATCCCGACTCTTAAGCCTATTCACCAACCCTGAAGACGAAAACAATGTCCTCTGACAACTTGAAGACAAAACAGACCAGTTCTTGGTCAATGTGTTATATGGGCTCATCGCTATCTGGGAGTACCATTATAACACCTCCGCTTCTATTGCCCGCCTCATTGACAGTCATGCCAATCTCCTGGTAGATAGAGGAGTCTACTGACATTTTGAAAGACTGTTCCCCACATGCTCCAACTACCCCGACCTCGCACTCATAAATCCCGCCCTAAGATTTCCCACCCCAGTAGTCCCCATTCCCGAACCCATCCCTGAACCAACCTCCATCCCTGACCCAGTTCCCCTCATCATCAGAAACCCTGACCCACCAAGCACCCCTTCCCCCGCCAAATCCGCATCGCCCTTAACCAGCGACTGAAGGCTTTCCAACGTCAAGACTGACGTGAAAGGGAAGAAACCATCCTATGGAGTTGCTAAATGCTCCAGAAGAAAAACTGTACACACGATCATGTCCGTCCCACTAGGGCATGGTTCTTCATATCAGATCCCCATCAACCTCACCAACGAACCCGACTGTGTTGATTACAAAATTGATATGCATGGGCACGCTCACTCTCTGAGCGGACCTTGGCGCCGTCCTGCAGGATGGCCACACATTGACAAAGGGCACCAATGCGGCCTGTGCAGAGCTAAGGGACACATTGAGTGTCAGTGCGCAATCTATTTGTGCAAGAAGTGCAAGAAGAAGGCGCCTGGACATTATACCTATGAATGTCTTGGCTCTGGCTACGCAGACCTCGAGGGCAAACCATACGAATTTGACAATGATGCTGTGCACAACATGGCAACTTGAAAACATTTAAGCCGGTGACTTCAAGCATAGATGGGGGGTAATGTTACACTTTTTCACCCTCTTCCTATGCACCTTCACATGATCCTTCAACCCTCGATTCCTATCCGACCCCGTTTCACTTAACTCCAATGACCCTGGGACACATGTCCCCTCTATCAGTGCTATGACTCGGACAATTCCCCTTTTAGCTACATTTTCACTTGTTATCTCTGACTCATATGCCACAGCCCTCTTGAAACATCTAACTAACCAATGGCCTATTTAGCTCCTGCGCAGCACCTACTTATTTATAGCCATAGGATAACATATAAACCTTAGAGTAGAGGTCCTTAGCTTGATCTAGGCATACAACGCTTACTTGTCTATTCTTCAAACACTCTCCAACTAAGTGCCTTGCAAGGACTTAGCTCTGCCAGACCCCAAACTGAGTCATCCTTCTGAGGAACTCGCTGATCTTGACCAAGTCGTCCTACTGAGGGACTTGTGTGTGGAAACAGTACGAACCCACGTGACAAGGACCTTGTACCGATTGTAGGCTATTGCCGTAACAGTGGGGGGATAAAAGAAGTGTGGGAACGTTTCGTTGGCTGTCTGTCGAATTATGGTTCGAGTTTTGGTGATTGCTGAAAGTGCTTGGCAGTCGATGCCGAGCGATGAGCATCAATGAAACATAAGGCCTCGATGCCCAAACCGTGGCATCACAGGCCGCAAGATAGCTTTGAACTTATGGATAGATGTATATAGAGTCATAAAAAGTATATATATAGTTGGGAACTCAAGCTATGTATACTAGAGAATCTGTATTCTAAAATGATGCATCAAAACACACTGTAAATTGTGATGAACAGTGCATCATCATGGGTTTTTTCAAACACAAAAACAACCTTTTCTTACTTCCTCCCTTCCACAACCACTGTAGTCTATATGTACTGTATATATACCATTGTAACATTGTATGTAAATCTACTCAGACCATTCAAATCAAGCCCAAGGACTTAATAAGGTGAATAGAAGCAAAATAGGTCGAAAATTTGACCAAAAAATTTTGTTTCAGCTTTGGATTCTCCTCATTCAGGGGACCTCACAGCATATCTGTTTTTCAAATTTGGTGCATTCATTATGGAGATATAACACTTTTACTGAAATATGCACATTTCATCATTTCTATCTTATCTAGAGATCTAAAAATTATACAAGGTGTTTCAGAAGGTGAATACATATATATTGATGAGTTCTATCATGTTAAACTATTATTAGATCATGAGGAAGGCACCGCTCGCACCTGCGCGATGCATTTGCATATTGTTTACTGTTGTTTGGTGTAAAGCGTCACATCGCTATATGCTCAAATCTGTGGGGAAAATTCATGAAATAAATACATATTTATTAACATATGATACTCTGGTACATAATTGATATAGTCTGTAAGCTTACTTCCTCCTGTGTAGCCATATTAAGGAGAAATGCGATGTTTTTTTGAGTTTGTTTACATATATTTGATGTGTGCATGTTGTGCATCATCCAATGTTGAATCGACGCATCCACCCATTGCTCGCTC
Source organism: Entoloma clypeatum (assembly GCA_963565915.1). Classification (NCBI taxonomy): domain Eukaryota; kingdom Fungi; phylum Basidiomycota; class Agaricomycetes; order Agaricales; family Entolomataceae; genus Entoloma; species Entoloma clypeatum. The sequence continues at coordinate 4,464,306 of OY751488.1, read as the reverse complement.
CACAATGAGAGGCACACAGATATAACAAAAATAACACAGTAATAATAGTACAGATACAACAAAAATAGCACTGTAAACACAGATACAAAAAATAACACTGTAATCATATGTTTTAGCTATGTTTTCACCATGTTTCACTCAATTCTTAACCTTTGTGACTCTGAGCAAGAGTTTATATACAAGCTAGAAATGTATTCCACTCAGTTGTAGCTTCAAAACAAGCCTTAGACCAATGAAATTGGACTATAAATATCTAGAATATTATGCAGATTACTGAAAAATCTCCAAAAATTGTAGAATATTAGGGGGTGTTGAAGTTCCACCTGGGCGCTAGCCACAGGTGTACTGAGCAACATAGCTACAGTGGAAGTACTCTACGATACCGCTATGGTCACTTACATGGTTTGGAGGGGTAAGGCTGGTGAGAGCGGTTGAGGCTGGTAAGAGCGATGGAGCTGGTTAAGAGTCAAGAGACAACTTGTTGATATTAACAGTTTCCTGGTCTTATATACCGTACTACTGTTTGTACCAACCAAATAAGTATGTAATCGAAGATGTGTAAAGGTCACGTGATATAATCTAATCTAATCTAATCTACGTGATGGAAAAGTTTCAACAGGGGGGGGGTTGGAGGTGTATCCCAAAGAACAAAAAAACCAGTCTAGACCTGTTTAGACCAGTCTTTTTGCGGTCTAAGTCAAAAAAAAAAATCTAGACTAAACTGCAGTCTAAATTTTCTAAAACATATAGACCTTAGACTGCGGTTCAGTCCAACGTGGTCTATTTTTCAGTTCAGTTCAGTCTGGTTCAGGTCTATGTAGACTGAACCTTCGAACACTAGGTTCAACGGCTGCCCCTCATGTCCAACGATCATGCCTTGGGTACAACGGCCTTCCCTCCTGCAAAACGGCTGCCCCTCACCCCTAATGACTGCCTCTCATGTCCGACAACCATTCCGTGGGCCCAATGGCCACTCCTTACCCCCCAACCACCATCCTCATGTTCAACGCCCTCATGCCCAAATTAGTTTATATATAATATAGTTTGTAGTCATTTTGTAGTATATTAGTATAGTGAATCAAATTATTCAAAACCATCATCTACAACTAAAAGTGAACCAACCGAAAATTCCCAGAAAACAACCCTGAAAAACCAATCAGGAAAATCCCACATCAGCACCTGTTTTTAGCCCACTTAACCCCATCCATTCACAGATTTTAGGCAAAATATCTGTTTTTTTCGGAACAGCACGTTCTCGGTGGGTCCATCTGGGAAAAATCACGTAGGGGCCGGATTTCACCTGATTTCCCCATCTGGAACCGTGATCCGATTTTGACTGGGGGTGAATAGGCAGATTGCAGGTAATTGTCATGTGATTCACCTGTATTTTGCACAAATTTTACCTACACAGCCTTTTACTGAGCATCACATGATACATTCACACATGCTTTCAGATGAAGCTTCATTGATGATCGATGAAGCGTTTGGAGCCTGGTTTATGCCGTATTTATTGACATTTGACGTCTGGAGCTCTGGAGCCGAACCTGTCAGCTTTTGGAGTGGTAAAAAAAAACGTCGCAAATCCGAGCTTTGCACCCTATCATACTACATTGGGACTCCTTACGGAGTGGTGTTTGTCGCGCCTGCCGTGTGCACTGTGGGAGGGGGCTTTTCTTTAAAAAAAATTTACATATAATCATGCAGACCAGTTGGCCCTGAATTCAATGACAAGATGGTGTCGTTCCTGAATAATGATAGAGTGGGATGGAGGGAAATATATAAATATACAACTCAAGAAGGGCGGGGCGCACATTGCCCACCTCGCCGCGACATCGCGACTACCTAACACGTATGGCTGGACCCATAAGCGAGGGCGAATTTCGAAGTATGTCCTTCCAATCCTTATATATGTACAATGTTTTTCTGCTGATATTATCACAATCACCTTGTAAGGTATCGTGATGCCTTTACATTTTCTTGCTATCGGAACTACTATTTTCCGTCTGAACCGCCGGTATCGCAAGCACCGGTTATGGTGGGACGATTACTGGGCTGCTGTAGCTCTTGGCTTCGACTTGATGCAAGTGACAAATTTGTTCTATCAGGGTGAGTGCCACCCGACGGACCCCAACCGGGCCATATATATGCTCACCAGGACAGCTGGCAAGGTTGACGATACTCCTGAGAACTTGGAGCGCCGTCGGATACAAAGCTGGGTTGGGGTGTCGTTATTCCCATTGACGCTTTGGTATGTTTTGATACCTATCCTTCTCACATAGCATCTAAAGACGGAGAACGGTCAAAAGGGCGGCTCGTATTAGCATTGGCATGTCCATTGCACGCCTTGTTCCTCCGGGCACGAGAAAACGCTGGCTTTTATATGGCATGAATTTGGGCTTCGCCTTCATGTGCCTTAGCATGTTGCTCTACAAAGTCATCGTCTGCAGCACGGACCCGAGATGGAAGCTTCAACCGGGACAGCTGCCACGAGCCAAGGCCTCAACCTTGATTGGTATCATCAGCATGGCTGGTAAGTAAGCGAGAGGCTTCATGACACGGTGGATGATTGACTTCGACTTCGTTTGTTTTTTTTTTCTGAAGAGGATGTCATTAGTGATACATGCCTTGTCCTCGTTCCTTCTTATATGCTATGGCATGTCAAGCTGCCTCGCAAGCAACGCAGGTTGATTCTGTCGATATTTGCATCGAGCGTTTTGAGTTCGCTCACTGGAATTCCTTACCTTGTGCTTATGGTTCAGTCTCAAAGGGGCCCTAATCTGTTGCGATACGTCGCCATTTGTTCTCAGATCATGGTGAGTGATGCCGACTAGGTTAATTCTGCAAGTATTCTATTCTGATTATTCGCCTTATCTTCTCTGGCAACAAACAATGGGTAGACGACCGTGACCTTGATGGTATGCAACCTCCTGGTGATCGTGACGTACATCTATTGCACTTTCTGGAAGCAGGAAGGCGACGACGATGTGACAGAGCCAGATGAAACAAGGAGTAAAACCGGAGGAGCTGGGAAAATCACTGACGTGGGGATGGTGCCCGTTTCGATCGATCTTTCTGCGTTGACATGGACAGATATTTCGGAGAGCGGAGGCACAGTCCGATCACCCTGTTCTACATTTGGAACGCAAAACACATCCGACACAGGCCGAAATGAATCTGAGGGCCTCCGTACACGGTACGCGCACAATGAACGCAAGCCCACTGCGACTGCGTAAACTTTCGAGTTAATTGTGAGGGGCTTGGGCTTGTTTTCAACTGTAAGAGGTCCAAAATTAAAACTCTTAACCTGTCTTCAAGCGCTCACCGTCCCAGCATTCAGATCTGCACGACTCGTATTTTTCATAACTTCGCCCTCAGTCAGGAGCCTATCCAAGTAACCGGCAAACACAAGTTCAAACATTCGCCCGTGCTTGACAGGCTTTGAGTGGAGATGAAAGATGAAAGCCGCAGAGTCTGAGGCAGTGATGACCAAAGACCCAGCGGTTCGAACGGTTCCCAAAAATTGTCTGAGCTGGACGCGAAGATGTTACTACGTCCTTGACGATTGGCCTCTGCAAGCCCACATTTTCGGGCGGTAGTGCCTAGGACTGACGATGTTCTTGTTGCATAGATTCATGGGAGGAATTTGGAAATGTGAAGCAAAGCTAAAGAAGCCCCAATACATAGATGTACTTGTAAACTGTGGAAAGAACGGCTTTCAGACTATCTCACTGCAAGTAGGGAACCCTGGGTTAGATTGTAAATGTAAATGGACACGTCCGAAAGCAAACTAAGGATACATCACGAAATCCAAGGGAATACACTATCTACTCCATCAGAGTCCATCCATGTCCGAATACAAGTAACGGGTCTCATCACCATCTGATGGGCGACTATTATCAATGGCCAGTCATTACCACGTCTTCAAACATGTCACATAAGCAATTGCCCTTGGGAGGTCAAGCAAAAAAACTCACTTGTCTTTGCCATGCTCTATCCCTACATCCCCGGGCTTCTCCTTTGGTTTTTGCAGTGCAAAACTTTGGCTGATCGAAAAAACCCCCTCTGCACGACGGGCGGATGAAATGTTCATGATCTCCCCGTATGCTGCCAATAGGATTCCCCCACCCGCTTCAATTCCGAGCGATACAACGTCATATTGTACTCTTGGCGGTCGTGTTCCAGGTTCCGGTCCATTCGGGCAGAACTTGAACGAAGCCAACGACGCAAGAGCCTGTCTTATCTCCGAGTGGCCAGATGCGGTACTAGACATCGTCTGCGATACAGAAGAATCCAGACCACGATGGGTCAATAGGGCTGTAGGAGCGTAAGCTTTCGTTAGTGTTTGAATCGATGTGTCGAAAGAACGTAAGTATCTAGAAGATACATGCAAGAAGTTAGCGAAGAATGTACGTCGATAACCAAGGTGGAAACGTACTGTTGAAGGAAGTCTATAGCAAGAGGTTCGACTTCGGAGAGTTCTTCTGCAGGCCAGACTTTACCAATTTTCGTTATCGGAAGTTGTCCAGGCCGGGCCGGAGGTGCCGGGGGTTGACCGAGGCCGGAACGTTCGGATGGTATCACATCGGTGTCCTGTGGCGGTGGAGGAGGCTGCGACAGTAGCTGAGGCCGACGAGGAGGAGTTTGCTTCCACGCTGGTCTTGGCGACACTTCCATCCGTTGTATCCCTGGATAGGAGGAAGGCGACGGGGACACCGCAGGTGCGGGTACACTGGAAGTAGATACTGAAACTGGAGAATCGTTCCACGGGGTGATGTCGTTTACCCGTTTCCGTTTCGGCAAGGGCTTGGTGGATGGGGTGGGCTCGGGTGGAGCTGCCACAGTTGAAGCTGAATCTTCTATCCTGGAGCCGAGGGGTTGTGAAGGAGAATCGGCTTCATCCTCAGAGACAAGACCGATGTACTCGACATCAGGAGCCTCGGAAATATTCTCTGCCCGTTCAGGAAGATACGTATCCGACCAAACTGGCACGGAGCTCGACCATTCAATTACCATACCATCGTCTCTAATAAAGGAGTAGTTAGGTCGAATGTTTGTCCGAATATCATGTCCCAGAACCCACCTAAAGAACATATTTGTTACCTTGAGATCAAACCTCTTGAGGACGCGACACTCCTTCCTAACTAGCATCTGACGGTGTTTGAGATAATCTGGGTTGGTCTTACGACACTTCTTCGGCAGCGGGTACCAATTGCATGACGTAGTGACAAGCCGACGCGTGGGTAGGCTAGGGCTGGGACTCCGGCTCTCAGTTTTAATGACGGCTTGAGAGGGGATAGCTGCAGCCGGGATAGAGAGGATGTCTTCGTTGTGTTCCTCCTTCTTGACGGGGGCATCAAAGTCATGATCAACTTTTTGACGAGAGGCGATAGCTGCAGCCGGGATAGAGAGGATGCCTTCGTTGTGTTCCTCCTTCTTGACGGGGGCATCAAACTCATGATCAACTTTTTGACGTTTGGCAAGTGGCAAGAACTCCCTGGTTAGATATGGAAGCTCAAGGGAAAGTGGCTTCTGGGCAGGAGATGGAGTGCGTGGCAAAGGTGAAGTTTTTGATGCGGCATCGGGATGCGGGGACAACGACGGTGGTATTGTAGAGATCTGGGAGGTCGGAGCCCATACAAATTGCCCAGGATTAGAATGTAAAGGGGGTAGGGGAGGTCGAAATGACGATGCGGAGCTATGAGGGACACGCAGCGCTGGGGGAAGGCGATGACTGGCAACAGGCTCCTGGGCGAAACGGCTGTCTTCATAAGATGGCAATCTGGAACCACGGGAGGAGCTTGATTCCGCCTTGTCACGGTTTGCTGCATGATTGACATGACTATGTGGGCGGTGCCGCACAGGAGTCCTGCCGCGATTAACGTTAGAGCCCCTCCAAGGAGTATTTCCCCGTCCAGCCTGTTGCGACCATGGCTTCTGGGTAGCATAGTTGGCTTCAGCCGCATGAAAGAGCATTACCCCTGGCCCTTACAGGTTTGTGACGATGTGCCCCGGATGTTGGCATTAACGAGGGGGGTTGTTTCTGTTTCCGTTTGTTAATGGCCTCATTTGGCTGCAAATCTTCCGGGTGGACGCTGGGAGTTGAGGTTGACAATCGTCCATGAAAATAGCGTCCATCTGGTCCTGGCATGAGTGCGTTCACCATGCTAAATGTCAGTGATCTTCATGAGAGCCCGATCTCTCCGCAACGTGGCCAAATTCCCACGCACTCAAGAGCACGCCAACCCAAATCCCCAAATCGCCCTCATCCGCCGCCGTCCACTAAAATCCTCAAGAACACGACGAGATGGTGAGTCAATGCTCTTCAGAACGCCGTATCTGGGCCGAACCCGCCCACTTGTCACTGGATGGAGACAAAATGGTCGGCGCAACAGATGGATTAGGTGGCGAGGGGTCTGATGTGGCGGCGCTTGGGGCATGGAGAGGTTGGGAACAACGGCCTGGATACGGCTTATCACTCTGCACCATCACTGACGATGTTCTTTGCTTGTTTGACAGACGAAAGGTCCGCTCCAAACACTTGCTTTGCTTCTTCATTAGTCGTTGACGTTCTGCTTTTCTGCAGGTACTTCGTCCTTTGGGTGCGTCTCGCCTCTTCGGATCCAGAGGTTGTCCCGCTGATTATTTCCCGCAGTAAGAGACACACCAAGACCCACACGCTATGCCGGCGATGCGGAAACCGCGCCTTCCATAGGCAACACAAAAGTACGCTTCCGACTCCATCGAAAACAGCCATCGAAATAACCCAAATTCTACCTAGCCTGCGCTCAGTGCGGATATCCTTCAGCGAAGTTGAGATCATATGAATGGGGACAGAAGGCTAAACGCCGAAAGACCACTGGTACTGGCAGGATGCGCTACCTGAAGGAGGTATCCAGGAGGTTCAAGAACGGGTTCAGGTAGGCCTTCATTCCTCCTCTCTTGATTCTCCCTGAACGACGGTCGTCACAGGGAGAATACGGTGGCAAAAAAGAGGGTTACAAAAGCAGCTGAAGCATAGATTGCAAATTGTTTCCCATGTACAATCTTCTCGTGGCCCGTCTGCCTGTTCCTCCCTCTTACATATCGCATTTGCAGTCCTTACAATACATGCCGTATGTTATGCACCTCGATCTATGATTCTGTGAACCTTCAATCCTTGCGCATGGGGCCCTTCCTCAACTTCGTGTCACAATAAACAGGTTTCCCGAATGGTCTGTTCCTTATTTCCGTGTGACCAAGTTGGCAGCTCGATCTTGGCTGACCCTGTCGAACGTCGATGGAATCTAATTGACTTCCAGCATCATTCCGAACTCCACAACCACAACACCACACCGTTTTAACAACGTTCATTGCTTGATCGATATCGTGCTGCGTCAATCCCTCGTATTCTACCTGCTGTTTCTGGCCAAGAAAAAACCCTTTGACTTAAGTAGTTGTTTATTATTTGACGTTAGGTTGGTCGACAATGTTCAATGCTGGTGGGCTGACAATCATCAGTATAGAAGTTGGAGAAGTTATCCCCGGAATGTCCAAATCATCAGTTCGCTTTCTGGGCCCGAATATAACTCTGATTCAGACAGCTCTAGCACTAACCAAATGTACAATAAGATCGCCGACCAGCCGGATACTGCGACTCGGACCACGATCACAACATCAAGATGTCGTACAGGTGCTCGTGCGCAATCCCATTCGATAGAATAAACTTCAACAACGGGCACGCATGGCTGGAGCCATGAGCCAGGTCAGATATCGAGGTGCGATGGCGTTCTAACCTTCTGGACTGTATTCTGTCGCCGACACCTCCTGGAAGCTATTGTTCTGCCCTTTCACATCCTAGCTACTGGTAGTACTCTTTTCCGCTTACGCCGCAGGTACTACAAGCACCGACTTTGGTGGGATGATTATTGGGCCGCCTTAGCGCTTGTCCTCGAAGTTATGTTCGTGGAGGCTCTTTTCTATCTAGGTTGGAGGTTTTCTGCCGGATGTCCAATGTTCTGTGTTTACAGAAAGTGCATAGATGTTGAGATTGCTAGTGATTTTTCTATCTGGACAAAAGGGCATCGTGGTCAAACCTGGCTGGCAATTTTATCGTTCCCGCTGGCGATCTGGTGAGTTTTCTCTATCAGATCTGACCATACACCACTTTCTTACATCAAGGATGTTCACAAGGGCGGCTCGTATAAGCATCGGCACGTCCATCGCACGTCTTGTTCCAAGGGGAACGACCACGCGGTGGCTCCTATGTGCCATGAATGCGGTCTTTGCCCTCATGTGCCTTACAATCGTGCTTTTCAAAATCATAGCATGCAACCGAGACCCAACAGGGAGCAGTCGATACGGGCTGCCGTTACATCTCAAAACCACAGTTTTGATTGCTATAACCACCATTTCTGGTAAGCAGACTAGAATATCGTGAGCGGATAACTTACCCCGGTTTATTTCTCTCCCTTGGAAGAGGATATCATCAGTGATACATGCCTTGTCGTGGTTCCTCTTTGTATGCTGTGGCGCGTCAAGCTCCCCCAAAATCAGCGCAAATTGATTCTATCGATATTTGCTTCGAGTGCGTTGAGTTCGCTTGCTGGAGTTCCCTATCTGGTGCTTCTGGTCCGGCCCAAAAACAACCCTGTTCTGTTGCGCCACGTTTCAATTGCTGTGCATCTCAAAGTGGGTGATCCTAATTTGACTCAGTGCCGTCGTGCCGGTGCTCGCCTTTTCTGTCTTCGATAACAAGACTTTTGAATAGACCGCGATAACCGTAATGGTCTGCAACCTCCTAGTGATAATGACGTGTATCTATTGCACTTTCTGGAAGAAGGAAGGCGACGATGAAGTGACGGAGCCGGAGGAAACACGGAGCGAAACAGGGGCGGATGGAGAATTCACCGACCTGGGCATGGTGCCTTTTACCGACATGACTGTGTTGGAATTGACAGAAATTTCGGAGAGCACAGGCACACCTGAAATGCCTCTCTCACCGTGTCAAACTCAAAGTTTGCCTGCACCTGTTGTGGGGCCAATCACCGAGCCATTGGGTATATTGGGGCATACCGAACGCCAGCCGTTCGCAAGCTTGTAAATTTTTAGACCATCAGGATGTCATGGGCAGCTAATTCACAGTTACCACGCCTCACACACGCCGCGGCGGTTATCCTATTCAACGGCACATGGTCCTACACATCACTGACATCTCCTCTGATACTATCAGGTACAGATTGGCAGAGCTCCGAGTCGTCGTCGTCTTTGTAATGTGCATAATTCCGTCGTGTGCCTGTCGCTCCTCCATTGTTCGACTTGGCAGCACGACTTGACCGAGTCACGACACTACCAGGGACCCATGGTACAATGGTATATGTTAAAGCCTACCATCATAAGGATAATGAATACACACACCTACCCGTGGCTTTTTATTTATTTATTTTATTTTATTTTATTTTAAAAACCACAATTTATATACTGGCGCCCGATCGCAGTCCAGTCTGTACTAGGTACAAGGGGTAACCACTACTGCTAAGCAGGGACCGTGGTATGAGTAGCATGGTAGAGTAAGGCCCTCTGGGGACGGCCTATGTGCGTATCCGATAAGTAAAGGATAGAGATGGACACTGAAACGTCCGTGAAAGGATATTGAGACAGTGTGTTGTAGGTGGTGTGTTGTATATAGAAAAGTAGGACAAAACGAAAACCAGAAAGAGAGATGTACGGGGGTGCTAGCCCATTCCTTATATGTGAAAGAAAGAAAAAGACTTCAGATGGAAGGGAATGAGAACATTTGCCACGTAATCGTTGGGATCCCATTGGCGGCCCATCGGATCAGCGGGAGCATGACCTTGGACAGGCCGGACGAGCAGGAGGGAAGGGGAACAGAGGGGGCGGGTTGAGGTGCAGCCTTCGGGTTGAAGTTCTTCAAGAACATGGGGAGAAAGGAGGGCTGTGGTTGCAGTAATCCTGGTGGGTGTCCCATGTAGGGGAAGAAAGGCACATGTTATAGTAGTATATACCTATAAACAACAGAATAGCGGATGTGAAAAATAATGTGTGATAACAGTGACAGCGGACTGAGCCCAGCATGATGTCTATACCTTACAGCTGGGCTGACGAGTGGGTGAACATTGTAAATAATAGCTGGGCTGATGAGACATTAAGTCAATATGCTCTGATGTTATAAGGGTGAAATGGCAATAGCCTTATGTACGGCTTTTGAATGCTACCCAAAGAATGATACCTTTGTTCACAGTGGCCATTTGAGTGTGGGAACCTCGGTTGAGGGAGACATTGTCTTCCTTGCTGATATTGTAAATGGGGGATACATGGGTTTGCAAAACAGGGAAAGATAAGATCTTTATCTAGAAGAAAGGAATGCTTCATGCAGAGGAAAAATGGAGAGAGGAGTCAATGGCAAGTCTTCAAGCTCCATAGGGGAATAATTTTATCCCGTCGGGGCCGGGTGAGGGTCGGAGGCGGGAATGGGTCTCATATGCTGGGCAGAGGAAACATGACGAAGAAATCCTTGAGGTTTTGTTATGTGGAAGGCAATTGTGTTGCCTCTGGGAGAGGAGGTCGAAGGGAAGTCTCATGGCTCATTGAAGTCACCCTGGTGGATGATTTTCATTTGCTAGACGATGGTGGATTTACCTGATTCCCCTGTACCTATATTGAGGGAACCATGGGTCAGTTTCTATAAGAATTTGGACACAGACGAATTATAGGATGAAGTTGAAAGGCCACCAAGAACACATGTCACCTCTGCAGTTGTCATCTCACCAACAATATGGCAACCATTATGAATGTAGATCATATTAAACAAAAGATTGCAGCCTTTCGCTATGTAAAAAGCCCCATACATGAATATATATGTAGAATAAAAATACTCGCTATCTTCAGGCATCAAACTCACAACTGCAACGGGTTGAGTATCGAAATCCATCCCAATGGTAACCAGATGCCAACCACAGCGGTGTTGGCAACCCATTGGGCCCGGGACACTCCCAGATCCCTGTTATCAATATTGCCATTTTTGGCCATCTTGATTTCCGACGTCCCCCCACTTTTGTGTATAGTTCCGGTCGCCTTTATTTTCCCCCGTCAGGCTCATGTCGGAGATCGAACATGTCCCAAACTAATCATTCCCATCTTTGGGTGGTGATGTATTGACGATTGGAAAACTTCCATGTTATTCTTTGTATGAAATGACCCGAAGCATGAGAGCATGATTGAGGATCAGGCCAAGAGCCCCTGCATGCATGTTGTGAGGGTTTATTGTCTCCATCAAGGTGTTCACTCTATTACTCTGGCTTTTACAGGCCTGATGAACGCACATATTCCCCTTATTTAGAGGTGCATCAGGTGTCCTGATGCATCTCTAACAAGAACCATTAGTGTTAGATAGGCTAGTTTACTGAATTGTTGAATAAATCCCAGGGATTCAAAGCATGTCTTGTAGAGATCCTCGGCACATTCTGCACCATCAATCAAGGGGGCTTCCATCAATGATGTCCAGGTTCCATTCCCACCACCTCCCACAGCCTCAGATCGAGTCCTGACAATGCTGAATGATGTCTCGGTAGACTTCCATGCCCCTCTCTGCCACCTCCCCTCATCCCCACACCTTGCCTTGATCTCCCCTACTCTTATAAATAGTATAATATACTATTACCAATCCCCGACCAACCCCCTGAGGTATAGGTGATTAATATGGCTAACAAAGCGGCAGGGACAGAGGAGTGAGGAGGAGCACATACCTCTTCTTGAGATACTGGCCTCCCCAGCCAATGTGTTACATGTCGGTTGATTATAGAGTATGTACAGTGCCTCACAAAACTGATTCAATGTTTGTTGCTTTTTGAATACCTTCAAGATAACTCTGCAAAGAATACCTATTGAATTAAACCTTTGGTATGTAATTGAAAGCCCTACTTCAGGGCTTTCAGAATATAAAGGAATCATATGATTTAGATTAGAATCCATGGAGATATGATTAAATTAAATCAGCAACTCATTGAATCAGTTTTGTGAGTACCTATGGCAATTATCAGAATCAAATGCTTTACTGGTTGTATGGTAATCAGTTGTCATGACTTACTGATGGAACTTGAATAGAACCCTGATGGGTTGTCAAGGAAAGTTGTATAAGAAGAATCCAACCTCAACAGCCTCCATAATTAATCATGCGCCCTATCTCCTCTTCCCACAAGGAAAACATTCTTTCTCTGGCCTCCAATGGTCACTCCACTCGTCATATTGCCTCTAACCTGGGTGTCAGCCAACCAACTGTCTCCAGAGTGCTTCAGAATCTTCTTCCTCATCACAATCTCTCTTCTGGTGGTCGTCCATCCAAGCTTTCTCCCACCAACACACGAAACATACTTTCACAAATCACCTCAGGGAGAGCCTCCAATGCTGTGCAGGCTACCAAACACATCAACACTGTCATCTCCAATCCTGTCTCCCCAGAAACTGTGAGAAGGGTTCTCAGAAAACATGAATTCAAGGCTGTAACAAAGAAGAAAAGACCTTTCTTAAAGGCCATACATCGGAAGAGGCGGTTGGCATTTGCTATGAAGCACAGGGAATGGACAGTGGAGGACTGGAAGAGGGTCATTTGGTCAGATGAGACCAAAATCAACAGGCTTGGGTCAGATGGCAAGGAATGGGTCTGGAAAAAGAAGGGTGAGGGGCTTATTGAAAGAGAGGTTCAGGGCACAGTCAAGTTTGGGGGAGGAAATATTATGGTTTGGGGTTGTATGTGTTGGGAAGATGTGGGGAGACTTGCAGAGGTTGAGGGAAGGATGGATGCTGATCAGTATGTGTCCATTTTGGAGGACAATTTGCTGCCCAGCATGGAGGAGAGTGGAATCTCTGAAGAGGAGATCATTTTTCAGCAGGACAATGACCCCAAGCACACCTCCAAGAAGGCCAAAAAATGGATGGACAGCAAGAATATTGCTCTACTGGATTGGCCTGCACAGTCCCCAGACCTCAATCCTATTGAACACCTCTGGGTTCATATTAAAAGAAAGTTGAATGAATATCCAACACCACCCAAGGAGATTTGGGACAGAGCAGCAGAGGTGTGGAATAATATAGAGCCAGAAGTGTGTCAAAACCTGATAGAAAGTATGCCAAGAAGGGTAGAGGCAGTAATCAAAGCTAAGGGGGGTAATACCAAGTACTAAAGTATAAAATACTGTATTTAGTGTACATACTCACAAAACTGATTCAATGAGTCCCTGGAGTAATTTGATCATATATTGATCATTTTTTATGGGAATTACATAATTATTGCAGATTCCAAGAGTCCTGAAGCAGGGCTTTTAACCAGGTACCAATACCTTCTTTTGATTGGCATTATTTGCAAAGTTATTTTGAATGTATTCACAAAGTAGCAAACATTGAATCAGTTTTGTGAGGCACTGTATATGTGTGGGGGAAGGTACATAGGCACCCCAGCATGGGTAGAGCAAGGGGAAAGGAATGAAGATGTATGTACTTACCTTGGGTGTAGATCATCATCTTGACCCCTCAATATGGTCAGGGCACCTATTTAGGCCTATTCTATAGTATAAATAGGTCTCCAAGTGTTGGTAGTACAAGGTATGCAATGGCTCAATTAGGTAGAAAAGTGTATAGAATGAGATGCACATCAAAAATACATATTCCTCAGCTGGCATTAGTATCTTATGGTAGATAAATATATAGAGGGCTACAGAGAGTGTCATGGATGTATATATACACACTGAAAAAGACCCCAAATGAATCCAAGCAGTGTGGAAGGCAGAGGATACCGTTTTGTCTGAAATGCACTTCAGGATGGTATGTTTATAATAAGTCTTGTTCTCTAGTTGTGTTTTCGGTACTGAATCATGTCTCCCACCTTTCACACTCCTTGGATTCCTTTGGGGTCTTTTTCAGTGTGTATATATACATCCATGACACTCTCTGTAGCCCTCTATATATTTATCTACCATAAGATACTAATGCTAGCTGAGGAATATGTATTTTTGATGTACATCTCATTCTATACACTTTTCTACCTAATCGAGCCATTGCACACGTTGTACTACCAATGCTTGGAGACCTATTTATACTATAGAATAGGTCTAAATAGGTGCCCTGACCATATTGAGGGGTCAAGACGATGATCTGCACCCAAGGTAAGTACATACATCTTCACTCTGTTCACCTTGTTCTACCCACGCTGGCATGCCCATGTACCTTCCCCCACACACATATATACTCTATAACCAACCTACATGTAATATCTTGGCTGGGGAGGCCAGTATCTCAAGAAGAGGTATGTGCCCCTCCTCACTCCTCCGTCCCTGACCGCATTTTTAGCCATATTAAGCACCTATACCTCAGGGGATTGGTTGGATATTGGTAATAGTATATTATACTATGTATAAGAGTAGGTATCTAGGTGACAGTATAAAGAACATGTTGGGAACTCCGACACGGGCCAGACAGATGGAAATAAAGGCGACCGGAACTATACAAAAAAGTGGAGGGAATTCGGAAATCAAGATGGCCAAAAATGCCAATATTGATAACAGGGATGTAGGAGTGTCCCGGGCCCAACGGGTTGCCAACACCGCTGTGGTCGGCATCTGGTTACCATCGGGATGGATTTCGATACTCGACCCATTGCAGTTGCAAGTCTGATGCCCGAAGATAGCGAGTATTTTTATTCTACATTCATATTCATGTATGGGGCTTTTTAAATAGTGAAAGGCCACAATCTTTTGTCTAATATGATCTACATTCATAATGGTTGCTATTCTGTGGCCCCATCGCAGCTCAGTTTGCTATCACACAACTGAGGTTATATAAGATAGTTTTCGTGTATCTAATTCCACACCAAGCATACATCCAACAGTGCCATATATCAAGATATACTATGATGCCTTTTTAACATCTTTAGCACTTCAAATCTGCTGAACATGAATTTCGGAAATCAAGCAGGCCAAAACCGGCAATTTCGCCAGCAGGGGTGCGAGTGCCCCCCGGCCCTGACGGGGTGGAAACACTGCCGCTGTCGGTATTGGGTTACCATCAGGATTCATCGAATCAAACCCATACATGTCAGATGTTAAATCAGCATGCACCCAAAAGGCAGGGCAATGGAGTGAACACCCTTATCGGCACAATGACCCCGAACAAAATGCATGAAGAGCCTCTTTGGGTGATCCTCAATCAAGCTCTCTTGTCCCTCGTCATGTCATATAGATAATACCATGGCACTCGTCACTGGATAACCACACAAGTGTTCCAGGAAGGGCATGATGACTTCGGGAAGTGTTCGGGACTCTGAAACAGGTCTGACGGGGGAAAACATAGGCGACCAGACCTATCAAAAAACACATCTGGCCGTCGGAAATCAAGATGGCCAAAAATGGTAATACTGATAGCGGCATGCAGGCATGCCCCGGGCCCGATGGGGGGCCAACTTCACCACCGTCGGAGCCTGCTTGCAATCGGTGTAGATACACCCAGGTCTTATCTTGAGCACCCTGGACCGGCAGTGTTGTAGTTCCCAAAACCAGGGGCAAAGGCATGCTGAGTCCTCCTTGTCAGAGATGAGGAACAATCTAGCACATGGTGGACTTTGGTTTCAGGATGGCTAAATGTTGTCAATCCAGATCAGGAAACAATCATTTACAGTCATTCTATACATGAATATGTTCAAAACCAAATACTTTTGTGATATCTGGATTGAGCCTCTGGAATGAACCCAGGGCCACCATTTTCAATCTTTCCCAGTTTCCAGCCTGTCGAAAGGCATAAGCAGCCAGGCCCTCATATGAGGCTAGGCCAATTTGTGCCATAGCTCGATTCCGCCATTCCAGAGCACGGTGTTGAAACCAGAGGACCACCCAAACCATTTCATGTTTGGTGATCACCAGCTCTTTGTGCCAGTGATTGCGCCGGGACTTTGCCCTGAGCCAATTTACCCTATATACTGGAGGAAATTGAGTGGGAAGCAGCACCGAGCTGAGAATGGCTCACATTCATGAAGGACAGTCTGTTCATTGGTGAAGTTCAGTCCAGACATTTTCCAAATCCAAGACAGCTCCTGATTTCTTTGACCCCGAGCATTGGGCTCCTGGACAGCAGTATTTGTGTGGAGGTCTCCCAGTTTGAGCTCCAAGTATCGATCGAGGATGTCCTTGCCCCCTCCCAGTTGAACCATGGCATGCCAAGCCTGTCTGTAGACAAGCCGATGATGTTGCAACTGTTTGTCGGCTGTGTGGATGGCATCCCAGGATCGTGTCTTCTTTACCTTGCTTTTGGCATGCCGGAGTTGATTTCGGAACCGGAAGGACTTCTCTCCAATTGCCAGTCTTATGGCCTGCAAAGCATCATTTGCCTGGCCTTGTCAGAGCAAGAGCTCATTGTGAACGAGGTGTTGGAGGCCCATTTCATTACATGTCTCGTAGCCAATTGTGGAAGGAAGATAGATGGACTTCTTGTCAGCGAGAACGGCCAGCTGAGAAGGTAGGGCTGCAGAGAAGGTGAACGGAATATTGGCCCCAGGTGTTGGCTGATCATCATCAGCTTGACTCTCATCATCAATTGCCCAATCATCATCAGATCCATTGTCAGTGGGATAGAGAATCTTGTCAACTGCCCTTCCTGGTAGATATTTCTCAGCCTGGTCCTGGTGTCAATCGATCCGCTCATCAAGAGCTTGACGCTTTCTTGCCAATGTAAGCTCTTGATCTGGAGTGACCTTGGTTCGTAGCTTTCGAGCATCGGAGTGTAGTACTAGTCTGCCTAGTATGTCAGAAGTGCGACTCCAGTTTGGGCCAAAGATCGGCATACTGTAATTGCTGAATCTCCAAGCCCTCAACAAGCCAAGATGTACAACCACGTAGATGTGATGATTGGGCCTCCTCCACAATGAGTTCCAGCTGTTTTTCGGCACATGTTGGTGCTATGAACACCTGGCTGTTAGTATACAGTGGGCATAGCTAAGTGGATTCATCACCATTTTCCAGCTGAGTATTGAAAATGTCCATGGCCCCTATGTCAGATGTTCGGTTGGCCTGTGCCTCCGACATTTGTTTCTCCCACTTTTTCAAAGACCAGGGATCGATATTCTCTGACAGTTCTTCCAGATATCTTGCACTCTGCTCTGCTCCAAGTATGGCTTTCCAATATTTTTTGGAAATTGTTGGAACTGTCAGAAAGAGGGTGATTGAGTAGAGGAGCAATATTGGAGGCACTTGCATACCTATGTTTATGATCTTTTTCCAGTTTGAATCAAGGATGTGGTGATCAAGGAGTTCTGTTCGAGCTGCAAGAGTGGCAGTCTGTGTACTGGGGGATACTTGATTGAGCACAGCCCAAAGGGTCTCCAGAATCTCGCCATCAATGACTCCAGCACCAGGGATAAATTGAGGTGAGAATTGGGGGAAACATCGGGGGATATGGCCAGAGATGTGGAAGGCGCCAATGCCATAGTAAATTGTTCCTTCCAAGGGGTTAGGGAGGAACATCTTTCCTTCTCTTACCCTTCTCAACAGATAGACGCAATACTGGCAGATGACATCATAATACAGTATCAGTCTGTCAATGTCCCCAATGTTGCTATTAGTAATTCCATGGCACAAGGAGTAATCCATGTTCTTTTGTCTGTTTTCACCACACAAACACATTACAGAATGAATAGGAGTGATTGATAGTTGATGAATACCTTTCTCCAAGTTGAAAATTAACAACGCCAGTCAGGCAAAATGCACCATGCCGGGCGCATGCCGTGGCGCCAATCCCAGTGACGTCCTGGCCCTTGTGCTTGACAAACTTATCAGTGATAGCATGGTGCTCATTACATGTTGATGGCTACAGACATTGAATCACGGGACAGAAGTGAGCAAAAAGACCATTACCTCCTTGTATTCCTTTGCAGAAGCAAGATGACATTGATATTTGGTTTCACTGACCATGTAGAGATGGCCGTCAGTTAGACATTTCTCGGGAACAGCATTGTTTTGCCTCTGGTGGGACGCAGTGAAATTTCCATCCATGACGAAGCTCTGGGTGTAGGCAAAGGCATCTGGATCAGATTGCCAGTTGTCAGAGATGTTGATCCCTGGCTGAGGACAAGAGGCACAAAACAATGCGAGGGACCTGGGCCCGATGGCGGAGCCCTCCTGATAGATGACACCGCTCCATTTCCACTCCTTGAGGTTCCTCCATTGTCAGAGGATTCTATAGAGTTCTTGATATCGGTTCTAAAGCTGGACAATGAGTAAGGGGCGCCAATTAATGGCAGGGGTACATACAGGAACAGCATGGGGAAACATTGCTGAGGTCAAACAATGGAGCTTCATGTAAAGATGATATACCGATGTATGACATTCAAGGTTCTCCAAATGACAACCATCCAACAGATCAAATGTAAAGGCAGATCCGATCCTCTGATAACTGAGAGGGTACAGCCCGAGCTGTAATAGCTGAAACTCTTGACCACCCTCTTGACATCCACAATGTTTTACCCAGCAC
This sequence comes from Entoloma clypeatum, assembly GCA_963565915.1. Taxonomy (NCBI): domain Eukaryota; kingdom Fungi; phylum Basidiomycota; class Agaricomycetes; order Agaricales; family Entolomataceae; genus Entoloma; species Entoloma clypeatum. The sequence goes on along the minus strand of OY751488.1, from coordinate 4,445,802 downwards.
TTGTGAATCCCATTGATGTGACCGATTGTGAATGGGATACAGTCCAATGGCCTGTCCCGAGTTCCAGAAGGTGATTCATAAATATCATGCCGAAACTCTTCGGAGTGGACAGCTCCGATTGTCACTTCGCTGGCAATCTTGACAGGATTGTTCACAGGACAGGGCTGGCTCCGGTGACCTAGATGAATAACAACACCAAGATTTGAAAGCCAATCCCATTCGTAGTGAGTACCTGTCCAGTAATGGATTCGATGGAACGGTAGGTTACTGTGTGTGGTCTGGCAGCATTCCCGGCACAAGACATTTCGTCCAAAGCAGTCCTCACAATGCCAGAATGCTGCAGTAGTGGAGCACTGATCACATTGAGTAGATGCTTGATGATCTCGCAATGCAAGTGCCCTAAGGTACGAAAGACGACGGGGCAACCATTCATCCATGAAATCATGCTGGGACTGTGAGATACAAGGAGACTCAGCTATCACTGGAGGTGACATAGGGCAGAGTCTGACCTTGGTATGGGTTTTGCTAGTAAATGTTGACTCAAGCTCTGGTTCAAATACTAAGAGTGGGGGATCTTCAGGACCAAAGTCATAGTTCCAGGTTTCGGCCTGTTCTGCCTTCTCCACAGGGTTTTCAGAGGTGCGGTTTGCTTTGATATTAGCTTGGACTGGTTTTTTAGATGCTTTGTAGGTCATTTGCTTTACGCGTGGACCCTTGGGTGTTGAATGTACATTCCCTGCAACATGGATAATCTTGTGCTTGTCAACAACCGTGAACCTATTTGGCATCTTGAGAGGGGTGGAGATCTGGGTGATTGACAGGATGGGAAAATAAATATATTGGCTAGTAAATTGGGTCTGATCTTCAGTAAACAACTGTATAAGAAGGGTGAGCTAGGCAACCAGACAAGCCCCTTCCCCTGACAAGGACAAACCCCCCCACAAATGGCCCGGTTGAACGACCCAATTATTGATGAGAGAGTGATTCCAGTGACATTGATCATGATGGGACTGACAGCTCGAATGCTGATGAATCGGAGGACAGTGATCAACAGAGCGATGGAGAGGCGGAGCCTGAGGGTCAGGATGTGACAAATGTCCCCCAAGGTGCCCCAGTCTGGACTGGAGAAGAGTTAGAGGTGGTGGCAGAGCTGAAAGACCAATGGTTCGAAAGTGATTCCGATGGCAGAAAGGGAATTCTTGAGGAAGGTGTCAGAAGACTGATAGAGCTAGAACCTCAGGATAAAGAAGGCCTCTGGAAGAAGCTTGCAAAATGGCTGAAGCAAAGGGCGGGAAAAAGGCTTCAATATGGACCTGGAAATCGACCCAGCCTTCAGACAGTGGTCGCATATTACAAGGAGGCTGAGATAACCAGAACCGTTGTGGAGAAACATGGGGTGAGACCTGGAGGGCAAAAGCGATTCCTTGGATTGTGGAAGAAAGAGCCCTTCAAAGCTGGCTGCAATCGGAAGCGACCTTGAAGGAAGAACGGGAAAAGTTGGAGATTGCTTGGGATGAGTGGACTTCGAAGGGCCCTCCGAGGCAGAGGAGAAAGCAGTATGTCACCGAGATTTTCTCTTATGTTTTCCAGCTGAGCTGAGGGGACAAGGATGGCAGAGAAGAAGGCTGCAAAAATGGTCATGGAATTTACAAGCCGGATGTATTTCGAACTCGGCGCAAGATGTACGGTTATGGTGGGTTACCGGAACACGAATGATGAAGCTTGTGCTGGACAGTGAGTAAACCAGATTTGGTAAAGGACAATCTAACAATGCATATATTATAGTTTTGACTACAATGCCAGTCTGGGACGTGGCAAGAAAGTGTTCTTGCCAGAATACAAGGATGCTGTCAAGGAATGTGAAGTAGCGTGGAACCAGTACATCAGCAACAACCTCACGGATGATGAAACAGCTGCCAATGCGAATGGGAAGAAGAACATCATTCCGATGCGGGGTGGTAAACTGTCGACACACAAGGCTGATATTGTGTTTGACCGGGATGCTCACGGAGAGCCTCAGATTCCCGCTGACTCTTTGCAGGTGAAATTGGATGATAAGAAACAGATTGTCAGATGCTTTGTGAAGGCACATTATGGTGAGAGCCCGATTGACTTATAGTGGCCTCTGAAAATGAAGCACTGATATCGGGACAAAGCGATTGCAAAAGGCATCAGATATCCAGGCTCTGGATGCACTCCACCCTGGGCAAAGCTGATGAACAGCCCAAGATCATTCTTTGATTCAGAATTTCTTCCAGATGGAGTGGAGCTGAAGGAACCAAGTCGAATGGCGGTTGAGCCTATTAACAGCTGTCTGCGATTGTGGCGGGAGTCGCAGATTGTGGGATGACAAGCATTCCGATTCCACCATACCTGGAGAGAGGCCACGGCCGACTATGTTGAGGCAATTGCAGGTGATCAGAATATTTGGGATGACACAGCCAAAAGGTCAGAAAAAAAAGGGCAGAGAAAAAAGGGCAAGCAAGGAGAGAGTGGGCAGGAGATGGGGATTCCAAGAACGACAGCTGCCGATACGAGCAGAAGCAGGGAGGATGATATGGACAGGGACAAGAAGAAAAGCAGGTCTACAATGGGTGACATGAGGACTGGAGGGATTATGATGCAGGGGGGACTGGCTGAGGTGAGGGCTGTTGAGGTGCACAATCACAGCAAACATGACAGGGAGCGGGGAGAAGAGGATGAACCAACACACATGGATGTGGGCTTCGGGAGCTCATCTGATGAGATGGTCCTCCTGAAGAGACATATGAGGACACATTTCCGCGCCGTCGGGCCCGGCGTTGGATTGCCGGCTTGTCCTTTGGATCCTCCGCTGCAGCCCAAACATGGGGAGTCCAGTCATGGTTCTATACCATCACCCATTGACATCACAGTCCAAATGCATCATCACAGCTGCGGGACATCACAGGCACAGAATCCAATTCTCGACAAATTTAAAAGACTCCGACAACGACTTGAAGAGATGGAAAATGCTATGGGTATTGGTATCATCAATGGCCAGATTAGTGAAGGGCAAGACAAGCCATTCACAGAATACCCAATAGGCCAACCCATGAACAAGAAGAATAGGCCAGATGTCAGAGAATCACTGCAAACCAGAAGACAGGCAAAGCAGAAAGGTATCGTAGTTGCAGAAATTGTTGAACAGGTCAAGAAACAGGACAAGATAGTGGACACTGGGCCCGGTATCACCTGTAAAGGCCAACCTGATGGAGCGGGGCGGAAACGGAAGGACAACAGCAATCACTCAGGAGATATCCCATGTCCCAGGAAGAAGTCCAGAATTCAAGGAGAGGAAGTGACTGCGGAAAGGATGGACAGCAAGAATGGTGCTGATCCTTTCAATCTGAGCGCAAGACGGAAACAGCACCGCAAGTAGAAACCTCCGGGGGCAGCGGCGAGGCCTGTAGTATTGCAAAAAAGGGTAGACAAAAACATGTCTCTGCTGGATCTTTTGTACATAGAAGGGAATGATTGAATCTTTACAGACATTCTTCCATCCTTTCTTCCCAAGCATGACAGGGGGGCAACACCAGCGACAAAGCCCGACACAAGTCTAGCACAGACATGTGGGAGATGATCATGGAAAACACATGGGCCCGATGGCACCGACAGGCTACCCAATGGTCGAATCAGGTTCCCGAGGGGAACCCTGGGGCCGACGGGGGGAAAGCATGCCAGCCTCGGGATCTGATTACAATTGGAGTGATACAAAGCATTCATGGGAATAGTGATATGTAGGCAGGCTCAGGAATTTGCTGAGGGCCCGATGGGGGGAAGCTTTCATCCTGGCCTGATGGGGCCATGGACCCTGACAACATGCATGGAGGGCCTCTTGGGCTGAGCCTTGATCGAGGTCTCATGCTTCTTGACATCCCATCCACAGAATCTCATTGCATTGGTCCATCTGTGAATATGTAGACACTAACAGTACAAAGATGGATGGGCATGATAACTTGGGAACAATGTCAGGGGATCTGACAGCTACCGGTTCTATATGACCAAACGGGGTGACATTGGACATCGAGATGGGCAAAAATGGAAATATTGACAAAAGGAATGCGGGGGCTTATGGGCCCGACAGATTGCCAACAATGCCGCCCACGGAGGCCGGTGGCGATTGGGATTCATACACCCAAGTATTATCCTGAGCACCAAGGACCATCAGTGTTGTATTCTCAGAATGGATAGATCACATACCACAGAACGGATGCGCTCCACGGTTTGGAACAAGAGGCGCAGCCTATTCCTCACAGCTTCGTCCTCGCAGTTGCCAGTGAGGAGGGGGTATTTGTCAGGAGCAAGATGATGCGCAATCATGTTGCAGGCAAAGTCGGTGCAACTCCACTCACCAGCCTGCCGGTTGCAAGACAGCTCCTGGACTGCAAATGAGCGTCTGAATGCTGGTTCCAACCACCAGTTCAGCATCGCAAGGACCTTTGTGCTGGGAGGGTCCCCCATAGAATCTCATACAAGATCTGATCATTCATGACATTGATGACAACCCCAACCCAGTGATTACCGAGCTCCTCCACGGCTGGTAAGCCCTTGCCTGACTCAATGTGCAGACAAAAGCCAGCCTGTTTTAGGGCTCTGGTCTTGAGTCTGTTCCTGATATTGTCAAGGAATGGATATTTAGTCTGGGGAGGCTTGTCAGATTGACACCGCCGGTATTCGCGAAGCAATCTGATTGGAAATGCAGGTGCTAGGAATTCAAATCCCAAGTCCAAGACATCCTGGTTGATCGGCCAGGCTAGCATGCCGATATGGTTGTCCAAGAGCCAGGCCTTGGTTGTGAATTGGGCGAGGTCGTAGGTTTCAAAGCCACAAACCGGACAAGTGGAATGCCATGGAATAGTTGCGATGAAATCGAGTGTGGTTTGGTCACCAGCCTCTTTGAGCACCTTGACTGCCTTGTACCACCAGCGGACATCCTTCCAATAAAATGCCATGGGCTCCCAGAATGCAAGACACCAAGCTGGTAGTTTCACCAGCTGCTTCTCATGATGGACCTCAACAGACTGGAAGGGTTTCTGGCCCCCAGCAGCCCAGAAATGACAGCACCTCCTGAGACTCCCCTGCCCAGGACAGGGGATGGTTTTGAGACACTTGAGAACCTCATCGTTGTTGGTTACATCAGGGGGTTCCTGGTAAAAGCAGGGCGCACAGCAGGGCTTGGTACATATGCTTGGTGGCAATGCTGGCAGGTGTCCCAACTCGAGAGTGGTGCTGTGGATTGGCAGGGATAGACTTGGCCTGAGTCCATCTGGGAAGTCGAAAACAGGGAAGTGAGGCGTAGCTGGAGATGAAGTGACGTCAATGATATCCCGATGCCCTGGGTCTGGTGAAGTATCGCTGCCTCGGCCCATTGATCCATTGCTGCTCAAGGGAGTGCCAGGAGAGAGGCCTGGGATGTCCAGGGCAGGAAGTTGGGTATCCGTTACTGCAGTCAATCTATCCAAACTGAACAACAGGCTTCCCCCGACGCAGTCAGTGGTACTCCCGATTGCTCTGCCTTCCGGGCCCGACGGGCTGCAACTCCATGAAGAATTTGCTGTGGAACATGTCGGCGAAGGAGGAATTGACCCGAAGTCCTTCCAGTTGACATGTTCATCCCTGGTGGTATCGGACAGAACAGACATTGGTGACTCAAATGTTATGCGTAACAAACCGTTCCAAGGTTCGGGCAGAGTATGCAGGAAGATGGAAAGGCGAAGAGCAATGTGATTGCTAAATCTAAGGAATGTAGCTATGGTACATGAGGTTTATATAGTACTGACTATGAGCGGTAGCGAATGAGTCAGTAACTGCGGAAGGCAGTGCGCATGAGTAAGGCGACTGCGGAATGCTATGTACTAATGAGTAAGCTGACTGCGGAATGAGTCAGACAGCTGCGGAAAGCGAGTCAGCGCGGGAGCGAAGTATACTAAAGGAAATAAAGTATAATACGATATGTGTAAGCGGGGGCCGATGAGTAAAAGTGAAAAAGTAAGCATATATGTCCGTAGTCGTTAGTCCGTAACATGTTCCTCTCCTCAAGGTCTGTGTCCTCACAGACTACCTACTCCCATCCATCGTTGCCGTTTGGATCGGTCCAGGTAGGATCAGCTCGGTTGCCCCAGTCCTTTATCAGTTCGTCGTTTACCGCCGTGGCAAACTCTAAACCTCGAACGGCGAGGCGAAGGCGTCGATTTTCGACGGCAAGGGTGTTGGTATAATTTTTGAGGATAAGTTTTTCCTCAGCGGTGGGAGCGGTTGGCAAGTCGGATAGGGTGTGGAGACGAATGTGCATCTGTCGGTGGAGGATGTCGGCGACGGAGGTTTCAAGCGCATGGATCTGGTCGCGCATGGAGAGCGCTTCGCCAATGAGGGTGGTAATGGTGGGGTTGATGTCGGAAGCATCGGTGGAGGTGGTGATGTTGGACATGGTGGAGATGAGGTTCGAAAAGTATAAGAAGAACGGCGTGTTGGGCGAGAAGAGTTGGAGCGGGGAACTCGATGTGACAGAAATCGGTATGGAAAATGGATTTTGCGGTTTATCTTTTATCGTGGACGCGATGGATTTTGCCGATGAAAATCACGGATCAAATCTTGAGCGTTCTGAACATTAGCTCGAGGTTCCCATGTGTTCTCTTCTGGGCCATATCCTTCCCACTGGACGAGGTACTGGATCTTTCCACGGAACTTTCGAGAGTCTAGGATTGTGGACACATGATACTCTTCTCGTCCTTCGACGATGATCGGATCAGGGGCTGGTTTCTTCCTCTGGATGGCGTACTTCGGGGTTTCGTAAGGTGACAACAGGGTCTCGTTGAACACAGGGTGAATCATTTTCCAAGTTTTCAGAAGATCAAGAAGGTACGCGCTAGCTCCTTTCTTCTCTAGGACCTTGAATGGTCCATGTCGGAGTGCGTCAAGCTTCTTCGAGGGACGGTTAGTCCTGATGTTAGTCCCTTCCAGCCACACCTTGTCTCCGATGCGGTAGTCCCGAGACGGGCTCCGTCGTGTATCAACTGTCTTCTTCATCTGATCCTGTGCCTGTTTCAGTGCTGCATTGGCTTCTTCTCATGCTTGTTTGAGTTTTTCCAAGAAGCTGTTGGCAGCCGGGTTGGTGTCTTCCAACACAAGTTCTCCCTTCCAAGGATGTAAGCCATAGTTGAGATAGAATGGTGTGTGCTTCGTCGCCTGATGTTCTTTGTCATTGTACTGGAATTCGGCGATTGCGATCCATTCAGCCCAATCATCTTGCAGATGGTTAACAAAGTTTCGTAAGAACGCTTCTGTTTCCTGATGCGATCGTTCGGCTTGTCCATCCGTCTGTGGATGGTATGCAGTGGACAGATTCCTTTTGATCCCTAACATGCGGCAAAGTATCTCCATGAACTTCGCGGCGAACTGTGGTCCTCTGTCACTGATGATTTTCTTGGGGATTCCGTGGAGCTTCCATATCTGATCCTGATAGATCTTGGCTAATCCTTCAGCCGATAATTCCACGGTTGTCGGAATGAGATGAAGCATCTTCGAATGTCTATCCGTGATGACCAGGATCGCATTCTTTCCATCAGACTCTGGTATCGGTCCCACGACGTCAATCCCTATGTCTTCCCATGGATGACTTGGTGCTGCATGGGGGTGTAGCGGAGCATGTCGTTTCTGTCTGTTGATCTTGTTGCGCTGACAGGTGTCGCAACCCTTTACGTACTTCTTTACATCATGCAGGATGGTAGGCCACCAGTAGGTGCGAGTGAGAAGTTCGTGTGTTCGATACTGTCCTGGATGTCCAGCCACTGGTGCATCATGTGATTCAAACATTAGTTCTTGACGCAGTTGTGGGTCCGGTGGAACATAGACTCGTTCACCTGCATATGTGATGCCGTTTTCCTGTTGATACCAGTGAGGATTCTTTTTTAGACCCTGGGCTACTTCTGTCTCCATGCGGTTTGAACCCTTGATGCGTGCGATCCACGGATTTTTGATGGTTGTGACGTTTCCAATCTTGATGGAATCAGATGTTTCACCCCCTTCAAAGAATTGTTCCTCCGTGAACATCTCCATTTGTACCACATCTTCTGATTCCAATCGTTTCAAGAATAGTCCCTCCTTGAGCATTTGGTCACTGTCTTGCGGTTCGAGTTCTGTTTCATACCAGGGTAAGCGCGACAGGATGTCCGCTTTTGCATTTGTCTTGCCAGGCACATGCCGTAGTTCGAAGTCATAGTCTTGTAACTTCATCTTCCAGTGCCTTTGTCGTTGATTTAGGTCCTGAGGACGGCGGAAATACTCCAGGTTCTTGTGATCAGTTAAGATCTCGAAGCGTTCCCTGGCTTCGAGCAGATAGTGTCTCCAATCTTTTAGTGCTTCCATGACTGCCAAGAGCTCTTTGTCGTATATCTCGTAATTTTGTTCAGCCGCGGACATGGTCCGCGACAAGAACGCGATAGGGTGCCATTTGTCGTCCTGTTTTTGGGAGAGTACAGCCCCAATTGCATAGCCCGATGCATCGGTTTCGACCCTGAACTGTCCATCTGGTTTTGGTAGTGCCAAGACTGGTGCCGATGTGATCGCCTGTATGAGACCTTCAAATGCCTTTTGTTCTGTTGGTCCCCAAGTAAACGCAGTGCCGCCTGTGAGCGCGGTAAGTGGTTTCGCGATGTTTGAGTATCCTTCAATGAAGCGCCGATAGAAGTTAGCAAACCCAAGGAACTTCTGGACTTCCTTTTTTGATGTGGGTGCTCGCCAGTTTTGAATTGTATCCACCTTCTCAGTTTCCATCTCAACACGTCCCTCACCAACCACATATCCCAATATAGGACATTTCGTTACTTCCCATAAACACTTCTTCTCCTTTAGGAACAAATCATTGTCCGATAGGATCTGTAGGATTTCTTCAGTGTTTCGCGCGAGTTCTTCCTTGGTTTTACCGATAACCACGATGTCATCCATGTAGATCACGCAGATACGTCGGCGGATCTGGTCCCGGAATAGACTAGCCATCATTTGAGAGAACGTTCCCGGGGAGTTGCAAAGACCGAAAAACATGATCAATGGTTCGAACAATCCTCGACTGGTGAGGAAGGCAGCTTTCCATTCATCGCCCTCCTTAATCCGGACGTTGTTATAGCCCCACATGATGTCCATTTTATTGAAGTAGACCGCATCTTTCAGTACATCCAAGAGATCGGATATTCGTGGGAGTGGGAACTTGTCTTTGACCATGAATTTATTGACCATGCGGTAATCTTGTACCAATCGTTTGGAGCCATCCTTCTTGTTGATGAAGAAGCAAGGGGAGGCATAAGGGGATTTGGACGGACGGATCTTTCCTGTTGCTAGACCCTCGTCAATGAATGCGTCCAATTCCTCTTGTTCCTTTTGCGTCATAGGATATGTATTTCCCCCTAGTTCCTTTGGTGCGTCCGATGTAAGTTCGCTACCATGGTCCCATTCCCTCTCCTTTGGGATCTTATCGAAGTTTTCTTTTTCGAAAAGATGAGCAAATCGTTCAACATATGAGGGTCGTTTGGTTGTGGGAGGTGGTGTGGGAGTGACAGCTTCCAATATAGGGTCTCCAGGCTTCCATTTCTGATCCGACTTCTTGGGTGCATCTTTGTCGTGCACCTCAACCATGCGAACCCGGTGTTTGCGACCATCAAGGTTAACCCTGAATTCCGAATGTTTGGTTCGGCATGTTGTTGGGCACCGGTTGAACGTTACAGCGCTGGTTGTCCAATTGATCGTAGGGTTGTGATGTACCAACCAGTCATGTCCCAAGAGCATGTCTGTTCTCCCAATGTCCAGTACCATCGCTTCCATGGTTTCCTGATGTGTTCCCAAATCCAGCTTGACTTCGGCAAGTTGATTCGCTTTTTGTTGTCGATTTGGTGATCCATCCGCATTTAGAATTGCTATGGGCGGTATTCCTCGTGTGGGGAGGTTCTGTTCGCGTACTATTCTGGGATGGATGCATGTGCGTTCACATCCACTATCAACCTCGGGTCGAATGGCCTTTGGTCCTCGTCGTGTTTTGATCTGAGCTTGCAGCTTGATCTCTCGTCGTTTCGGAGGTTTATCTCCCTTGACAATCTTAGTTGACGCAACGGCTCGCTTTGCAGGGATAACATAAGTTATATTGTCTGTAGCTGCACCAGGCAAGCGAGTTCGTTTAATGGATAAGGGTCGCGACTTAGCGTCGTTTAATCGGACCCTTCGGGAAAATCCTTCTCATCGGTCTCTATGGTGATGGTTTCATCATCATCGGTATCTCCATCAGACACCTTCCTAATCTTTCCAGAGTTCTTCTTCGGCTTCCGGCAGTTGCGCGCGATATGTCCTTCTTGGTCGCAGTTGAAACACTTACGACCATCTTTCTTCTTTGGGGCTTTGCAGTCTTTGGCAAGGTGACCAAAGCGCTGACAGTTGTAGCAACGGGCTACTCCTGCTTTGTCGATCTCCATGGCTTTGCCTTGACCACCATAAGTGGTGCCCGATCCGGTGCGTGTGTCGCCACCCCCTCGGATGACTAATGCATGTCCCTCCATCTGTCGTCCCTTGTTTCGGATCTCATTTGCATAATCGGTGTACGTCTTGCCATCGCTAGCCACTTGTTCAGAAATTCTGCGGTTGACGTTCTTTTCCAGGATGTATTTCCCAGTTTCTTCGCCAAGGTTTGACAGCTTCAAGAGCTCTTCAAATTTGTCCAAGAATTCGTGAATGGTGCGTTTCTCCTGTTTCAGGACTTCGAGTCTCGCCTTGGCCGCTGCCGACTTGTTGGCAATAGAGAATCGCGTAGCGATGTCGTCTGAGAATCCTAACCAGGTGATGTTCTTGCCATCGGTGGCAAGATCGTCTAACTTGTTGCTGGCCCAGTGTTTACCGGACCCTTCCATCATGCGGGATAACACCGCCAGGATCTTCTGATCGTCGGACAGGCCCTTCTGGAACCTGATGTATAGTTTGGTGGCTTTCCACCACTCGTCAAAGGTGTGTCTGTCTTTGAACATCCCAGGATCTTTGATGATCTTGGATGTATCCATCGTTTGCACTGTCGGTGCTTCTGCCATGTCTAGAACCTGCGGAGTAGGAGAGGTGTCGGGTTGTTGGGATGAAGATGGGGTTCGGGATACAGGTAGGGGTTGAAAATTAGTCCCTGTTCTAGGCGTCTGTTCGGTATCTGACTGCGCGGAGTCAAAAGTAAATTCGTCAGGGGACTCGTCGGCGGAATCGGTGGCAAAACGTTCGGGGTATTTCCTCTGTAGATCTCTAAGGAATCTCTGTTCCTGCGCGTCTGTTGGTCGCGAGAAGGGGTCAAGTCTCTCGTTTCGTGCCCAACGGTTGTACTCGGTCTGTTGCTCGTTGGTGGTGAAGTGGGCGTAGATCTGCTGCTTCGAGTAAGACGTGGTGATGCGGCTCTGGGACGTCTCAATGTGAGCGTCCTAATCAATCTTCTGATAACGGTTGTCTGGACACCGATAAACTCTCTGATCTCTGTGATCCGACCTGTCTGAGGTCCTTCTTGAACGCGAAAGCTTTCGAGTTCGTTCTGTCGGGCGTTGTAGCGCGCGATCTGGTGTTGTCGAGCAAGATGGATGCTCTCTGCTATCTCGCCGTGGGGGCGATGCTCGTTGTTGTCTAGTTCTTCGTCAAGCACCTGCTGTAGGATGCGACGGATCTCCGATTCGATGTACTGCTGGATGAGTGTAAAATCGATACTGTCTCGAGGACTTAGCTCCTCCTGTCGGGCTTCTGGTGAGGCGAATGGGTTACTGGTGAAGTCTTCAAAGAAGCGCGACGTCTTGACTCGTCTGGTAGTTGCTCTCTTCGCTCTGGGCGAACCTAACGAGATTTAGCAACTTGTTATGCGTAACAAACCGTTCCAAGGTTCGGGCAGAGTATGCAGGAAGATGGAAAGGCGAAGAGCAATGTGATTGCTAAATCTAAGGAATGTAGCTATGGTACATGAGGTTTATATAGTACTGACTATGAGCGGTAGCGAATGAGTCAGTAACTGCGGAAGGCAGTGCGCATGAGTAAGGCGACTGCGGAATGCTATGTACTAATGAGTAAGCTGACTGCGGAATGAGTCAGACAGCTGCGGAAAGCGAGTCAGCGCGGGAGCGAAGTATACTAAAGGAAATAAAGTATAATACGATATGTGTAAGCGGGGGCCGATGAGTAAAAGTGAAAAAGTAAGCGTATATGTCCATAGTCGTTAGTCCGTAACATCAAAGTCCTGCCAATCAATGTGTCCTGGGGAAGACAAGGCCGGTGACGGTGAGTCAAAGGTTTGCCAATACACCGGGGCATTGGTATCCAGAAGCATAGGTCCACCTTCAGGAGAGCCTTCAGGTGTGAGAGGAGGTAAGGGGAAGGACTGAAGGGGTGTGTTGTAGGACAGTGAAATATCGGCCATGATTGGAGAGATCTATAACCTTGTTACTTGAGTCAATTCTGGATTCAGAGAACATCCTGGGCTCACCTTTGCTATGATTCTAGGATGACAACCTGTGACTGGAGTGGCCATCACAGGGTTGCTCAATGTGTGATGTCAAGGGCCGCATCTCTGCCGTCACAGCTTGTTGACCTGCCAGGGAGGTTGAAACAGCTTCTTCCACCATGCGACGTCCTCAAGGAACGATCACATGGCAAATGAGGACACCCTTGGTCACACCGCATTGACCATCATACAGACCAGCCTCAAAATTGAAATATCCCAATTTGCACACAAGCCCCAGGATCTGGTCAGCGGGCAGAGCAGATGCTCCGATGGCATGTTGTACATTTTGCTTTATTAGCATACTAACTAAGCTGACCTTTTTTCACAGTATCAATTTCTTCTCGACTCAAACCGTGCTCAGTTTCCGAAGACACGGTATATTTGCCACATGTGCCGGATCATTGGCGAAGCAATTCGGGATAGACGATCAATCCCCTGGGATGAAGTCCTCCTGAAGGCCTCACTCCGAGGAACACGTTCTGTGCTTCCAGATGCCATACACTTGAGCGCGAGACATTCTGCACCCCCGACCCTGATCCTCATGCATGCCCCTCGCAGGACCTCATAACCCCTTGATTGGCCGAGCAGCTTGGGGTCGCTCAGCAATGGCTGCAGGAAACGGTTAGAAGTGGAGAATGTGGGGATGCATTGGGGAACAATGACAAGAGGAGTACTAGAGGTTCCCCAGTGAGTTTACAATACATTCCCTGTCCAACCCTTGCTTGACTCCCATTCTCCCTGTTAGGCAGCAACCGCAACAGGGCAGTATCGGGTCATCCTCCAGGCCCCTCAGCGGGGGGTTTTGAAACATCGCCAACATCCCTCTGATCCTGTCTCCAGTCCACAGCCCCAGCAGGACACTTTGATAACAGAGCCATGTACGGCATGCAGGGAGAATCGGCTTCCCTGTGATCAGCATCCCACCTGGTCGGCATGTGTTCCCTGCCACACAAAACAGCAATGGTGTAGCCACACCTCCATTGCCCGGGCAATAGGGAGGGCGAGGAAAAATCAGGATGTCATTCGGAGAGAGGGCAAGGCTCGCTTCTTGGCCCCAGAGCTCATTGGGGGTGAGTGGAAGGAAGATGAGTACCACCGACTGTTGATGCAGATTTCTGCTTTCAGGCCTGATCCCCATCAAATAGTAGGCATTGCAAATGACCTTGAGGGAATCCTTTGGAACCAGGATGCTGGTCTGGCAGAACTAGAAAGCCTCCGCAAGGATGTCGGGATGCTGAGAGCAGAGATGCGGCAGATGAAGGACAGTCATGAAATGCAAATCGGCCTCCTCATGAGGGAAGTCAGCGCACTGAGAGAAGAACTCAGTCAGCAACCGATGACCAGGATATCACAGAAACGGAAGCTGTCGTCGAATTCCGAACTGGGGCTGGCAAAACGAGCAAGACCTACTGAGGATACAAACAGTACATAGTATGTAGGTATTTATCATTCTAGTTAATCTAGATAAAAGTCATACATGGTATGTAGGTATTTATCATTCTAGTGAACCTGTGACTTGAAGTTTATGGGAATCTGTTTGGAATGGGATGTGACCCCTGCTGTTTCCTGACAGAATCCCAGCCCCAGCCTGAAAATTGGACATTCCCATTGCGCATGCAGTCGCAAGATCCCGACATGGGAGCAAAGCCATCCTGTCGGGCCCGGCAGAGGAACTGGGAGTTCCCGACACTTCCTTTCAGTGTCGGGACCAGCTGAAAGGATGAACAAACCCCGCGGGATTGGAACAAGGCCCATCCCGTCGGGCCCAGTGGGCCCATCATTCAACATTCCCTTGCCCACCGAGGATAGGTGTCGCGTGACCCTTGCTGATGCGACTTCTTTGCTGCACTTTTTACCTTCATCACTGCTCATCCAAAGTCTTTTTCTCCCATCTCACATGGCCTCCAACAATGATGTCTCCCAACTGCTCAACGCTTTCGAGGACCTTATCAGCCTCTATGCTCATCACCCTGATCAATGTGTGAGAGACGATTTGGGCAAGCTCAACGTACGCCATCCTTCAGGTTCTGTTCGGTCGGAAGCTATTACTGACTTTACTACACACAGTACAAAGTACATAAAGCGTTGTTGAAGAATCGGTCCCATCGGTCCAATTATTTAAAACAGGCGATGACTTTATTGAAGGAACCGCTAAGACACAACCAGCCAATTCCATGGGATGACATCAAGGCCCTAGAGCCCCTTCGTACGATGGTTACAGTCAACCCCCAGCGCGTCCTGACTCCCCCAGTCGCTGGGCCATCTCAGACAAAATGGAAGCTTACGATCGTCGGCCCGAATACGAGTGGAGCTGACGAGGGTTCGCAAAGCCCCGAAGGACACCAAAAGCGACCCAGGCTTTCATGGTCTGCAAAAGATGGACCTACATTGGGAAAGGAAAAAGCCCAGGCGACATATGTGGAACCTGATGCCATGGATGAGGAGGAGGGGGAGGATGGGCACAGAGTGAAAGTGGAAGAATTGGACAGCAATGAGGTATGGCCCCCTTTGAATCCAGTGACATCTCGCTGTACAGATGTTCTCCTGCCCAGGAAATGCATCAGTCCCATTCCGCCAGCCCCACAACCGTCATTCATGCCAAATGTTTGAACTGTATCAAGGTTTGGAAGATCGAATGTTTGAAGGGCGGGCAGGGGGCATGCGATTACTGTCACATGTCCCACAAATGATGCAACCTCAAGGACGCCATCTGGGAATACTGGAAATCCATCAATGACCCACGCGGACGCTCCCGGAGTCGCAGCGTCGCAGGTCATGGAAAGTCGAGGGCATCGAGCGCGGCAAGCACTAGTAAGCCAAAACCTCGTGTGTACAGCCGTTCATCACAGCCGGCATCAGCTTATGTTCTGATTCAGGGAAGCGCTCTGTCAGGCAGGAGAGTATAAGGAATGACGGGAATGAGGACAATGATGGGAAACAAGCCACAGACCCTCCAAAACGTCGTCGGAGCGCGTCGGGAAGGCCCGGTCCACGACAGATGAATACCCAGAAGATTGCCAAACTGGAGAAGACGATATGCGAACTCGACAACCATCTTCAAGACAGGGAGAAGGTGGTCAGCAATCTTCAACAGGCACATCATGAATTGCTCGAGGAACTTGCAAGACAGCGTCGGTCAGAGGAGGAGAGAGATCGGGAACACAGGGCTATGAAACGGGTGATCACTCAGGTCTGGGACACAATACAGCTGGCACCCAAGGGGGCTCGAGAGACAACCTCAACCCTTGGTCAGCTAGCAGTACTGACATCTGTCTCTCAAGCCGCAGCTCCATCCCCTGATATCCCAATGATTGACAGCACATTGTCAGCGGCCAACCTCCTCCCACCTTCAACATCAGCTGTATTAAAAACTGCAAGCGACGTCACAGGGGTCCCAGGTACATCCAGTACGAACGCGGGGCCTCCGCCCACATCACCCTCCCTGGCAGCCTTCGTCACTAACGTGGTGATGGGCATTCCAGCACTCATCACTTCCAGACTTGCTGGTCCTGCTGTCACAGCACCCATCCCCCCCATGACGACAATGCCCGCTGGTCATCTACCATCACCTGCATCACCCTCCCTGGAAGCCTACGTCAACCTGCCCAGTGAGGTTGAAGGTGGTTCAGGCACAGATCCTATGGAGCCCAAAAATCCAGGGACCCCTCCAACTCCCATTATTCCCGAAGGTGCCACCCTAGCATTTTCAACCGGGTCAAGATCACGCTCCCCGCCAGCGATGGTGAATATGGCGACCGACATTACGATCATTTCCGGATCGGGAACTCGTAGCCCAGGAGGCGTGTCTGCGTCATTTCCAACTGGACCAAGCCAGGCCGTCGGGCCCGCTGTCTTGCCAAATCTTCCGACAGACATTGGCATGTCTCCAAAATCACCCAGTGCTGGGTTTGGCTGTGAAGATGGAGGGTCCCCTTCTGATCTGGGCCCTCCCCCTTGAGGTGGGACAACCACAGCAGCAATCCTGCAAACTCTGCCCGTCGGCCCCAGGTCCCCGACCCCACTTTCTGCCTTGGCTGAGCTCACTATCGCAACCAATGTCGACGTGGTCATGGGGTCACCCCCAAATGATTGCAGGGAAACATCACCAGCAGCGCCGCATGTCGACAATCCCTCCCTTGGATCACCCCCGCTGCCAATTGTCTCGGATCTCCCCGTTCGCTCATCACCTGCTGCACCATCTTCACCGGCTGGAGTGCCTGCAGCAAGTCCACTCACTCCTGCAGCTGTGGCCCCAGTGGCCCTACCCATGCCAGGCCTATCCCCCAGCGCAGATGCATCGGGTATCCAGAGTGAAACACCTCGAGAAATTGAGAGAACAGAGGAGCCTGAGGTTGGGAACCAACTGGCCAAACTTCGTCAGCGGAAGATGATCCACAATCGCAACTCAAGACTCCTTCGCAAGAAGTCTGAGAGATGCAGCAGCAATTCTCCGCTGCCCACTGTCATGGAGGACGTCACGACTGCCTCACATGCGGGTGATGTGGAGGCCCAGCCCACTGTCGTGTGACTCACAGGGGATGGTCAAGGTCTCAAGACAGGTACTTTGTACAGCATGAAGGGCATGAAGAAAGTGGGTCATAGTGGACTGGGCATCCCCTGCCAGCCCGATTGTTTCCATGAGGTCACACATCCACTGGGAACCAAGTGTTAACTATTTTTATTCCATATCACAGGGAGCACATTTCCCACATGACATATATCTCCCGTCGGCCCCAGACACATCCCATTAATATTTCCTTTCACTTCGCCAAGAACTCATATCCTGACTTCTGTCCCCAAAATCACTGCCCTCATTTCCGGTGCGAAACCTATCCCCCGTTGGCCCTGGACACATCCCGAGCGGAATCCATCATGGGATTATGTCTTGTCCCCATCCTGATCCAATCACCATGAACCTGAAAATTGAAAGCCTGTATATGATGGGGACGGCTTTGGTTGTGATGTTGCTCTCTCACAATGTCATATCTTCTCTTAATCAAAGTCGATTCCTCTGATGCCGGCATCAATCTCATTGTCAAGAGAGCAATGGGGGACAACTGGGCATCCATGAATGCCCTGGAGCAGCAGCAGACCCTCTCCATCGCCTTTGACTATCAACAAAACCTACGGGATGCAACAGTCATTCTGGGAATGCTTGCTGAAGACAGTGGTCCACAAACCCCCATCCCTGATCAGCTTGATGTGGTGGACCCGCGCCTCCTTACAATCTTGCCTCCTGCTTGGGAAATAGTTGCAGAGGACCCGTTTGCTCTACATCGGGACTTCTCCCCCCGATTTTATCAAGCATATCATGCTGCAAAGCACACCCGTGATCTCTTCCAGCATCACTATCATCAGGCGGATCCCACTGTACTTCCTGACCTCCCACTTCCCATCAATGTCCCATATGCAAGCATCGAGGATGGTCAGCATATTGCCGAGATCGCGGCAATCGCCCTCAGGAATCAAAGTGAGTGACTTATTGTATTACAAGATGCTGATTCTCAATCCTTTGCCCATTCAGAACGGGTCCCTTGGAGGGTGGCGGACTATGTCACTACCTTGGGAAAAGCATGCGACGGCCGAGATGAAGCCCAAGAGACCTCCCATAATCTCCTTTTCCCTCCTGGCCCCGACTTCCAGTCTGACGATGACGATTTCATTCACATCAATACCCCAATGACAGTCCTCGACGCCGATGGAAATATCATCCTCTGGTATCTACCTGACGCCCTCTCACGAGATGTGCATGTACGTGGCCCATTAACATTCATACGTCCTGGATCTCAGCCCTTTCTTCAAGGATGAATGGCTCACCTCAATTTCGGTTCTGGATTCTCTTATGCGAAAGGAACAGAAAAACCTCCCGATCCACCTGGAAACTGGTCATCGGGCCCCACTCTCCCGTTCTTCTCACCCGGGTAGTGAGGACAGCAATGCCTCGAATCGTCATGCTCCCTGGAGACGTGATCCCACCCTATTCACCTCAGGTGAACTCCTAGCGCCAGGGATCGTTGACATCGCTTCCTGCTGGTTCCAGGCAGGCCATTCCATTTGTTTCCCCCCTCCTCTGTCTTTTGGTGAATCTCAACTCATCTCTTATTCTAGGCAAGCACCGCGTGGCCCGAAATCTCCAAATCATTCAAGACAGAATCATCCTGTGCCACCACCTGGCTCAAAGCCAACAGCCGCTTCCTTTCATCCATGGGTTCCGTCTTGGCCGTCACACATCCGGAGCAATACCTTGTCGGACTCACTATGCTCGAACGGCTCAAGGACGACCCTTCTCATCTCCGGGAACCAGTTCACATCTCAAAAGTCCTCGAGACTTGGTGCACTCCATTCTCCGGTGTTTCCATCATTTGCAACCGGAAGACCCCCTGTCATAAAGATTCACAAGCCCGACACGAGTGGTATGACATCCTGGCCACAACGGGCTTATATGAACAAATCTCGCTCCGTCTTCCCAGTCTCCGTGCCTCATTTTCATACTGCCCCCGAACAGTTATAGCACTTTCTGGGTGGATCCTTTCTCATGCCGTTGATCCCATTAAAGCTGGGGACCGAGCTTGTTTCGCATGGTTCATGAGGGATGATGTTAGGAGTTACCTCCAAATCAGCCCTGGAGGGGCAAGTACTGTGAACCGTGTGCTTGCTCCATCTGTTTAGTACATAGTTTTGCATGTATACTAATAATCAATTTATTTCCCCAACTTTCCCATCGGTCTGCATACGCTTTCTCCAGGTAAAGTCCCTCACCTCACCCACCCTGTTGGGGCCGAGGGTTGAGGTCCCACCAAGATTCCACCCCCGTTAGCCCATGTTCCCGACATGTCCCCCCAGTCCCTCCCAGCTTTGTGACCCAATCATAGGACGGGTTGGGAAGTGAATAGTCCATTCATGGCCCAAAATTTGGTCATAGCTTTTATTTATCCTCAATCCCTTCTTCATCCAATCCCCATATCCACAACAGTATCTAGCCAATTCAAATTTACCATGGCAATTGTTCCTCCACCAATCCCTAATGCCGCACTTCTTTTATTTTCATGCTCCTCCCAATCCCCTGGATGACAATAACTCCGGGAGCCAACCCCAAATCTCAAACACTTCCATTTCGGCCGAAACCAAACCCATGTCCCGAACATGGTTTCCTCCCAACTGTCCAATGAGAATATATCCCCCGTCAGCCCCGGCCACATCCTGATATTCCCGAAGACAAACAATGCATTCCCCGATCCCTATACATCATGTGTGCCTTAAACCCCCAATGGGAAATACATCGCCCGTCGGCCCCATGTTCAAGTCTTTCACATAAGTTGTTCACACGAAGATGCCCCCTAGTGTACCTCATAATTTACTGACTCTGTTCCCAAACCATATTCCATGTGAGCATTGCATCGACCTGTACCTGCACCCATGGACAGGTTTACAGGTTGACATGGGTATCAATGTGGTTGGCATTTATGGACCTCTGCAGGCAGCCAGAACATACTTCATGAAACCCGTCCAACACTCCAACAGGCTTATTGGGGGTCCCGAAATGCAGATGCATCTGTACCCTCGGCCCGAGCACCCCAATAAGCCGAAAGTAATATTATGCCGACACATCAGCCCAGCTGTCAGATCAAGTGTCACCTGTTTGTGGGCTGACTCCGCTGGCCTGTCATCACAGGTTAAATCTCACGTCCGCGCTTATGTTATCACAGAAACTTTCCACTGGATGCCCTGAGAAAGGGGGAGAGGGAGGGCATGGAGAGCACATCCTGGGGGGGAAAGGTGGAAGCAAAGGGGAGAAAGCCTTCCGGGGAGGGGGAGGTGGGCCGCCGCATTTGGGGGCAGACGCACGAGGGGGCTCAGGACTCAAGGGTCTTGAAGAGCAGGGGATAGGTGCCGATTTGGATGGCAGGGGGTGGGGCGATCTGGGTGGAGACTGATGATGTCTCTTGCCAGAGGGAGGGGGTTGCCATTCGTGAGCTGACGGAGGAGCCACTGAAGGCCCTTTCAGAACAGAAACAGGGAGGGGAGAGGGGGCACAAGAGGGTGCGGGGGAAGTGGAGGCCACAGAGGCGTAGGAGCGTGTGGGAGATGAAGGCGCTGGGGGAGGCGCTAGAGGTGTGGGTGTTTGTGGGTCTAGGGCTGAGACCTGGACTGCCACAGAAGCGCAAGCATGAGGCGGTGCCTGGGAAGGCACGGAGGAAAGGGTGGGCCCTTGTAACGGGTCTGGACCAGAGGCATGGGGGGCATGAGGCGTTTGTGAGGAACATGCCTTGTGCGTGGGAGGGAGAGTCTGCATCGAGCAGGACTGGTGGGCAGCTGGTGCTGGTGGGGGAGGGGGTGGTGAAGGTGTCTGGGTGGACGAGTTTGCCAACTGTCGGTGTTCTGTGTAATGGTCAATCCATGATGAGAAGTACTTTAGATGGTTTCGGAATGTTGGGGACAGTTCAGAAAAGGTGAAAGGGGACTCGCGAAAGTAGTATTTCACAATATCCATGCAGAATGAACATTCGAGATTGCCGAGGAAATCGGTGTGTTCTATGTTGGCAAAAACGGGGCGAACCAAGTATTTGTGGAGAGGATGATTATCTGGGAGAAGATCATTGTTACAGGGGGGAGCGCCAGGAATGGGCACACTAGGTGCATTCTGCTGCTTGGAAGGCTTCTTGTGAGGCATGAAGGACGAGATCATAGTTTTTTTTTTTTTTTTTTAAAACCTCAATTTATATTCCGGCGCCCGATCGCAGTCCAGTCTTGTACACTAAGTTACAAATTTAACGAGAACTACATATGAAAGTATTGGAGAGTAATGCCCTGTGGTCACGGCACATGTGCGGAAAGATATATATAAGTATCCAAGAGTGGGGTCCGCCCATGGATCAAGTCCACAAGAACAGACCCCGTATATAAATTACATACGCCCGTAGGCAAAGACCGTAGTAACTAAAGAGACCGTGAAAGAAAGAAAAACATAACATTGAAGCTCACCCGATAAATTAGGGTGGGGGAAAGGCGAATAGTGCGGGATGGTTTGCAAGCATCCCCAGGAAATTGCCGATATTGTAACGTTTGTTGGAGGCATCATCCCTATCAAAGAGAGGACATTTGTGGAGGAGGTCATCTACCGTCTCGAGAGTGTCATCGTCGCAGGCGCATGTGAATGGGCCCGGATGTTTGAAGTGTTGTCTGTAGGCACCAATGGGGGCATGGCCCAGGGTGGCGTGGGTGAGGTGAGAGAACAGCGCGTTGTTGTTGCCCGTTCAGGAATTGAGCCAGGGTCCACCTTTGATGTGGTCTGGTTGGAGTATCTTCTCTTTGTCTCCAGTGTGGAGAGGGAGGAAGGAGCGACCTCAGAATTCGGGGGCGGAATGAAGTTTGCGCCATCCATCTACGGCACTGGTAGCGGCAGCGGTACGGGCAAAGTTGGGCGACAGAGGAGACAAGGCTGTTCCTTGGGTCGATTTAAAGTGACGTGAGGGGTTGGGGAAGGCAGAACCCCACTCAGACGTGAGAGGTGTGTCTAGGTGGACATGGATGATGCCAGCTCCAGCAAGGAAGGGCCGGAGGAGATGGGAAATGCCACATGAGACAGAGTGGCCCGCATGAATGGAGCCTGTATCAAGGGCGAGTCGGACAGCCTGTATGTTCCGGGTGAAGATATGAATCTCCGTGACATAAGGTGCGTGTGTGATGACCTTGCTAAGGCCAAGGAGGGTGGCGACGATGAGGGTCTCGGGGGCGAGACTTCTGCCTGCGCTGGCTCTGGTCATATGGGGGTCTTGAGCGTGACGATGTTATGCTTAACAAACCGTTCCAAGGTTTGGGCAGAGTATGCAGGAAGTGGAAAGGCGAAGAGCAAAGTGATTGCTAAATCTAAGGAATGTAGCTATGGTACATGGGGTTTATATAGTACTGGCTACGAGCGGTAGCAAGTGAGTCAGTAGCTGCGGAAGTCAGTGCGGATGAGTCAGTAACTGCGGAAAGGCAGTGCGAAGTGAGTCAGACAACTGCGGACTGAGTAATCCCTACTGCGGAGTGCGAGTCAGCGCGGGAGCGAAGTATACTAAAGGAGAATGGTAGAGTAAAGGTAAATGAATAAACGGTCCGATGAGTCAAAGAAATAATGAAGGTACAATGCAAGGGAAAAGTGCGTAACATACAAACCGGTAAGTCCGTAACATGTTCCCCTCCTCAAGCTCTGTGTCCTCACAGAGTCATTGTCCCCATCCTCCGGCATTGTCGTTGTTTGTCCAGGAGCCATTCTCCTTGAGGCTCCAATCGTCTATTAGCTCTTCATTGATGGCGACGGCGAGCTCGAGACTCCGGACGGCTAGTCGGATGCGCCGGTTTTCAATGACCAGCGTACGGGTGTAGTTCCCGAGGATTTGTTTTTCTTCGGGGGTTGGTGCGACGGGGAGGTCGGATAAAGAATGGAGGCGGATGTGCATCTGTCGATGCAGGATGTCGGCAAGCGAGGCTTCTAGCGCGTGGATCTGGTCTCTCATGGAGAGGGCTTCACCCATGAGGGCAGTGATGGCGGGGTTGGTTTCAGTGGATGTGGTGGTGGCGGTGGACATGGTGCGGAGGATGTTGGAGAGATAGAGGAAGAATGGAGTAGCTATATTGAAGACGGAGCGGAGAACTCAGTGGGTTTTTGACTGATGAGGTCGATGCTGTTGCTGATTTCAACAGGTGTCTTTTATCGTGGACGTGACGGGTTCTGCCGATGGAAATCACAGATCAAATCTTGAGCGTTCTGAACATTAGCTCGTGGTTCCCATGTGTTCTCTTCTGGGCCATATCCTTCCCACTGGACGAGGTACTGGATCTTTCCGCGGAACTTTCGAGAGTCCAGGATCGTAGACACATGGTACTCTTCTCGTCCTTCGACGATGATCGGATCAGGGGCTGGTTTCTTTTTCTGGATGGCGTACTTCGGAGTTTCATATGGTGACAACAGGGTCTCGTTGAACACAGGGTGAATCATCTTCCAAGTCTTCGGAAGATCAAGAAGGTACGCGCTAGCTCCTTTCTTCTCTAGGACTTTGAATGGTCCATGTCGGAGTGCATCAAGTTTCTTTGAGGGACGATCGGTCCTGATGTTAGTCCCTTCCAGCCACACCTTGTCTCCGATGCAGTAGTCCCGAGACGGACTTCGCCGTGTGTCAACTGTCTTCTTCATCTGATCCTGTGCTTGTTTCAGCGCAGCATTGGCTTCTTCTCGTGCCTGTTTGAGTTTTTTCAAGAAGTCGTTGGCCGCCGGATTGGTATCTTCTAACACAAGTTCTCCCTTCCACGGATGTAAACCGTAGTTGAGGTAGAATGGGGTGTGCTTCGTTGCCTGATGTTCTTTGTCATTGTACTGGAACTCTGCGATTGTGATCCATTCAGCCCAATCATCCTGTAGGTGGTTGACAAAGTTTTGTAAGAATGCTTCTGTTTCCTGATGCGATCGCTCGGCCTGTCCATCAGTCTGTGGGTGGTATGCGGGGGACAGGTTCCTCTTGATCCCTAACATGCGGCAGAGTATCTCCATGAACTTCGCGGCGAACTGCGGTCCCCTATCGCTGATGATCTTCTTGGGGATTCCATGAAGCTTCCATATCTGATCCCGATAGATCTTGGCTAATCCTTCAGCCGATAGTTCCACGGTTGTCGGAATGAGGTGAAGCATCTTTGAATGTCTATCCGTGATGACCAGAATTGCGTTTTTTCCATCAGATTCTGGTATCGGTCCCACGACGTCGATTCCTATGTCTTCCCATGGGTGACTTGGTGCTGCATGGGGATGTAGCGGAGCATGTCGCTTTTGTCGGTTAATCTTGTTGCATTGACAAGTGTCGCAACCCTTCACATACTTCTTCACATCATGCAGTATGGTAGGCCACCAGTAGGTGCGAGTGAGGAGTTCATGTGTCCGGTACTGTCCTGGATGTCCGGCCACTGGTGCATTGTGTGACTCGAACATCAATTCTTGTCGTAATTGTGGATCTGGCGGGACATAGACTCGTTCGCCTGCATATGTGATGCCGTTTTCCTGTTGATACCAATGAGGATTCTTCTTTAGACCCTGGGCTACTTCTGTCTCCATGCGGTTTGAACCCTTGATGCGTGCAATCCACGGATTTTTGATGGTCATGATGTTTCCAATTTTGATGGAATCAGATGTTTCACCCCCTTCAAAGAATTGTTCCTCTGTGAACATCTCCATTTGTACCACATCTTCTGATTCCAATCGTTTCAAGAATAGTCCCTCCTTGAGCATTTGGTCACTGTCCTGTGGTTCGAGTTCCGCTTCATACCAGGGTAAGCGTGACAGGATGTCTGCTTTTGCATTGGTCTTGCCGGGCACATGCCGTAATTCGAAGTCATAGTCCTGTAACTTCATTTTCCAGCGTCGCTGTCATTGATTCAGGTCCTGAGGATGACGGAAGTATTCCAGGTTCTTGTGATCGGTCAAGATTTCAAAACGTTCCTTGGCTTCGAGCAGATAGTGTCTCCAATCTTTTAATGCTTCCACGACTGCCAGAAGTTCCTTGTCGTATATCTCGTA
This sequence comes from Entoloma clypeatum, assembly GCA_963565915.1. Classification (NCBI taxonomy): domain Eukaryota; kingdom Fungi; phylum Basidiomycota; class Agaricomycetes; order Agaricales; family Entolomataceae; genus Entoloma; species Entoloma clypeatum. Next base: position 4,420,741 of record OY751488.1, on the reverse strand, counting down.
ATTCTGTTCGGCCGCGGACATGGTCCGCGACAAGAATGCGATGGGGTGCCATTTGTCGTTTTGCTTCTGAGAGAGTACTGCTCCAATTGCATAGCCCGATGCATCGGTTTCAACCCTGAACTGTCCCTCTGGTTTCGGTAATGCCAAGACCGGTGCCGATGTAATTGCCCGTATAAGACCTTCAAAAGCTTGCTGCTCTGTTGGTCCCCAAGTAAATGCCATACCGCCTGTGAGCGCAGTGAGAGGTTTTGCAATGTTTGAGTACCCTTCAATAAAACGTCGATAGAAGTTAGCAAATCCAAGGAACTTCTGAACTTCCTTTTTTGATGTGGGTGCTCGCCAGTTTTGAATTGTATCCACCTTCTCAGTTTCCATCTCAACACGTCCCTCACCAACCACATATCCCAATATAGGACATTTCGTTACTTCCCATAAACACTTCTTCTCCTTTAGGAACAAATCATTGTCCGATAGGATCTGTAGGATTTCTTCAGTGTTTCGCGCGAGTTCTTCCTTGGTTTTACCGATAACCACGATGTCATCCATGTAGATCACGCAGATACGTCGGCGGATCTGGTCCCGGAATAGACTAGCCATCATTTGAGAGAACGTTCCCGGGGAGTTGCAAAGACCGAAAAACATGATCAATGGTTCGAACAATCCTCGACTGGTGAGGAAGGCAGCTTTCCATTCATCGCCCTCCTTAATCCGGACGTTGTTATAGCCCCACATGATGTCCATTTTATTGAAGTAGACCGCATCTTTCAGTACATCCAAGAGATCGGATATTCGTGGGAGTGGGAACTTGTCTTTGACCATGAATTTATTGACCATGCGGTAATCTTGTACCAATCGTTTGGAGCCATCCTTCTTGTTGATGAAGAAGCAAGGGGAGGCATAAGGGGATTTGGACGGACGGATCTTTCCTGTTGCTAGACCCTCGTCAATGAATGCGTCCAATTCCTCTTGTTCCTTTTGCGTCATAGGATATGTATTTCCCCCTAGTTCCTTTGGTGCGTCCGATGTAAGTTCGCTACCATGGTCCCATTCCCTCTCCTTTGGGATCTTATCGAAGTTTTCTTTTTCGAAAAGATGAGCAAATCGTTCAACATATGAGGGTCGTTTGGTTGTGGGAGGTGGTGTGGGAGTGACAGCTTCCAAAATAGGGTCTCCAGGCTTCCATTTCTGATCCAACTTTTTGGGTGCATCTTTGTCGCGCACCTCAACCATGCGAACCCGGTGTTTGCGACCATTAAGGTTAATCCTAAAATCCAAGTGTTTGGTCCGACATGTTGTTGGGCACTGGTTAAATGTTACCGCGCCGGTTGTCCAATTGATTGTGGGGTTGTGGTGCACCAACCAGTCATGTCCCAAGAGCATGTCCGTTCTCCCAATGTCCAGTACCATTGCTTCCATGGTTTCCTGATGTGCTCCCAAATCCAGTTTGACTTCGGCAAGTTGGCTCGCTTTCTGTTGTCGATTTGGTGATCCATCTGCATTTAGAATTGCTATGGGTGGTATTCCTCGCGTGGGGAGGTTCTGTTCGCGTACTATTCTGGGATGAATGCATGTGCGTTCACATCCGCTGTCAACCTCAGGTCGGATAATCTTTGGTCCTTGTCGTGTTTTGAGCTGAGCTAACAGCCTGATTTCTCGTCTTTTCGGAGGGTTATCTCCCTTCACAATCTTAGTCGACACAGCGGTTCGCTTGGCAGGGATGACATAGGTTCTATTGTCTGCAGTCATACAAGGCAAGCAAGTCTGTTTAATAGATAAGGGTCGCGACTTAGCGTCGTTTAATCGGACCCTTCGGGAAAATCCTTCTCATCGGCTTCTAAGATTGTGGTTTCATCATTCTCGGCATCTTCCTCGGACACCTTCCTAACCCTTCCGGAGTTCTTTTTCGGCTTGCGGCAGTTGCACGCGATATGGCCTTCTAGGTCACAGTTGAAACACTTGCGACCATCTTTCTTCTTTGGAGCGCTACAGTCTTTAGCCAGATGACCGAAGCGCTGACAGTTGTAGCAACGGGCTACTCCTGCTTTGTCGATCTCCATGGCTTTGCCCTGACCACCATAAGTGGTACCCGATCCGGTGCGCATGTCGCCGCCACCTCGGATGACCAGTGCGTGTCCTTCCATCTGTCGTCCCTTGTTTCGAATCTCCTTTGCGTAATCGGTGTATGTCTTGCTATCGCTGGCCACTTGTTCAGAGATTCTGCGGTTGATGTTTTTCTCTAGGATGTATTTCCCAGTTTCTTTGCCAAGGTTTGACAGTTTCAAGAGTTCTTCAAATTTTCGTTCTGTCGGGCGTTGTAACGCGCGATCTGGTGTTGCCGAGCAAGATGGATGCTCTCTGCTATCTCGCCGTGGGGGCGATGCTCGTTGTTGTCTAGTTCTTCGTCAAGCACCTGCTGTAGGATGCGACGGATCTCCGATTCGATGTACTGCTGGATGAGTGTAAAATCGATACTGTCTCGAGGACTTAGCTCCTCCTGTCGGGCTTCTGGCATGCTGAATGGGTTACTGGTAAAGTCTTCAAAGAAGCGCGACATCTTGACTCGTCTGGTAGTTGCTCTCTTCGCTCTGGGCGAACCTAACGAGATTTAGCAACTTGTTATGCTTAACAAACCGTTCCAAGGTTCGGGCAGAGTATGCAGGAAGTGGAAAGGCGAAGAGCAAAGTGATTGCTAAATCTAAGGAATGTAGCTATGGTACATGGGGTTTATATAGTACTGGCTACGAGCGGTAGCAAGTGAGTCAGTAGCTGCGGAAGTCAGTGCGGATGAGTCAGTAACTGTGGAAAGGCAGTGCAAAGTGAGTCAGACAACTGCGGACTGAGTAATCCCTACTGCGGAGTGCGAGTCAGTGCGGGAGCGAAGTATACTAAAGGAGAATGGTAGAGTAAAGGTAAATGAATAAACGGTCCGATGAGTCAAAGAAATAACGAAGGTACAATGCAAGGGAAAAGTGCGTAACATACAAACCGGTAAGTCCGTAACAGACGACCAATGGAGGGGGCGAAATGGACTACCGCGACTGCCGATGACAACATCTTACCAACACTGGGTCGGGCAGCAATGCAGAAGGCCGCTTAATGGTTTTCTTCCTCAGCGGTGGTGAGGATTCTTTGAGATAGGTGTAACACTTCTTGTCGTCATTGACCTGTGGGGCGTCCCAGATGAACGAATCCGGGTAGAGGTTGAGTATGCGATTCCCCAGGCGATCCTCATCGCTAAGGTAGTCGGATCTCTCAAGCTTGACAGCGGTCATCAGGTTTTGAATGTCGACGACTGGGCTAAGGGTCTTATCCTCCGCCTTGAGCAGAAGCTCACAGACGACAGGGTGAGTGACGGGAAGCTGGGCGGCTCTGATGCGAGAGTGCTGCACTAGCTTGGTGATATGTTGTCTGGCAGGCATGAGCCCCGCAATAGCGAGGACACCCCTGGTAGGCGACCGATTGAAGGCGCTGGTGATCCATCTGGCAGCTCTGTAGTGGACCGAGTTCAAAAGATTGAAAGCAGTTTTGAGGCATGGACCGTTATAGTACCAGAGTTGGCACCCATAAGTGAGAATCAGCATGATGCACGACACGTACAGGAGGCATTTGAGGCGGGGTGAAAGGCCGCGTGAGGAATTACCAAGGAGAAGGGGAATGGATGTGAGCGCCTTGGTGGCATAGAAACATCTGTGCTCGTTAAAGGTTAGACGATAATTGAAGAAGAAGCCGAGGTAGCGCCAAAAGGCCTTGACTTGGAGGGGGGGTTGACCAGGTAGTCGAACGATAGGGTATGACAGAGAGACGGTTTGGGTGAAGAACATGAGTTCGTCTTTTGTCGGTTCAGTGGCCAGCCCCATGTCGATGAGGATGCCATCAATGGCTTTTCGACCAGCCCGCAGGTGGGAGCCGATAGCGTCAAGGTCAGAAGACTGGGCGATGAGCATGCCGTCGTCCACGAAGGAGAAGAGAGGTGTAATGAGGTTACCTGAACCCATGATCATCTGAATAAGATTGATTTGCACTTGGCAGGGTAGAGCCATGGGTAGGTGTAGCGGCAGTCTGGTGTAACGGTCATGCTGTCTGCATCTTAGGTTAGTGTGCCTAGGGAAAGGTTGCTGGTTCGAATCCGGCTGATCCCAACACCTGGTAAGTCTACCATGGGAGTGTCTCCTATGATAGCACAAAGTTGGGGGTGCACGGAGTAGTCATGTGTTGTTACATAATATCACATGATTGTTGAAACTTTTCCCATCACGTAGATTAGATTAGATTAGATTACATCACGTGACCTTTACATATCTTCATTACATACTTGTTTGGTTGGTACAAACAGTAGTACGGTATATAAGACCAGGAAACTGTCAATACCAACAAGTTGTCTCTTGACTCTTAACCAGCTCCATCGCTCTCACCAGCCTCAACCGCTCTCACCAGCCTCACCCACCCCAAACCATGTAAGTGGCTAGAACGGTTGTGTAGAGTACTTCCACACTGTAGCTGTGTTGCTCAGTACACCTGTGGCTAGCGCCCAGGTGGAACTTCAACAGGTTATGGGCCCCGGATAGCAGAGGGACTTGGGAAACGCTGGCAACAGCGAGTACCTGCCCACTCTACCCTGGTTGGCAAAGAACCGATCGAAAGATCTAGGTTCTGAGTCTTACTTCTTCACATATGAACCTGGGAAACGTCATTACGACAAGTACCTGTCATGAGACGTCCCTAAGGGGATTGACCTAGTACACTCCATGTGGAAACGTTGATCGCACCTTATACGTTTCTGACATATAAAGGGTTTTCCCATGACCGCTATTCCTGAAGGGAATATGTCATAAGGAATCATTCAATTGTTTTCTCGAATCATATTCATGACACATCACTGATTGAGAACCCTTTTTAGATTCATTCACAATGTCTACCTCTCGCTCTGCCCTTGACTCCATCGCCATCTTCGACGGCATCGACTATCAAAGTTGGGCCGAGAAGATGAAATCCTACCTCCTCCATCAAGGAGTCTGGCGCCTCGTATCCGGCGACATTGAGCGCCCCACTATCGAGGACTTCACCGTCACGGTCTCTACTCCTGCCTCTGCCACCTCGACGTCTGCAACCCAGCCTCCGGTCATCACCGTCACCGTCGACCAGCCCGCCTTCCACAAAGAAAGGAAGACCTGGATCAGGGACGACGACATGGCTTTCGGTTCCATCCGCCTCAAAGTCTCCGAAGCCATCAGGAGGCACATCAAAGACGCCAAGACCTCGAAGGAAGCCTGGACGATACTGAAGGACACGTATTCAAAGGTCTCCCCCGCCACCATATTCGGCGATTTTAAGGCCGCTGCCTCCTTCAAACTGTCAGGTCGGGACCCTGTGCCAGAGATCGAACGCCTAGGATCACTCTTCGCTCGTCTCAGCGAGTCGAATTTTGTCGTGCCCGACCTCATGCAAGCTATGATCCTGGCAAGTGCCATACCCGATGCTTGGTCGTCGCTCTCCACCGCCCTCTTCCAGGTCTACGACGCCGATGACTTCACATGGCAAGCCGTCGCCGACAGCATCGTATCGGAGTACAGGCGCAAGTACGCAATTGGGTCTACTCGGGCGTCCAACGAGCAGGCCCGGAAAATTTCCGGGACGAAGCGCAAGGGGCAAGACCCCAAATGGGAAAGGCAACAAAAGCCGAGTACCTCGCAGAACGATGCTGACGAGCAGCCTAACTCGACCGACCATAGTACCGCTTCTGAAAAGAAGAAGGGAAAAGGACGATGGCGCAATCAGAAGAAAAACGCCAACACTGCGGACAACGCGTCCGACCATGTGGAAGAAACGGTTGAGTTCGTTGCTCCCGCCATCCACTTCCCTCCTCTTCCGACACCGTCCTTCACAACCATCACTGGTCGCGGGAAAACGACAAGTACCGCCCAGCCCAATTCCGCAAATATGCAGTCGCTCCTGCAGCGTATGAACCCCCCTCCGTCACAGTACACCGGGCTTCCTTCTGGAAAACCATCCGTGTGGAAAAAGAACGACCATGTCCGCAAACTCGCGCGCGGCATTGGTGCTCGCCCCTCAGGATCGAATCTTCGTATCCTAGACACCATCATTCCTGACATCGACGAAAGGCCGGCTAAACAGCGTCGCGTAGCCCCGTCGATTGAAGAATCACTGAAAATGATGGACATAGACCATCAAAGCGAGCGGATGGGGCCGGAACAATTCGAAGATGGGCTGATCGAACTTGACGGTTCGTCACATTCTTCTCTCAAACTTGACCAAATGGGAAATGCTAATAATCACGCACAGACGTTTGAATATATATTAGCTAGTACCGATGCAGGTAGTATAGATCTCTTTAGCGATGATCTGTACAAAAAATATACCAAACATTTTGCGTCCTGCACACACTGCAAAGAGAAAGAACGCGCTCAGTGGATCTTAGATTCCGGCGCATCATTACACTTTACCCATGAGTTCAAAGACTTCGCGTATTACAGGCCTCTCAAGGCTAAGCGATTTGTCCAAACAGCTGCAAAGGGAAAGAAACTGGAAATTCTCGGAGTTGGGGCCGTTCCAGTATGGCATACCCTGAATGGGGAAACTAAAACCCATCTCCTACGACCGGTATTTTATATTCCGGATATGGACACACATCTATTGTCCCTAGGCGTCTTCCTTAACCATGGTTACAAAGTTGATGGAATGCGCGGAGAAATTAATATCTCTAAAGGGCTGAACAAAATACAGTTTTCGCCTCATTTCATCGGACAAACCATTTACTGGTTAGACACTGAAATACGCTATGACCAAATCCACGCGATCTCTAGCGAAATCACTGTTGAAACCTGGCATAAACGTCTTGGCCACCCAAATGACCAGGCGCTTAATAAAATTCCCACTAGTACCAAAGGAGTACCCAGGACGTTAGTACGTGAGAAATCACAGGAAAGCTGCACGGGGTGCCTCAAAGGGAAAATGCCGAATCAATCTTATCCTAACTCGATGACAAGGGCTGTCAAACCCTTTGATTTGATCCATTCGGATTTGAAGCAGATATCCACGGCATCGTACCATAAGTACAAATATTTCCTTACCTTTTTGGACGATTTTTCATCCCATGTCTGGGTCGTCTTGCTTAGGAAGAAGTCAGGCGCCATCACGGCGCTGAAACAATTCCTTGCGATGATCCAGAATCAATTTGCCGCTACCCCTAAAAAGTGGCGGGTTGATGGAGGTGGAGAATTTAACGAATACAAGGATGTACTTGCCGATCATGGAATTCTGATCGATGTCACGCTCCCATATCAGCACCAGCAGAATGGTAGAGCAGAAAGGATCAATCGAACACTATGGGAAAAATCTCAGGCATTGCGCTTCGATGCATGCTTACCGCCCATGTGGTGGGAATTCTGTTTGGAACACGCAGCATTTCTCTACAACAGAACCCCCATGCAGCGTCTTGAATGGAAAACCCCTCACTTCAGGGTAACCAATGAGATCCCCGACATGTCTAGCGTCAGAGTCTTCGGATGCCAAGCATATGTATATATCCCAAAAGAAAAACGCAGAAACTCCCTGGAGTCAAGATCTCGATTGATGATTTATCTCGGATCAAAACCAGGGGTCAAAGGATACCGCTTCATGGATCCTGAGACCAACACGATTTTCATGGGTGGGAAAGCTATCTTTGATGAAAGCAAGTACCCTAGATGCCACATCGACCCTTTGCCAGAAAACCATCCAGAAATGGAAAACCCAGAGCCGGCTGATGAGTTTGAGGATCTCATCCCTGGCAGCAACGACGACGAAAGTCACAACGAAACACCTCATGACCCACTTCCCATTGAACAGGATCAACCTGAATCAGACAACGAATTGCCTGCCAGTGAGCCTGATGACGAACCGCGAGTACCCACTCCGGAACCCGAGCAAGTACCAGATCGACCGATCAGGGAACGACGAGTTCGGAAGATGCCAGGAAGCATCTATGGGGAAGACACTCCAGCGTCTGATCTTGAAAAATTAGATCGAAGACGGAGACTGGGCGGTCAAACGGCATGGATGAATGACCTCCTGATGGAGGCAATATCAGTCCAAGTTGGCATTGTCGACATGTCCCATAAAGACATATACCCTCTTCCAAATAAAGAAGACTGGTATGCGGCTGAACGTAAAGAGCTAGACATGCTCAAACGCCGCGGGGTGATCACGGAGTTAGTACCCCTGCCTGCAGGGAGGAAAGCTCTAAGGAACAAATGGGTTTACAACGAAAAGTCCGACGGGCGTCTGAAAGCGCGCCTCGTCGCAAAAGGCTTCTCACAGGTAGAAGGGATCGACTTTGATCAGATCTTCTCACCAGTCGTAAGATATGAAACCGTCCGGCTAATACTGGCATTGACAGCCCTTGAAGGGTGGTTCATGACTCTATTGGACGTCTCATCAGCCTTCCTCTATGGAACGCTCCGTGAAGTCATCTATATGCGACAGCCTGAGGGCTACATAGTAAAAGGGAAAGAACACCTCGTGTACCAACTATTCAAAGCTCTATATGGACTTAAGCAGGCCGCATTAGCCTGGTGGAGGGAACTTGATTCCTCCATGAAAAAGCTCGGCTTTGTCCGGCTTCACTCCGATGCGGGAGTATTCATTCACAAAAGTACCAACGGGGAAATTGTAATTGCCGTCATCTATGTCGACGACTCTGCTTTTCTCGGCACAAACCGGGAATATACGCTAGAAAAGAAGAAGGCCTTCATGACAACATGGGAATGTAGGGACCTAGGTCACCTAGTGCCCGATGGGGAACCAAAGGAATTTCTCTCAATCCAAATAAGGCAACGTGGGAAGAGGATCTTCATTGATCAAGTACCTTACCTTGAGAAAATTCTGGCACGCATGGGGATGAGCGAATCTAATGCCACCCATACTCCACTCCCTACGGGCTACAAACCCATGGCGTCCGAAGATGAACCCAATGCGGAACTCCGATCTAAGTACCAATCCGTCATCGGATCACTCCTATATCTGATGATTGGAACGAGGCCTGACATCTGCTTTGCTGTAATCAAAATGTCCCAATTTTCCGCAAATCCCACCAAACGCCATTTAGAGGTGGCTAGGGATATTTGCAGATATTTGAAGGCAACGAAAAATTACGCGATCATGTATGATGGGGACTCAGGGAAAGGGATCTATGCATTCACAGACTCCGACTGGGCGTCAGATGAAAACACGAGGAGGTCTACCACCGGCTTCTTTGTATCACTGGCGTCTGGAGCGATAACATGGGTATCATCGGCGCAAAAGACCATCGCCCTCTCTTCTACAGAAGCAGAGTATATGGCGCTATCAGATTGCAGTCGCGCAGCAACATGGCTGAGAAGCATGCTTGCCGAACTTGGAATGCAGATCGGATCAGTACCGATCTACGGAGATAACAATGGCTCCGTCTTCATCGCATCCAATCCTGTAACTGAGAAGCGATCCAAGCACATTGACGTGCGATTCCACTTCGTCAGAGAAAAAGTCTCCGAAGGAATTATTACGGTCGAATTCATCGAAGGAGTGAATAACCCTGCAGACCTTTTGACTAAGAATCTGGGGAAAATCCTCTTTTCCAAGTTTATCCCGTACTTCGGACTGATAAAGAACTAGGCGAAACAAAAGTACCTATATATATGTGGGAAAAAGTAAGATGTATTTAGAAGTATGTACTAAATATGGGGGGGTGTTGAAACTTTTCCCATCACGTAGATTAGATTAGATTAGATTACATCACGTGACCTTTACATATCTTCATTACATACTTGTTTGGTTGGTACAAACAGTAGTACGGTATATAAGACCAGGAAACTGTCAATACCAACAAGTTGTCTCTTGACTCTTAACCAGCTCCATCGCTCTCACCAGCCTCAACCGCTCTCACCAGCCTCACCCACCCCAAACCATGTAAGTGGCTAGAACGGTTGTGTAGAGTACTTCCACACTGTAGCTGTGTTGCTCAGTACACCTGTGGCTAGCGCCCAGGTGGAACTTCAACAATGATGGAACGTGTTTCCACATAACATTGGTCCGACCTTAGTAAAGTTGGGCAGCTGCTGGGCTACTGGCGCTGGTGGTATAGAGTCACATGACTGCTGACTACGGGCTATCCTGGGTGAGAACCAGTATAAAAAGCTGCCCCAGCATGATGACTAACTCCCTAAGTAGCCCCACGGGCGACTAGTTCCTGGGTTGGTAGTGATGCCTTAAGTGGTGACCTGCTGATTCAGGGGCAGGTGTCCAGATGGGACTGGTGATGCCTTAAGTGGTGACCCGGCACTCTGGAGTGGCCCGAAAGGGACCAAAAGGATAGGGGACAATAAGAGGGGGTATTTGGAGGTGATAACAAGCCGATAAGGTCAACCCGCCCAGCCCAGACTCCTGAATTAGTGTTCAGCCATTTGGGTCAAAGGCTGGTTGTTAGTCACAGGTTCATAACAACTCCGGTAGCAAGGTACAAGCCTGAAGTGCACAAACCGGTTGGCCTTGTGGCAAGACAGAGAGCTGGGACAGATGGGGATCCGTGCCAGTTGGTATTAGTGAACCATCTGCCTGGCAACGGGAAGCTACCCAATTGGGTAGTGGGCCGTAGCAGTCTGGTATGAGACTGGCTCGAGAGTACTAAATCCTCTGTCGGTTCACTTGAGATTAATAAGCTCAGGTGTGAATCTAAGTTGATTCCAGGATGGGCGAGCTTGGGATAAATCCGAGGGTCAGTAATGGCCTGAGGTGACCAACCGTGACATACCAGGGTCCCCCGCAAGGGGGGCCCTAAATCTCGCCACCATATGCAAGTTCTGGAAGAACCGCTTCAATCCCTCTTTCCACCGTAAGGTGTATGATAAAGCCGCTATGAAGGATGCATCTCGCAAGGCAGCCAAGGCTGCCCGCCCTACCACCACAACGGCAGCCAAGGTTGCAACCCTTGTCCCCACCGATCATAATTTCTTTGAGGTTCTGGATGGTATGGAGGACGTCGCGCCTACAGGACCTGGACCAGAACCCATGCAAACTGCCACAACTAGTGGGACCAGCCCCTCCAATGGCGTTGTTAATGGTTGATACAACCGCAGCGCTTGACGTGGACGAGCTGGTCTCCCTTAAGTTACGTACCCATAATGTTCAGAGAACTAACGCTATCATTGAATCTTTCCTTGTTAGACACAATGAAGATATCAATATCTATTTTGTACAGGAACCTGTCAAGTACCTCGCCCGCCACACCATTTCCACCTCCTCCAGGAGTGGATCCCCTATATACTCCTATCCTCGACACCCATCCTGGATATGCTCAGACACTTCCACGGCTGACTCCTCAGCCCGTACGGTTGCCTATTTCAACACCAACATCGCGCATCTGCGCCCTGTTCTCCACCATGAATTTGATGCCCCATCCAACATCCAGATCCTATCCTTATGGCCCACCAAATCTCGGCAGGTCTTCCTCATCAACATGTACTCTGACACATCAGGGTTGGCCATTAAATGGCTTACCCAGAATGCTCACACACTCCCCTCCCCTGTCATCTTTCTTGGCGGCAACTTCAACTGCCCGTCTGCTCTCTGGGATGCTGCAGTTCCCTATGCCTCGAGTCTTTCTACTGACCTCATGCATGTCGCTTCTTCCCTTGACCTCACACTCAGCGGAACGAATACTGACCCTCCCACATGGATCCCGGACAACCCCCTGCACCGGCCCTCCACGCTCGACCTCGTCTTCCTCCCTGCCTCCAGGCCAAGGAAATGCGAACGCTTCTTGTGTCCCTTCGAACGCGACACTTCTGACCACGTCCCCCTGACCATCTACCTGCCCTCGACTCTGTACCAGCCGTTGGTCTGGCAGATCGTCCCCTTGAAAACCTACAAAGAATATGTCACAGGTCTCTTAGTTGCCTTTAGCTCAGTCCTCAACTCCTATGCCTCGGCCCAGGATGTCGAAACTGCCGCTACTAACCTCCAGACGGCCCTTTCTGTGAATTGGGACACTCACTCTTGCCCAGTCAAGGGCGCAGGATTGCACTCCCACTCGTGGTGGAGCGAAACCTGCGACCTAGCCAGGCAAGTGTATCTCGACACCAAATCTCCTGTTGATTATAGCAATCTTCGGATGGTAATCTGCGCGGCCAAGAGAGAATTCTTTGAAGACAGAATTGAAACCATCGCCCTCTCCCAAAAAAACCCCTGGTCCCTCATGGACTGGCACAAGCCCCATCGCTCAGACCCCCTTGCAAATTTGAAGGGGGCCAATGGTGATGTCCTCCACTCTTCTAACGACATGTTTGACGCTTTTGATAAGGCCTTTCATACGCCTCCTCTGAACTCTCCAAAAATGGATATCCTCGACGAAATCCCACAAGAACCTACTCACGACTGGATACCAATCACGGGTCCTGAGATTATCTCCCTTGTCCTCAAATGCAATCCCAAATCTGCCCCTGGTCCGGACCACATATCATGGGCTCTCCTCAAGCGTCTCCTCCAGAAAGATGAAGTGTTGACACGCATCACAGCCCTAGCTAATGCCTGCATGGATTACTCATGCTGGCCTGCCGCTTTCAAAACCTCTGTCACGGTTATCATACCAAAGCCTGGCAAAGAAACCTACAATAAACCCAAGTCCTTTCGACCCATCGTTCTCCTCAACACGGTGGCAAAGATTATCAAGAAAGTCATCGCCAATCGAATGCAATTCGAATGCGCTAAGTATAGCCTTGTCCACCGATACCAGTTCGGCGGACTTTGCTACAGATCTACTACTGATGCTGGCATCATCATAACACACAGAGTCCGGAATGGATGGGTGAAGAAACGTGACATGGGGGGCCTTCGACATTGCGCAATTCTTCCCTTCTCTGGACCATCAATTTTTGCTAGGAGTACTACGGCAGCTGGGGTTTTCAGCCGCCTTGAGTAAGTTCTTCGAATCCTATCTTCGTGGATGGTCTACTTGTTTTGTCTCAGGACAGAATGTCTCAGACCTCTTCGATATCCTCTTTGGTGTAGGTCAGGGCTCGGCGCTCTCCCCCATCCTTTCAGACATCTATCTTTTGCCAGCCCTCAGAATCTTCTACAGCCGTGGACACGCGCAGTACCTAGATCTCTTCTCCTTCGTGGATGACGGCATGCTCATCGCCCAGTCTTCTGACCTTGACGCTATCGGCTCCCACCTGCGGGCTGGTCGAAAAGCCATTGACGGCATCCTCATCGACATGGGGCTGGCCACTGAACCGACAAAAGACGAACTCATGTTCTTCACCCAAACCGTCTCTCTGTCATACCCTATCGTTCGACTACCTGGTCAACCCCCCCTCCAAGTCAAGGCCTTTTGGCGCTACCTCGGCTTCTTCTTCAATCATCGTCTAACCTTTAACGAGCACAGATGTTTCTATGCCACCAAGGCGCTCACATCCATTCCCCTTCTCCTTGGTAATTCCTCACGCGGCCTTTCACCCCGCCTCAAATGCCTCCTGTACGTGTCGTGCATCATGCTGATTCTCACTTATGGGTGCCAACTCTGGTACTATAACGGTCCATGCCTCAAAACTGCTTTCAATCTTTTGAACTCGGTCCACTACAGAGCTGCCAGATGGATCACCAGCGCCTTCAATCGGTCGCCTACCAGGGGTTGTTATGCGTAACAAACCGTTCCAAGGTTTGGGCAGAGTATGCAGGAAGATGGAAAGGCGAAGAGCAATGTGAAAGGTTGTGACACCTGTCAACGTAACAAGATCAGCCGCCAAAGGAGACACGCCCCTCTGCACCCTAACGCCACGCCAAGTCAACCATGGGAAGACATAGGGATTGACGTCGTGGGACCGATACCAGAATCTGATGGGAAAAACGCAATTCTGGTCATCACGGACAGACATTCAAAGATGCTTCATCTCATCCCGACAACCGTGGAACTATCGGCTGAAGGATTAGCCAAGATCTATCGGGACCAGATATGGAAGCTTCATGGGATCCCTAAGAAGATCATTAGCGACAGAGGACCACAGTTCGCCGCGAAGTTCATGGAGATACTTTGCCGCATGTTGGGAATCAAGAGAAACCTGTCCACTGCGTACCATCCACAAACTGATGGACAGGCCGAACGATCGCATCAGGAAACCGAGGTGTTCTTGCGAAACTTTGTCAACCATCTACAAGATGATTGGGCGGAATGGATCGCAATCGCAGAATTCCAGTACAATGACAAAGAACATCAAGCGACAAAGTACACACCATTCTATCTCAACTACGGTCTGCATCCTTGGAAGGGAGAACTTGTGTTGGAAGACACCAATCCAGCGGCAAACGACTTCTTGAAAAAACTCAAACAGGCACGAGAAGAAGCCAACACAGCACTGAAACAGGCACAGGATCAGATGAAGAAGACAGTTGACACACGACGAAGCCCGTCTCGGAATTACCGCATCGGAGACAAGGTATGGCTGGAAGGGACTAACATCAGGACTGATCGTCCCTCAAAGAAACTTGACGCCCTCCGACACGGACCGTTCAAAGTCCTAGAGAAGAAAGGAGCTAGCGCATACCGTCTTGATCTTCCCAAAACCTGGAAAATGATCCACCCTGTGTTCAACGAGACCCTGTTATCGCCATACGAAACCCCGAAATATGCCATTCAGAAAAAGAAGCCAGCCCCTGATCCGATCATCGTCGAAGGACGAGAAGAATACCATGTCTCCACAATCCTGGACTCTCAGAAATTCCGTGGAAAGATCCAGTACCTTGTCCAATGGGAAGGGTATGGCCCAGAAGAGAACACATGGGAACCTCGGACTAATGTTCAGAACGCTCAAGACTTGATCCGAGATTTTCATCGGCAAAATCCATCGCGTCCACGATAAAAGAACAAACTTTGAGAGCCATTTTCCACATCGACTTCTGTCACATCAAGTTCCCCGCTCCAACTCTTCCCGCCCAACACGCCGTTCTTCTTATACCTTTCAAACATCATTTCTGCCATGTCCAACATCACCGCCGCCTCCACCGATGCTTCCGATATCAACCCCACCATCACCACCCTCATCGGCGAAGCTCTCTCCATGCGTGACCAGATCCATGCGCTCGAAACCTCCATCGCCGATATCCTCCACCGGCAGATGCATATCCGCCTTCATACCCTCTCCGATTTGCCAACCGCCCCCACCGTTGAGGAGAAGCTCATCCTCAAAAACTATACCAACACCCTTGCTGTCGAGAATCGATGCCTTCGCCTCGCCGTTCAAGGTTTAGAGTTTGCCACGGCGGTAAACGATGAACTGATAAAGGATTGGGGTAACCGAGTTGACCCTGCCTGGGCCGATCCAAATGGCAACGATGGATGGGAGTAGGTAGTCTGTGAGGACACAGACCTTGAGGAGGGGAACATGTTACGGACTAACGACTACGGACGTATACGCTTACTTTTTCACATTGCTCTTCGCCTTTCCATCTTCCTGCATACTCTGCCCGAACCTTGGAACGGTTTGTTACGCATAACAGGGGTGTCCTCGCTATTGCGGGGCTCATGCCTGCCAGACAACATATCACCAAGCTAGTGCAGCACTCTCGCATCAGAGCCGCCCAGCTTCCCGTCACTCACCCTGTCGTCTGTGAGCTTCTGCTCAAGGCGGAGGATAAGACCCTTAGCCCAGTCGTCGACATTCAAAACCTGATGACCGCTGTCAAGCTTGAGAGATCCGACTACCTTAGCGACGAGGATCGCCTGGGGAATCGCATACTCAACCTCTACCCGGATTCGTTCATCTGGGACGCCCCACAGGTCAATGACGACAAGAAGTGTTACACCTATCTCAAAGAATCCTCACCACCGCTGAGGAAGAAAACCATTAAGCGGCCTTCTGCATTGCTGCCTGACCCAGTGTTGGTAAGATGTTGTCATCGGCAGTCGCGGTAGTCCATTTTGCCCCCTCCATTGGTCGTCACGCTCAAGACCCCCATATGACCAGAGCCAGCGCAGGCAGAAGTCTCGTCCCCGAGACCCTCATCGTCGCCACCCTCCTTGGCCTTAGCAAGGTCATCACACACGCACCTTATGTCACAGAGATTCATATCTTCACCCGGAACATACAGGCTGTCCGACTCGCCCTTGATACAGGCTCCATTCATGCGGGCCACTCTGTCTCATGCGGCATTTCCCATCTCCTCCGGCCCTTCCTTGCTGGAGCTGGCATCATCCATGTCCACCTAGACACACCTCTCACGTCTGAGTGGGGTTCTGCCTTCCCCAACCCCTCACGTCACTTTAAATCGACCCAAGGAACAGCCTTGTCTCCTCTGTCGCCCAACTTTGCCCGTACCGCTGCCGCTACCAGTGCCGTAGATGGATGGCGCAAACTTCATTCCGCCCCCGAATTCTGAGGTCGCTCCTTCCTCCCTCTCCACACTGGAGACAAAGAGAAGATACTCCAACCAGACCACATCAAAGGTGGACCCTGGCTCAATTCCTGGACGGGCAACAACAACGCGCTGTTCTCTCACCTCACCCACGCCACCCTGGGCCATGCCCCCATTGGTGCCTACAGACAACACTTCAAACATCCGGGCCCATTCACATGCGCCTGCGACGATGACACTCTCGAGACGGTAGACCACCTCCTCCACAAATGTCCTCTCTTTGATAGGGATGATGCCTCCAACAAACGTTACAATATCGGCAATTTCCTGGGGATGCTTGCAAACCATCCCGCACTATTCGCCTTTCCCCCACCCTAATTTATCGGGTGAGCTTCAATGTTATGTTTTTCTTTCTTTCACGGTCTCTTTAGTTACTACGGTCTTTGCCTACGGGCGTATGTAATTTATATACGGGGTCTGTTCTTGTGGACTTGATCCATGGGCGGACCCCACTCTTGGATACTTATATATATCTTTCCGCACATGTGCCGTGACCACAGGGCATTACTCTCCAATACTTTCATATGTAGTTCTCATTAAATTTGTAACTTAGTGTACAAGACCGGACTTTTTTTTTTTTTTTTTTGTTTTTTAAACCTCAATTTATATTCCAGTGCCCGATCGCAGTCCGGTCTTGTACACTAAGTTACAAATTTAACGAGAACTACATACGAGAGTATTGGAGAGTAATGCCCTGTGGTCACGGCACATGTGCGGAGAGAAATATATAAGTATCCGAGAGTGGGGTCCGCCCATGGATCAAGTCCACAAGAACAGACCCCGTATATAAACTACATATGCCCATAGGCAGAGACCGTAGTAA
This sequence comes from Entoloma clypeatum, assembly GCA_963565915.1. NCBI lineage: Eukaryota > Fungi > Basidiomycota > Agaricomycetes > Agaricales > Entolomataceae > Entoloma > Entoloma clypeatum. Next base: position 4,403,481 of record OY751488.1, on the reverse strand, counting down.
CTAAAGAGACCGTGAAAGAGAGAAAACATAACACTGAAGCTCACCCGATAAGTTAGGGTGGGGGAAAGGCGAATAACGCGGGATGGTTTGCGAGCATCCCCAGGAAATTGCCGATGTTGTACGGTTTGTTGAACATATCGCCAGATATGTCGCACCATGTGCTTGTCACAGGAAGTGACTATAAGTCACTGTTACCATATATGTGAGTTTATGGTGCAACCACGGGCGGATGACTTGTTTACGCATTGTTTGTACAATGGTCCGTGCGCATATTGGATTAGTATAAATACCCATGTATTTAGTACGGTGAATCCTAACTTCTTGAACACCCCAGTTCTCTGAGTTAACTAAAGCTAGTATAGCTTCTAGATTCTCTATAGTTACTCTTAACCAGGTCAGTAGAGCTTCCACTATGCCTTCATACCGATACGTCTTGAGCGCCCTTTGGGCTGCCTACGTCGGGTACTTTATTAGGTTATGGGCCCCGGCCCTAGCGCCGCACGCTCTCAGTATCCTAGCATTTGCGCTACTATTGGCAGCATCCGCTTTGTATGCTGGCCTGGAGACTGGCTTCCTCAGCATCGAATACATCGAGCTCGATGGTTCCCTCAACGGTGAACCTCGAAGCATTCGAGGTATTGAATGTACCTTTCAATGGGCCATTCTTGATCGATTGCTTGAGAGAATCCCTGTCACAATGATCGTATCACGAGAGCAAGTCCATATGGTGCCAACGGCACAGGGCTCAGTCCCTTCAGGTCTTGATGACAATGGACGCATCGTTGCTCGTTGCGGAGTGTGTCGACAACTCGTTGTTGACAGTCAGCATTGCCCGAGGCATTGCATGGACAACACTACCTTTGACTACTCGTGTACTACGTGTGATGCAGGAGGAGCAAGGACTCGAGCTTTGAACCGCAGACGGCGTAATCGCCGTACTGAGGTACCTGTTGCGGTACCTACCCAAGATGGAGATCCTACGGATCCTCCGCCCGTGTATGTTGATGATGGGACCATCCCTGAAGCACACGGCGCACCTCCTCTTTCGCCTCCGGCCCGACAAATTCGGTTGCCGGATAATGACCCCTTAATTGAGGCGGCGAACAGAGCGAATGAAGTCATGCTCCCTATTCAGGGAGGATCTTGCACTTGTGGGCAACACAGCACTCAGGGCGCACATGACGATTGGGTAGAACTAGTGATGGCATTTCATATGCTACCACTAGACCAAACAGGGGACGAAGAATGATGACCGACAAGGCAGCTCGTCTATTTATTTTTCTGATGCGCTTTTTCGAAAAAACACATGCTGATTCTATTTATGTTTCGCAGCATCATCATGTCCTCTAACTCCAAACTCAACCTCGCTTCTTCCGTTCCCAAGCTCACCACCACCAACTTCTCCGTCTATCAGGAAAAGATGAGCGCCTACCTAAAGGCAGCTAAAGTGTGGAGGATCGTCACTGGCGACAAGAAGTTCCCGGCTGACCCCAAAGAGACAGATTTCCAAGACAAGTTAAACACTTGGCATGAGCAGGACGATCAGGCCCAAGGCCTAATCCAGATGTCCATTTCGGACTCTCTCGTCCATCACATCAAGGGAGCTAAAACCTCCAAGGAGATGTGGGACCTGATCGCCACGAAACTGTCCACGGTCGGTCCGTCCACCGTCTTTGCTGATTTCCAGCAACTCCTCCGCACCTCTCTTTCTCCCGCCGATCCTTTATCTGGCATCGATAAGATGCAGACCCTTTTCCAACGACTCGAGCATAACCATATAGACATCCCCAAGTTCGTCCGGATCATGATGATCCTGAATGGACTGCCTCAGGGCTACGATGGTCTTGTGCACAGCATCCTCTTTGATGCAGTACACTATGTGGCGCCTGGCGGCAATCAGTCTACGGTACTCGAGATCGGGAAAGTAATCGAGCAAGTACGCTCGGAATACTTCCGTAAAAACCCGCACGCTCCACAGTCCCAAGGAGGTGCTCACACGAATAAAATTTCTGCGGTAAAACGCGCTCGGCCCAACCCCCCGAAGTACCAGCCTCGCACTGGACCCTCTCAGGGATCTTCGGAAGGACCGGCTGCTAACCAGCAGCATTCGCATCAGCACTCCAAGCCCTGGAAAGGCAAGGGACGTGGGACTTCCGCTGGGAAGACCAAGGGCAAAGGACCCTGGAAAGGTAAGGAGAAGGCGCATTTTGCCTCCTCTGCCATGGATAGCGCCCCTGATGGGCAGCTTCCAATCCAGACCTTACCCAACACGGTCATTTACGGAAATGGGTCTATCTTCACTCCGCACCCCTCATCATCCACCGACTGGAGGATTAGGAACAACCAATCGCTTGCGATCGGTAACATTCCTGGCCCAGGCCCTTTCACGGACCTGGATGGAGCACGCACACTGGCTAACAGCATTGGTGTCCCTCCAACAGCGCAGAATCTGACTCGCCTCGTCGATGTCCCTGCACTTCAACGTAATGAAGCTGCAACGTCAAGGCCGCTCTCAGCGCCCCCGACAATGGACCCCCGGAATCACCGCATTCCGGTTTTCGAAGAAACGCCGAGTAGAATCAGCTGGGCCGATGAGATGGAGACAGAAGACATAGCCCCCACCATAAGGGGCTATTACGATGAAGGATACGTCAACGACTATATGGAGTATGAAGTTTCCCGTGGTGATGGAAACAACGACGACATGGGGTATGTTTCACATTCGACAGCACGTACAACGCAGTTGACAAATACTTCACAGGAGCCTCTTTGGAGACGAGTGAATGGACGGCGGTCCAATGTATTTTTATCACCTGCTGTACACGCGCTTATAGCGCAAATAAATTCTCATTATGCGAATTGTGCTGAATGTAAGAAACAGAATCAATCCAATTGGATTCTTGATTCAGGTGCATCTTTGCACTTTACTTATGATATCAATGATTTCATAGAGTATACCCCACTCAAAGATCGTCAATCTGTGCAAATTGCACAGAAAGGTCACACTATTCAAATCCTTGGACAAGGAACGGTGTTGATTAATCACACCATCAAGAAAAACGGGCGAGAACAAAATAAAATAACTCGTCTATCACCCGTTTATTACATACCAGATTTAGACGTTCGTCTTTTATCTGTAGGCGAGATTCTTAAACAAGGAAATGAAATTAGCGGACGATTTGGTTCGATCGCGCTAAAAACCAATTCAGGTCTTCCTTTGTTTATGTGTTATCCTCATAAGGCAAATGAATCGATTTATTGGCTAAATGCCACGATCATTAAAGAGGAACGAATACACTTGGTTAGTCTTAGTGTCTCACAATCTGTTGATTATGACACCTGGCACAAGCGATTCGGACACCCTTCACATGAAGTACTACGACATGCTTCTAAACATGTCAAAGGTTTCAATGGAGTGGACAAACCGTCCACTGAGCGACCCTGCAAAGGATGCGCTCTTGGAAAGATGCCTTCAAAATCTTTCCCACCATCTCAGACACGCGCTAAAGCACCTCTTGAGCTAATCCATTCGGATTTAAAGCAATTCAAGAAGGCGACTTATGGCAAATATAATTATTATATCAGCTTTGTTGATGACTACACGTCACATGCCTGGATCTCTTTATTGAGACTAAAATCCGATGCACACTCTGCACTTCGTGATTTTAATGCCATGGTTAAAAACCAATTCAATACGACAATTAAAACTTGGCGTTTTGATGGCGGCGGTGAGTTTGTCCCTTTCCAAGCAGATATGCGTGAGATGGGAATCCAGGGTGAAGTTACTGTGCCGCACCAGCCACAACAAAACGGTCGAGCGGAACGTTTTAACAGAACTTTAATGGATAAAGCACTTGCTATGTTGCATGATGCTTGCCTACCCGAAACATGGATTCAATTTGCGGTAGAACATGCACTTAACTTGTATAACCGAACTCCATTGAAAAGACATGAATGGCTTACTCCGTATGAGTCCCTTAAAAAGGAAAAGCCTGATGTGTCAAACCTACACGTTTTTGGATGTGGTGCTTACGTCTTTCTTCCAAAAGAAATTCGTACTACCACCGCTAAATCCGAGCTGATGATCTTCATCGGATTTAAAACTGGAACTAAAGGTTACCAGTTTATGCGGATACCAAACAACGTAGTCTTCATAGGTGTCACAGCAATGTTTGATGAACAGCTGTTCCCTAAATGTTCTACAATGAACAAAATACCTTCGATAACACAATACCATGATCCAACATCAGATGATATGGGAAACGATGATGTAAATGGACATGATGGCCCGTCTGATTTACCAACCGACGATTTCCATTCGGAAGATAATGATGCACATGGTCCTGGCGGTTCACATTACCCGTCTAATCCAGGAACCCATGATGACAATCATAACCTCCCTGATACAAATAGCGACCAACCTGGTCAGCTTCCCGAAGGTTCCAGTCAGACTTCTGATGGAACAAACAGACAGGACACCGCTGAGAATCAGCAGTGGGTTCCCCGGACTCGCAATCCAGGGAAACGTGTGCGCACAGATGCACCAAACGATGATCGTACCTTACCAGGCGATTATCGTCCACAGACTGATCGTCCTCGTCGTACTCGGGTTATACCCCAGCGTCCTGGAAATGTTTACGGGAACAACCCGGCTGAGGCCTTGCGTCAAAATCAGCGTGATTGGAGCAGAACCGTTCAGGAGGATTCACGGCGATACGCCTATAATCCCCGATCGGAGACCAGACCCCAGCAATCTGGCGCTGTTCCATCAACTAGCTCCGCTGATCCTCAGATGTATCAGAACAATTCCAATCCGAATCCGGATATAGATATGGAGGAATTACTCTATATTAGGGAAGGGGGAGGACAGTCACAAATGCTTGCGCACTTGCTATCTAAGGCAATCCCTGCATATGACGAAATTCCACAAGACCCAAAGTCTTGGCAAATGAAGGACATAAATAAGCTACCTGAAAAGGAAAAGCTTGAATGGAAAGCAGCATGCCGTGAGGAACTAGAAGCCCTCCGGAAGCGCAATGTCTTTAAGTTGGTTGACCTGCCTAAAGGTCGTAAAACCATCAGAAATCGATGGGTATTCGACGTCAAAACTGACGGACGAAAGAAGGCACGACTCGTTGCCAAGGGTTTCTCACAGATCGAGGGTATCGATTTTGATGAGATCTTCTCACCTGTGATACGTTTCGAGACTATCCGAATCCTCTTCGCCGTAGCTGCGCTTGAAGGATGGGTGATTGAAGGAGTAGATGTCAAATCAGCTTTTCTCTATGGAGAGCTCGATGAGGAAATCTATATGAATCAACCCGAAGGCTTTGTTGTCAAAGGCCAAGAACGGAAGGTCATCCGTTTATTAAAAGCACTCTATGGCCTAAAACAGGCTGCGAGAGCGTGGTGGATCGCGCTCAATGCATCAATGGAGAAGCTAGGTTTTACTCGATGTAGAACCGACTCAGGCGTCTTTGTTTACCACAACAAACAATCAGGTGATTTGATAATCGCTTTGATCTATGTTGATGACGGCCTGTTCATGGGATCAAACCCAGATCTTGTTCGCAAGATAAAATCTGACTTTAAAAATAAATGGGAAAGTCGTGATCTTGGTATTGCTAAAGAATTCTTGCGTATGAGGATACGACAAGATTCAGAAAAGCAGATCGTAACAATTGATCAGTCAGAATACCTAAAGAAGATCATTAAGCGCTTTGGCTTAGAAAATGCAAAGGCTGCTGACACTCCACTCCCAAAGGGTTATTACCCTGCACCAAATGAGGGGGAGGTGGACCCCACACTCAAAACAAGGTATCAAATGATCATTGGATCATTGTTGTACTTGTCCATCGGAACGAGACCGGACATTGCCTTTGCAGTTGCAAAAATGTCACAAATGTCTGCAAACCCTTCCAAAGAGCATGAGAAATACGCTCTACGGATTATCAGATATCTTGTCGGTACTCAAGACTACTCTATAGTCTATGATGGTCGATCCAAGGCTTCTTTTGAAGCATGGACAGATTCAGACTGGGCGTCAGACCCATCTGATAGAAAATCCCAATCGGGATATTTCCTTAAGCTTGCAGGAGGACTTGTCCTTTGGAAAAGTCGCAAGCAAAAGACAGTGGCACATTCGTCCACTGAGGCGGAAATGATTGCTGCCAGTGAATGTTCGCGAGAATGCGAATGGGTTACTCATCTCTTCAAAGAGCTTGGACTACAGGACATTACCAAAATGCCGTTCCATGTAGATAACCAAGGCGCGATTTTCAATGCGCAAAACCCAGTCACTGAAGGCAGAACCAAACATATAGCAATCCATCACTTTGCTATACGCGATAGAGTTCAAGATGGATTGATCGAACCACGGTTCGTTCCGGGAACAGAAAATCCGGCTGATATGTTTACCAAGCCACTTGGTCGCCAGGAATTTGAAAAATTCCGTGCTCTACTTCGAATGAAGTTTAAAGAGCCTTATACTCCACTTACGAAACCTACCCGGGATTCTAAGTGAGGGGGAGTGTTGAACATATCGCCAGATATGTCGCACCATGTGCTTGTCACAGGAAGTGACTATAAGTCACTGTTACCATATATGTGAGTTTATGGTGCAACCACGGGCGGATGACTTGTTTACGCATTGTTTGTACAATGGTCCGTGCGCATATTGGATTAGTATAAATACCCATGTATTTAGTACGGTGAATCCTAACTTCTTGAACACCCCAGTTCTCTGAGTTAACTAAAGCTAGTATAGCTTCTAGATTCTCTATAGTTACTCTTAACCAGGTCAGTAGAGCTTCCACTATGCCTTCATACCGATACGTCTTGAGCGCCCTTTGGGCTGCCTACGTCGGGTACTTCATTACGGTTTGTTGGAGGCGTTGTCCCTATCAAAGAGAGGACATTTGTGGAGGAGGTGATCAACCATCTCGAGAGTGTCATCGTCGCAGGCGCATGTAAATGGGCCTGGATGTTTGAAGCGTTGTCTGTATGCACCAATGGGGGCATGACCCAGGGTGGCGCGGGTGAGGCGAGCGAACAGCGCGTTGTTGTTGCCTGCCCAGGAATTGAGCCAGGGTCCACCTTTGACGTGGTCCGGCTGGAATACCTTCTCTTTGTCTCCGGTGTGGAGAGGGAGGAAGGAGCGACCTCGGAATTCGGGGGCGGAATGAAGTTGGCGCCATCCATCTACAGCACTGGTGGCGGCAGCAGTACGGGCAAAGTTGGGCGACAGAGGAGACAAAGCTGTTCTTTGGGTCGATTTGAAGTGACGTGAGGGGTCGGGGAAGGCAGAACCCCACTCAGACGTGAGAGGTGTGTCGAGATGGACATGGATGACGCCAGCTCCAGCGAGTACAAGACCGGACTGCGATCGGGCGCCGGAATATAAATTGAGGTTTTAAAAAAGAAAAAAAAAAGGAACCTCATTACACCTGCCCGCCTAGCTCAATCGGATAGAGCGTCAGACTCTTATCCGAAAATACCGTTCCTGGGTATCTGAAGGCTGCGAGTTCGACCCTCGCGGTGGGCTATCTGCGCCGATTGTTTTTTTTTTCACGTCTTATTGCGTGCGATCCAGTTGTACCTGTAGCTACTAACACTGTGTATACTTGCAATCATTTAGCTTCCTCTCTGCTTATGGGCGATGGGCTCCAAGTTGGGGATCAGTAGAAGAAGACCCTGAGAATGTTTGCCTCGTTTCGAGTCGTCTGTCGTCATTCCTGACTGCGACGGCGCCAAGGCGTGTGTCTTTCAACCACCACCTTTGACCGAAGATGGCACCTTCTGAAGTCGATGTGGTCATGACCTTCCGTGCAACCAAGAAGACGAGTCTGTCGAAACAGCAAATACGCGAAGATTCTCGAAAGGCTGAGGAGCAATATTCTCGCCTCATCAAAACCTTGACTGAAGCCGGCCTGCGTGCGGTCGGTAGACGCGGCGAAGCTTTGGGACACCTCCTTGTATTCGTATCTTGCCCTCAAAGTCTTCTCTTTAGCCTCGTCAAACGCGAAAGGTGCGAAGTGGTTAGGTGCTTTCCTCCCCATCTGACCGACCGTTATGTTCAGACACTCAGACTTTCTGTCAGGTTTGCCCCGAACGCCTACTACGCCGAATATCAAAGAGGTTTCACTAGCCTCAGCTGAGCGCCTTCGACTCGTATACACGTATATCACTTCGGCACCCGCAGATGGGGGTCTGGGGATTCTTCCGGGATCAGGGGAATGGGACCTCGTTGAGTCCATTATGGCCCTTCATGACCGACAATTCAATGAAACATGGGTTCGTTGTTGGAGTCCTCGTCAGATTGTCTCCGTGGAATTAGAGAAAATTCGAGGACAGGTATGGATGACTGCTTCACTTCATCCGGTATATATATTGACGTCAACGTATTCATTCCAGTTCGGTGAATCAGTCGCACTCTACTACGCTTTCTTGGCTTCGTATACAAGGGCTCTGATGTTCCCAGCGGCCCTGGGAGTACTCTTCTATTTTTTCGGCACACCATATTCTCCGACATATTCCATCCTCGTCTTCATCTGGTCTATCACCTTCGTAGAATGGTGGCGTGTCCGTGAACGTATTCTATCTCTTCACTTTGGAACACGTGGCTCTTTCCGGGTCGAGAAACGGCGTGCAAAGTACAAGCCAGGCTTTCCCTGGTGGAAGCGAGAATTGAGGATGGTTGCAAGCTTGCCGATACTCCTGTTTTGCGCGGGGATATTGGCAGCAATGTTAACAGGGATATTCGTTCTCGAGGCGTTCGTCACTGCGATCTATCAGGGTCCAGGACAACAGTATATTGTATGGTTCAATATAACCTCATATATGCGCAATCTCATGGCTCTCTGATAGTCATTCAGTCCCACCATTCTGTTCGCAGCGCTTGTTCCACGTTTTCTTGCTCTGTATCAAGTTTTGGCTCGGAAGTTGACAGCTTGGGAGAACCACAGCCATTACTCGTCATATACAGCATCCCTGACACTCAAGACTTTCGCACTCAATGCACTCGTGGCCTATCTAGGCTTGGCTCTCAGCGCCTTTGTCTACGTTCCTTTCGGTGAAGGCATCATGCAGGTCACACAGACCTGGATCGTCCACGAGACCACTATTGGTCGCCTCAAGGGTGCCAACGCTACGTTCGTGACCGGAGATAAGGTCACTTCCTCCGTCTGGGATATCGACACATCGACTGCGAGTCGCAAGCTGAACCCTGCTCGGCTGCGACAACAGATGTTTGCATATACGGTCACCAACCAGGTGGTGAATACATTCCTGGAGGTCGGTTTGCCATTCGTACTGCGTGCCGTGGCATCCTTCCGGAATGGAAAGAAACCTCGACCCACGCCGGGAACCCCTAATGGCGTGAAAAAGCGGGTCGTATTTGAGGATGAGAAAGAGAAAGGAGGGATGGAGGAGAGGGAGTTCTTGGATAGCGTGAGGGTGCAAGTGGAGTTGCCGGAATATGAGCTGTTCCAGGATTACAGCGAGATGGTAACACAGTTTGGATATGTGGCCTTGTGGTCGACGATATGGCCGCTGGCGTCTGGTTGGTCTGTCCTTCTCTTCTCGAGGTCTGTTGACTGATTCCCTTAATCCAGTCATGGCTCTACTCAATAATTTCCTCGAGCTACGCTCAGACGCGTTCAAGATGACCGTGCATAACCGTCGGCCGATCCCATTACGGACGGACACTATTGGACCTTGGCTCGAAGCCATGACGTTTCTTACATGGCTTTCAGCCATTTCTAACTCTGCACTCGTATATCTCTTTTGCCCAGGCTCTCAAGCCCAGTGCTCTGCCGTACCTGGCTATGACACGATTCGACTGGATAAAGTACACCAGCACCTGTTTTCCATCAAGGGGAGCGGCGAGACGGATGCCGGCAGCACACCAACCAAAGAGCTGTTGATGACGGCGTTGCTGATTACGCTTCTGGCGAGTCATGCGTATGTGATCGTGAGAGTCGTGGTGAGGCATGTAATTGAGATGGTCTTTTGGAAAGGGAGTAAGGAGGTGAAAGAGCGAGAGAGAGAGGATAAGCACTTGAAAGAGAAGTTTCTGGAGAGGTTTGTGCGCGACGAAGATGAAGTGGTTTCCCCACAGCCCAATACGATCGCGAGCGATACGGCTGTGGGTGACAACCGTTCTCTGCCGTTGGAGCCCTCCAGTTCATCTCTGAATCCTGGAGGTGTGATTGGGTTCTGGGACCATGATGAGGGTTTGGAAGAGATTTCCAGAGTCTCGAAGGAGGTCTAGGCCTTCTGCCATGTGCATTGTATCTGTTTTCCTTCTTCGCTACGTTATATCACTGCTGTCTGTCTCTTTCTTGTCGCTCGTTGCACTCGTTCACAATCACTGTCTACCTAACTACTAGTGTCTTTTCTTTACAGAATTCGACATTCCGTAAACTGCCCTTTCTCCGATTATGCAGCACTACGGACAAGAAGTTTTTGTTTCTTCTTTTGATAGTACATTCCCAACATGAAGACGTGTAACTTACGAAACGGCTGGTAACAGCCACTCCCGACGATGTACCTCCCTTTGTCACCTCCGAACGAATTCGACATCTAGGTTTTGAGGGATGCTCAACCCAAACGCACCAAAGGCATTTTTGACTTGTGACGCATGTATGCTGCCCGCTGGTAGTGACCATTCATAATTCAGAAGCAGCATACATAAGAGGGTCCGTTGCTATGTTGGAAAAAGAAAAAAAAATCAACGAAAGATCCAGACCACGGACGAGAGCACATACCTCGAACAGCGAAAATTGCCGGGCGATGCACTGGCGCGGGCCGGTTCCAAAGGGAACGTTGACAGTAGCTTTTGGGGGGGTATTGATAAACCGATACGGGTCAAACTTGGCTGCATCGGGCCAATTATCGTCGTTCTGGTGGACGGCGGAGATGTTGGGTACGAGTGAGGTGCCAGCGGGAATATAGTATTTTCCCAGATTTGTGGGCTCGACGGTCCAGCGTGCAGGAAGGAGAGAGATCGGGGGATTTATTCTAAGTGCTTCTTTGATGCATGCGCTCAGGAAGGGAAGCTTTGAGAGGTCTTTCAAGGTGGGCTCCGATCTTCCCGCAAGAAGGGCAAGAACCTCTTTGCGCGCATTCGATTGAAGTTCTGGGTTCTTGGCCAGGTGGTATACCACCGATGACAGTGCTCCGGAAGTCGTATCCTGCGTAGGTTTTAGAAGTAAAGGTAAGTCTTACAACACGACGGTTCAAGTTTCAATACGCACGTGTCCCGCAGAGAACAAGATCGCGAAGTTTGAGCGGAGTTCCTCGTTCGTCAAGGTGGAATCTTCCAAAAGATAGCTGAGTAGGTCGCTTCCCAGGTCTTGTCGTTTGTTTTGAAGAAGGTTGTCATAGCGTGCATTCAAAGAATTTACGTCTTCGATTACGGCATGTCGCGGAAACCAGTCGTCCAGAAAGGGAAAAATCAAGCGTGTCGGTGTGGCGATACATTCCATTACGCGATTAAAGTGCTCGACGAAAGAGTCCTCGGAAGCTTGCAGGGCCTGGAAGTTGTGGCCCAACAGGGTTGTTCCAACCACGTCCAGCGTGTAGCGCTAATCATAATTTTAAGCCCAAGGACTCAAGCCATGGACATGAAAATTCTTCACCTGCACTAGGTCGCTGAAACGAAGGACACCACCAGCGCCCATGCGTTCGAAAAGTTCGTACGATAGCGCGACGAACCGATAAACGGGAATCTCGCGATCAAACGCCGCCTTGACAGACGCCGAGTGTCGTTTCCACATTTCGCCATTGGAGAATACGACATTTGGACCGCTAAGGAATGTGAAATGCAGATGATCCTGGTAATTCCTTTTCGGAAAGCGCTCCATGTCTTGGCATACTGTTCTGACAAGCTGAACGTAAACATTGTTGAGCTCAATTAAATAGGTAAAAAGATAGAAAGAAAGAAAAAAAAATACAAAACCGAGAGTAAGCAACTTACTTTGGCATCCAAGACGTGAACACCCCATTTTCCGAGCATGTAGACCAGAACGACGCCTTCTCCGCGCCTTGCAAATGGCAGAATCAATCGCCGGACCCGTGAGTCGACAGACTCTCTGAGAGCATAACTCCAGATTGTTGCGTAAGGCGAGACCCTCGGCAGGTGGCGTAATTCTGCAGGCACGGCGAGAAGATATCGCGCAACGGCAACCAGAATTCCAATGAGGAACGCCCACCGGAGGTCAGAGAGAATTGGTTCCTTGGAATAGAAACCGGTAAGATTCACGTCGTGGAGTGGGACTCGGAGAGAGGACGGCATGGTAAGGGAACCGGTGTAAGTTTCCATGATGTACGAATGCTATCTTTATAGCAGCAGGGCGAAGAGCGGAGCGGCCAAGTTATTCCATCCCGCCAAATGAAAGCGATACATACCTCTGGGCCTGATCAGAACCAGGTCAATTTCATGCGGCGTCTGTCGGCTACGAGCCTACGTAGCAATCCGCTCGACCGTTATGGTCCCATGTTACGTGTGCTGGTCATGGAAGAGACAACCAAGAGGCTGTTCTCGAGCGATTGCCCCTCGCCCCCAGAGACAGAGACCATGGATGGCCCAAGTCCGGATCGAAGAAAAGAATCATCCAGATCCGTAGGACGAAACAACCGGGCCTTAGGATCTGAGGCCCCAGGTTCAGAACGTCCAAAGTCCGGTCAAGATGCCAAAGGAAAGGAGAGGAGTTGTGGGCGCAATCGCAGCGAAAAAAAGACCTTGTCTGCTGGCAGGTGACAATCTATCGTATCAAGACTGGGGTGAATCAGAGGGCTGAGATTGCCACTGCGCAAGTTGAAGGTCTAGTGCAAAGGGGAAGAAGATCCCTTTCTGTCACCTTGTAACTGTTTTTTCACTTTCATTCTTTGTGATTGGCATCCCATCTGCCTACCTCTAGTAGGGGCTCCCTCGCCGTGGCAGTGGGCAGATCGCCACGCTGCTGCTGCCAGTTCCATGCATTGAAAACCCATTCCCCGCGCGATCACCAGAATTTAAGCGTCCCGCGAGAGAGAGACTATCGACTTCAGACTTGACTCTTCAGACCCACCAACATGATTGGCAGTTGCGAAGCTTTTTTGGACGACAGGGACCGATCGTTAACCGCACTTCCGACTCGTCGATGTTTGCGCATGTGGCCCCTGCGGGCCGCGCCGCCTCTTCTTTTCAAGTTCTCTTCGATGGTGACAGCGTTCAATGGCAATATCATGATGTCGATACCATCATCGCCGATGCGTATCCGACAGGATCAAAGAGCGGCCGTCATCATCATCGCAATGTGTACAGACTAGTACACAATCTATATCCATGAAGTGAACAAGGTGAGCAGTCAGTGGTTCACATCTGCGACGACTCTTGTCCCCTCAATGTCATCAAGACCAAAGCCAACGCACACGGCTAGCATGGAAATAGCATCTCTAGGGTGTATACGTCGAGACGCCGCCATCTCCCGATGGTACCATGGTTTTTCCTCCCTCCTGCCTTCTTCATGTCGATACCTCTGAACATCGTTGTAAGTTTTTTATACAGTTACCTTATCAGCACCATGGCGTCCCCCTGAAGACCTCCCTTTCGGCAGTTCTCTAATCTCAACACTCATACAGAAAACGTAGCAGTCCCCCTATCCAAGATCTGGTGCAATGACTTAAATTCAAATCCCAAACATGGACAGGACACTCCAATGCACACCGCAGAACCATATGTATATATATATTCCAACATCCCTACTAGTTATCGTCGATTGCGCTCACGAGAACATCCAGAGCAGCGAGTTGACCCCAAGTCGTGAAGCCCTGAGGAGGTCCTGGCCAGCTCGAAGAATACGCGTTGTCCTTCGCTGCCAGGTCCAGAAGGGCGTTATACTGCGGATGACATGTTGAGAAACAAACATGGTGGAAAGCCTTACAAAATACATACTTGAACGTCGATGTAGCCACGTATGAGGTTCCGAAGAGCCGTGTTCGCAGGATTTCGAACATAGGCTTCGTTGAGGCCGCGAATAAAAATGGCTTCCATGAAATCAAAATGAGAAATACAGTCATAACACATCCTTGGGAAGCGTACCTTTGAATCCTACACCATCGTTGTTGGTGGCAGTGCTTGCTCCTTCTGTTATTATCCCATTCGAACCTTGCCAAATGGTGGATTTAACGGCGGCAGCAACGACGTTGACCATCCTGAAAGTATACAAATCCTGATCAGAGCCTTTTTTTTGTTCGTCTGTCGCGCGAAGAGGGAAATTCAAAACCCACAAAGTCCTCCATTGGGCGTCTCCCGTAACGCCAGCTAGGACGGACAGGCCCTCGACATACTTTCCTGAGTTGTATGTGAAGATCCAGTTTGCGGGCGAGCGTGCGCAGCTGTGGGCATTGACTGAATCAAGAACGATGTTGCCGTGTAAATTGAGTCTCCTGATCCAATCTGCGCTCGCTACCGCCGCGTTCTTGTAGGCAGAATCTCGGGTGATTTCTGCCAGGAGAGCGGACACACTTTGCACAGGCGGGCGTCATCGATCAAGTACGGATGTCGATGACGGGTAGGAACCTACGTCATGTAAAGCCTGTGGGGGATTGTTTTCGTCAGGAGTTACGATGCTGGCGTCAGGCGATATCCACTGACCCTGTTGTAATCGAGTTCACACTTTGATCGTTCGTCGTCGGTCGCTACAGGGAAGGTTCAGCAGGTCTGCCTGTTGAGTGATGGCACTGTAGAACGAGATGCTCACCCAGAAGACTCCGCCGGCCATAGAAGCTAGACAACGAGGAGAACTTGAGCAGACGTTAGTCGAATGAGACTGCGCGACTCACATCCTTCGCAAGTATGCGCCAGACTGAAAGTCTTTACAGGAGTTGATCCAGCGCGAGCCTGGGCAGCGGTGATGACACTAGCAGGCGTTGGAGTATCTGTTGAAGCAAAGATGGTCGCAACATACTAAGGAGTGACGTGTTTCCAAGTCGCCACTGCATTGTTGAGGAGCGCAGTGTCCCCGTATGCTCGGTAGGCGTAGAGGGCGGCTTGAGCCCACCACCTGAAAAAGTCAGTAGGCATGGATGATCAAGGATTAACAGGTTCCTACAATGCGTCGTCGTTATACTGCGAATAGGGTCAATAATCATCCTTGAGAGAGAAACAACAAGATGCTAACTCTGTAATTTCACGTTAGACCTAATTTATGATGTGGATAAAGGACGCACTGAAACTGATCATAGTTTGCATATCGAGCGAACGCGTTTTTGAGGTTGCTCACGACGTGAGCCCGGTTGGTGATCGTATGAGCGAAATGGTCCTGGTTAGCCATAGCCGACCACACGTTTCCCGACTGCCAATATGCGATACCTGTAATTTCTTGGCGTACATAGACATCACTTTAGGATGATACACACGTACCGTTGAATTGGCTCGTAGAAGTGACCAGCTGAGGCAGAATCGCGTTGATCGCGCTTTGAGATGTTGAAATACGCGCAGAAAGAGTTCTGGAGTTGTTCGGTTTCTATGAAGACGGTGAGTTTAACGTTGAGGGCGACGATATACATACCCTCCACGTCGCTGGTATCGAGAGGTTCTGGGCCGTAGTCAGCGGGAAAACGCTTGACACGAGAACCGCAAGGATAGTGGTGAAGCCGAACATGCGTTTTTTTGTGACTGCCAAAGTCATGTCGGTCTAGTTGCAGCTCGGGTTATGATTCTTGAGTATATATAAGTATATGGCGCCGTTGTTGGCGGAGGGCTGTCTTTGATAAATGATGCATCATGAAACCTGAGAAGAACTTGGAAAGTTTATGGTGCGATCACTCGGATGCCATGTACATCTCAGTTCAACATGCACCGAGAGTTGAACCGAGAACGTTCAGTAAAAGTGTCAGGAGACCATGACCATCATTGTCAAGCTGTCACAGTGACCCACCCACGCGCGACGCCATGTCCAAACGCGCCCCCTTCATCGTCGTCGAAGGCCTCGACAGGTCCGGCAAGTCCACACAAACCGCTCTCCTGCAAGCAAGGATAGAAGCAGCCAAGATCCCAGTCCGTCTCCTCAAATTTCCCGGTAAGCTACCGTCCCCCCCTCACGAACCGAACACCAATCAAATCCCCAGATCGCACAACACCCATCGGCCAAATGATCAACTCCTACCTACAATCCAAATCCGATCTCGACGACCGCGCCATCCACCTCCTCTTCTCCGCCAACCGCTGGGAGCTGGCGTGAGCGTCTCCCCCCTCCCCCTCCCCCCCCTCTCTCTCTTCCCTACGCTTACTTAACCCCACCCTACCACGCCCACATCCACATTCCATCATCACTCAATTCACTCCAACTTATTCAAAACAGGACAACAATCGACCACCTCCTCAACACCGGCACAACCATCATCTGCGACCGCTACGCCTTCTCCGGCCTCGCATTCTCCACCTCAAAAGGCCTCCCTTACGAGTGGTGCCGCGCCCCAGAGATATCCCTCCCCGCCCCCGACCTCACGCTCTTCCTGCACATCACCGCGGACGCGGCCAAGGCGCGCGGGGGGTACGGCGAGGAGCGCTACGAGGTCGAGGAGATGCAGCGCGTCGTAGCCGACATTTTCCGGCGCATCGGGCGGGAGATGAACGCGGACGGTCGGGCCTGGGTCGACATTGACGCGGGCCGGGAGCGAGAGGTCGTTTCGGAGGATATCTGGCACGCCGTACAGCCTCTCGTCCACGGGGTCAATGGCCCTTTGCAGCGCTTGTGGACGGAGGAGATAAGGGTGTAGATCGGGAACAGGGTTACATTCATTGTGCGGTGATTCTGCCCAATCGCTTATTATGTATGTATACCCGATGTGTGCTGCAAATGACCGAGCAACGAAGCGAAAGGGTATGATATTGATTGGCCAGTTAGGCTGCTGCGTTTGAGTATGTGTATGTAGTGTTTTAGAAATACACCAGGGATTATGGAAAAAGGGAAAAGATCGTGGAGTTAAATAGGATGAATCGGACCTGAAACCAAGAAAGAAAGAAAAAGGACTTGCAATAAGCTGCACTACCCCCCACTTAGCCCCCCAATATGTGAAAGAGTAGAATCTAGAAAAGGAGAGGACTATTGCATCTCGGGTTCAAATCGACGAGAACCGAGAAACAATTACGGCGAGAGCGATCAAGACTCCCCATCTCCATTTCTCCCAAATGACACGGCCCCAGGTAACGGCTAGACCAGGGGCAGGCTTTTTGCCGTCATCGTTCTTCCCTGTCGATGGACTCGCCACAAGAAGAGGGGCTGGCAGGAGGTTGAACGACGCAGAGGGGGTGATGGCGGAAGATGACGGCGACGGACCAAGTTCAAGACGAGCTGCCGGGGACTGGATCATAGGGGAAGACGGCATCGAAAAGAGCGGTAGTTTGATGGGAACGTCGGCCTTCCCTCGTTCCTTGATCCCCATATTAGGCAGGTCACGAAGTTCGGCGGTGCAGTACTGCCAAAGATGGCCAGTTAGCATCGCATTCATTATGAGAGAGAGAACAGAGGTTTGGGAAAGGAAGAATCGTCCGGGCCGAACTGGCTTGGATTCCCCGAAGCCTCGGAAAATACGGGGATATGTGAACTTGAAAAAACTCACGTCGGGGAAAGCGTCCTTGAAACGTTGCTGAGTAAGGTTCCAACCGTGGCTGGCTGCAGCGAAGCCCCGCTTATGGGGATCGGAGGAGGTGACGGACCCTGTCGTCATCTCGTCGGACAGCATGAATGATAAAAGACCCGTCAAGCTGTAGGGAAAGACATCAATCACAGTTGGGGCCACCGAGGGCGAAAGGTGAATGAATGTTACACACATGGTGGCCACACTCCAAGCGGGATTCCACTTTGATGGATGAAACGACGTCAGTTATCATCAGCCCCCGAACCCGAAAGCCATATGACGCACCGTCCCTGGGTGAAAATCGGACATCGAGAAGCAGATTTTTCTGTCAGGCTGGAAACGACCGGAGGGTGTTATCATCTAATCAGCGCCAGTGGCATCAATTTAAAATCCTCGGCGTGGGTAGTCCCAACTACGCACCTTGATCCCTGGGGGCTTGAAGGGATATTCCGATGGGAAGAGAAGAACGCCATGGTACTCTCCGCCGGCAAAAACAGAATCGGGGGGACCACGCTATATCGCCATGTCAGCGAGATGATGAAAATCAAGCCCCAAAGTCTCGTACGATAAGGTAGTTCCCTGCGATGAATTCCTCAGAGTCAATTCAGGTTCGGAAAATTAGGGGAAAAAAACGTGAACGCACAGGTCAGGATGTTCTTCTCGTCAGGAACTGCCCATACAAATGGCGGCGGCTCTTTTTGCATTGCAACGTACTCCTTCGTAAGCTGTCACGGTCGTTAGAGACGAGGTATTTTGACAGAATGGGGAGGGGAACGTACACGTTTCTGGGCGGCTTTACTGGCCATTATGGCTGTGATGTTGTTCGGGATTGATGTGCTTGCTGGTAGAGAGCAGGTTTTTTGAAGGCCAAAGGACACAAAGGCGGTGTTTCAGTGCTTAGGTAACCATTCTGACACCGACATTTGACCTTCAAGAAGCGATCTCGTTTCAAATAAATAAATGCGATCCTTGTTTCATTTCAATGGAACCTTATTGTAGTGTTATGTAGGACACGTTGTCAACCTTGACATATTCGGGGCGATACCACTAATCTGTGAGACTTTTGCATATGCAGGCAGGTATCATAGCTGCGAGGATTCACCGCCGATGCCGGCCGCCACCGCCCCCTCTCGCCTTCATCTGCCTCTTCCTCTCCCGCTCTTCCTCCTTCGCCTTTGCACCCCTCTGCCGAGGATCAATAACCTCATAATCCCTCTCAGCCTTCCGCGTCTCCTCCCCATCATCCTTGGGGAAGTGTAGCGCATGGCTCATGAATCCGCGATCATCATCAACTTCCATCCCCACATCCTCTTCTCCTCCCCCTGGCTTCTTATCATCCACAGCCTTGCCCGCATCACCATCACCATCACCCTCCTCCTCATCCGCATCCAACGAAATGTTCTTGAGTTTCCCTCGGAAACTGTTCAGCGCCGCGAGAACGTCGCCTTCGTCCTTCCGCTTGCCCTTCCGGTTCGACCTGCGGCCCTCGGCGTATTTATCGAGTTCTTGTTGGAGGTACGACTTCTTTGGTTTCTTCTTCGACGGCTCGTCGTCGCTGTCGTCCCCATCCCGGCGTTTTGTAAGCCGTCGAATATCTGCTTCCATCTTCTCTATCTCAGCCGTGCGTGCGGTGCTGGGACGGGGCAGTCAGGGCGAGGAACCCGATGGGTGAGGGACAACGTTTACCGTCCGGCATCCTGCTCCTCTGCATGCTTTTGACGCAGTTTCAAAACATCCAACTCTTCCTTCTTCTTGGAGGGCTTGTCAACCTGCGTTAAGATGTATGAGCTCAAAGACCTGCCCCCCACAAAGGATGCGTACTTGGTCGCCCTTCTTCGTTCTTGAAGCCTCCGCGGGTGTTTCTCGGCTGCGTATCGGATTTTGCGACACGAAATCCGGGATGACAGTGGTCGGCTCCGGGTTTATGATCACTGTCAGACTAAAGTCAACCGCGGTACCAATGCGACATATACATATTTTGGAAGCGCACAGTCTGGTCGATAGATGGACTTCTTTTGGAAAGTCGGTTCCTCCTCTTCTTCTCCGCCCTCATCAGCACCAAAGCTGAGAAGCTTCACATTCCTAGATGACGCTTCAGGGGGGGTAAAATTTGGAAGGTTCATGATTCGACCCACTTCTTGGCACCTTTCCTTCTCTCTTGTTCTTCTCGCTCCCGCTGTGCATCTTCCCTTGCTCTTTGTTGTGCCCTCTTTTCCGCTGCCGTTATTCGGGGGACGATGTCGTCGAAAGGATTATTGACAATGCGGATGGTTTTAATCTTTGGAGGGCTATCGCACCATTAGCATTGGCAAGGAAAAGATATGGAGACGAAACTTGCTATACAGGCCGACCCTCCGCATTGATCTCTGCAAAATCATCAATGGTTGAACACTATTTCCCCCATGTAATTTCGCACCCATTTCTCCGATCTTCATTACATCTTTTGATAACACATTATTGAGGGTCGGGAAAGTAGCAATTTACCCGCACGTACTAAATATTGTGTCACCCATACATCGCCCAAACAGGGTGTTCTTTCCATGCAACTCGTCCGCTCTATCTGGGAAGAATCAGTCAACGTTTTCTGCTGGGACTTGCATAACGAGGCCGCATTACCCAACGTGATGAAGAATTGCGAGTCATTCGAATTCTTCGTTCCACTGTTTGCCATGCCCACTATACCGCGGTGGGAATAGCGCAGGCGGGGGTGTATCTCGTCTTCGAACGGCTCTGTAATGTTGGATAGACGACGAAGTGAGGAAAACAGACGACGGGGTAACTCGTGAGGAGGTGACATACCCCCATAGAAAGATTCTCCCCCGGCCCCCGTCCCAGTCTTGTCGCCGGTCTGCACTAGAAATCCTGGCACGATTCTTCATTCGACCCATCAGACCCGAGATATGGTATGCGAAGAGACGCGCGTCGCACCGATGAAAAATAACGCCATCATAGTAACCTTTACATATCATACGGTTAGATACGACGAAGGGCGGCTTTGAGGGAGACTTACGGACCCTCCATGGCCAGGGCCAGAAAGTTTCGACATGTTTTGGGTGTTTCCTGTTGGGGTTTTTTTTAGGCCAAAATATGCAAACAAGAGATCGATGCAACTGACCTTGGACCAGATTTCAATATCAATTTCGCCGACGGTTGTTTCGATTATAACACGGCCATGGGTGGGAAGAGCCATTCTGCAGCGTTGAGCAGTCAAAGGTCAGGAGGAGGAGAACCTGTTTGTCGGGACGATTGTATCCAAACATTCAATTTTGAAATATCATTGCGTTTGATTTTTTTTTTCAAATGTACACACCTTTTATCCGCGCTGCTGGCGAGATCGATCAATCAAACCAACCAACCGCCTTGCACAATGATAATGCATTTCAACTCAAATACTTGCCTCCGACGCGCGTCATCCACTGGGATATTCATCATCTTGCTCACTCAAGGTTCTGAGTCTAGGCCTTTGCCATAATGACGACCAAGGTCTCCGAGTCGGACAACTTTTGTCGCTTGGTAGTGCCGCAACGCGACAATTCCTAGCCAAGGGAATGAACAGAACTGCCCTTGGCCCCTTGCGAATGCGGGCAACTTGAAGGACCTGTACAATTCTACCTTCCAAGGCGCTGGATGTCCCTTGCAGTGCAACGCACTGTAGTAATCCTCATGGGGGGGTGCTTGCTGAAGACTGCTGAGGATACGGGCGGCATTGATGGAGAATAGCCCTGCCACCAACGATCATTTAACACTGTCAACGCCAGCCAAACTCCAGCCCAAGGTTGGTGATCCCACAGCATATGAGGGGAGCATGGCGACGAGGCTTTTTCGGAAATTCACGTTGGCACCAAACGGCAGTTGTGACACGAGGGCGAGCCATGGCAGCGACCACGAACTGAGCTGTCGCGAAAATTCCCCGTGGTTTGTTCCTTTCACCTCCCAAAATGCCTTGAGGATTCCTCCATTTCTTTCGTCTCGAATAGCCGTTTTGCGCCCTTGGACCGTTCTGTCAGGAATCTCCCGGGAAGATGGATGGGTGCGTTGTTCGGACCAAACTAGCACTGGATGACCTGGGGGATCGGAGGACTATCTTCCTGTCCATCAAGGCATCTCCACTGGTCCTGATATTAATCGGCCAACTCCTCGGCTCACACCCTTTCATGTCATACATCTCGCACCTGGCTTCTATTCCCAATTTTGTGTTACGTGTGTCTTTCCACCAACAAAGGCGCTTCCGAGCGGGGCCGGTTCGACAATGTCCCATCGCTGGAGGGTTTCCATATCTCCCAAGATCGCTTGTTTCGACTTCTTGGCTCCGCACGAGGAACACCGGGCTAATGGCCGCTGGGATTTTTACCAGTCAACTAAACCACAAGATGGAGCACCTCGATTGATTCCGGTGTGGCGAAAGCTATCATGTCTTCACAAGGACTCGTTGAACTTGAATTTTTCCTTGCCCAGCTCTTTTTTCAGTCACATTTCCGACTCAGTCTCCTGATCCTCTTCGAATCTTATCAATCATTGGGGCACCCTCTTTTGCTACCAAACCCTCTGCAGTGCTTGGAACATCTGCCTGTATCCTCACTGCAGCTCACATTGCGTCACACGGAACCTATCCACCTGCCTCGCGGGCTGTCTCGGTCAGCTTTCCTGCTGGGCCGGTTCACTTCGTAATCTTTGCTCTATATTCCATCACCATTTACACCAGTTTCTCAGCCTTTTTGCAAGCTACGAACCCTCACTCTCGGTCACCATTTCTTACTGCCATTGTTCAAGCTGACGTCCGCTGGCTTGGGGGGCCGTGGCTTCTGGGTGCCCTAGATTGCGAAATTTGGCTGCGGCGTTTTCTGGTGCGTAGAGTCGTTTTTCTCAACGCAAGAAACCCCCAAGTCAGTGACATAGGTCCTTCCAACGTTTTGACTGATTACCACATTAGTATGTGTCATTTCCTACATGAGGCGCTACAGAGAAAATTGAACTTTTTGTATCAATATTGTACATATCACACTTGGGGATTGTTTGGAATCGCAAGCGAGGGTCGGGTGGTTTGAACGAGAAGATCTCTATCAGTTACTAATAATAGCAACGAATACTTGTGCTCGGCAGAGGAGACCACGTAGCCCTACGGCGAACCAGCCATATCTTTCGACGTATAAACAGACCTGACGGACCTGTTCGCGTCCTAACCTCTCCTTTTTTCCTAATCGCAATGGCTCGTCTGACTCCACAGCGACCAATTCACCAAGCTGCCTCCCGTAGACGAGGTCGACCTCTCCGGAAAGACTGTCGTCGTCGTCGGCGCCAACACCGGCCTCGGATTCGAGGCGTCGAAGCATTTTGCGAGGATGACACCCGGTCGGCTGATCCTGGCTTGCCGGAACCCAGCCAAAGGCGCGGCTGCGATTCAAGGTACCATGTACTCGGTCGCGCTGGACGAAGATACACGCTTTCGACCTCATTGATCTACAGAACTCGCGAAGGAGACCGGTTACGGCTCAGCTGAGCTCTGGCTCCTCGACCTCAGCGACTTCGCCTCCGTAAAGGCTTTCGCCGACAAGTTCGACAAAGACGGTGGCGGGCGTTTGGATATACTCGTCGAAAACGCTGCTGTCTTTCAAAACAAATACGAAGCCACGACCGACGGCTGGGAATCTTCGTGAGTTCAACATTTCGCTCCTCGACACGTCTTTATTCACAATGCGTGGGTCAAATTACAGATTTCAAGTGAACAACCTCTCTCTCTCGCTCCTCGCCTTGCTTCTGCTCCCTCGCATGATCCAAACGGGCGAAGACCACGCAACGCGACCGCGGCTCGTGGTCGTCACCAGCGAACTGCACATGCTGGCCGATGTGAAAACGCTCAAGAACGTCCTCGAACAGTCGAACATTCTCAAGACATTCGGCAGCAAGGAACACTGCACATCAAAGTCCGCTTCATCTCCCTTGACTTTTTATTATGATTTCCCTTCGCCTGCTGGAGCTCACATCCCCCCACCAGGGTCATGACCTATCGTTACAATGACACAAAACGTCCGTAACCCCCGTTTTTCTACCCTCGATGGCCAGTACCAGTACCAACGCACATCGTACCTATCCAGTCCTCAACGTCTTTTTCGCCCGTGCGCTCACCGACCGCATCCCGGCATCGCCCCACTCCGTCATCGTCAACTCCGTCAATCCCGGCTTCTGCTTCTCTGAGCTGCGCCGGGACATCACGGGCATTGGAGCGGCCCTCTTTGTCGCCTTGCAAAAGGTCCTCGCGCGGACGACGGAACAGGGCTCTCGGCAGCTCGTGTACGCAGCGGTGGGCGGGCGCGGCGAGCGGGAAGACGACATGCGTGGGGCGTACATCAACTGCTCATGGATCGGGGAGGTGGGAGATTTTGTGGTGAGTGAGGCAGGCGGGGTTGCGCAGGATAGAAAAAGAGAATATACTCTATCTAGTACAATACCCACCCAATAAACTCATCATTGTGTTGTCGATGAAGTCCCCAAATGGCTGCTCCGTGATCTCAGAAGATCACGTGTTTTGAACAATTTGTGGCTATTCACTCTCAACCGAATCCCAGCATCGCACTCCGTGGACCGTGTCAGAAATTCTGCCAACCCACGCTTTTGCTATCCCGAGGAGCCCTGAATGCCATGATTAGTCTATTAAGACAGTTCCCGGAAACCCATATGATGAGAGTCGCCAGAATGTGACACCCGGACATACACCCGCATCGCGGCGGAAGGGAAAGTTGGCAACACGAAATCTAAGTGAGTGTTGTCCAACAGTCTACTGGAAAGATGAGAAGGACTCGAAGTGACCGGTTAAGCCTTGTGGGATGGTCTGGTCGAATTGCGGGCAGAGATTGCGATGTTGATCCTCCTTCGTACACAGTCTCCTTCTCACGCGAAAAGCTTTCGTGATTCAGAAGGTTTGCTTCGGGTCGACGGTCGGTCGAGGCATACATCCCTTGATTCAACGAGTGGGAGCCTTCGTGAGTCCAATTTCCAATCTTCTCGACTTTCTAGTCACGACTGACCATTCTAGCTCCTGGTTCATCATCTTTCTCTCCCCCACCCCTCTTTTTACCCACACAACTGCCAGTGTGGATAGATGTTTCACGGCATATCGCTATTCCTCAGTAGTCCTCAGTTCTATGCCCCGCCCTGGAGGTTATGGAAGATGGCGCGATTGACTGTCCCTGGATTGCCTCTGGACGTGTGAGATCAAGTTTTATTTCCATCAGGGTGCTTCCAGTGTGGCTGATTCTGTCCAAGCACTGTCTCGCAGCAGATCTCCGCATTTACATCATTCTCGAGTCGCCTGCGCGATAGAAGGTGCGCGTCAGAGTGAGCCTTGCACCTATGACTAATCTCTGGCAGAAAACCCTACATTAGGCTGGTACCTCGCCATACGGCAGCACTACGCAAGAGTGGGAGCTCCGTCGACCGGGAATCCTACTGCCTCATCCATAGTGTTCCCATGACTAGATGACCCTAAGGTCATGCACATGGCCCTCCTGTTTCTCAGCGGACGAACAACTATACATAAAGCGCTTTCCGACAGTGACCCGAGTCTTTCCAGGTTACCCTCCCATTTTTTTTAATGCCAATGCCGTCCATATCGAAGGATGACAATCCATCCAAGTCAAGCACCCCGAAAGCCTCGTCCGTTGACTCAATTAAGCCTGAGGCCGACGATAGCCGTTATAACTCTGTATTCGAGAAGAAGACGATGTATGACAATGATAATTCTCAAGCTCTGCGATCACTCATACAGTATATCTATAGGCGTTATGTTGATTGGCGCATCATACCCTTCTTGGCATTGTCATTCTCTATGGTTGACATTGATCGAATCAACATTGGAGCAGCATACACTGCGGGCATGGGTGTCGATCTCGTCAGCAAATCTATCCTTCTTTGCTTCTCTTGCCATCCTGACTCTGTAGCATGTAAAGAAACTCCAAACAGGGAATCGTTACAGCATCATATCATCACTTGACTCTATCCCTTACATCTTATTGTCAGTGAGCTATTTCTTACCCGTTTTTTTTGCCTGTGCTGAGGTCATGTCATTGTTACTGTAGCCCACTACCTGGATTATTTCTTATGCGAAAGGTCGGCGCGCGCAACTGGCTGACGTTTATCATCACTGCATCGGGTGCTGTCCAACTTGCGACGGCATTTGTGCCCACATGGGGCTGTCTCATTTTGACGCGCCTCTTGCTGGGAATCCTCGGGGTAGACGATCTGCCACGTGCTTAGAATTTTCGGCTGACGATGACTCCAAGGCGTCTCTCTTGCCCACGATGTTTTTCATCATTCCGACGTGGTCAGTCTCGCACCGATTCACAATGATTCCCAAAACGCTCACCGAGCTCCTAGGTACACACGTCACGAAGTACAGAAACGGTGTGCATCTTCAACATGATCTGGAAATGATACTTACGGTAATCTGGTAGAATGGCTTACTTTCTTTTGGTACCTACAATCATTAGTGCACTGAGCCCGATATTAGCATACACGTTCACCCTGCTTGACGGGCGACGTGGTATCAAGGGTTGGGCATGGATTTTTGTGAGTACCAGATCCTTCACAATCATTTCGCTTTGTCATTCATAAATGGGTGACGTTAGATAATCGAGGGTACCTTAACTCTCTTCTTCGGGGTGTTGTGTTGGTTTTTCGTCCCAGACTTCCCTCATCGAAACAAATTTCTGACGCCAGAGCAAACCGCTCTCGTCCTGAAACGCGTTGAAGAGGATCGGGGAGACTCGCTTCCTGATCCATTAACTAAACAAAAGGTATCGAAACATCTATGTGACTGGCATATCTGGGCATATGGTGGGTGCACTCGCGAACGAGGTCTACGAAGTTGGCCCCACACTGACTCACAATTTGAACGTCGACAGGAATCATGTCCGCGTGTATCTCCTTACCCGCATGTTCGTTTATCCTGTCCCTCTGTGAGAACCAATATTCACGTCGCATGCTCAGATGCTCAAGCCTACTTTATGCCGATCATCCTCCAAGGAATGGGAATGGGCAAAACAGAGTCTTTACTTCTCGTGAGTCAGTCACACTCAGTCCGTGATTCGCCCACCATCAATCTTCTTTCTCTAGAGTGCACCGCCTTACTTCTGCTCCGTACGTCAGGCCTGAAGACTTGGAATGATAACTGATTGCAGGTAGCAGGTCTTGTTCATGGTGTTCTTCTCTTGGGCCTCGGATAAAACAAAGCACCGAACTGGCTTTATCGTTCTGTCTGCCCTCATTTGCATCGCGGGGTTGCTCACGGCAGCCTTCGCCTCCCACAGTGGAGTCAGATATCTCGGTAATACACCGTCCAACTCCGCCGGTTCATTGTTGACCTCCCTGCCAGGCATTTTTCTTGCCGTTTGTGGGAACCAGGGAACTGGGCCTGGCATCCTGGCCTACGCAAGTATTTCCAGCTGTGTCCCATGGGATGCGATGGCTGATTTTTTTTTTTTTCAGATCTCCAACAATCTAGTGACTCATACCAAGCGGTATGTCTTTCCAACACCCCGTGATAGATGTCAATAATAATATCTGTCTTTGAAGAGCAGTCCAGAATGGTCTAAAGGTTGGTAGTGTGGGTGCTATGATAGGGACCCTCGCGTTTCGTACACAAGATGCACCTCGATTTCTCCCTGGTCTAGCAACGGCTATTGGATCACAATGCCTCTTGATCGTCGTCCTGTGTCTCACCAGTCTGCATTTCCGACGATCGAACAGACTGTCCAAGGCAGGCAAGCTCATGGAACCGCTGGAGGGCCAAGTTGGATTTTTTTACACTCTTTGATCATTCGTTTTTTTTTGGTCTGGAATACACGACAAGGTTTTTTTTGTAATATAGATGTCTTATTAACCTCAGAAACATTTGGAGGGGTGCCTCAAGATATAGGTCAGCACGTATTCTACTGTATTAATGATGCCGCTTGATCATCCATCATGCATGGCGATGGTTAAATTCAGGCATTGAGTCGTCGCGCGATAGACCTCCAAATGTATTCCGATTTGAATGGCAAGCCCGGCCAAACGCGTCACGTGACGCGAGTCGGGGGAAACCGATTTGCGTCCTCTGCCGCATCCCGTGGCAGACAATGTTGGAAGGTGCGCTCGGGGCGGCCTAGATGAGATTACGAGTAACGCTTATACACAGTTGTGAAAGAGTGTCAGGGCATGCGCAAATTGTGTCGATCGGGGATTATGAAATGACTCCGTATGACTTACTTCCAAGTACTGGCACGGTCGATGAGCAGATCTACTTGGACTCTGCATGCAAGAAAACGCCGCTGGACTCCGATGATGATGAGAGCACTAAGTAGTAGAGTGGGATTCGAAAGAGAAGCCACGGTTTTTGGTCTTGGTCAGTCTACAGATCCCAGCCTCCAACTCCTACCCCGATCCGGTTCCCCCCTCGTTCGTTTACTTCCGCTTACCTTGAGTTGGAGAGGAATCACGACGTAACTACTCATTGATTGACCACTGGTCAACGCAAGGTCGACGCTCCAGCCCGAGTGCCACGAACGCATGTCTCGGCCGAGATGTTCCTTATCAGTGTCTGCTACAATCACTCCTGTACAAAACGTGTCAGATAGGCTTATGGCCA
This sequence comes from Entoloma clypeatum, assembly GCA_963565915.1. Classification (NCBI taxonomy): domain Eukaryota; kingdom Fungi; phylum Basidiomycota; class Agaricomycetes; order Agaricales; family Entolomataceae; genus Entoloma; species Entoloma clypeatum. The sequence continues at coordinate 4,375,238 of OY751488.1, read as the reverse complement.
TCCCGATCATGGCCGCGGGGGGTCAACGGGTAACATTCAGGTTTGCACGATGGTTGACGTCGGCCGGTCCTCGCGTCGTCCTCTTCCTCTTCCGAGTATCGTGTGATTCGGACCTGGTTGCAGGGGATGGCAGAACGATTTCGCTTCTGCCACACACCAGTGGAGTCGGAACGATAGATATGTACAGTATGATATTCAACTGAATCTTTGTGTGTACCGGAACGTATACCGCTACATGTGCACGGCAGCATGGCGGTGTTAACCCTTACTACTTTTGTACACGTAAAAAACCTCGCCCCAGAGGAATCACGATCTTATCAGGGGACAGGGGGGAGCGAAAAAAAAAAAAAAAGGGTAGATAAGGATGTATGCTGATGTACGTCGATGGTGAGAAAGAGGCTCGAGATCTTATCTGCCACGCGGTGATGGTGGGGAGTTTGATAATTGATAATTTGGAACCTTGATTTATTGTCAAGGGTTACCCTGGAAAACGGGGTAATCTAATCGGTTGCTCATTTCGGCGCTGTTGACGTTCCAGTCAGGTGGGCTGGGATTGTAACTCTAGCTTGCGAAGGAGGATGCGTGGGGTTGGGTGGGGGATGGGTGGGCTCTATCTCTGCCGAGGGATGTCGCTTAGCGCGATGGTCCGAGGGCACAATGCAGGCTCAAGGGAGGCATGAATTGATGGAGAGGGCTGGGTGTGAGCGCCGTTGAATTCTTGTTTCCGATTTAGCATGCTGCGGGGATCTTCAAGGTGGGTGCGAACCAGGAGAACGGCGTTGTGGGGGGGAAAGACCAGGTTACTGAACTTGACATGTTGATCTAATCAATTTATCCTTATCAAATATTTCACGGAATCAAAGGTTGTGTCACCGATCAAAGTTGAAACGTGGAATGGAGGGACGAATGGGATTGTTGCTGGATGCGGGTGTTTTTTTTGTCGTAATTGAGTTACCCAGACCGGAATTTACCGAGGAAGGTATGGGAGGTGGACGGAAAAAAGAGAGTTGGATTGAAAAAGTTTGAGCAAGTGTGTAATCTAAAGGTAAAGTGGGGACGGAGATGGATTGAAGGATTAATGCCGTGCATGAGGCGGAGTGGAAGTATTTTTTTTAAAATATTTTTTCTCTTGGTTGTCGATCCCGCGTCGGACACATTGATGACCGGGCAACGGGGGCGTGAAATTTTTCGGAGGCGACCCTGGAGTTTGTTGAGAGCGAGAGAGTGTTGGGTATATGTCAAGAGAGAGTGAAAGTGGTCGGTGTGGATGGTGGGTAGACTGCCGGTGGTTGTAATGGCGGGGAAGGAGGAGAAGCTTGAAGGAGAGATGTCGGAGATTGAATCGGTTATCAAGAAGGCAATAGGTGGATTGTGATTGGCTGTTATCAGTGTGTTTAAGTTTGGATTGTGCCAGCGAATCTTGTCAACATCTCATCGAGACTTGACTATGATCCTCGACTCTCCCCATTTCTCAGCAGAGTTCACTTTCCCCGCTTCACCCGCCTCACCCGCTCCCAATCCCCCCCACGCTCCCTGCGTCAACTGCGGTACCACCACCACACCCCTCTGGCGTCGAGACGGAGACGGCCGCCCCATCTGCAACGCCTGCGGTCAGTCCACTTTCCTTGCCCACTTACCTACACCACGCCCGATTGTGACGCGTGAATGCAAAACCAGCCTTGCAGCATGTCTGCATCGTGCATCAAAACAAAAGACAACCACGCTTACCTCTTCCAACAGGTCTCTATCTAAAATCTCGATCTGTGCCCCGTCCTTCGGCGCTCGCTCGCACCTCCTCACCCTCAAATAACTCTCAGCCCACCACCGACAACAACAACATCATCATCACCTCTCCCACCATGCACCCCAGGCAGCCCAAACCGTCAAAACCGCCTTCGAAACTCCAGCAGCAGCAGCAGCAGCCACCGCAGGATCCAGCACCCGCCGCACACTCAGGCGGTACCTGCCCAGGCGACGGCCGCTGCGACGGCACCGGCGGCGCCTCTGCCTGCGCCGGATGCCCAACATACAACAACGCACTCGCCCTCTCCGGCCGCCTCGATGCGGACGGCGACATCGACATGGCTGCCCAGGCCCACACGTCTGTGCCCCTACAGGGTATCGACACCATGAACGACCAAGAATCTGCTGCCGCCGCCGCCCTCGTCGCCGCTGGTGTCGTCACCGCCCTCCCCCCACCCTCTTCACCGGAGCACACCGGCGCAGAGAGCGACGGTCCCAGCGGCCCCTCCATCACCCCCTCCGGTGTCGTTTTGGGCCCCGCCCAGCTCGGCATTGGCATGATCGGCAACCCCAATGCGCCACTGATCATCGCGCAGCAGCAGCAGCAGATGCAGATACAGCAGGCTGCCGGCACGAATGGGCGGAAGGTCCGCGCTGCTGTGGGTGCGTTGAGCTGTGCGAACTGTGGGACGAGCACGACGCCGTTGTGGAGGAGGGACGATGTCGGGAATAATATTTGCAATGCGTGTGGTAGGTATCTTGTTTTCTTGAGTCACCTCTTTGTCTGTCTTGTGCTTGGGTCGCGTCCCCGCGGGTTTGATTCCGCATCTTATCGAAAGCGGGTGTATCTTATCAGATAAACAACCGGACTCTTTCTTCCCCATCTTTTCCCAAAAGGACAAAAGACATCTTAACTGATCACATTTATTCTCGCCCACAGGTCTTTATTTTAAACTGCATGGCACCCACCGTCCCAACAGCATGAAAAAGACCGTCATCAAACGGCGCAAACGCGTCCCCGCCGCTGCCGGTGGCGGCGGTGGTGGTGGCGGGTCCTCGTCGTCCGCGACCACCTCCCCCTCCCACAAACCCGGGCATATCCGCGGCGAGAGCGGGCGCATGTCGGACCAGGCGGCGGCGGAGGCCCTCGTTGCTGTCGGGCGCCTGGGCCGACGAGAGGAGAGCGACGAAGATCCCGATGAGGATGCGGACGAGGGCGATGGGGAGGAGCCGCCGAGGAAGAAAAGGGCGGCTGCGACTGCGACTGCTGTGAGGAGGGGCGGTGTTGGTGGCGGGATGAGTCTCAGGAAGACGAGGAGCCACGGCAGTGTGGGTGGTGCTGCCGCCGAGGACCGGCGTGCCAACGGGCGGGAGCTGAGGAGACGTGGTAGTGGGGTTGTTGGTGCTGGTGCCGGCGCAGTGGGTGGTCTGTCTAATGGTGGGGGGTGGGCGACGGACGGCGGGGAGAGGTCCGAGAGCCCGCAGCAGCAGATGGGGGTTATGCGGAGACATCATAATCATCACCCGCACATCCACCCGGCGCTGCAGGGGGAGTATGGACAGCCACCGAGGAGCGCGGGGGCGGGCGGGCAGTTTGCGTTTGACTTGCCGCCGTTGGGCGGTTTCGTCGGCGCGAATGGGATGATGGGCATGGGGATGATGGGGATGATGCCGCCTGGGATGGGGCTGGGCGGGATGGGGGTCGTGGCGGGGCACCACCCGCATTCGTATATCCGCTCGGGGGCGCCGAGCCGGAGCGGGTCGCCGTTGGCGGGGGGCCCACCCGGTGGGATGGATATGATGGGGTACCTTGTTGGAGGCGGGGTGCCGAGTGTGGTTGAGCTGGAGAGACACTATGCGGAGCTGGCCGAGCAGAAAAAGCGGATGGAGGAGATGGTGGAGAGGACGGAGAGGTTGATGAGTGGTGTGAGGAAGGGGATTGAGGAGATGAGGGCGGGTGGGGGTGGGGGTGGAGGTGGGAGTCGGGCTGTGAGTCCGAGGCCTGGGGGCAGTCCGAGGCAGGGGGCGGGGCTTGGGCATGTTGTGCATCATCATGCGGGGATTGCGTCGACGAGCCCGAGGGTGCCGTCGCCCTTGGGGAGTCCCAAGAATCAGGTGAAGAGCGGGGAGCAGCAGCAGCAGCGCCAGCAGGAGATGGAGGGTGTGATGACGGCGCACCGGCAAGAGGGAGGGGAGGAAGGGCAACACCAACAGCAGCTTCCGGTGGAAGCGGTGCCGCTTGAGCGTGCGGAGAGGAGGATGAATGGAGGGACGAGTGTGTGGCCTGTTACACCTGCCATGGCTGCCGAGTGAGCCCCGCTCCCCCTTGAATCTCCCTTCGGATACCCCGCCCGACTACGACGTCGATAAAAAAGACTCTCCTTCGTCGGCTGGTTATTCCATTCTATCCTATCCTCTCTTCTTGATTTTTGTCTCTTGTGTTTATACGTTTTTCCCCTCCCATACTGTAACTTTTCTTGTTTGATGTGCTCTTTTAATTCTCGGTTGTCCTATTTAGCCCTCTCCCCCCCTCCTCGTTTTTTGCTGCTTCTTAATACTTACGTTGCTTGGGAGTCATCGTCTTCTCTTGGTTATATATCTTTTGTGTCTCTTCCCCTTGGCGAAGTACGCTAACAACTTACACACATCCAAAAAAAATGTATGTTCTCATCTCTCACCCCCCCCCCCCCCCCCCGGGCCCAACTTCTCGCTCTCGATATATATATGCCAGTCGTATCGTATCCTATGTATTTAAGTACGCCACTTTGTTAGTAGTTGCACGGTATTCTAGTCCCTAGTTTTTTGTTTCTCTTTCCCTCCTATTTTTGGAGTTGTTCGTTCAAAGTCTTTTTCAACCGCGGGTAATTCTTCCGTCCTTCCCAACCCAATGTATTGATCAAGATTTCCTTTTTTCTTTGTTTTTTGTTCTCTTTTTTTTGTTTAAGTAGATGTAGACTGCGTGTTGTGGATAGATAAGAAAGCTGAGTAACGAGTGGCCACCCGCTCTTCGATAAGGGACTATGTAGCATTGAGTAAATCCCTTTCCGATGAGGTGGGTCGTCATGCCGAGCGTTGCGACGCAGCTGGTCGAAGAGAGTACGTATGTAGCTACCTGCCGAGTAGAGTACGCAACTAGTGGTGTGACGTATGATACCGACCACTCCCGGGGGCCGATGATTTGATGATGTTGAAAGTGTGGAGATATAAGTTCATCCACAACCACGACAACAATCATGAGCCTCTGCAAAGCCTGCGTCTCCGGTCTGTATCCACCCTCCCGACCTTGCCATCGTCGATGACTTTCTGATATGACTTGATTGTAATATTCGTACTAGGTGTCACTCATGAAGGCGAGCCGAAAGGTGTGTGGCGATCTGTGTGAGGCATAGGAAGATCTGGTGAGATCGGTCTGGTACCTAGGCAAGTGGGAGAAGATCGGAGGAGTCGACTCGTACGTCGCTACGCCTGCTGGAGAGTATCCCAAAGATAAGGTTATCCTGTACTTGGCGGATGTGTTTGGGCCGCAGCTCGTGAATGCGCAGGTGATGTTATTCCCCTCCCAATATGACGACAGTCGGTTAAATAATACTTTTGTGGACTGGGGGCACTAGCTTTTGGCGGATGATTTTGCGCGGAATGGATACAAGGTATGTACAAAATAGGCTGCTTGCGGTCAGGTGCAGATCTTGTGCATTCGCGTGTGATAGACTGTTATCCCGGACTATCTGAATGGTGACCCGATCCCGTCCACTGTGTTGAACCCGACGGTGCGTGTTTTTTTTTCTCTCTCTTGAGATGATGGGGGGATGATGATGCTGACTTGGGAGATGTCAAGGAACGAACCCAATTTGATTTGATGACATGGTTGGGAAATCATGGCCCGGGCCAGACTCGTCCAGTTCTTAACAAGGTCATCGACGCGTTGAAAGCAGAGGGCGTCACCGCGTTTGGTGCGACAGGATACTGCTTCGGGGGTATGGCTCCTCGCGTTAATGGTGTTGCGTTCTTTTCCCCCCTGAAACTATCATTTCTTACAAAGGACGATACACTTTCGATCTCGCGTTTGACGATCTCATCAAGGTTGCGGTTGTCTCTCACCCGTCCCTTTTAGAGGTCCCCAGCGATCTCGAGGTACGTTGTCCTGCCCCGCTACGCTAATCGCCTAATTTGCCACTCCTTGTCGTGACAGCAATATGTGTCGACTGCCAAGGCGCCTCTCCTCATCAATAGTTGCACCGTGGACACACAATTCCCTCTGGAGGCCCAAGCCAAGGCTGATGAGATTTTGGGAGGTGGAAAGTTCGCGCCTGGGTACAAGCGCGAGTACTTTGAAGGGTGCACTCACGGGTTCGCTGTTAGGGGCGATTTGAGTGATCCAAAAGCCAAGGCGGGGAAAGAGGGCTCATTCAAGGCTGCTGTTGAGTGGTTCCTCAAGTACCTCTGAAAAAGGGTTTCCACGCGATGATTTTGGACGATACGCAGAGAAGAAATTTATGCTGTATTTTTATGTCAAGTCATTGAAATTGAAGGGTTCGTAGAATGGTCCCTTTTGGCCTGCATAGCTTGTTGGTTTAAGAGGGATTTGTAGAACGGCTTCAAGGCCAAAAGAGTCTCGGCATGATGTACGATGCAGATCCCTTTTATTTTTATTTTCTTGTTAGATGATAGTCCCGGAGTATGGAAATGGTGACCCCCGGGCTCCTCAATCATCCCCTCGAACAAGGTTCGAACACGTCAACCGTTGGCCCACAAACGAGCGTATGTTGCAGGTTTTCGTAGCGTAGAGATGCCTAAACTTACTCAGACTCCAATCAGCTTGTTCAGACTCCAGCAAATCTGTTTAGACATCGTCATTCAGATTTTGTTCAGACTTGGGAGAACTGTCTGAACCTAGCCTGAACACAAACCAAACACAGGCTTAATAAAATTTGAACCGTCTGAAGGCTTGTTCTTGCTGAGCCTTCCTGCCTTCCTTGAAACTGGGTATATAAGGATCAAGGCCGCTCACTACCTTGACTTTAAAGGAGTACTTCACCATTGGTCCGGATAACAAGCAACCAGGCCGTCTATTTCCGGCATTTCGTTGAATGGCGACGGCCCAGCACGCGGACCTATGACAGGCGCCTCAGAAGGATTTGCGGCAGGGTGAGATGGGCTCAGCCCGCGAAGTCGCATTGGAAGGCTCTTGAGCAGCGGATTACAGGCGATTCCGGCAGACTTTGATCTGCACCCATGAGAGGCAGAGTGCTCTTCCATGCGCCTGGGTTTCGTTCTCCTTGGGTCGTACTGGGGATCGGATGCCGTTCGCGGCCGCTTCCTACTTATGTTTTCCGTTCGCGCGGGTAAGCGTTCCGGCCCTTGGTTAAGTCCACCACTGTTACCTTCCTCCTAAGCTCCTGGTCCCTCTTGTCCAGAATCATCGGCATCATGCGCCCAAAGCTTCCTCTTGGATGGCTTTTCCCTTGGGCTCCTCAGACCTTGGGCCATCCTGTTTTCGAGCATGGTAATCATGCGTTCGTGAGTCATGGGAGGCGCGTTTTTGATGAGCCGCGACATGACAAAGATCTCATAACGCATTTCCTCAAGAAAAGGGCCAAGATCTTTGAGTTACGGAGCCAAGAGCCCAAGACGCCCGCCTCGAAATGGTCTTCATTCGTCATACGAAGGGCTTTTCTGCCGCCAATTACAGAGAGGTCGCCACCTCCCCTGCGCATCATTACGTTCTTGATGATGAAGCAATCTCGCGTCGACGAGCTGTTTATGGACTGAAGCCGGGTATTTAGTACGGCGGAGGAGTCATCGGGGCTCCACTTACTCTGAATTAGGTCAATCAAGACCTTCAACAAATCTTCTTCCGAACTGAACTCGGTACCCGCGACACATATCGCCGGTGAATCCGTACTTCCAGCTTCACTTCTCCGGCTTCCTTGCCGCGGTTGGGGGTGAAATTATGATCCGACGTGTCATCTTGCTGCTTGAACGGAACGTTTTCTGTCGATATGAGCTCATGCACATCCTGAATTTCCGCTGCATGAGCCTTTTATCTTCGTAATGAGGGCAAGACGTATCGGCCCAGACATCTTTGATCGCCATCCATTGGGATGAGTCCTCGAGATTTGTATTGCGGGCGAGCGTCGCCGTCCAGAGTGTTGAGGTTCTTTTTCTCTTCTTCTGCGCTATCGAGCATCGAACAGCGGGCTTTTCCGTGGAAGTCCTCCCAAAGAGATCAAGAGAAAGGAGTCCAGGGTCAGCTTTCCGACGAGCATCGGTCTCTGGTTCTTTCACAGGCGTGGTGGAGTACGCAGCCGTCCAACGTCGCTTCGCCTTCCTATCGGTGAAGGTCTCAATTTCTTCGGCGACGTTGTTGAGAAACTCTACCCACTGGGGGCTCCCGGTTCGCCTCGCCGTCAGGGAGATTGGGTGGGGGACCGAGACTTTCCAATAGCACCCTGAATAGGTTCTTTGAAATGCAATGAAGGCTTTCTAGCGAAAGGGGTTTCGAATTGAGATGATAATCACGTGATGTCAACAGCATGAGTGGCTGTGCTGCTAAAACTCCCTCATGATCACTTTCAGTTGACTATTTGTTGGACAGACCATCCCCAAGTTCATTTCCAATCGAGGTTTAGCTCAATCTTGCCGGTACATCTCGAGATCGACCCATCAAAGGAGAATCATGGATGCCCACACGGCAGGTTCATCTACTCCAAATCCCAACTTCAGAGATTCTCGGCAGAATAAAGGTCCTGGTAAGAAAAGTCAAGGAGGCAGCAAACAGGGAGGCTCTGCGAAACTGAGAGGACTCGAGAAAGATTCTCCGGAAGTGCGGCTTGCGAAAACCCTCTCATGGCTGCTTCGACATGGCGCGAAAGGGGAAGGTCTCCCTATGCGTGAAGATGGTTACGTCAAGGTCACAGATCTGGTGTGTTGTCTTTTCTGTCATGAGTTCGCTATGTCGACGAGTCACTTTGTATGCCTAGCTTGCAAATCCGAAACTCACGTCTCACGCGCTGGATTTGGCGGGTTTGCAGGAGATAGTGAGAACGGACAGTAAAAAGCGGTATGACTTGGTATTTGGACCTGAGGAGAACCTGTGGTGGATACGAGCTAATCAAGGTCATTCAATTAAGGTCTGTTGACTGTGATGCGGCGCTGGTTTCTCACATCTGATCGTCGGATTAGACGGTTAAATTAGACTTGAAGCCCATCCTATCTCTGGGTGACATCCCATCGGGTGTAGCTGTGCACGGAACATCGAAGAAAGCTTGGGAAGCCATCTGTGAGGTCTTGTTAGTTATATTGCTATTCACTCACTTTTTCTGTTTTGCAAAGCCAAAGAAGGCCTTTCAAAGATGAAGCGAAATCATATACACATAGCTCAGGGTGTCCCCGGAGATGACGGTGTCATCAGCGGTACGCTTTGCTCTACCTGAACTCATACTTCTGTAGCTAATGTATGTACGTTACAGGAATGAGAAAATCTTCTCAAATATTCATATTTATCGATGTGCAGAAGGCAATAGCTGCTGGCATCAATTTCCACTTCTCTGAAAACGGTGTCATTTTGACAGAAGGAGATGAGGGGGGATTTCTGAGCACGGAATTCTTCTTGAAGGTCGAAGATACAAAGCGGGTCTCGTTACCTGGCTGGGAAGGGGTACAGGTTCAAACTGCATGATTTACCATACGCCATGACCTTCTGGTTCGGGATCTGCAATATAATCTCAAACGCCAAGCTGCGGGCGCCTGGGAGGTGCGGTCGTCTTGAAAAACCCCCCTCAAATGACGATCACGTGCTCTCGTTCCATTGCCAACCTACCACCATTATTGCGCGTCTCGCCTGCTCATCTTGCCCATTTACATGAGTCTATGGAGAGCATTGTCGAGAATAAAGCATGGAACACCGGGAAACCGGTGACTGATGCGAGATTACGTATTCCGTCGCGTCCACAACAGTCCCAATTCAAGACTGCCGATACAGGGTCGCGTCGCAGCGGTATGGCAGCTGTCGAAGATCTTGGCTCCAGCTTCGCTCCCAGAAAGACGAACAAGTCCAAACCCGAATCCGGAATGAAGTGCGGGCGACCGCTCGAGGTGGGGGGTCCCAGGTTGGAGAAATTTACCCTCAGCAGCAGCGAGGATGAACTCGACACGCTGTCACAACATACCGCAGATGACGAGACACATTACGGGAGGAAAGTCAAGAAGGATGTATCCGGTTGGGTGGGTGGGGCTAGTCAGGTTGACGGATGTGGGCAGGCGTCGGCGACGGAGAAACGACTTGATACTTCACAGGCTTTGAAGAAGCTCAAGTTCAAGAAGAACAAACCGACGGGTAATGCGGAGCCTTCTCAGCTATCGGATATGTCGACATCACAAAATTCTGCCTTGAAGACCAGCGAGGAGAATTATCCTTCTGCACGGGACTTACCAGGGCGGAAACCGGGCGGTGATTCACAAGGTTGCGCACCCAGCCCCTTGACCCAACCGTCTCTTCCGAAGAAGAGGCCATCTAGTCCCCGCAGGCGCGTTCCACAGGCCAAATCCCAGGAAGACGTTACCGTGGGTGGCAATTCCGAGAATACGCGCCCGAAACCTCGTCCCACAGGGAAATTGAAGAATGCTGCGAAGCAAGTTCCTCAACCGTTCCCAGACCTTGGATCTCCAGTTTCTACGCCTTCAGAGCGTGGGCAGACCGTCTCCAGGACGGAAGGGCTCTCTTCTCGAAAGGAGACTGCTGCAGCAGTTACCATTAAGAAGCCAGGCTACGCGCGCGAGAGGCTCGTGAACTCGTTTAGCCCCGGGAAATGCCCTAATGACACTTCCCTGCGTCCTGGGGAACCGTCAATTCTGATTCCACTAGGTTCTCAGTCGAAAAAGGAAAGGGTCCCACTTCCACGACAGAAAGGGTTGGCTAAAAAGGTTCAAGAGATCCCAGAATTTCCGACGTTATCGCCCCTGTCCGGTCAAGGGACAGGGAGTGGAAAGAAAGCCAAGGGGGAAACTCGGTCACACAAGGCGTCCCGGCGTGTCGTCGTATCGGAGACTGACAACTCGGATGAAGATGTCGAGACAGTGCAAGAGCCATTGAAGCCCCAGCCCTTCCCGATGAGCACACAAGTCCTCGCAAGCATTGGGTCATCCCCTACGGCCGGTCCGTCCAGTCTAGGGAAGAAACGGGAGGGGCGAAAATCGAATCTCAACAAGGGTAAACCCTTCCCGATGAGTACACAGGATCTGGAAAGCATTGGGTCTTCCTCCATTGCTGGTTCATCAGGAAGTGGTTCGAGTCGCGTCGAAGCTCAGCCATTCCCGATGACTTTATATGGTGATGGATCGCCTTGCCCTGCTGTGTCGGTGCGCAAAAGACGATCAACAGGAAGCGACGATGAGCATGAGAGCAAAAAGAGGAAGGATCAGGACGCGTATGTCGTCCGCCGTACTGTGCTAATTTTCAAACTCCATATTTCTTTCGCAGAGAACCTGAAATTTTGAATGATTATTTGTATGGAGGGGACGAAGACGCCAGTGAGTACCCCCCAACGATTTTCCTAATTTTCTTTCGTTGACATGGTTCGTAGTAATAATATCTCCTACCACTGATCCGCGAACCCTCTGTCCGTATTGTGATGCCCCTCTCCCACCGTCTCCCACGCCGCGACTCAAGGGGCTTCTTGCTGCCACCGAGAAGAAATCACACCGCGAAGCCAGACCTGCCAATCCTCTCGGGCGGAAAGCGCCTTTCTCTGTCTTTATTTCCGTCTGCCAACGTCACAGGTTCGAGAGCCAGATACTGCCTGAGGCGGAGCTCAAGGGATGGCCAAAGTACATTGAGTGGAGTGAGTTGGGGACGCGCGTGAGGAAGATGAGGGATGTGCTCCAAGCCCTCATCGATGACTCTGGAGAAACAGAGGCTTGTGACGATGACTGGACGTTTGACGCGCGGCCCAGGCAGAAGTGCGTGTTCTGGAAGGAGATCATAGCCGAGGTGAAGCAGAAAGGATCCCGCGCTGTGACTGGCGTTAGGGGTCAGTTTGCAACGTTTGAGAAGGGTCAGCCTGGATAGTAAGTCGTTCAACAGGTCATGTTTTTCCTTTCCAGTTCTGACTTTGATTGCACCGCCTAGCTATGGCGAGCTTGGTTCAGTGATCATCCATCAGACCCTGTATGACCTCTTTCCACCTGCATCGACTGACGCCGCTGCTGTCGCCCCTCTGACGGCGAATGAGTTTATACAACGTGTCCTTGTGCCCGAAGTTGGCCTGCGGTTAATCATGGAGGATAAAGAGTTAGACGACGACACTGCTGGGATGGCGGAAGCCGTCAAGATCCTGCGAGAGAGCGCGAGCTACGGTGTTGCAATGTTCCCGGCCGATGACCGCGAGGAGGGAGATGATGGGGCCCGCAATACTGCGGAGCTTGGAGTTGCGGATCGGATGATGATGGAGCGTGCGAGGAAGAGGAGGAAGGAACTGGAGGAGGAGCAATCAAATACAGAGTCTGAATTGGACGGCCGTGAATCCGAGGTGGGCTCGAGGGTGCTTAGAGCCACTAAGAAGGCGAAGGCGAAGGAACGGGAAAAGTCCAAGAAGGGAAGAGCTAAAGCACCAGAGCCTGTTCAGCCTGTTGTGCCCCCCAGACCGAGGCCCAGGCCGATAGGCAAGAATGCAAGCACTATGAGTCTCGTCTCCGATGTGGAAGTCCCGTCACTAGAACTGAAGAACAGCGATCCGGTCATTGACACTGATGTAGAGGTTGAACCTGCATCGTCACCAAGATCGCAGCGCAGAACCTTCTCGCAAAGCTCTGTCGAGTCCTTTGCGGAGGAGCCGCCTCCACGAAGGTCGAAACGCCAGATATCAAGGGCGCCTTCCGAGGTTGACATTAACTTGTGCTCAAGTAGTGATGATGTGTCCGTTCAATCTGGCAGTGGGTCTAGGAAGTACAAGAGCAGGAGAAAGGCTGCATCGGAGACGATGACAGATCCCGCCGAACTTCCGGATGAACTGGGAAAAATAAGCCACACCGTATCGTCAATGAAGACACCTAGGCCCGCTCGAACTCGGGCGAGCCTAAAGGAGCTCGAGATCGGAGATATGGACGATACTCCCCGGCCTTTGAAGCATCGATCTTCTTCGTCGTCTTCATCAGAAGCTAAAGCTTCGTGGGAGGTTCACCCTTTACAGATAGCGCGCGCCAGGAAACCGCGCGAAGGTGCAGCGTAAGCATTATTTTTGACTTTTTCATGGCTTGGTATTCATTCATCTTTTGCTTTTGCTTTTAGGCCACCTGTTGCTTCTGCCTTTGACAATATCACGTCAATGTCCTCTCGAGATAGGAGCCATTCGTGGCTGTTAAGCGATACCTCACGTTCCTCGATGGAATCTATTCGCAGCTAGAACTTTTATTAATTTCCTGATACTTAGCTGACGAGCTGTGGCTCGTAATATACGCTACTATGTCTGTTCCGGAGGCTATGGGTGACCACCTCTATGTACTAAAAAACTTTTCTAATGCATACTATCATTCATAGCGCGTAAATAGTCTCTAGAAAATGTTCAAATTCGACAGCAGCAACTTTATTGGCGCACGTGATCCTGATCATGAATTGAACTTGACGATGGCAACAATAGTTCCACATTACTTCCAATTGCAATCTCTGTGTCGACTTCGTATGAACACGTCTTCGTCTTCGTCTTTCAAACCTTGGCTTGGTGACAGTGGTTGTGGCCTCTCTGAGGCTCGCGAACTAGGCAGGCATTTGGCAGGGTAGTGCATCGCCTCAAGATCTTGGTTCGGCACTGCCATACTTTTGCCTCAGTCCCTGGATTCTATTACGGCCACGACAACTATCACTACATTTGCCACTTTTCTCAAGGACATAATCGCGACATTAAAAACTCGGTCGACAAGGTGTGTTATGAATCTCTGATGTTCGTTTTGTCCCTCAAGCAACCCAAGTGTATTTAGGTTCCACAAAACCGCAAGGGGCTACGCAAACTTACGGACGAAGTTCTGGGCGAGGTTCTCGAGCTCGAAAGATGCTGTGAGAAGCACAAGGATGTATTAGAAGGCTCTGCTGAACTTCGGGAAGCCCTCAACGCACTTTGCATGTGGGTCTTATATTCCTATTGAATTCTCGGGGTTGTCGACCTATTGTGTTCAGACGAATGCGTGTTATCTACCCCCGTTGTTGCCTTCTCGCCCCTGCAGAGGCTCGAGGGGCGGTGGGGTGATTGGCAGCGGCGTACAAGGCTTGGGTCAAGTGTGAAGAATTTGCGGCCGAGGTTGTGAATTTGAAAAATCAAGTATCGACGTGTTCTAGAAGATTCCTGGTCTGCTACAGCGCTTTGACTCTTTGATGCTGCTCTTCACAAACGGAAGCCATAGGTCTTGGCCTTCGCCAAATCTTAATGTGCGCGTCGTAACATCTCGGATGGGGGGCACGATATTAGAATTGGACAGCGACCAACATTTGCGGCTGACCCGCATAGAAGGCCTAATCGCTAGCCTTCATGCTATAAGATCTACCTCTTTGCACGACCTCCAAATCTCTGCCGATGAAATCGAAACGATCTACTTACACCAGAAAGTCGAAGACATCAATAGCTCTCTCAGGCACCTTTCCTCGCTCACTCTTGTAAAGGAAGAACCGCGCGGTGCATACCTCTTCCCTCCCAACGTCATCCTCATCGGAGCTTTTCCGACTGCAAGAGAATTCAAAACTCGCGATGAATCTCCTCAGGGGAAATTGTGTAGAACTTTCCATCCAAGATGGCACTTAGGAAATGATGGACCTTGCCATGTATCTGCACCACCTCGGACTGTTTTCAGAGGCGATAACAGTTGGGACCTGGTCGGTGGGTCTGTACAGAACCCTTGTGAACATAAACCCTCAGGTTTCTGTACTTGACATTCGCAACCTCGCAATTTACAAGAGGATAGGCGACGATGTTGAAGGCGCCATGCTTCTCATTGAAGAAGTTCCCACGTTGTAACGCACACATTGAGCAGAGCAACCGACCTCTACAATCAAACTGGAACTTGTGGCCTCGTTACTTTGAGCTTTGGAACATCAGTCCATCGGCTGCGGAGTTGCGGGATGGTTTGCAAATGGCTGAAGATGCCTTGAAGGTTCTCAAAGACATCCGTGCGGAACATGATCAACGGACTACCCGGCCGTCTCTCGGGGAATCCTGTCCCTGCGTCGAGCTTCATGAATGGCGAAGTCGTCGATACAACACGTAACTCCTCCAGAACAGGATTTGCCCCATGTGGTAGTAACACACTATATATGACCTCCTGTCGTGGAGTTTACAAGACAACCCTGCCGAACGAGACAAAGCTCACGAACTAGGGGGAAAAGGCTTTAGCTATGTTCACAAAGTTGCACGAAGGATACCCTGGTTCCTTTGATCTATTCTTCTCAGATTGCCTGGTACATATGTATCACCCTGCACTGAACAACTGCAGTTCCACTTCGGAGAGGCTTGAACCCTCAGGGCAGGCGGTATGTCGGCTATATTCTTCCCGTCCCGGCAGATACTCAAGAGATTTTGTAGAGGTGCTGTGGGACCATGTCAGGCCACTTGACGAGAACCAAGGCCCTGCCAACGAAGTCGCCCAATACTCGAAGGAGGCGATTGAGATTGTCCGGCAATCTCATGCCAAGGAACCTTGCGGATGCATTGCAACAGTCCTCCCAAAGTCTTAGGGGTTTTGAAGCAGAATGAAACTGCGCTCAACCTTCGACAAAAAGCTCTAACTCTCTATTGTACTGCGAACTCAACGGTCGCGGATTTCCAGACAGGCGCTCTCGATACACGCGTTCTATCTGACGCCTTGGGCGTAGTTTCCCGAAGTCTACGCCAGGCACGTAGGTTCGATGAGGCATTGATTGCCAGTGAACGGAGCGTGAAGATTTGTCGCCGGAACCGGACGTCTTCTCAGACTGCCGGTAATATCGTCTTGGCTTGCAGGCTTAGTGATTTTCCCGCGAATTTGCGAAATGCCGGCCGTCTGTCAGAAGCAGTAGAAACCGGGGAAGAGGCGGTTCAGCTTTGCCGAGCTGCAATCTCTCGGTCAGAGGAGCCTTTAGCTGGAGCCTCGTTGTGTGATTGTCTCTAATCCCTTTACTGAAGCTCTAGCCGATAATGGGGATGAACCGCATGCCCTTCTACTCGTCCAGGAGGCGGCGGACCTGTATCGCAAAATTAGATCCTCGCCATCGACTCTTGTTGCATGGGCATATGTGGAGCCGTACTACGCTAGTTTTCTTCACAACCTTGCCTCTCGATTATCGGCCGCTGGGAATTACGAGACCGCTTTTGCTCTGCTTGTTGAGGCAAGGAGGATTCACCAAGACCTCGCTGAGGTTGCTTCCGGGCACTTTACATGCCTTACCGTAACATCGGCAATCATATCATGTACATCGGGACGCCATGAAGAAAGGCCGCAGCTGAGGTTGACGGTATTCAGAAGCGCTTCAAGGCCAGTAATCTCTAGTTGGGCTTTGGCGCTTTCCGTCAGGCTTGACGAATTCAGAATGACCCCTTCCCTGCGTTAGAGCGCTGCAAAGATGTGCACATGCATAACTTAGTTACAGGCTGGCAGCGTCATGGTATAGAAGATACGTCCAAAGACGTATTCTATGCAGGTGTATCACTGGACTCCACTTCTATTCGTATCTTAGCGACTTCAAAAGAATGAAAGACTGCACTGCTAGTTATTTTCCGAATTACCGAGCATCATGTGATGGCATGGACTTCGTCCTTCAATTCCACCTTCCATTGCCAGACAGACCGTTTCTCTGTTCGCTGTTACCCTCCAACTAACTTCAACTCATCGTCAATTATGTCTTTGCGGCGCAGATCCTCGACGTTGCTCATCCGGACTTGCTCAAAATCAGTGCCGTGCAAGAGTTTGCTTTGCTATGCCAGTGCTCCCACTGAACCTGCTCGAACGATTCCATCTCCTCGTATCCCTCCAGAACTCGTTGACCATATCGTGGAACTAGCTCTTGCCTGCTCGGCCAACCCTCAGATAACTGACTTCCGTGACATCGCCCCACTAACTCTTGCATCTGCGGACTTTCGTCACATTGCTCTGCGTCGATTCTTTCGTTATTTAATGCCCCTAAGCAAGCTTCATTGGAGGAATTTATTCCACATTCTCCAAGCTCAAGAGGCAAAAAAAGCTGGCAAGCGCATACAGGGAGGATACGATTGGGTGAAGTGCGTATATGCACATGATCTCGTCGGAAGTTTTGTTTATCAAGCAAGCCGATAGAGTTCTCTGTGCGTCTTCAAGAACATTGCTGGACGACCCAGCCCGTTTGACTCTCCTGACCAAGCTCCGAGTGCTCTCCATCGATCTGGCAAGAGACGGCCTATCAACGCAACATCCATCTCTCAAAGCCCTCTTCCAACATCTCGAATCGCCCAGCCTCGCCGTCAACCTGAAATCTCTGACTTTGACAAGCTTGCCTCGGATCGATATGCTCTTGCTCCAGCTAATCGCCAACACGTTTCCCAGCCTGACCGATCTCTACCTCAGCTGCACAGAACGCCTCGAGTTTGGTTGTTGCTGGACCTGCTTCGAAGATAGTCTGAGCTGCACGGCCCATTCTCCGATTCCAAACGACTATTCCGATTTCAAGGACTTGGCAGTGAGTTGACGAGCGAACTTGGTATAAAGCTTAACACCATCGGAACAGCACGCCTTTGCCAATGCGCTGCGGCCCCTCGTGAACCTTGCCCACCTCCATCTCGGCATCTTCCTTTCCGACGATCAGCTTTTGTATGCGCATATGGCTCACTGCATCGAGCACGAAGAAGGCCCTGGCATGGTGGAAGGAGCGCCCCAGTGTCGCGAATGTTTCAACAAGGCGGTCGACAATGTGCGCGTCCGCGAATTAGCTGCAAGTCTGGTGATGGCACAGAAACTCAAGGGCTTGCAAAGCATTGGATGGAGCTCATTCTTCTACAAGGATATCGGAACCAAGGACGAAGAGGAGGGCAAAGCCGAGAAAACTGAGCAGCACATGAGTGATGACGAGGATGAAGGCGGCGGCGGCGGCGGCGGAACCATCTACGGTGACAGGTCACCTTCAGTCGTGTCCAAGATCGAGGACGACATGAAGACGACAATATGGGTCCTACGAGACAATCGAAGGATTAGAGTACGGAGGACACCGTGGGTTGCATCCTCCGCATCGTCGCGTATCAGTTGAAGAGTCCTTGCAAAGAGCTTGGACCGCGTCTTTGTGGCCAGAGATTGCAGCGCTAATTATATCGCAGGTTCCTGAGAATAAATTCCATTGTTGAGAGTGAGCGCGTGATCATTTTTGGGAACAAACGAAGATGGGACGGAGGACAATGATGATTGTGGCACACTCGTCCAATGCTGGCCTGGCAGTGTGCACTACCCAAAGCGGTCGGCAAGCATTTGGCCAAGCTCCCAATCTTTATTTAAGACCTCCATTTCAATGGTAACCCCCAAGTCTCTCATTGACTTGGTCAACAATCATCTCTTCGGGTTGTCACCCACCCCCACACTGCACGCTTGTCTTTCGGAACACTTGCCCTTCATCTCCGCTTCATCTCCACACGCGATGATCTCGACATCCAACACTACACCACCGGCACCCGGTTCCAAAACAGCCGAGTTCGCGAGGCTCTTTGACCTCTTTGAGCGCCTCGCCTCGCGCAAAACTCGCGCTCAAGCACACGACGCTACCCTCATGGAAGACATCCGCTCCCTTCCCCACGTCCCTGCCGACCTCGCTCCCGTCGTCAACAGCCTCGCCGGTCTCATCAGCACACGTAAACACCAAGACGACGACCGCATGCGCAGGGAGGGGAAGCAGCAACAAAATAAGGACGACGACGACGACGACGCTGCGGAGTCCCTCGCAAAATTCCCACTGGGAAAGCGATACCCATTCACGTTCAGGATGATGCTGCACAAACTGTACCAACTCGACGACTGGGCGCGGAAAGTGAAGGAGGTGTTGGAGCGGTCGCAGATCGAGTACAAGCCGTTGGCGGAGACGGCTATGGAGGCGGAGAAGGGGTGTGATCAGGCGCAGGGCTTGGGTGGGCAGACGGCGACGGTGCAAGACGGGCGCGTTCATTTCAAGGCTGGGATCGCCAGCGGGTCGCGCAAGCCGGGCGCCACACGTCCGCGGAGCCATACTATTGCGGTGACTGTGGGGGGCAGGGCCCGGGACGCTGGGGCTTTGAAGTCTCCTCGACTTTCTCCGACCATGGCTTCAGCTGAGGAGACGCGGGCGGTGAAGAAGCGCTGTGTAGGGAGGAGAAAGTCGATGAATGGTCCGCTGGCCGCTCAGGCGGGGATGATTGGGGGTAACTGGGTCTATGATGCGGCTGTGTCCGCTGCTGAACCGACAGGGCGTTGTGACACTCCCGAGCGCATGACAGCGCCTCCGGTTGGTTGTTTGGGTGATGGCATGAGGAGCGTTCGAGGGACACGCCGGGTGAGTCTTGGGGCACCTGGCATGCGCAGCCAAGTGCAGCCTATCGGCGCTGGTGAATCTGGACTGGCCGCAAGGAGGAGGGCTTTGAGCGTTCTGGGCCACTTGGGTCCCATGGAGAAGCAAGGAAATCAGATAGCCTGATTCCAATACCAAAGGACAGTTTTTCTTTTTTCTATCAGGTCTCTCTTTTCCGTTACCGGACTTGTTCGTTACCCTGCATATCTGTACAATAACAACGCATTACCATTAGTTAGATCACATAGGACTGACAAAAATTGTACTTGTACCTCTCGTAATTATGAACGTTCCGCTGATTTTCTTGTAACTTTGGGACTGCTCGCGCATCAGTGTTCGACTTGTTCTACTCATGTTCTCATGCTTCGTCTTCTGTCTTGGCTATCCGCTGAACATAGACTGCAGTCGAGATCATGAATGACTTGAGAAATGGTAGTTGTCGAATTCCTTTGATGCAATTATCCCATATTGAACGTCAACTTGTGAGCACGATTAGATACAACGAGAATTGCCTGGAAGACCGGGGAGGAAGAGTATCTTCATTCCTCATTGCTGCCGCAGTCGCAACCTGAAAGCGTTCTTTGACGCACGCGATAGAGGATCCAAGTAGTCCTCATAAAACCCTGCCACGAACCCTTCCGCTTTGAAGCCGAACCGATTGTAGAGCAACTGAATGCCAGATCAAAAAATCGGAGTGTTTATTAGAGAAATATTCATACCATCGCAGAACTATTGACAGAGACGTGGAGGGTAATGTCTTGATGAGGATTCAACTTGATCAAATGATACAGCATAGATCTATACCAATGAGATATACAGCTGTTTAACTTATAAATGATACATACCTTGCTATTCCCGCATTATCCCAGCCGGCTTTGACGGCAAGGTATGTGATGTAGGTTTCTCGGGGAGAGCTGAGGATAGCAATGCCGACAACCAGCCGTTTATATGTTGCTACGACCGTACAACGTTCGGGAGAATGATCCAGTGAATCACTGACTGAAGGCTTCATCAGGATGAGTATTTTGGAATGAAGTGATGAAAATACCGTTGATACCACTCCAAAATACTCGTTCAAGGAGATCGTGAACTTGCTGTAGATGACAAGCTTGTAAAGAGGTATATGTAATGGGCGCTGAGGATTCCATAGGTGGTTCTCTATCGGGACTATGGTTGATGGTCGCGTGAGCCACATTTTTAGTATTGATACATGAATATCTTACTGGGCGAGGATGTAGTGTTCGCGGATATCGTTCATAAGACTCATCCATGGAGTGACCGTTTCCCAATCTTCCGCAATAACGGAAGTAGGTAACGCCATTGTGCCTTGAAGACGTGAGAGAAAGGATGAGCCAAACGGGGTGGTCTGAATATTGTAAAGAGCGTCGAGGACTTGGGGATGAGGAGGGACGCTTGAAGGAGGTGCAGGAAGGGGCGTAACCATCTGCGAAGCTTGCAGATTTACTTGCGGGAGGTTAGCCAAGCGTTTCTCCTACATGTAAGATTGGTGAGGATTCATTTCGTTCGAATAATCTGTACATACCCAGATAAGTTTCAATTTGCGCACGATAATTGCCGCCGAGGACGACAGCTGAGATGTGCTCCGATTGGAGAGCGATGACATCTCATACCGGGTCAAAGGCCTAACCTTCTGGCCCCTATCATCTATTTCAATTTCACTGTCCTGTAGAGTTGCTCTCGAACGCAAAAAATCTGGAAGTAGGTGGTCCATGATGTCTTGAAAAGATTCGACCATTGGATCGCCGTTGCCGAATCCATCGAAAATGAGAGCTGTCTTGAACGCGTTAGAAGATTCGTATCCAGATATGGTCTGCGCAGTGTCGCTGTTGACTTTGCGTCGTTTCTTTCGGCTTTGTCGAGACTATTGGGGAGATTGAACACGGACGGTCACGAAGGCTGAATTCGACTGACTGGTTCCGATATATTCTCTGCATCCTTGTACTCGTCTGAATCATTTTCGGAATCCCCTCGACGTTTCATGGTGTAGCGACGAAGAATTCACGAGCCAGGGCATGATGTTGAACGTTGAACGTTCAGTAAGTAAGTTGTATTCTGTTTGAATTGAAGGCCTATACATAACAACACCAGTGGTTCGGCGTGCTCGGCGTGGCTCGGCTATCCGCGGAATTTCGGGTTCTGTGTTACTCCGGAAGCTCAGGACGCTCCTGATTCCACCATGCTCGCCCTCACCGCTCGCTCCCTACGCAGCGCTGCTCCCCGTCTCAACGTCGCTATACGCGCCCTGTCCACCACACCGACTCGCTTCCAGGCTGTTCCCACCACGAAGCCCGTCCTACTCAAAGAGTTCAAGATCTACCGATGGAACCCTGACGAGCCCGAGAAGAAGCCGACGCTCCAGTCCTACACCATCGACCTCAACCAGACCGGGCCCATGATCCTTGATGCTCTCATCAAGATCAAGAACGAGATTGACCCTACCCTGACCTTCCGGCGCTCGTGTAGAGAGGGTATCTGCGGCTCTTGTGCCATGAACGTTGATGGACAGAACACCCTCGCGTGTCTATGCAGGATCGACAGGAATGAGTCCAAGGATACCAAAGTGTACCCTCTTCCTCACAGTATGCTGTACGTTTGAATTCGCGTTTCAGTTGCTAATCCTTGTGTTGTCTAGTGTACATTGTCAAGGATCTCGTGCCCGACCTCACTCTCTTTTACAAACAGTACAAGTCCATCCAGCCCTATCTTCAGAACGACAATCCCCCTGAGAAGGGTTTGTTTGCCTCCTGTCGGCACTTGTAACACTCTACTCAACGCGGTCATTCGTCTTGAACAGGTGAATTCATCCAATCCCAGGAAGACCGCAAAAAGCTTGATGGGCTATATGAATGCATTCTCTGCGCCTGTTGCTCCACCTCCTGCCCATCGTATTGGTGGAATCAGGACGAGTACCTCGGCCCCGCTACCCTTATGCAGGCGTACAGGTGGATTGCAGACTCTCGAGTACGTCAATGTCCCCTTTTGCTCCGTCGGGACACCGAGATTTGCATTGGGTGCTATATCCACCCGCTGTCTTCCGTCATTCCCCATGACTCACATTTTTCTGATCGCTATCTTACTGGATCATCTGTTCCTCAGGACTCGTACGGCCCTCAGCGAAAGGAGAAATTGCAGAATGAGATGAGCATGTACCGGTGCCACACAATTTTCAACTGTAAGCCCCTCTTCTCATTCTCTCCCTTTTATTGACAACATTGCTCGTTCCCCAATCCTGCTTCTCTCAATGATGGACACGATATCTCAGGCTCCCGTACATGTCCCAAAGGCCTCAACCCCGCTGCCGCCATTGCCAAAATCAAACTAGAGCTTGCTGCCGAGTAATTGTGGATCCAAGACTTCCGTTTCTATACACGCGTTCGAGATGGTAGTTGCGTGAAGCGAGACCCGATTGGTGGCGTATAATTATATAACATATATCCACTCAGGCATTGTTTTTTTCGCCAAATAGAAAGAAGATCCTGAAATCTAATAGGAGTCAGAACTCTAGCAAGCTCAAGCGCCGAAATGACCGTGACGTTGTTGGGAATTACCTGGCAATAACAATATGTTAAATCCCTTTTCTTAGAATCTGTGCGTCCACAGTATCGGGAGTCCCATCACAGTGAATTGGGGGTTAATTTTTAACGATCGCATTATTTACTTTATGGATATGAATCGTATGAAGTCACCTGTAAACAGTTGCCTCTCGCCTTTCCGATCCTATCCTATTCAAACGCGACGCGGCGATCCATTCGTTGGGTCAGGTATGCTTGAATGCAGGATACGTGATAGAGCCTTTGACGGATTACCCGCAGATATCGAAACGGACAGAACAGTTCTCCGGGAGTGCGTCGAAAGGTGGTCAGGCTTTTGGTATAATGGGACGATTACTTTCAAAATGTGGTCTTTTCTGCGCTTCTTGCAATATTGAACAACCCATTAGGAAGTGTTCTAAGTTGGTTCTGGGTTTGATACATATAACAAAGAACATAAATGGGCAAGGCTAAAAGTAACGAAGGGAGAGGAGCAGTTGCATTCGAGGCAATAATCTTCGAAGTAGGTGTAGGAATCCAACCCCAAACCCGTGGACTACATGAAAATAGTATAGCGGCAATAAAAAGGTTATGATGATGACCGTAAGAATGACACTAAGCATTAGATTGAGGTTCCCGCAACCGCGAGACCCAGGGTGATGTTGCTTGCAAATGAGCTCGATCTTCGGCAAGAATGCAATGAGAAAGATGGTGGCGGCGGCAAGGGCGAACAGCGGTAGCGCACTCACGATAAATGGGGATGTTGACGGTCCCCGGAAGGGTTCCAACCTGTGCCCTCGCGTCGTTGTATCACTCCAAGATACCACTCAATACCATCTACCAATTCCCTACATCGTCCACGCGCGATGTACTTGAATCAAGAAAGGTTAGTACCCGAATAGTCATATGTCAGTTAACAGGATACCCACATATGCTGCCGTCGCAGGAGCGGCAGCGGCTGTTGTCAACCGCGTGGCCTGGGTTGTTGGCGTTTATCTGGATTGTCGCGATTTGTGTTTTGTGGCTGAATGTTTGAAATACGGCGGGGTTGAGCGTTCTGAATGCTTTTGAGTGCCGGATACTTTGCGGCATGTACATAGTAGACAATGTGCTTACACGATTTGGGGCATGGCGGCCATGATGTATGTGCAAAGGAGGGAACGGCGAAGAGTGAACTTGGCGCCAAACTTTATATATAATGTCAGCCACTGTGTGTTTCAACCTGGACTAAGCCCATGCTCCCCCGCACTGCACGCCCCATTTCTGTTCATCACTGTCTTCATTCCGTCAGATCGGCTATTTTTGGAGTAACTTATGACTTCTGCAAAAGCCTCACGACCGCACGCTCACTCGCAACTGAGAAGCTCACCCATGCTGCCATGCACCGTCACGACGCCTGCGCTTACAGGGTAGGAGCGGCGCAAATGAGATGAGATCTGTGCACGGGGCAGTGATTCGGGGAGCTGTCTGCCCAACATGCCGCAGCCAGACACGGATTCCGAGGAGCTGTAGATTGACAAGCTGTGAAAGGACCTCGTCTTCATGTGGCTGTATTTGGATATCCGGATCATGCTCACCCGCTCGTACGTCGAGCGCGATCTCGTCGCACTGGTTTATCCTCGGTTATATGACTTCAATACAGATCTTTCAAGGTGTGTGTTTTTAGTTAGCTGGAACTCGGAAGGACGCGTGAGGACGGAGTATAGCACGGTTCATGCCGCGCCCTTTCCACTTTTCAGTTATGATATCTGCGTAATGGATCACCCAGTAAGTCTATGATCGCGCACAGTGAGACATTGGGCTTTCTCTCACATTCAGCATGCAAAGTCCCCGCCCTCTCATCCGGCGTACAAAAGATCCAAGGGCTTCCCCTATCGAGTACGTCGCCCATTCGAAAGCTACCCTAGCCGAGGACGGCACACTCGATTCTTACGACCTCGGTGTTGGGGTTCCGGGCGAAGATTCTTGAGCTCGGAACTTAGCCGGAGACTGGACCGGAATGAAGCTCGTTAGCAAGGACAGTTTACATTTGTGGATTCCCGCCAGAAACCCACCGGGAGATGGCTCCGACCCCTTCTTGCGAGGGGAGAGCGTTTTCATAAACGCTTTTTTGTCTTCCGCCGCCGAGTACGGCGAAGAGGGGTTTCTGGACAACGAGCCCGTAATTACGGTTGTCGGTGGGTGTTTCCTAGGCTGTCCTTCATATGGGTAAACAGATTAAGATAGTCCCGAGTGAGCATTAAAAGTGTCCAAAGAGTAGCTCGAGGAGAGGGCAAATTGAGTGACAGGCGTTTTCCGAAATGCCCAATTGCAAAGAATTCAGAAGAGAATGATAGGATTTCAATTTCAGCTCGAAAAAGAGATATTCGCGCAGGAAGAGTATGGATCACAGGAAATTTGCGATGGGAGGTTGTATGACGTAGATTCCAGGGGACCTGTGGAGTCAGCACAAAAAATTAAATCCCACATGAGGTTTTGAGACGAGGAAATATGGCTGTGTGAGTTTAGAACATTGACGTTATATGCGCGCTAGGAGCACTGTGGCTTGGTATAATGATCCCCTCGAGATACCTAGTCTCTGTCGGCAGATTAGTCAGGACGTGGAAGTTAAAGAATGGGAGGACTTACCAGCAGATGAAGACAGTCCAAAAGTACAGCGTGGAGCAGGAAGCCGATAACGGGACAGGATTCAAAGAAGGCGGCTTGAAACCATTGTATATATGAGGAACGACGATATAAAAAATACATGAAAATCCCGATGAAAGAGTGAGGTTTGTGTTGCAAGGAAGGTGAGTGTTGCTAGGATTGACCTGCGATAAGCATGCCCAAAGGACAAAAAGATAAGGGAACAAAGTTCAGAGCCGTGTAATTGCTTTCGAATCCAAAGGCATCCCTAATGGAATGAGAATCAGAAGTTTGGATACCTCTCCCATCAGCTAAACTCACCCGATGGGTCGATGCCGTTCTGGGCGAGGATACGGTTATGCCGAATCAATCTGGCTTGGTCGAAACTGCAACAAGTAAACGTCATGCCCTCGAGTCGTTTGTAGGCGTTCAAGGTTCGACGTACTTTACACGTTCTCTCCTCATGATCTCCATCACTTCGCGAGTCCCCTGCTCGTCCAGGCCGCTGCGTGAATCTCCGTCCCTCATATTCGCCTCGATGTCAAAGTCGGAGGACGTCATGCCTGCGCCTGCTTGTTGGGAGAACGTGGACAGCGGTGTATAGTGGCTGAGTGCGGGGAACATCGACCTGAGCCTGTCTGGGAGGTGCACATGGGGGGTGATGGTGGTGCGGTAACGGTAGACTGCCAAAGGTAAGCTGGATATACGGAGGTCCAGAATCCTGGAATGACTTACATACGACCATTAGCGCAATGGATGCAGCTGTGAGTGAATAGTAGAACAACATGATACAAATGTTAATAAAGGTTCCAGATTGCAGGTCGTCGCATGGTGAGGGGCCCGACGAGGCTGTGGGGTAAACTGACACGTGATCCTTTAATCATCGTGCTGAGCGCTTCCCCTATCCCTCTTGCCAACGACCACCTCGTTCCCAGCAAAATGAGCAAAAATCAATCCATTTTCGATCGCCTTCAGGTAATATTGTACCGCCGCTATCAACGAGTTTGATCAACATTTCTACCCCAGCACGAATTTTGCCCATCACTAGACTCTTCACTCATCGCAGCTTTGGTCGGTGATCTGGAATCAGACCAGGCAGGAACCGTCTCTTCTCCATCGCCGAGGCAAATTGACGGTCTTCGAGCCACTCTGCGCGAGCTCGCGGCACAAGCAGACCTGTCCCAGCTCTGTGAAGTGTCAGACCTTCAAGTCCAGGTGTCGTCGCCGACAGACACGTCCAGCTCCTCACATCTCTACTGCGAGGACTACACAACTGGCCCAAGTTCTTTGACCTCGTCGACGTCGCAGCCGTCGCAAGATGCCTTCAGTTCTCCTCTTGGTTTTTTGCAAGCGGCCTTGCCACATGTGGCTACCAAGACTCTCAGCTCGGCATTGAAGAATGCAGACGTGGGTGAACTAGATCTATGGGACGTCGTCGCTGGCATCTTGACTGCCGAGTCGATTCGCGAGATGGAGGAACGTGGGTTAGAGGGGTTAGATGGAGATGAAGATTTACAAAACTCACCATTGCGCGATGAAGAGTCGAAATGGCAAACTGTCGGAGCCAAGAAGACGACATCGGTGAAGCGGAAGAACATAAAGGGGAACACTCTCATCTTGAGTGATGTGCGCCAACAACAACGCAAGCCCATCCGACCCGTTGCCAAAAAGGCAAACACATTGGGCTCGTCTGTACCAGATCCTTGGACGCAGCTCTCGTCATTATCTTCCCATCTCGCCACTCTCCTCCCTCCGCATCAACCCTCCTTCTTCCAGTCCTATTTCCATTCACCAGACCACCAGACCCCCTACATCGCCTTACGCGCCTGCCTCGCATCTATATGCAAAGCACACATGCAACCCTCTCCGGAAGAACACACCGACACCTTATTTATCCTCTTAGACATCCTCTTACCCGACTTCCAGGCACTATCCTACGACGACCACAACCGGCTCATCTCTGACATCGAAATTGTACTCCAGGCCACCCACGGGAACGGCGACGACTCCCTCGACCTCATCAAACTCCTGCGGGACCTTGATGCCGACTCATCCAGCTACCTTGAGATGGGAGTCTACCACACCAACCCTCCACCCTCCGTTATGACGAAACCCAAACCGAGACAACACACCCTCCCTTCACAGCCTCCACCAATCCCACCTCCGCCCCAATCCCGTCCAAAACCCAAGCCGCCGCCCTCCCCGTCGACGAAGATCAACCCGTCCCAATGGCAGTCCATCCCAAAGCGGCACATACCACACAGAGGCCCGCACCCACTGGCGCAGCACATCCCCGCGTACAACCGCGACGTCAACGGGAACAAAGTCAAAGGCGCCGGTAACACCTTTGGCCAGGGTGGCAGAGGCGATGTCGGCGAGCTGGGCGAGCATCGACGGAGGATGAGGGAGAGCATGCGGAAGCGCGATGAGATGCTGAGGCGGGCTGCGTGGATGTGGCAGCGCGGGAATTCGAACAACAGGGGTGGAGAGGTGGCGCTTTATTTCGCTGAGAGGGTGTGTGTGTGTTTCCTTCTTGCAATTGGCAGACCGGTGTTTAATTCCCTCCTGTTTTTGTTGATGTTCAAGGCAAGGGAATTTCAAGAGGTCGCGAAGAAAGAGGCGCTGGAAGCTGCACGGAGTATGGTCGAGTCTAAAAGGTGCCATCTCCATATCATGCATGGTCGAGATGCTAAAGCAAACTTACAACCAGACTTGCATCCAACGACCCAACGACCGTCGACCTACACGGCACCACAGCCGCCGAAGCCGTCATCCTCGTCAAAGAGATTCTCAATTCCGAAGGTTCCTCCCCCAGTACGTCCTTTCTGATACCCTCCAAGTTGGAAAAAAAAAAAAAGAAACGAAGACGAATGATTACCCTTGCTGTATCGACAGGTAAACCTCTCAAGATCATCACGGGCCGGGGAGCGCACTCCGTCAACCAAGTGAGCGTGCTGAAACCTGCCATCCGGAAAGCGTTGCTTGAGGATGGCTGGGTTGTCGGCACGTGGGATGGCGGGCTGGTTGTGCGCGGAAAACGGTGAGGGCGTGTGGCGTCTCTTTTTTTTTCGGCTTCGTCTTTCTACCTACGAGTCTCCTTGTCCTCCATCTCAACTTCTTTTCATCTTGTTCCCTTGCTTATCGCTTCGTGTCACAATCGTGCTTTTACTTCTTGGTATCTTCACAGGAATCTATCCCATATGCTTAAGTACTGTATCGTACACATGTCATACTATTATTGTAATATTCTTATCTCTAGCAACATCTTCGTAAAGTCTCAACTGTCGTTATCAGCTGCTGGTGTAGGCAAGACACGGATCCCCTAATCAACATCCATCTCGGCATCCACCTTTACCTTCCTCCTTTTTCTTGGCTCTATCGTGTGGAACTGCGAATTGTTCGGTTGGAACAACCGCGGGGCCTATCATCGTTGGATTGGGAATTGAACAGGCGAAGACTCCTCCTTTTCTTGGTTTTTTAGCGAGCGAGAATAACGGGAACCCGCTATCGGTAGTCGTAACCCGACAGTGGAAGCTTCATGAAGATAAGGCGTCGAAAGTAAAGTCTGAAGCATGCAAGATCATGGCGCGGAAAGGGGACTGCCATAACGTTCCAGTAAATTCCAAATATTAGTTCTTTACTTCTGTGAGATGGGTTGCAACAGTGGTCCGGACTCGAGGATCAACCGCTTCCAGCAATTCTACCAGTTCGTCCTGCAAGGTAATATCCGCTCGCGTCATTCTTATCTCTCCGACAGACAACACTCACCCAAATCTTGTTCTGCGCAACCCTCCCCTCCTCACTCAAGACAAAGTCCCCTTCCTCCGCAACATGCGTACAAGTGATGTACGCGCCGCGCATTTCATCCTCGCGGTCCGGTTGTCCTACCGCCGCGTAAACGAGCGTTCGCGAACCTTCTTCTGTTGTCCGCGCAAACAGCTTTTCGCCGATGGAAGCAACGACGG
Organism: Entoloma clypeatum; assembly: GCA_963565915.1. Classification (NCBI taxonomy): domain Eukaryota; kingdom Fungi; phylum Basidiomycota; class Agaricomycetes; order Agaricales; family Entolomataceae; genus Entoloma; species Entoloma clypeatum. Next base: position 4,345,842 of record OY751488.1, on the reverse strand, counting down.
CTCTAAGGCCTCCGACGTCCCGCCGCAATTCGGAATAGCAGAACCCTGGGTTGACAGAGTTGACAATGACAGAGTGATCCGAGGCTGGGATTCGATCGTTGAGTGCGCGAATGAAGAGGACGTTGAGAACTAGATATGCGTATAGTTGTGAGCGTTTGGCGAGAGATCATAGGAAGGTGTATGCAGACGTTTTGTGTCGCTGTAGCGATTTTCCATCGCCCTAATGAGATCAATGTGAATTATACGGTCTAATGAGTATGGGGAAATGGGGACGTACTTTTGTGTACAGTATTCTTTACTCCCGATAGTCTTCAAGATATGTTTATCAGTGAGGATTTTCTGCTCAAACTTGCCAGACATATGCATGAAACTCGATACGGCAACCAACCGTGGCCGTGTTCCATGATCCTTTCCGGTCTGAATCATTCGAGGGAGTAGAAGCAAGGCAAGAAGGGCAAGACTGATGTAGTTGACTTGCAGTCTGGAAATGACACGGTCAATTGGAAAGTGGATTATGTTTTTTATGGGCAGACATACAGAGATTCCCAACCATTGGTGGTCGCTTCATATTTGTAATCGATGATTGCGGCGTTCTCAACGAGTATATCCAAGCGACCGCCGTCTTGCTCGAACTTGTCCGCGAAGGCTTTCACTGAAGAGAACTCGCCCAAATCTATGAGCCAAACTTCTGCTGATCGGTAACCAGTCTCTTCCTCCAGCTCTTTGAGTAAGATGGGAATTGCGTAGTAAGCACATTCATCCCAAATTTATGACAAGTGCAACCTTCTTACTCTGGATCGCTGCCTCGCCCCTAGCAGCACTTCTACAAGCCAGAATAAGCCGTCCAGGGTTCATCCTGGCAAAATGCTTTGAAGCTTCGAAACCGAGACCGGTGTTTGCACCGACGACCACCACAGTCTTTCCAGACAGATCGGCCTTTGCGGGTTGAGGCAGCTTTTTCCAGTGTTCTGAGAGGAAGCTGAGGGTGCTGAGGCGAGCCATACTCGCAGCTTGCTTGCTTAAGGTGGAAGAATGACGACAAGTATACGCACCATGCCATGGTTGCTAAGTAGCGAGAAACAGGGACGCGGCGCGTGGCTGCCGAGGCATCCTTTGGGTTAATCCTGGTAGGATCACTTGGCGCCCAAGTTCGGCACCCGAATGGTAATTTGTCTGACAACGCTAAACTTCAAGCTTCAAGCTTCAGAAGCAACCATGCTTCAACTGTAAGGAAACCAGGTTTGGTCCTGGCAAACATTTTGACCATTCAGGTGGTGCTGACCAGGTCAGCCTCTAGGGGAAGGCCAACCTCATCTATCGGTGTATATGAGTGCGTTGTGAACACGCAGGGAGCCAGTCTGAGGGCGAGACTTACATTGAACCTCTTTGGTTGTGAGTATAGGCCTTCAAGCTTCAAGTCAAATAGAATACAACTTACTCCGAACATTCGTGCCCCCGCTCAGGCCTCAGCCTCCCAATTTTTCCTTCCTCGACATTTTTTTTGACAAAATTTTTTTGTAATATACCACGCTGGGACGATAATAGCTACTAGACCATGATACAGTTATAACTAATGACAAAACCGATATAAAAATAACAGTCAGGTCAACCAGACGTCCAGAGCACAGTCATGTCAACCTGGTAGGCTGGTTCCAGAGCCAGTCATACCTACTAGGCTTGAGGGGCAGTACGCCCGAACCAGCGTGCAGATGAAAACAAGTTGAATCGCGCCCGGGCCATACCATCCGACTTTTCTTGCCCTGATCACATTTTCCCAGCGTTTCTGCACCTCCGAGTCGTCCCATCTGAGCGTAGCCACGCCGTGGATATGGCCATATCCGAAGGTCTTGACTCTTGATGTCCACAGCCCATCGAGCAGTGCTTCGCATCCACGGCCATTGAGGTCCAAGTGGGCTTTTGGCTGGTCGTGTGGTGATCAGGATGTCGAGATCTGCAGGAAATCTTGGTCCATCGGTGCAGAGCGCGGTCGCGTGAGTATATATTGGAAAACGATTGTGGTGTCCAGGGGCTGCCGAGGACGCGTAGGCTGCGGCCTCTGATCGAGAGCTCGACCGTCTCGTCGCAGAGATAGGTCAGTCCGGCGAAATTCAGCTGGTCGTGCTGAGCTTTGTGTGCGGAGCGCAGTGTTGTGGTTGCCTGCTATGCATATGGATGTGCGGAAGGGCACAGATCCGATCCAGAGTGAGACGAAGCTCGGATATGGAGCCTGTCTAGATAAGGTCGCCGGCGTGAATGAAGATGTCGCCGGTAGGGATGGAAGCATGAGGGAGGTGCGTGTTGTTCGTTTCGCATAGGGTCCGGGGGAGGTGTCGGAGACCTGTCGAGTGGTAGATAGTGGCAGGAAAAGCTGTGGGCGGAAGCGACCAGAAAGAAAGGGACGGAGCGGGACTGGGAGTAAAGGCGAAGCAGAGGTGATCTGTAGCCAGTTGAGACTGAACATCAAATCATTTCGCCAGACTTGATGTGGGTTACTGTCGGGCTGGTTGAACGACTCCACGTTACTTGTAGGCAATTGTCCGTAGGTGGAGCGCGTACATACGTGCGAGTACTCGTGCCCCTGAGGATCTCCTGGCTACTAGGGAATTGAGGAGACTCGGGATTCCCCAAGCCTTTCCCGGTGACTCTTGAAGTCGATGCCGGGTCAGATGTAAGAAGTGTGATCATGATGGTTGGACGAAACTGAATCTCTCTTGTTATTGCCAATGCACGAGGTCTGCCTCAGTCCTCGGCAGGCGGGGCCCTTCGAGGATCTGAAGGTTGTCCTTCCTTCACCAAAAAAGACTATTTGTTCTTTCTCACCTCACGACATTTTAGCATTTGCGTCCATCCTCAACAGAGCTCAAGCGAAACTCGCCTTCACGCTCCAAGATCAGACAATAAAGTTCTATTGTGACTCGTGCTGCTAGAAACCGATGTTTTCCTTCCCCTAGTTGATGACCGCGTGATAGGACGTCCTAGTAAGTGTCAGTCCACAATCCATCCATGATGAAATGAGGACATACGTTTTGAATGTGGCGGATCCTGAGATAGCTGCTGTGCCTGCTCGCAAGGCAGTGAGGTATTGGGTACTGCTGAAGTCTTGGTTCGAGACCAGATGCTATGAGACAGGTTTGAACACTCAGACTCTGGTGCCACGAAAAAAACAAGCTCACAGCAAGGAACACTTTCAAATCACCACTGAATTTTGGGATAGTTCCGCTGGAAGGAACAAAAGTGAAGATGGTTTTACCATCAAGCGGTCCGACGTAAAGGTCCCTGTATTATACCCGGTAAAGGTTCTTCAACGAGAAAACATTGCCCCTAGACTGACCAAGAGTGTTCGGCAAGAGAAATACCAGATTTCACAGGTACCGGCTTTCCAGGATCCCTTGAAATTGGGAGCACGTTGAACTTCGCAAGCCAGATCCTGATCTCATTGGCGTCAGCCCCTTTCGGCGTGAAGGAAGTGGTCAGCTGGTACGCGACATTGGCGACAACGGATGTAGTGCTTTGTGACCACGACCATGATGACTTAAAACAGCCCCAAGAAATCAGCAAGGAGGGTCAAACGTGGATGAGAGGGATTTACTTGGATGGACTGGATAGCGGAGAGTTGCTTGTGGAGGCCATTTTTCACACCAACGTTCGCGTAGCTTTGTCCGTTACCAGCTTTCCTGGACCAAATGGTCGACCACGCAATGTCTTTGCGACTCTGAGAATCGACCTGAGCGCAGACTGAGCCTGACGGCGACGTGCCATGTTTCAGCAATGAATTGACGGCAAGTGTATATGGTCCGGCGGGGATAGTGTCGGATTGACCTTGAGAAGATAGAAATAGATCAGGATCTAGGGCGTGCTAAAAAAAGACATTGCTGGCTCACGGCAGCGCCGAGCAGGCTTGACATCCAACTCAGCGAGCGGGGAGGCCATGGCGAGTGGAATCAAGGCGACGAGGAAAGCGACTCTCAAATTCATCGTAGGCAGCGTGCGGAAGGAAAAGTCGAGACGGGATTAGGTTATGACTTTGAACTGCACCCCTTTTCATGACTGTTGGTGTTCCGACGAATGGACCCGAAGGAAAAAGGCGTAAAACGGAGTCAGACGATTCTCCACTTCCACAGCAACGATCGTGGGTATGGTCCAAAGGGTTGGGTTGAATTCTTTGGAAGCTATCCGGTATCGCATGGTTGAGCCTAGCATGGATCCTTGAAATAACAAATGTGGGCGTTCGCAATGGAGTGCCCATGACGCGCAGAAAATTCAAGGGTGACATCAACGAGGGTCCCTGTCCCGTTCAAAGCTTCTAATAAGGCCTAGAAAGCCTAGGAAGTGAGTAGAAATTTTCACAACAACGACAAGGGTCTTCGCCGTGTTCGAATTCCGAGAATGCGACGCACTCCGTGGACTCGGAACTTCGAATTCGATTCTTGTGTCGAGATCAGGGCCAAGGTCGATACAGCAGTTCAAAAGTTGAACGTTGATCTCCCATTGCCTCCGAGACGTTGGGTTGGGTTTGAAGCTTATGCAAGACCAGCCTGAGTGCCATCTTCCTTCTCAGCCCACGATCTTCGGTTCGTCGAGCCCTTTCCTCCCTATCATAACACTGGATGCACATCTCTACCCTCATATTGCTCCTTCATCTCATATATCTCTCTCTTTTGACACCTAAAAACTGTGAGTCTTCGTGAACGCTCGCCTCCCACAACCCCGAGATCTGACTTACCAGATGAAACAAAGTAACTTATGTATGTAACCTAGTCGACCACTTCCATGGCTAGTCAGAAACGCGTCTCAACTTGAGCGGAACACACACACAGGAGAAGTCTTCTGAGGCTTTGTTTTCCCAAAAAATGTTGCCTATGGCCATTCAGGCCGGTTTAGACGAGCGGATCAGCGCATTGTCCAAGACCGTGCAATTGAGCCTCTCACACTGCGACGGCGAACTCAGGGATCACCACGCTTCAATTCGCCACAACAAATTGGTTAGGCGTCAAAGAAAATCGTTCCGCCAGCGAATTTCCCAACTGCGAACATATTGTCGTTGAGATTTCTTCTTCGAGCACAGACTCAACACTCAACGTTCAACCTTCGGGACGAAGATGCTCGTGTCTGTTCTGAACTTCTGATCGGGCACAAGCGATTGCTTTGGGAAAAGCGGCGCCAGTCTCACGTCTCGGAAGCATTGGAAGCCAACCTCTTGAACTGATGAATCACCTCATCTCACTGCTCAGAGACTCGGCCACGACGGCTCGAAACTTGCATTTGATCCATTCCAACTCCAGACACCAGAATCGAAGTCCCGACTGTCCGGGGCATCACATTGTCAAGAGTTGAACATGGCGAAGACTCTCCGTGTCGTTGTTGTGAGTTTTTCCGATCAATTTGTCCGCCTTGTTTCTCCTTCCAACTGTCTATGCTAGGGCCCCTACCCGCGATACGTGATACCGGATAGCCTCCAAACAATTCATCCGTTTGGGTCATACCAGACTGGCTGCACGTCCCTGTGGAGGTGGAGGACATACCCTGTTTTCTAATAATTGAAAACATCTTCCCACAAATTTTCTGGGTCTGTGCTTCGAAACACCAACAAGTATAAGAAGGGGTGCAATCCAGATCACAACCCATCCCCGTTCTAGCATTTTCTTTCGAACACTGCCTACGATGAAGTGGACGGTCTCCAACCTCGCTTTCCTCGTCGCCTTGAGTCCGCTCGCCACAGCCTTGAATATAAAGGGTACCAAGTCCTGCAGTGAGCCAGTGATGTTTTTCCAGCAATGCCCTAGATTCTGATCTATTCCTATCTCCAAGGTCAAACTGACGCTCTCGCTGCTGGACCGTATTCACTTTCCGTCAATTCATTGGTGAAAGATAACAAGTCGCCGTCAGGCGTAGTCTGCGCTCAGGTCGATTCTCACAGCGGCAACGACGTTGCGTGGTCGACCACTCGGTCCGACAAAGCTGGTAACGCACAAACCTACGCGAACGTCGCTGTGCAAAATGGCATCTACCAGCAACTCTCCACTATCCATTCCATCCAAGTAAATCCCTTACTCCAATGCTTGACCCTCCTTGCTGATTATTGGGTGGTTGTATATAGTCGTCATGGTCATGGTCTCAAGACTCTCAAGCGCCTTCCGTTGTCGCCACTGTCACGTACCACTTGTTCGTTTCCTCGGCCCCTCAGGCCGCTTACGCCGCCAGTGAGATCAGGATCTGGCTTGGAAATCATAAGGCGGTTCCAATCTCAAGTGGAAAGCCAGTACTTGTGAAATCTCTTGCCAGTCACGATTGGTCAGTCCAAGGCAATAATCTCATTGAAGAATCCCGGTAATCGGATATAAATACAGGAACCTTCACAATGGAATGGATAGCAATGTAAACATCTTCACCTTCGTTCCTACCAGCGGGACTATCTCAACCTTCAAAGGCGATTTGCATGTGTTTCTTGCAGTGAGCTATTTTTTCGCGGTGATAGAAGAGTTTCAGTGTTCAACCTCTACCCCAGTACTTGCTCTCGAACAACAAGTTCCCCAGCACTCATTACCTCACCTCGGTGCGCGCAGGCGTACAAGCCACCTCGGGATATGCCAAAATCAAGACGTTGGTCATCATTTCATGCTCACATGGACGGGATTGTGGACTGACGCTTGGTTATACTAGATCGTCCTTTAGCGCGCTCATCAACAAATGAAGATATTGGTTTCTAGCATGAGTCACAATAGAGCAGTATATATTTCCTTGGCCAATGAATCATTTGAAAAAAAAAGAAAGTCTGGGTTACTGTGGATGCAGTGGGAGGCGTCGTCGAAAGCTGCAATCTTTCGCGTCTACATCACCGGAATATCACCGGAGTTAGTTGTCCAGTCTCCAACATATGAAGACTAATCAACAGCTTTGAGAATCTTTGCAGACTACTTACCTCCGCATGAAGAGCTTTTTCTGTCCTATTTCGTCGTGCCCGCGCCCACCCGCATATATTTCACAATAGTATGGGTCAACACATGCAGAAGCGTCGCTTCCTCAGGCTCTTGTGTTCATGTCGGCCTTGTTCAGGCCACCACCGTCAAAAGTAAGTATTCATGACCGTCAATCACAACAGCCGTTCGTGCATGGCCACAGCTTCCAGTTCAGCAACCAATAGTTCCATCTTCCTCCTCATAGCCAGTCTGTTCCGCTACGTCGACCACATGTCCCTTCGGAAATGATTCCATCGTTACTTCCTCCATATGCCGTTATCACTTTATTCGCATCCAGCAGAAGCTGAATGGTTAAGAAGCAGGAAGAGCATGATGGCGTTCGCCTCGCCGACGCTGCCTCGGATTCGCCTCCGTCTCCATTGAGAGCCTCCACCCCGTCCATTGCTTTTGTCAACTTACCTCCTCGTCGGCTTGCACGGATTAAAAACTGATACTGGAAGCCTCAAACTGTTATATTCGCTGTCTGGTCATCGATTCATCGAATACAGGAACCTGAGGTAATGTTGCTCTATCGTGACTCGTGAGACACTCTCCACATGTTGTCGTCAAGCAGAACATCTCAATAGTACGCACGATGATCGACTTCGTCGCTGCATACGGTACCTTGCATTGGAGATACTCCCTTCCAACATCCATCTCAGCAGTTCTCGCAGCACCGCGAGGATGGGCATGTCTCCGAGAATGGAGCCCGTATGTTTGACGTTTGACGAGAGGTTTGCATGGAAGAGCATCGCGTCCGTCGTGAGATTCGGGGGTGTTTTGGACGTATATAACAGGCTAAGTTTACAGAACCGACATTTAGGTTCATCTTGGATAGTTAGCTGAGATAGACTGACAGATATGCAGATCCCCCGCGAGCTCTCGTGTATAATCTCCATAATGTTTTTCGCCCGCAATCGCGGAGGCGCGGATGTGCCCCTTTATCAAGCTTCTCCAGAGGGCCCATAACTTCCTAAATCATTCCAAGTTTCGTGAGAATCATGAGGTGCGGATAAAATGCAAACTCACTTCTTTACTTCTATGAGATGGTTGGCAACACGGTGCGGATTTGAGGACCAACCCTTCAAGCAATTCGACCAGATCATCCTACAAGATCCAAACACATGATTTGCCTCAATCTTATCCTCCCAGTGGACAAAACTCACTCGATTCTTGTTCTGCGAAATGTCCCTTCCTTTGCTTCCGCCGAAACACGGGGAATGATCCGCTTATGAGTGTTCAGGAACCTTTTCCTGTCCCGTTCTGCCGGATGGCTTTTTGCCCATGCATCGCCCCAGATCAGAGTTTCAGAACCCGGGATTGCAGAGTTTGAAATGACAGAATGGGATGCTGGTATTTTAATCAAGAGTGCACGAAGAAAGGGGACATTGAGGGCAACATACAAATACAATTGCGAGCTTTTCAATAGCAACGCCATGGGAGAAGAAAATGAAGGCGCGGGCGTTTTGTGTCGCTGTAGTGTTATCCATAACCCTAATGAGATGTACCTTATTTTCAGGATTTAACAAGAGGAGGGATTTATTGGCGTACCTTTCTTTTTAGTATGCTGTTCAAGTATATTGCTGGTTTTCAGAACCTTTCCAAGTACCAATGATCAGAATTTCGCATGAATGCTGATGCGGTGACCAAAAGTGGCTGCGTACCAAGAACCTTTCCGGTCTAAAAAAAACCATTCGCGGGACTAGACGCAAGGCAAGGAGCCAAAGACCAATATAATTGTGGAGTCTGGAAATAACACTGTCATGGGGGAAAGTAGATCCAAGCAGCAACGACATACAAAAGTTCGATGCCTCAAATTCGTCACTGATAATTACAGCATCCCCAACGAACATACCCGAGCGACCCAACCCTCGCACAACGCTCGTAAACTTCAACAATGAGGGACCGGCCTTGGCACGTGGAGGAAACACCTCCCCTGCTCCGATAGTGGTGAAGCAATTCGATGGCCTGGTCGACGGAGAAGAGACGATCGTTATGATTGGCTAGTATAAGGTAATGATTGGCGGAGGAGCAGCTAAGTGCCGAGATCGAGGATGCGCAGCCAACGGCAATGTAAGTAGACGCCAAGAGGTGGAGGATATCGTAGCATGTTGACCTGTGGTAAATTAGTTGGTGGCAACAATATGAATGGGGCACGGGAACATACAAGACATCTGGATGAGAGCAGGGAGCAAGTGTACCGGTTCGCCGCCGTCTCGTTCATAGTAACCCTGCATGAGTTCTTTCCGTTGGCCTTGAGGTCCAGCGATGCAAAGACGGCGAGTGTGAATGTTGTCGCGGCCTCCTCCAACTAGCTCGTGGACGGCGGAGACCCTGAACCTCGAGAACGATCAGTCGATCTGACCCGCGGGAGAATGGTTCAGGGCCAAGGATGAAGAGTTGGACCTGCAGATTGGCGGCATCCACAGGTGGGGGCCCGAGCCCCGAGCCGCTCGAGACGCTGGGCCCGAATCGGGTGGGATGATGTGGAGATGGCGGTCCAGGGCGTGGATGGGGTGTCGGGGCACAGCCACACATACAACCTCCTACTTAGTCGAAGATGATCGCTCCGCCAGCGAACTTCAAATCCTTTCGAACATTGTATTTTTCGAGGACAGAATCAACCTTGGGACGGTCCACAGGGAGGAAGATACTCGTGTCTGTTCTGGTCTGGTACAAGCGATGGCTCTGGCGTCAGTCTAACGTCTCGGAGGGAATGAGAAGCCAACTTTTGAACTGTTAAACCGAACTCAGAGTTGACGATGACTCGAAACTCGCACCTGATACATGGCAACTCGACACAAGAATCGAAGTTCCGAGTCCACGGACCATCCATCGCGTCGCATTCCCATGCCGTTGTTATCCACTCGATTCCTCAGCCTTGTTAGAAGGGCGCGTTACGGGCACTCCATTTTCAACCGTTCATGCTAGTTTCCACCCGTGATATGTGATACCGGAGAGCCTCCAACCAATTCATCTGTTTTGGGCCATACCAAACTAGCTGCACGTTTCTGTGGAAGTGGGGGGACATCTTCTGACCCTGTTCGTAAAAAAAAACGAACATGGGGAAGACTCTCCGTGTTGTTGTTGTGAGTTTTCCGCTCAATTCGTCGCCCTTGTTGGAAGCATTTCTCCCTTCAACTGTCTATGCTATGGCCCTCCCACGATACGTGATACCGGATAGGCCTCCGAACAATTCACCCATTTGGGTCATACCAGACTGGCGCACGTCCCTGTGGAGGTAGAGGACATACCGTGTTTTTTATAATCAAAAAATCAAAAACATCTTCCAACAAATTCTCTGGGTCTGTGCTTCGAAACGCCAGCAAGTATAAGAAGGGGTGCAGTCCAGATCACAACCTAACCCCGTTCTAGCATTTCCTTCCGAACAGTGCCTACGATGAAGTTGACCGTCTCCAAGCTCGCTTTCCTCGTCGCCTTGATTCCGCTCACCGCAGCCTCCTCGCTTGTTGAGTTGGATGTAAGGGATGCCAACTGCCGTGAGCCAGTGATGTTTTTCAAAAGCACGCCCTAGATTCTGATCCATCCCTATCTTCAAGGTCAAAGTGGCGTTATCGCTGCTGGACCGTATTCACTTTCCGTCAATACATTGGCGAAAGATACCAAGGCCCCGTCAGGCATAGTCTGCGCTCAGGTCGATTCTCACAGCGGCAACAACATTGCGTGGTCGACCACTCGGTCCAACAAAGCTGGTAACGAACAAACCTACACGAACGTCGCTGTGCAACATGGCAGATACTGGAAACTCTCCAATATCCGTTCCATTCAAGTAAGTCCCTTTCATCCATGCTTGACCCTCCTTGCTGATTATTGGGTGGTTATATTTAGTCGTCATGGTCATGGTCTCAAGACTCTCAAGCGCCTTCCGTTGTCGCCACCGTCATGTACCACTTGTTCATTTCCGTGGGCCCTGACTCCGACGACTCCATTCAGGTCAGGATCTGGCTTGGAAATCATAAAGCGGTTCCAACTTCAAATGGAAAGCCAGTATTTGTGAAATCTCTTGCCAGTCACGATTGGTCAGTCCAGGGCAATAATCTCATTGAAGAATCCCGGTAATCGGATATAAATACAGGAACCTTCACAATGGAATGGATAGCAATGTAAACATCTTCACCTTCATTCCTACCAGCGGGATTATCTCAACCTTCAAAGGCGATTTGCATGTGTTTCTTGACGTGAGCTATTTTTTCGCGGTGATAGTAGAGTTTCAGTGTTCAAGCTCTGCCTCTTAGTACTTGCTCTCGAACAACAAGTTCCCCAGCACTTATTACGTCACCTCGGTGCGCGCAGGCGTACAAGCCTCCTCGGGATATGCCAAAATCCAGACGTTGGTCATCATTTCATGCTCACATGGACGGGATTGTGGACTGACGCTTGGTTATACTAGATCGTCCTTTAGTGCGGTCATCATTTAGGGGAAGAAGATATTGGTTTGCATGAGTCACAATAGAACAGTATATATTTTCTTGGCCAATGAACCATTTGAAAAAAATGAAAGTCTGGGTTAATGTGGATGCAGTGAAGGACATCCTCAAAAGCAGGCTACAGCAATTTCACAAGACAAAATGCAAACTTTGGCCTCTGCAAATGATAATGAGAAAGGGTTTGTAAAGTAAAATTTTGTGAACAAGACTTTGGCTGCACAGAAAGAAAACCTTTCTTTGCACCGAAAAATAATGCAATACTTTGAATTTGGCTATAATATTCTGAAAGAATTTGGCATCTAAGTAATAAGATATTTTGCTGAGGGGAAAAAACATATTTCTCTGGAATTCCTCACATTTCCCATTACTTTCTCTTTCAACTTTTGTCCAGAGAAATATGTTTTTTCCCCTCAGCAAAATATCTTATTACTTAGATGCCAAATTCTTTCAGAATATTATAGCCAAATTCAAAGTATTGCATTATTTTTCGGTGCAAAGAAAGGTTTTCTTTCTGTGCAGCCAAAGTCTTGTTCACAAAATTTTACTTTACAAACCCTTTCTCATTATCATTTGCAGAGGCCAAAGTTTGCATTTTGTCTTGTGTTTTTGGCACCTACATCACCGGAACATCACCGGAACCAGCGTCCATGGCCACTGTCCAGTCTCCAACAGGTTCGAGAATCTTTGCAGACAACCTTTGCATGAAGAGCTCTCCCAAAGTATTCTGTCCTATCGCGCCAGCTTTCACCCTCATCTAATTCACAATAGCATGGGCCAACACATGCTGTTGAGGCGACATGTGAGTCTGACGACTACATCCACAGGCCCGAACATAAAACGTGCAAGGAGAGGTGATACGATGCCATCAAGACAAAGGAGCGATGCTGACTATTGACCCACATGGGATCTCAAGAGAACAAGCTACAGAATACAAAGGAAAGTAGGCTACTTATATATGTAAATACCATGAGGCATAAATGAAGTGCACAGTAAATAAGACTGTTCTAGAATAACATGTGTCTAACATGAGGTAGGATAAGATAAAGGTTTCAGATAAGATAGGATAAGATCAAGAGATAGGATAAGATGAGATAAGATAAAGAGATAAGATAAATATGAGATTAGATATTAGGATAAGATAAGAGCGATCATAACACATGCCACATTTAGCTTCATCTTGAATATTTAGCTGAGATAGACTGCGAGCTCTCGTGTAATCTCCATTATAATCTCCATCCTGTTTTTTGCCCGCCCGGTGCAGTCCCCATGACGCCTTGGAACGGGTAACTCTGGAGGAATCCCTTGCCGTTTTCGCGCCGCATCTCGAACATGGTAACGTCACCTGACCAGAGCCTGTATTTCTCTGCGTCAATCGCGGAGGCGCGGAGGTGCCCCTTTATCAAGCTTCTCCATAACTTCCTAAATCATTTCAAGTTTCGTCCAGATCATCCTACAAGATCCAAACAAATGCTTCCCTTCATTCTTATCTTCCCAGTGGACAAAACTCACTCAATCCTTGTTCTGCGAAAGCTGCAACACGGGGGGAGATCCGCTTATGAGTGTTCGGGAACCTTCTCCTGTTCCGTTCGGCCGGATGGCTTTGTGCCCATGCATCGCCGCAGATCGTTGAGATGACAGTGTGGGATGCTGGTATTCAATCAAGAGTGCACGAAGAAAGGGGACATTGAGGACAACATACGAATACATTTGCGAGCTTTTCAACGGCAACGCCATGGGAGAAGAAAATGAAGGCGCGGGCGTTTTGTGTCGCTGTAGTGTTATCCATAACCCTAATGAGATGTACCTTATTTTCAGGATTTAACAAGAGGAGGGATTTATTGGCGTACCTTTCTTTTTAGTATGCTGTTCAAGTATATTGCTGGTTTTCAGAACCTTTCCAAGTACCAATGATCAGAATTTCGCATGAATGCTGATGCGGTGACCAAAAGTGGCTGCGTACCAAGAACCTTTCCGGTCTAAAAAAAACCATTCGCGGGACTAGACGCAAGGCAAGGAGCCAAAGACCAATATAATTGTGGAGTCTGGAAATAACACTGTCATGGGGGAAAGTAGATCCAAGCAGCAACGACATACAAAAGTTCGATGCCTCAAATTCGTCACTGATAATTACAGCATCCCCAACGAACATACCCGAGCGACCCAACCCTCGCACAACGCTCGTAAACTTCAACAATGAGGGACCGGCCTTGGCACGTGGAGGAAACACCTCCCCTGCTCCGATAGTGGTGAAGCAATTCGATGGCCTGGTCGACGGAGAAGAGACGATCGTTATGATTGGCTAGTATAAGGTAATGATTGGCGGAGGAGCAGCTAAGTGCCGAGATCGAGGATGCGCAGCCAACGGCAATGTAAGTAGACGCCAAGAGGTGGAGGATATCGTAGCATGTTGACCTGTGGTAAATTAGTTGGTGGCAACAATATGAATGGGGCACGGGAACATACAAGACATCTGGATGAGAGCAGGGAGCAAGTGTACCGGTTCGCCGCCGTCTCGTTCATAGTAACCCTGCATGAGTTCTTTCCGTTGGCCTTGAGGTCCAGCGATGCAAAGACGGCGAGTGTGAATGTTGTCGCGGCCTCCTCCAACTAGCTCGTGGACGGCGGAGACCCTGAACCTCGAGAACGATCAGTCGATCTGACCCGCGGGAGAATGGTTCAGGGCCAAGGATGAAGAGTTGGACCTGCAGATTGGCGGCATCCACAGGTGGGGGCCCGAGCCCCGAGCCGCTCGAGACGCTGGGCCCGAATCGGGTGGGATGATGTGAGATGGTGGTCCAGGGCGTGGATGGGACGGCGAGTGCCAGGGCACGGCCACACATACAACCACCTACATCACCAAATTTAGGAGGAAATGACGAGTGGTTGCGAGAAATGAAATCCATCACAATTTGATGCAATCCTGAAGAATTACGGCGAGATTGTATATGCGCTCGTGATGGATGATAAGGCATGATGCATGACGAGTCAGCGTCAAAACTCGAAATTATCGTCACAATTGACGATGTCGTACAACATTGGCAACTTGCTGAGAGTATTATATTAAGTTTCCACAACCTCCTTAGCCAGTTCCAATCTCTCACAATCTACAGTATATGGGAACACCCTTTCCAGTGGATTGGTTTATTGGTATCATTGTCGGTGTGGTGAATTGACGGAGCACACAACAGATGGGAAGGAAGTTATCAAATTTTATTGGCATATTTATTGTAATACAGTCAATGTACAATAATTAATACCCGATTCAAGCCAATGTATGAGTCTCACGTTGGGTGTTCGACCGTTGAGGCTGAGCGCTGAGCGCTGAGTCGTCAAAGCAACCTAGGAACATTCAATGTAAGTAACGACAGGAAATCACCACATGTACCGTTCACTCACCATCGTGATAAGATTTCTATCATCGCAACGATACCATTGATGATTCAAGGGTCTGAAATGGGTAAGAGGATGTCGCTAAGGTTCATGAAAAGTCGTACCAGTTCAGGCTAATTGCCCTGTGCCGCCACCGACCGGCGACGCACTGTCTAGTGGTCGTTTTGGGAGACCCTCGAGTTGGCCATGCTGTGCTTGAGTATTAGACCATACTTCGCATCCGTGATGAGGTCGTGGCCGGAGGTCATAAGTTCCGCCCACGCCGATGTACATGCGGAGAGGGGCGAGGGACAAGTTGGATGTTTGTTTGAAACCAGGAGATGATGGGGAAGGGCAAGGTCTGTTGAGCGATGATGTGAACGATGCTCGAACTTTAAAGCTTTAACAACAAATTCAAAGCGGAGCATGAAACGATAAGATATTTGAGCTATGTGTTCGTGGATCAAATTATCTAGAAAGGAATATAATCTAAGAGAGAGAGGGTTTAATAGGAAATGGTGGTTTTGGGGGGGGGTTTTTGGCTTTCGAGAAAAGAGTCCTTTGGGTCACGTGATCTAATCACCTGAAATTCACATGATCGGGAACACATATATTTCGGACACACGAAAAGACACGTTGGCCGAAAAGGAAGGACTCAGAGGAGAGAAAGCCAAAGCCCGGAGCGCCAGGGAGCCAGATTCAGAAACATTGGATGTCCAAATCTGGAAACACCAGGAAGAGCACAAGCTCACGACCCAGGTTTGGACAAACAAGGAAAACTGGCCCCAGACTGAGTGAGAGGTCCCCAAATAGTATGATTAGATATATGGATAATGAGAAATTAATCAAGGGATTCAATGTCATCTAAAGAGGTGCGAGGAATGGCATGGTGTTCACGGAAATCCTCAAAAATGGCTATGAGATGATTTAAATGGGATTGCTTGTAGGCATGAGAGGTGGAAAGGGGGATGATCTCCTCCATGCGTCGCCAATAAAGGAGAAAAGTGAGTGAGGCCCAGCCACCTGTTGCTGTGACAATATCGGGATTAATGCCGGTGAGCAGGAGTTCGACTGCCCCGCTGACGCGGAAACTATGGCCAAGGACATGCTCCAGGCCAGCCGATTTCCATATTGAATCACAGAATTTGAGGAAAACAGACTTTACTATGTTTGTCCAGATGCCAGCATCCAAGCAGTAGGCAAAAAAGGACATTCCTGGTGGGTGATTGCCGTTGGCAATGTTGCGATGGTTAAAAAGGGCCTGCACTGGGCAGATGAGGTCTGCTGGACGAGCTGTAAGGATTACCTGTGTGCCCTCCTCATGTGTGGTCTTTGTCCAAGGTATGTGAAAGCTAGCTGACTGAGTGCCTTCGCTCAAGGTTGGGAAACAAACGGGGAGGAAGTGAGAATGTGGTATTTTGGGTCTAAGGCAAGACTGGAAGGTATGGTAAGCTCACCCAGGCGACGGCAACCAAAGAAAGCAGTGAGGGCCATCGCCCATACCACAGCATGAAAGGAGATTGATAGGTTGAGGGCACGTCGAAGAACTAAAAGGTGTTCCATGGAAACGGGCACGCGAAGGGGGCGCTTGTGGCGAGTGCCATCATGCTTCGCAGCGGTGCGGCACATGGAAACCCAATCATCGGTGCCATACCACAGGGCCCGGTTGACAATATGCCAAGCACAAATGCCAGTCATCCAGCCTTTGACTGTGTTTCCAGCAACCTTACCTCGGTGCTCACTGATGAAAGTGCAGAGGAGGGGCCATGCAGCAGGCATCCTATGAGCCTCTGGGATATTCCAATGGTTGCAGAACTGGGTGAAGCGGAGGATCCCAGCACCATAGGTGCCTTTGGTATTGGGGGCATAGAATGAGCAGACCGACATGTGGATGGCGTTGACCAGATCGGCAGGAAGTTGTCCCTCAAGTTCGCGATCCATGTCCAGGCCATATGGGGAACACCATGCGAATAATCGGTCAGCTGCTGTAGATGCTGGGCGAAAAGAACTGGGCACAATGGACAAGCCATGCCAGGAACACCTCACAAGTGTGCGAGGAGCTGGGTCATGAACAATGCTGCTGGATGGGGCAGTAGTAAGTGGGCCGGGTGGGGGCTGTGAGGGCTGTGAACGCAGGAAAGGAGAAAAAGGAGGAACAGCGGCAGGCAAGGTTGCATGAAGATCAATGCTGGTGTTGTCCTTTCGAGCATATGAAGGCCTGGCAAAGACGGAGGTGCTAGAACCTGGCACCTCTCGTGTAGGGACTACTTGCATATTGTCATGATAAGGATGATGAATTTGATGAGCACTACTTGGCACCGTGACAGTGTCTGGACGGGAGAAGAAACTAAACATGCTGGAAAAAAGGTGCTAAGTTGTCAGATAAAGATATGCATGTATCAATCTACATGAGGGAGAAGGCCCCAGGAAATGGGGTCTGCGGGGTTGGCAGCTGATTTGATGTATGTAAAGGAAGAATGTATGGAATTATGTGCGAGGATAGGAAAGGAGTACACTGGCCACAGTTTGGTCCTTGAACCTCTGGACCGCGGTTCGGACCTGGACTGGACCCTAGGTCTGGGGTGCATGTTACGGCAATAGCCTACAATCAGTGCAAGGTCCTAGTCACGTGGGTTCGTACTGTTTCCACACAAGTTTTTTTTTTTTTTTTTTTTTTTGGTGTCAACAATTTATATACCGGTACCCTGAGGGCAGTCCGGTCGCCTACTACTACAAGTCGGCAGTAAAGAATTTTAATGTGCATGTGGGCTAGCACAGAAATGTCCAAAAAATAGAAAAGACGGTACAGCGATAAGATGCAATCAAGGGACTACAGAGGAGAGCATACACCAAAAGTAACACAATATGTAGAGAGAGACGACATACATGTAGCTGGATACTCCTTGAGGGGAGTATGACTTTAAGCGTCCCCATGACCAGTTCACACCTCCCCATCATCATGGCCATGGCCAGAGGCAGGAGCTTTCTGACGAGTACCGGTTTCCCCGGTCAAGGGACATACATGGAGGTGGAGCCCAGATGGCTTGCCCCTCGAATATCGGGCCATGATCCAGCCCCGGTCAAAACGGTGTTGCCAAAACTGGCAGCGTGGAGAGTTGGCAGCGTGAGGTTTGCTGCAGTTCTTGCAATGAGCATTGTGAGGACAAGGAGTCCCCTCGGTGGTGGGAGGAACAGGAGGGTTCGCATCAGGGCATCCCTTGCAGCAGGTGGCAAGAGAGCGATGGTTTTCTTCGTGGTGAGGACCCCTACAAATGGGGCAGAATACACGCGTGGAGTTGCAGAAGTTCGTGTTATGTCCCCACGAACAGCAGCGGGTGCAGAGAGGCATACCAATCTTCATGGAGGCCTTTCAGAAGAAGCAGACCGTCGTCCCCAAGTTTAGGAAGCGGTTGACGAATGTCTTCATCTGGGAGCCAGTTTGGGAGTCCCAGATGTCGAAATAGATGGTGCATGTGTCGGCGCGCCTGGAATCACAAACGATCCAGGGTGGAGCTGCAAGGTGGATGCTGTCTTTGAAGACAGAAGAGTGGAGGGCGCTTTCAGTGTCCTTGGAGGTGATAGGTCTGTCCCGCGGTAAAATGGGACACCTATGAGTTTACAGAATGAGCGGGATGAAGGCACCTCACAACGGACTGTGGATCCTTCGGGAACGACGGAGCGTACAAAGGTTTCCAACCTGGAGAGGTCAGAGGGGGAAGGGACGCTGGTTGTGGTGAGGCAGAGCCCACTGTAAGCCAGGCGGAAGGATTCGACCATGA
Organism: Entoloma clypeatum; assembly: GCA_963565915.1. Lineage (NCBI taxonomy): Eukaryota > Fungi > Basidiomycota > Agaricomycetes > Agaricales > Entolomataceae > Entoloma > Entoloma clypeatum. The sequence continues at coordinate 4,327,290 of OY751488.1, read as the reverse complement.
TTGAGCTCTGGAATGAGTCGACATGGCGAGAGATGCGTGTGGCCAGTGGGAGAAGGTCTACCGTAGTATCCTTCGCATCCACGACAACAATGATGGAGCAGCGTGAGGGGCCGTTGGACATGTTGTAAGGGCGACGCCTAGCAACAGGAGGTGTGTTCCACCCAGGTTGGGGGTTCACAGGGGGAGGAGGAGGCGGGGGGCCACTAGGTGCCTGAGCAGCACGAGGCGGCCTCTTGCGACCAGAGGGGGGAGGGGGAGGGGGGCCAGCAGGGGCACAGTTCAGTCCGGGGGGTTCCACGTCCAGGTCCATGGCACCACCACCTGTAGCAGCACCAGCAGCCGAATTAACCGGCGCCGCCGCAGGGGCAGTGGGGGGAGGAGGTCAAGGAGGAGGGGGTCGGGGGGGCCGACATGTCAGAGGAGGGGGAGGGGGAGGCAAAGCAGCCACAGCTTCCGCCGCGGTATAAAGGCCGATGTCGTTAAACTTCATCGCCATGTGTTGGTAGACAGGACCAAAAAGGTCCTTCGCACCTGGATTGTCACGAAAATGTTGGAGAGTCTTGGGTTTACTCACCCACTCTACCAGATAGCCAAAGACCTGGGTGGCCGCTTCAATGTCGACGCTGTTGGGAACCGCCCCAGCGACAGAGGAGTTATTCTGAATAAATTGATCCAGGCGTTCAACCACGGATCCTAGGAGGGGCGAGAGGGCAGTAACTCGCTGGAGAGAGGACAGAGGAGAAGGAGAGGGAGAGGGGGAGCCGGGGCTTGACCCCTGTCGGGCCTTCTTTCGGACTTGAGGGGACACACTTGCGGATGGCGGAGTGCGAGCACGAGCTTCAGCTTGGGAGCGAGCATTATGTTCGGCGGAGGTTTCGTAGCGCCAGTTGGTCATGCTAGAGAGAGCGGACGGCTCCTGGGGGAGTTCACTCCACATGGATTCGTCCTGTTGCGAAAGGCTGGGAGTTGGAGCATGAGAGGGAGCAGGTGCCCCCCCTCCGACCCCCCCGACCTCTGGATCGGCCTGATCTCGATGCCATTGTATAAACGATGACAGGGAGGAGGCCTGGAGAGTGTTTTGATACCGATCAGAGTGCTGGATGTCGCGCGATGTGGCGATAAAGCGAGGTGTTGGCTCCACTGGTGGCTGTGCACATGGTGGTAGCAGATCAAGAAGCGATGGTTTCCACACAAGTCCCTCAGTAGGACGACTTGTTCAAGATCAATGAGTTCCTCAGAAGGACGACTCGGTTCAGGGTCTGGCAGAGCTAAGTCCTCGCAAGACACTTAGTTGGAGAGCGTTCAAAGAATAGACAAGTAAGCGTTGTATGCCTAGGTCAAGCTAAGGACCTCTACTCTAAGGTTACAGGTCTTATATACGTTATCCTATGGCTATAAATAAGTATGTGTTGCATAGGAGCTAAATAGGCCATTGGTTAGATAGATGTTTCAAGGAGGCTGTGGCATAGGAGTCAGAGATAAGGCCTCAAGGCCATGAGTCAGAGATAACAAGTGAAAATGTATCTAAAAGGGGAATCATCTGAGTCGATGTGAGTCATAGCACTGATAGGGGAACATGTGTCCCAGGGTCGTCAGAGTTAAGTGAAACGGGGTTTGATAAAGGTCGAGGGTCGAGGGGTTGAGGGAAGGCGCATAGGAAGAGGGTGAAAAAGTGTAACATTACCCCCCGTCTATGCTTGAAGTCACCGGCTTCAATGTTTTCAGGTTGCCATGTTGTGCACAGCATCGTCATCAAATTTGTATGGCTCTCCCTCGAGGTCTGCATAGCCAGAGCCAAGACACTCATAGTCATAATGTCCGGGCACCTTCTTCTCACACTTCTCGCACTGGTAGAGTGCGCACTGACACTCAATGTGTCCTTTAGCTCTGCACATGCCGCATTGGCGCCCTTTGTCAATGTGTGGCCATCCTGCAGGATGGCGCCAAGGTCTGCTCGGCGAGTGAGCACGTCCGTGTGCATCAATCTCATAGCCAACACAATCAGGTAATGATGTATCCGACGTAGGCAGCCCAAAGGGCGCTCAAGACGTAGCGGTACGAAGGCATAGTGGAAGCTCAACTAACCTGGTTAAGAGTAACTAAAGGGAATCTAGAAGCTATACTAGCTTGTTAGTTAACTCAGAGAACTGGGGTGTTCAAGAAGTTAGGATTCATCGTACTAAATACATGGGTATTTATACTAATCCAATATGCGCACGGACCATTGTACAAACAATACATAAACAAGTCATGCGTCCGTGGTTGTACCATAAACTCACATATATGGTAATAGTGACTTATAGTCACTTTCTGTGACAAGCACATGGTGCGACATATCTGGCGATATGTTCAACACTCCCCCTCACTTAGAATCCCGGGTAGGTTTCGTAAGTGGAGTATAAGGCTCTTTAAACTCCATCCGGAGTAGAGCACGGAATTTCTCAAATTCCTGGCGACCAAGTGGCTTGGTAAACATATCAGCCGGATTCTCAGTTCCCGGAACGAACCGTGGTTCGATCAATCCATCTTGAACTCTATCGCGTATAGCAAAGTGATGGATTGCTATATGTTTGGTTCTGCCTTCAGTGACTGGGTTTTGCGCATTGAAAATCGCGCCTTGGTTATCTACATGGAATGGCATTTTGGTAATGTCCTGTAGTCCAAGCTCTTTGAAGAGATGGGTAACCCATTCGCACTCCCGCGAACATTCACTGGCAGCAACCATTTCCGCCTCAGTGGACGAATGTGCCACTGTCTTTTGCTTGCGACTTTTCCAAAGAACAAGTCCTCCTGCAAGCTTAAGGAAATATCCCGATTGGGATTTTCTATCAGATGGGTCTGACACCCAGTCTGAATCTGTCCATGCTTCAAAGGAAGCTTTGGATCGACCATCATATATTATAGAATAGTCTTGAGTACCGACAAGATATCTGATAATCCGTAGAGCGTATTTTTCATGCTCTTTGGAAGGGTTTGCAGACATTTGTGACATTTTTGCAACTGCAAAAGCAATGTCCGGTCTCGTTCCAATGGACAAGTACAACAACGATCCAATGATCATTTGGTACCTTGTTTTGAGTGTGGGATCCACCTCCCCCTCATTTGGTGCAGGGTAATAACCCTTTGGGAGTGGAGTGTCAGCAGCCTTTGCATTTTCTAAGCCAAAGCGCTTAATGATCTTCTTCAGGTATTCTGACTGATCGATTGTTATGATCTGCTTTTTCGAATCTTGCTGTATTCTCATACGCAAGAATTCTTTAGCAATACCAAGATCACGACTTTCCCATTTATTTTTAAAGTCAGATTTTATCTTGCGAACAAGATCTGGGTTTGATCCCATGAACAGGCCATCATCAACATAGATCAAAGCGATTATTAAATCACCTGATTGTTTGTTGTGGTAAACAAAGACGCCTGAGTCAGTTCTACATCGAGTAAAACCTAGCTTCTCCATTGATGCATTGAGCGCGATCCACCACGCTCTTGCCGCCTGTTTTAGGCCATAGAGTGCTTTTAATAAACGGATGACCTTCCGTTCTTGGCCTTTGACAACAAAGCCTTCGGGTTGATTCATATAGATTTCTTCATTGAGCTCTCCATAGAGAAAAGCTGATTTGACATCTACTCCTTCAATCACCCATCCTTCAAGCGCAGCTACGGCGAAGAGGATCCGGATAGTCTCGAAACGTATCACAGGTGAGAAGATCTCATCAAAATAGATACCCTCGATCTGTGAGAAACCCTTGGCAACGAGTCGTGCCTTCTTTCGTCCGTCAGTTTTGACGTCGAATACCCATCGATTTCTGATGGTTTTACGACCTTTAGGTAGGTCAACCAACTTAAAGACATTGCGCTTCCGGAGGGCTTCTAGTTCCTCACGGCATGCTGCTTTCCATTCAAGCTTTTCCTTTTCAGGTAGCTTATTTATGTCCTTCATTTGCCAAGACTTTGGGTCTTGTGGAATTTCGTCATATGCAGGGATTGCTTTAGATAGCAAGTGCGCAAGCATTTGTGACTGTCCTCCCCCTTCCCTAATATAGAGTAATTCCTCCATATCTATATCCGAATTCGGATTGGAATTGTTCTGATACATCTGAGGATCAGCAGAGCTAGTTGATGGAACAGCGCCAGATTGCTGGGGTCTGGTCTCCAATCGGGGATTATAGGCGTATCACCGCGAATCCTCCTGAACGGTTCTGCTCCAATCACGCTGATTTTGATGCAAGGCCTCAGCCGGGTTATTCCCGTAAACATTTCCAGGACACTGGGGTATAACCCGAGTACGACGAGGACGATCAGTCTGTGGGCGATAATCGCCTGGTAAGGTACGATCATCGTTTGGTGCATCTATGCGCACACATTTCCCTGGATTGCGAGTCCGGGGAACCCACTGCTGATTCTCAGCGGTGTCCTGTCTGTTTGTTCCATCAGGAGTCTGACTGGAACCTTCGGGAAGCTGACCAGTTTGGTCGCTATTTGTATCAGGGAGGTTATGATTGTCATCATGGGTTCCTGGATTAGACGGGTAATGTGAACCGCCAGGACCATGTGTATCATTGTCTTCCGAATGGAAATTGTCGGTTGGTAAATCAGACGGGCCATCATGTCCATTTACATCATCGTTTCCCATATCGTCTGATGTTGGATCATGGTATTGTGTTATCGAAGGTATTTTGTTCATTGTAGAACATTTTGGGAACAGCTGTTCATCGAACATTGCTGTGACACCTATGAAGACTACGTTGTTTGGGATCCACATAAACCGGTAACCTTTAGTTCCAGTTTTAAATCCGATGAAGATCATCAGCTCGGATTTAGCGGTGGTAGTACGAATTTCTTTTGGAAGAAAGACATAAGCACCACATCCAAAAACGTGTAGGTTCGACACATCAGGCTTTTCCTTTTTAAGGGACTCATACGGAGTAAGCCATCCATGTCTTTTCAATGGAGTTCGGTTATACAAGTGAAGTGCATGTTCTACCGCAAATTGAATCCATATTTCGGGTAGGCAAGCATCATGCAACATAGCAAGTGCTTTATCCATTAAAGTTCTGTTAAAACGTTCCGCTCGACCGTTTTGTTGTGGCTGGTGCGGCACAGTAACTTCACCCTGGATTCCCATCTCACGCATATCTGCTTGGAAAGGGACAAACTCACCGCCGCCATCAAAACGCCAAGTTTTAATTGTCGTATTGAATTGGTTTTTAACTATGGCATTAAAATCACGAAGTGCAGAGTGTGCATCGGATTTTAGTCTCAATAAAGAGATCCAGGCGTGTGATGTGTAGTCATCAACAAAGCTGATATAATAATTATATTTGCTATAAGTCGCCTTCTTGAATTGCTTTAAATCCGAATGGATTAGCTCAAGAGGTGCTTTAGCGCGTGTCTGAGATGGTGGGAAAGATTTTGAAGGCATCTTTCCAAGAGCGCATCCTTTGCAGGGTCGCTCAGTGGACGGTTTGTCCACTCCATTGAAACCTTTGACATGTTTAGAAGCATGTCGTAGTACTTCATGTGAAGGGTGTCCGAATCGCTTGTGCCAGGTGTCATAATCAACAGATTGTGAGACACTAAGACTAACCAAGTGTATTCGTTCCTCTTTAATGATCGTGGCGTTTAGCCAATAAATCGATTCATTTGCCTTATGAGGATAACACATAAACAAAGGAAGACCTGAATTGGTCTTTAGCGTGATCGAACCAAATCGTCCGCTAATTTCATTTCCTTGTTTAAGGATCTCGCCTACAGATAAAAGACGAACGTCTAAATCTGGTATATAATAAACGGGTGATAGACGAGTTATTTTATTTTGTTCTCGCCCATTTTTCTTGATGGTGTGATTAATCAACACCGTTTCTTGTCCAAGGATCTGAATAGTGTGACCTTTCTGTGCAATTTGCACAGATTGACGATCTTTTAGTGGGGTATACTCAATGAAATCATTGATATCATAAGTAAAGTGCAATGATGCACCTGAATCAAGAATCCAATTGGATTGATTCTGTTTCTTACATTCAGCACAATTCGCATAATGAGAATTTATTTGCGCTACAAGCGCGTGTACAGCAGGTGATAAAAATACATTGGACCGCCGTCCATTCACTCGTCTCCAAAGAGGCTTCTGTGAAGTATTTGTTAACTGCATTGTATGTGCTGTTGAATGTGAAACATACCCCATGTCGTCGTTGTTTCCATCACCACAGGAAACTTCATACTCCATATAGTCGTTGACGTATCCTTCATCGTAATAGCCCCTTATGGTGGGGGCTATGTCTTCTGTCTCCATCTCATCGGCCCAGCTGATTCTACTCGGCGTTTCTTCGAAAACTGGAATGCGGTGATTCCGGGGGTCCATTGTCGGAGGCGCTGAGAGCGGCCTTGACGTTGCAGCTTCATTACGTTGAAGTGCAGGGACCTCGACGAGGCGAGTTAGATTCTGAGCTGTTGGAGGGACACCAATGCTGTTAGCTAGTGTGCGCGCTCCATCCAGGTCCGTGAAAGGGCCTGGGCCAGGAATATTACCAATCGCAAGCGATTGGTTGTTCCTTATCCTCCAATCGGTGGATGATGAGGGGTGCGGAGTGAAGATAGACCCATTTCCGTAAATGACCGTGTTGGGTAAGGTCTGGATTGGAAGCTGCCCATCAGGGGCGCTATCCATGGCAGAGGAGGCAAAATGTGCCTTCTCTTTACCTTTCCAGGGTCCTTTGCCCTTGGTCTTCCCGGCGGAAGTTCCACGTCCCTTGCCTTTCCAGGGCTTGGAGTGCTGATGCGAATGCTGCTGGTTAGCAGCCGGTCCTTCCAAAGATCCCTGAGAGGGTCCAGTGCGAGGCTGGTACTTCGGGGGGTTAGGACGAGCGCGTTTTACCGCAGAGATCTTATTCGCGTGAGCGCTTCCTTGGGACTGTGGAGCGTGCGGGTTTTTACGGAAGTATTCCGAGTGTATTTGCTCAATTACCTTCCCGATTTCGAGTACTGTGGACTGATTGCCGCCAGGCGCCACATAGTGCACCGCATCAAAGAGGATGCTGTGTACTAGACCATCATAGCCTTGAGGCAGTCCATTCAGGATCATCATGATCCGGACGAACTTGGGGATATCTATGTGGTTGTGCTCGAGTCGCTGAAATAGGGTCTGCATCTTATCGATGCCAGATAAAGGATCGGCGGGAGAAAGAGAGGTGCGGAGGAGTTGCTGTAAATCAGCAAAAACGGTGGACGGGCCGACCATGGACAGTTTAGTGGCGATCAGGTCCCACATCTCCTTGGAGGTTTTAGCTCCTTTGATGTGATGGACGAGAGAGTCCGAAATGGACATCTGGATTAGGCCTTGGGCCTGATCGTCCTGCTCATGCCAAGTGTTTAACTTGTCTTGGAAGTCTGTCTCTTTAGGATCACCCGGGATTTTCTTATCGCCGGTGACAATCCTCCACACTTTAGCTGCCTTTAGGTAGGCGCTCATCTTCTCTTGATAGATGGAGAAGTTGGTAGTGGTGAGCTTGGGAACGGAGGAAGCAAGGTCGAGTTTTGAGTTTGAAGACATGATGATGCTGCGAAACATAAATAGAATCAGCATATGAAATATCGAAAAAGCGCATCAGAAAATAAATAGACGAGCTGCCTTGTCGATCATCATTCTTCGTTCTCTGTTTGGTCTAGTGGTAGCATATGAAATGCCATCACTAATTCTACCCAATCGTCATGTGCGCCCTGAGTGCTGTGTTGCCCACAGGTGCAAGATCCTCCCTGAATAGGGAGCATGACTTCATTCGCTCTGTTCGCCGCCTCAATTAAGGGGTCATTATCCGGCAACCGAATTTGTCGGGCCGGAGGCGAAAGAGGAGGTGCCCCGTGTGCTTCAGGGATGGTCCCATCATCAACATACACGGGCGGAGGATCCGTGGGATCTCCATCTTGGGTAGGTACCGCAACAGGTACCTCAGTACGGCGATTACGCCGTCTGCGGTTTAGAACTCGGGTCCTGGCTGATCCTTCATCACACGTAGTACATGAGTAGTCAAAGGTGGTGTTGTCTATGCAATGCCTTGGGCAATGCTGACTGTCAACAACAAGTTGTCGACACACCCCGCATCGTGCAACGATGCGTCCATTGTCATCAAGACCTGAAGGGACTGAGCCCTGTGCCGTTGGCACCATATGGACTTGCTCTCATGATACGATCATTGTAACAGGGATTCTCTCAAGTAATCGATCAAGAATGGCCCACTGAAAGGTACATTCAATACCTCGAATGCTGCGAGGTTCACCGTTGAGGGAACCGTCGAGCTCGATGTATTCGATACTGAGGAAACCAGTCTCCAGGCTAGCATACAAAGCGGATGCTGCCAATAGTAGCGCAAAAGCTAAGATGCTTAGAGCATGCGGCGCTAGGGCCGGGGCCCATAACCTAATGATGTATCTGACGTAGGCAGCCCAAAGGGCGCTCAAGACGTAGCGGTACGAAGGCATAGTGGAAGCTCAACTAACCTGGTTAAGAGTAACTAAAGGGAATCTAGAAGCTATACTAGCTTGTTAGTTAACTCAGAGAACTGGGGTGTTCAAGAAGTTAGGATTCATCGTACTAAATACATGGGTATTTATACTAATCCAATATGCGCACGGACCATTGTACAAACAATACATAAACAAGTCATGCGTCTGTGGTTGTACCATAAACTCACATATATGGTAATAGTGACTTATAGTCACTTTCTGTGACAAGCACATGGTGCGACATATCTGGCGATATGTTCAACATCAGGTTCATTGGTGAGGTCGATGGGGATTTGATATGAGGAACCATGCCCGAGTGGGACAGACATGATCGTGCATACAGTTTTTCTTCTGGAGCGCTTAGCAACTCCAAGGGATGGTTTCTTTCCCTTTACGTCAGTCTTGACGCTGGAAAGGCTTTGGTCGCTGGTTAAGGGCGACACGGATTCGGCGGGGGAAGGGGTAGTCGGGGGATTGGGGTTTCTGATGACAAGGGGGACTGGGTTAGGGATGGGGGTCGGTTCAGGGATGGGTTCAGGTATGGGGACCACCAGGGTGGGAGATCTTGGGGCAGGATTTATGAGTGTGAGGTCAGGGTAGTTGGAGCATGTGGGGAATAGTCTTTCAAAACGTCGGTAGACTCCTCTGTCTACTCAGAGATTGGCGTGATTGTCAATGAGGCGGGCAATAGAGGCGGAAGTGTTGTAATGATACTCCCAGATAGCAATGAGTCTGTACAATGCGTTGACCAGGAACTGGTCTGTTTCGTCTTCAAGTCTTCCAAGGATGTTGTTCTTGTCTTCGGGGTTGGTGAATAGGTTTAGGAGTTGGGACCGTCTGGTGTGGCTGTCGGTGTTGAAGCGCACTTCTTCGGGGGAGGCAATGCGGAGGTTGGACATGGTGATGAGAAGGTGTGGATCGTTGGGGTTCAAAGGTGGTGGGTTTGTTTGTAAAGACCCAGTGTTTCCTGAGCTCTTTTTAAGTTGGATTCTGGTTCCCACATGTTATCGCTTGATGGGTATCCCATCCACTTGACCAAATACTTGTACCCTCTGCCCTGTCGCTTATGGGTAAGGATCGCTTCCACTTCATACTCGTGTTCTCCTTCAATCAGATCAGGAGGTGGGTTGTGGAAGTTCGGTCCGTGTGTGTTGTTTTCCCGATAAGGTGTTAACAAGGAGGCATGGAAAATGGGGTGGATCTTCCATTGTTCTGGAAGTTTCAGCTTGTGCGTCAGGGGCCCGAGCACCTCGGAAATGGTGAAGGGTCCTTCTCTTTTGGGTGCCAGCTTTCTGGAAGGGTATCCGATTCGGAGGTTCTTTCCTTCTAGCCATACTTGTTCTCCTTTTCTGAATGGAGTGAAGCCCCGTGTTGATCTCTCTGCCATCATCTGACGAGCTAGTTCGTGTGCTGCTAGCGCTTCATCTCTTGCTTGCTTTAGCTCTTTGAGCCGTTCCTCTATGCTTGGCACGTTTGTCTTGTCAAATGCCAATGGTATGTCTCTTGGTTCGTATCCCATCATTAGATAGAATGGGAATCGTTTCATTGTGGAGTGAGTTCTTTGATTGTGACAGAACTCCATTGTTGAGTTGTGATCGTGCCATGTTTCAGGATTGTTCGAACAGAACATCCAGAAATAGATCTCAAGTTCTTGATTTGCATGTTCTGTCTCTCCATTGGTTTGGGGGTGATAAGCCGTGCTCATCATCAGTTTAATCCCTAGGAGTCATCCTAGTTCTCTGAAGACCTGAGAAGTGAATTGTGGCCCTCTGTCAGACAGAATAGAGTCTGGGAGTCCAAATCTTCGGTATACGTGGTCCAAATAAAGTTTGGCAGTGAGGGTCGCGTCGGTGATTTTGGTACAAGGGATGGAAATTACCCCCTTCGTAGAACCATGGTCTACTACGACCATGATACTGTCAAATCTGTTGCTCTTGGGCAGGTCTGTGATGAAGTCGATTGTTGTCTGGGAGAATGGTCTGGCGTCCTTTTGTGCCTTGATCGGCATCAATCCAGGGTTTGTGGGGTGTGTGTTGACTTTCATTTGTTGGCAGATCGCACATCCTCCAATATGTTTCTTGACAAACACGTACATCCCTGGCCACCAATAGTTTTGCCTAACCAACTCCAAGGTTTTTAGATGTCCTGGATGTCCGCTTGGTAAGGAGTCATGATATCATTTTGTTATTTCCCGGTGCAGAGTCTCATCTGGCGGTATGTAACATCTGTCACAGAAGAACAATATCCCATCCTCTGTTCTCCATTCTGATAAATGGGATTTAATCCGCGGGGTCCCTGATTCTTTTAGGGCAGTGATGGCTTTTGAGAAGAGCCCATCATTTTCGGTTGCTTTTAGAATATCTCCTTGTAGCTCAAGGTCCACTGTCTTGACGAAGATGTCATCTGGTAAGACAATGATGTCTTTGTTGTCTGAATCTTCTTCGGGTATATGGTCTGGTTGCCTTGACAAGGCATCAGACTGGATCATCTTTGATCCTGGGGTGTGTTGAAACTTTTCCCATCACGTAGATTAGATTAGATTAGATTACATCACGTGACCTTTACATATCTTCATTACATACTTGTTTGGTTGGTACAAACAGTAGTACGGTATATAAGACCAGGAAACTGTCAATATCAACAAGTTGTCTCTTGACTCTTAACCAGCTCCATCGCTCTTACCAGCCTCAACCGCTCTCACCAGCCTCACCCTCTCCAACCTATGTAAGTGGTCAGAACGGTATCGTAGAGTACTTCCACTGTAGCCGGTTGCTTCAGTACACTTGCGGCTAGCGCCCAGGTGGAACTTCAACAGGTTATGGGCCCCGGATAGCAGAGGGACCTGGGAAACGCTGGCAACAGCGAGTACCTGCCCACTCTACCCTGGTTGGCAAAGAACCGATCGAAAGATCTAGGTTCTGAGTCATACTTCTTCACACATGAACCTGGGAAACGTCATTACGACAAGTACCTGTCATGAGGCGTCCCTAAGGGGATTGACATAGTACACTCCATGTGGAAACGTTGATCGCACCTTATACGTTTCTGACATATAAAGGGTTTTCCCATGACCGCTATTCCTGAAGGGAATATGTCACAAGGAATCATTCAATTGTTTTCTCGAATCATATTCATAAACACATCACTGATTGAGAACCCTTTTTAGATTCATTCACAATGTCTACCTCTCGCTCCGCCATGGACACCATCACCGCCTTTGACGGCATCGACTACCAAAGCTGGGCCGAGAAAATGAAGTCCTACCTCCTTCATCAAGGAGTCTGGCGCATCGTCTCCGGCGACATCACTCGTCCTGTGATCGCCGACTTCACCACTACGGTCTCCACTCCCGGTCCCACCGCCGCCGCTCCCCCTGTACTGACTACCACGGTCGACCAGCCCGGCTTCCGTAAGGAGGAAAAAGCCTGGATCAGGGACGACGACGTAGCTCTCGGGGCGATACGCCTGAAGGTCTCTGAGGCGATCAGACGCCACATCAAGGATAGCACCTCGGCACTCGACGCATGGAACGAGCTAAAAGATAACTACTCCAAGGTATCCCCGGCCGTCATCTTCGGCGACTTCAAGGCCGCCGCCACCTACAAGCTCTCTGGGCGCGACCCCGTGCCTGAGATTGAACGCCTGGGGTCTCTTTTCGCCCGGCTTGCCGATTCGAAGTTTGTCGTTCCCGATCTGATGCAGGCAATGATCCTGGCCAATGCAATTCCCGACGCCTGGTCGTCACTCTCCACCGCCCTTTTCCAGGTCTATGACGCCGACGATTTCACCTACAAGGCCGTCGCCGATAGCATCATCTCGGAATACAGGCGCAAGTATTCGGTCGGGTCTACTCGTACGTCCAATGAGCAGGCCCGGAAAATCTCCGGGACAAAGCGCAAGGGGCAGGACCCCAAATGGGAAAGGCAGCAAAAGCCGAGTACCTCGCAGAACGATGCTGACGAGCAGCCTAACTCGTCTGACCCAAGTACCGCTTCTGAGAAGAAGAAGGGAAAGGGACGTTGGCGCAATCAGAAGAAAAGCGCCAACACTGCGGACAACGCGTCCGAACATGTGGAGGAAACGGTCGAGTTTGTTGCTCCCGCCATCCACTTCCCTCCTCTTCCGCCGCCATCCTTCACCACTGTCACTGGTCGCGGGAAAACAACAAGTACCGCACAGCCCGATTCCGCAAGGATGCAGTCGCTCCTTCAGCGAATGAACCCGCCTCCATCCCAGTACACCGGGCTTCCTTCGGGCAAGCCGTCTGCGTGGAAAAAGAACGATCACATCCGCAAACTCGCACGGAACATTGGCGCTCGTCCCTCTGGATCGAACCTTCGTATCCTAGACACCATCATTCCTGACATCGACGAAAGGCCGGCTAAACAGCGTCGCGTAGCCCCGTCGATAGAAGAATCTCTGAAAATGATGGACATAGACCATCAAAGCGAGCGGATGGGGCCGGAACAATTTGAAGATGGGCTGATCGAACTTGACGGTTCGTCACATTCTTCTCTTAAACTTGACCAAATGGGAAATGCTAATAATCACGCACAGACGTTTGAAATTATATTAGCCAGTACCGATGCAGATAGTATAGATCTCTTTAGCGATGATCTGTACAAAAAATATACCAAGCATTTTGCGTCCTGCACACACTGCAAAGAGAAAGAACGCGCTCAGTGGATCTTAGATTCCGGCGCTTCATTACACTTTACCCATGAGTTCAAAGACTTCGCATATTACAGGCCTCTCAAGGCTAAGCGATTTGTCCAAACAGCTGCAAAGGGAAAGAAACTGGAAATTCTCGGAGTTGGGGCCGTTCCAGTACGGCATACCCTAAATGGGGAAACTAAAACCCATCTCCTACGACCGGTATTTTACATCCCGGATATGGACACACGTCTACTGTCCCTAGGCGTCTTCCTTAACCATGGTTACAAAGTTGATGGAATGCGTGGAGAAATTAATATCTCTAAAGGGCTGAACAAAATACAGTTTTCGCCTCATTTCATCGGACAAACCATTTATTGGTTAGACACTGAAATACGCTATGACCAAATCCACGCGATCTCTAGCGAAATCACTGTTGAAACCTGGCATAAACGCCTTGGCCATCCAAATGACCAGGCGCTCAATAAGATTCCCACCAGTACCAAAGGAGTACCCAAAACGTTAGTACGTGAGAAATCACAGGAAAGCTGCACGGGGTGTCTAAAAGGGAAAATGCCGAATCAATCTTATCCTAACTCAGTGACAAGGGCTGTCAAACCCTTTGATTTGATCCATTCGGATTTGAAGCAGATATCCACGGCATCGTACCATAAGTACAAATATTTCCTTACCTTTTTGGACGATTTTTCATCCCATGTCTGGGTCGTCTTGCTTAGGAAGAAGTCAGGTGCCATCACGGCGCTGAAACAATTCCTTGCGATGATCCAGAATCAATTTGCCGCTACCCCTAAGAAGTGGCGGGTTGATGGAGGTGGAGAATTTGACGAATACAAGGATGTACTTGCCGATCATGGAATTCTGATCGATGTCACGCTCCCATATCAGCACCAACAGAATGGTAGAGCAGAAAGGATCAATCGAACACTATGGGAAAAATCTCAGGCATTACGCTTCGATGCATGCTTACCGCCCATGTGGTGGGAATTCTGTTTGGAACACGCAGCATTTCTCTACAACAGAACCCCCATGCAGCGTCTTGAATGGAAAACCCCTTACTTCAGGGTGACCAATGAGATCCCCGACATGTCTAGTGTCAGAGTATTCGGATGTCAGGCATATGTATATATCCCAAAGGAGAAACGTAGGAACTCCCTGGAATCAAGATCCCGATTGATGATTTATCTCGGATCGAAACCAGGGGTCAAAGGATACCGCTTCATGGATCCTGAGACCAACACGATTTTTATGGGTGGGAAAGCTATCTTTGATGAAAGCAAGTACCCTAGATGCCACATCGACCCTTTGCCAGAAAACCATCCAGAAATGGAAAACCCAGAGCCGGCTGATGAGTTTGAGGATCTCATCCCTGGCAGCAACGACGACGAAAGTCACAACGAAACACCTCAGGACTCAGTTCCCATTGAACAGGATCAACCTGAATCAGACAACGATTTGCCTGCCAGTGAGCCTGATGACGAACCGCGAGTACCCACTCCACAACCCGAGCAAGTACCAGATCGACCGATCAGGGAACGACGAGTTCGGAAGATGCCAGGAAGCATCTATGGGGAAGACACTCCAGCGTCTGATCTTGAAAAATTAGATCGAAGACGGAGATTGGGCGGTCAAACGGCATGGATGAATGACCTCCTGATGGAGGCAATATCAGTCCAAGTTGGCATTGTCGACATGTCCCATAAAGACATATACCCTCTTCCAAATAAAGAAGACTGGTATGCGGCTGAACGTAAAGAGCTAGACATGCTCAAACGCCGCGGGGTGATCACGGAGCTAGTACCCCTGCCTGCAGGGAGGAAAGCTCTAAGGAATAAATGGGTTTACAACGAAAAGTCCGACGGGCGTCTGAAAGCGCGCCTCGTCGCAAAAGGCTTCTCACAAGTAGAAGGGATCGACTTTGATCAGATCTTCTCACCAGTCGTAAGATATGAAACCGTCCGGCTAATACTGGCATTGACAGCCCTTGAAGGGTGGTTCATGACTCTATTGGACGTCTCATCAGCCTTCCTCTATGGAACGCTCCGTGAAGTCATCTATATGCGACAGCCTGAGGGCTACATAGTAAAAGGGAAAGAACACCTCGTGTACCAACTATTCAAAGCTCTATATGGACTTAAGCAGGCCGCATTAGCCTGGTGGAGGGAACTTGATTCCTCCATGAAAAAGCTCGGCTTTGTCCGGCTTCACTCCGATGCGGGAGTATTCATTCACAAAAGTACCAACGGGGAAATTGTAATTGCCGTCATCTATGTCGACGACTCTGCTTTTCTCGGCACAAACCGGGAATATACGCTAGAAAAGAAGAAGGCCTTCATGACAACATGGGAATGTAGGGACCTAGGTCACCTAGTGCCCGATGGGGAACCAAAGGAATTTCTCTCAATCCAAATAAGGCAACGTGGGAAGAGGATCTTCATTGATCAAGTACCCTACCTTGAGAAAATTCTGGCACGCATGGGGATGAGCGAATCTAATGCCACCCATACCCCACTCCCTACGGGCTACAAACCCATGGCGTCCGAAGATGAACCCAATGCGGAACTCCGATCTAAGTACCAATCCGTCATCGGATCACTCCTATATCTGATGATTGGAACGAGGCCTGACATCTGCTTCGCTGTAATCAAAATGTCCCAATTTTCCG
Source organism: Entoloma clypeatum (assembly GCA_963565915.1). Taxonomy (NCBI): domain Eukaryota; kingdom Fungi; phylum Basidiomycota; class Agaricomycetes; order Agaricales; family Entolomataceae; genus Entoloma; species Entoloma clypeatum. Next base: position 4,311,458 of record OY751488.1, on the reverse strand, counting down.
CAAATCCCACCAGACGCCATTTAGAGGTGGCTAGGGATATTTGCAGATATTTGAAGGCAACGAAAAATTACGCGATCATGTATGATGGGGACTCAGGGAAAGGGATCTATGCATTCACAGACTCCGACTGGGCGTCAGATGAAAACACGAGGAGGTCTACCACCGGCTTCTTCATATCACTGGCGTCTGGAGCGATAACATGGGTATCATCGGCGCAAAAGACCATCGCCCTCTCTTCCACAGAAGCAGAGTACATGGCGTTATCAGATTGCAGTCGCGCAGCAACATGGCTGAGAAGCATGCTTGCCGAACTTGGAATGCAGATCGGATCAGTACCGATCTACGGAGATAACAACGGCTCCGTCTTTATCGCATCCAACCCTGTAACTGAGAAGCGATCCAAGCACATTGACGTGCGATTCCACTTCGTCAGAGAAAAAGTCTCCGAAGGAATTATTACGGTCGAATTCATCGAAGGAGTGAATAACCCTGCAGACCTTTTGACTAAGAATCTGGGGAAAATCCTCTTTTCCAAGTTTATCCCGTACTTCGGACTGATAAAGAACTAGGCGAAACAAAAGTACCTATATATATATGTGGGAAAAAGTAAGATGTATTTAGAAGTATGTACTAAATATGGGGGGGTGTTGAAACTTTTCCCATCACGTAGATTAGATTAGATTAGATTACATCACGTGACCTTTACATATCTTCATTACATACTTGTTTGGTTGGTACAAACAGTAGTACGGTATATAAGACCAGGAAACTGTCAATATCAACAAGTTGTCTCTTGACTCTTAACCAGCTCCATCGCTCTTACCAGCCTCAACCGCTCTCACCAGCCTCACCCTCTCCAACCTATGTAAGTGGTCAGAACGGTATCGTAGAGTACTTCCACTGTAGCCGGTTGCTTCAGTACACTTGCGGCTAGCGCCCAGGTGGAACTTCAACAGGGTGTGTACTAGTTTGAGTTCAAACTCAGAGAGATACAATCTCCACCGTGCTTGTCGTCTGTTCAATTTCTGGGGTTCCTGGTAATACATCAGGTTCTTGTGATCTGATAGAACAACCATTGGAAATGATGATCCAAGGAGGTAATGCCTCCAGGTTTCCAGTGATTGGATAATTCCCAAGAGTTCCCAATCATAGATCTCATAGTTCTGTTCTGCCGCAGAGAATGAGTGCGATATATATCCACAGGGGTGCTGTAAGGGCAACCACTTTCACTTTTTACTTTTACTTTCCTTTCTTCCTTTCCTTTCTATTCCACCATCTCCAACGTCCTCCGATCATATCCGCTGTCTCCGACATCTTATCTGCCTCTCCACATCCGATGACTCTGCCCCCATCTGCTACTCTGCATGTCGGATCGCAGGTACTATCATTCATCTTGTTTCCATTCATCCTTCATTGCTACTCCTGATCATTGCTCATCATTCATGTGTCTCGTTTTATCTCTTATTTCATATCTCATTTTACTATTTATCTCGCTAGCTTGCAGGGGAATCCTTAGAACTTTCTCTTTGGATCTCCCTTGCAAGTATCTGAGTTTGAGCCTTGGATCGTAAGGTCACCCTTACAGTAGAAAGTTCTCTTCTAATTGGACCGGGTCCGATTGCATCGTTGTCACGATTCCGCGCTTCGGAGCAGCTTTGTCCGTGTCTGACTCCGATACATCTCACACCCCTTCCAGTTCTTCTAATTACCTCTCCGTAACTGGTGATTTTGCTCCGCGCATAGTAATGGACGACCCCAATTGCCTTGAACAGCTCAAGCACGAGTTCCAGGAACAACGTCAAACTCTTGCTGATATCTCGACTCAACTTGACCAACTCCTCCTCGCCTTCAACGCAATTCCTGCCCCAGCTCCGCCACCTATCCCACCTGCTCCCGCACCCGCTATTATACCCGCTCCGCTCGCTCCGGCCAATCTGGGCGTGCATCGAGCAAAACCTGCCAATCCATCGGACTTCGATGGATCATGCGCAAATGGCTGGACCTTTCTAAACTCCTGTGAATTGTTTATGGGGCTGGCTCCGGAACAGTTCGCAGATGTCCACGCTAAAATTTATTGGGCTCAAACATGCCTCCAACAAGGCAACAAAGTGGTTTGAGGACAACAACATTCAAGTTCTGGTCTGGCCTGCCCAATCCCCTGATCTCAATGCCATTGAACACCTCTGGGTAGAGCTGAAGAAGAATTTGAGGAAATATCCAAGTCCACCAAAAGGGGTACATGAGTTGTGGGAGAGGGTTGCAGAAGAGTGGAACAAAATTACACCAGAAGCATGCCAAAGACTTATAGAAAGCATGCCTAGAAGGATACAAGCAGTTATCAAGGCAAAAGGGGGTCATACCAAGTACTAATTGTGTAAATAACCAAGGGTCAAAAAACTGTCCCAATGATTGATTATTTTGTTTTATTTATTATTCCATCAATATTTGTTCAAACCACATGACCCAGGGCTCAAAAGCAAGCTAAGATGATACAGAATAACATATCTTTTTTGCAGAAAATTATCACAAGTGCCTGTTGTGTTATTAGCAATACAGTACAAAACAGCCAAACATTGGGACAGTTTTTTGAGCTACTGTATCTTTCATGAAGAGTGGATGTGCAGCACACTTTGCGGATCGCATTATCCGACAGGAGCAGAGGACTGGTGCTCCACCTTATCGGACTTAGGTGGACTTCTGTGCAGTCTTTACAGTGGAGTTCACTCCGAAGAATGAGGAACAGGATGCAAGACTGATCCTCGAAGGAGAATCCTATTATCAAGATCAACGGGATGTCGAGACCTATATTGATGAGTTCAAAGACTACATTGACAAAGCAGGCTATCAGGAGGATACCAACATCATACTCAAATTCCGCCATGGTCTCCATTCCGACATTCAGAACGAGATTGCCACCCTGACCCACGGACGACCTGCGGATGACAACCCCGATGAGTGGTACTCTGCAGCACGAGTCAATGATGACAATAGGATTGCCAACAAAGCCTTCAAAGCCACTGCTCCGACCCGCACCTCTGCCTTCTGCAATGTTGTCGGATCAAGAGTATCTGGCACCTCAGTATTCCCTTGTCCCTACATTCCATTCACTCCGCGTACAGCTCCGCTCGCATCCGCATCCGCTCCGCCGACAAGGGACCCCAATGCAATGGACATTGATACTTCACGCGTCAAAGGCAAGAATGCCAATGCATGCTTCAGATGTAACAAAACGGGTTACTTTAGTCGTGAATGCTCCCTTCGCTTCGGTGTTCGCTTCATGACAACAGAGGAGCAGGACGAGTTTGTTATGGAACAACTCATGGTCAAGGACGCAGCGGAAGGCAACTCCGTTCTGCCCACGGAGTCTGCGGAGTCGGAGGAAGGACAGGAGGATTTTCCTCCCCACAGCGAGTGAACAGTGCACCCTCGTTGTCTGCTAAAAATCATTATGCTGCCTTATTTATGGAACAATATGATCCTATACCCTCCATCTCTAAGCCTGCAAATGATCCCATAGTCGCACCCAACTCCGCAAATCCCATCCGCCTTCGCCTCTCTAAATGGGAGCGTCGGCTTCCAAAACAATATGTCCTCGCCCCCGCTCACTCCGACAATTCTATTGAACTAGACATAGTTCTTGAAACTACCGACACCAAAGGCACACTATCACAAAAGGCCTTACTCGACAGCGGGGCAACAGGGTTGTTTATTGAACGCACTCTGGTCGAGAAACATCGACTCTCTACTCAAAAACTGGTAGTCTGTGGAGTTTCCAGACGTTTTGAACATAGGAGTGTGCAGTCCCAAGTGCAGAGATGTTGGAGTGCATCAGGATGAAGTGTCCCCACTTCCCTACTGAGTCCACTACCACCATGATAGCGTCGTAGCCATGGGCTTCTGGTAGTTCAGTAATGAAGTCAACACTGGTTACTTGCCATCGCTCTGTGGGGACCGGTAGCGGATTGAGCTCTCTGGAGGGCGGAGTGCGTTGGACCTTGGTGTGGAGGCATGGGTCACATGTCTTGGAATATTGACCTATTAAACGAGACATGTGTGGCCACTAGTAATTGCACGACACCAGTTCCAAGGTTTTCCACTGTCCAGGATGTCCAGCCACCGGAGTGTCGTGGTGTTGTGTGAGGATCCAATGATGCAGTTGGGGATTGTTAGGAACATAGATATGATCCCTGAAGTAGAGCAAACCTTCCGCTTGCCTCCACTCCGCACTACGGATGGACCCCGCTCCGACGGTTGGAAGGGATTTGACAACCTCTGCCACACTATCCTCCAGTAACCCCTCTTGGATTCCCTGTTGGACCTGGCAGAGGACGTCGTGTTCTTCCCCTTGAACAGTTACCCCACACATTGCTCACACTGCAAACAATTCTGGTTGAAGAAGGATGATGTTTTCGTTGTCCTGCGATCCGTCTCCATGGTCCACTTGTCGGGACAAAGCGTCGGACTTGCCCATTGACTTGCCAGGTCGATGGTGCATTTTGAAATCGAAATGAGCGAGGTATAAGGACCATCTAGCCTGTAGTCGATTTAGTTTTTGAGCTGTCATGAAATACTCAAGATTTTTGTGGTCCGTCCAAATCTCCACTGTCTTCTCCGCTCCTTCAAGGAAGTGCCTCCACTCCTCCAATGTGCGGACCACCACCAACATCTCCTTGTCGTAGATCTCATAGTTGCGTTCCACCAGACTTAGGCTTTTGGAATAGAATGCGACAGGGTGCCACTTACCGTCCTCTGTTGGTTGGGACAGTACTGCTCCGGTTGCAAAGTCCGAGCTATCCGCTTCTATCCGCCACTCCTTTCCATGATCAGCTAAGACCAGGATTGGAGCGGATGTAATCCTCCGCTTCAACTCCGCAAATGTGGACACTTCTCCCTCCCTCCAAGACCAGAGGTGCCCTTTCTTCGTGAGCTCGAAAAGAGGGTGCGCGATGTCCAAAAACCCTTCAATAAAACGGCGATAGAAATTAGTGAATCCCAGAAAGGACTGTACTTCTTGGACGTTTGTCGGAGCAGGCCACTCCGCGACCCCCGCTACCTTCACCAGATCCATCTCTACATGTCCTTGTTCAATAATAAGGCCTAGGTATTCAATGTGTGTTTGTTCAAACTCGCATTTCTCTGGTTTTAGATAGAGTTTGTGTTCGCGAAGTCGTTCCAGTACGATCCGTGTGACTCTCCGATGCTCTGCAAGGGTCTCCGTGAAGATGAGTATATCGTTGAGGTAAACACAGACTACACCTTCAGTGATAAGGTCCTGAAAGATCTCGTTCATCATAGTCTGGAATGTGGATGGACTATTAGTGAGGCCGAAGAACATCACCAATGGTTCATAGAGTCCGCGATCGGTCTGAAAAGCGGCCTTCCACTCATCTCTGGGTTTTATCCGCACATTGTTGTAGCCCCAGCGGATGTCAAGCTTGGTGAAGTATTGAGCGCGTTGAAGTTTATTGATCAGTTCGGATATGAGCGGAAGCGGATACTTGTTTTTGATAGTTTTGGAATTGAGTGACTGGTAGTCTTGTACAAGACGAAGCGAGCCATCCTTCTTCTTGATGTAGAATACCAGAGATGCCATCGGAGACTTGGAAGGGCGGATCCAACCAGTTGCAAGGTTTTCACGTTGAGTTCCTTCTGTTTGTTCGGAGCAAGCGGATATACCTTACAACCCACCAGAGAGGCATCCGGAACAAGTTCAATGGCATGGTCCCAAGTCCACTCTTCTGGTAAGGTGTCGAAAGAGGTCTTTGAGAATACATCTTCAAAGTCAAACAAGTGGTCTGGTACAGAGTCGCGGAAAGATTTAGGTTTTTGGTTACTGAGGAAGGCCTCCGATAGACGTTGCGAGATATTGGATGAAGCACGGATGAACTCCGCCTCTGCGGGTACTGTTCCGACAAAAAGGCGGTCTCCCTCCTCAAACTCATCCTCTTCCTCATCGTCTTCCGCTAACTCCTCCGCTTCTTCTCCTTCTGTGACATCCTCCACCCATGGGCCGTGTGGAGCCTCCTCCTCTAGACCGGATGTCGGAGTGGAACCCACCCAACAGGCTTGGATGCGGACTTGTTCAAACTTCCGCTCCTTCCGCTCTTGGGCTGCCTCTTGGTGGCATGTCCGGCATCGTGCAGGACACCGGCTCATCTTCACTTCCCTGACATCCAATCTACCTTGGGGTTGTGTTCTTTGAGCCAAGTGAAGCCTAGCACAATTTCTTGTTTTCCCAAACTTGTGACTGCAAGCTGGGTCCGTTCCGAGTGATCCCGATAGTGGAGCACTACATCCAACACCTCCGTTATTGCTCCGGCCTCATTTGGAGTTCCGTATGGGTTCGTCCGTTGTGACATATGTCCTGAATAGATCGAGGTCATCATCTGATTCTTCATCTATCCTTTTCAAGATAGGTCCATTTGCCAGTAGAGCCTCTTTTCCTGGTTTAAGGGTCTCTTCATCATCAATTTCTTCTATCGTCACATAGATCTTTTGTTCGGGTTTTTCTTTCATCCATGCAGCAATTGCAATGGGTTTCTTGTCTTTTGACACCAGGAGCTCATCAAATTTCTTCCTCATGAGTCCTGCTAGGGTATTTTTGAACCTGATTGTCTCGATATCCAAGGTTCCTTTTTCCCAATCAATCTTCGGGTTGTATTGTTTTAACCATGGTGGCCCCAAAATGGCGGTTTCCTCTCCAAGTCCGGTGACCAAGAATCTGATGTTGAGTTCTTTGTCATCAATCCAGATTTTCTTCCATGTGCAATGGATGATCGTCCCTTCTTTGTTCTTTGTTCCGTCCACATTGAACATGCGAATGGGCTTTAGTAACGGAATAAGCTCCATTCGGTTGGCTGTGGCGAACTTCTGATCCAAGAAGGTTCCTCCTGCTCCTGAATCTATCAGGGCATCTATCTTCAGTTTCCTCATTGATGCTTTCTCCTTCTCCTGACATTGAAATGGGGATCGAAAAAGATTTGTCATTCATGTCGGCTACAATTACAGGGGATAGGGAGATTGAAAACTGAGCGGGGGCTGACATCAGTACAGGCCGCTTTATTGAAAACCCTGTTTCTCCATTTTGGAGATTAAGGCGTCTTGTTCCTCATTTGGTAAGTCTCTGAAAATGCCTCGGATATGGGCATATGCATTGGAAGCTTTTTTGAACATGTTGTTCGCAACCGGGGTCTTCCCTCCTTTGTGTGCATCAGCACGTATGTCCTGCCTGATGGCAGACGAAGCACAACCCTTTTTTGAAATGGTCGTCTCTCTCTTCGGCAGTCAGCTGGTCGATGTCCATGGCATTTGGGTCTGGGGCGAAGTGCATGTTTTGGGGTGCAGGGTTATAGTTAACCTTGAATTTCTTCTTTCCCCCATTGGGTCTAAGCCTTTGAGAGACTGCCCTGGCTCTCCTCCACTGGTTGTCCAATCTGGACGCCGTGGTGTACCATTCGTCAACTGTTCCTGGGATCTTGTCTTGGAGCGCGTGTGGCAACGCCTCCATGAAGTAATCTTTGAGGGATCGCTCCTCTGTGATCAAACTCTCTGCAACCCATAGTTTGAATTCTTCAACAAATTCGTTGGCTGTCATGCCCTCCATCTTCTGCGTTTTCATCATAGTCAACATGTTTCCTTCTTTGTCAACCGGGGAAAATGACTTTCTCAGTTTCTTGATGAAGTCTGTGTACTTCGGGTAGGTGGGTACTCCGGCAGTGGTGATGTCTCTGTACCAAGACTCCTTCCACGGCCCGGCGGTTCCTCCTTTCATATATGAGACCGTGAAGAGGATTTTCTTTTTGTCGGAGTTGTAGATGTCATCGTTCATTTCCAAGTATAAGTTCGCATCGAACAAAAATTCTGACAGTTTTCTTCTGTCTCTATTGAAGATTGCCGGCAGGCTGATCTTGATCTCTTTGTCTGGGGTTCTTGCCTGAGAAGTCATTTCTACAGGTGCTGGTTTAACTGGGGTGTCTGGGGTCTTTGGTCTGGGTGCAGCAACAGCAACAGCTGGCGGCGGTGGGATTCATCTTGGGGAGAGGTAAGAGGGTGATGTGGGGTTGACTGGTATGAAAGAGGAGGTTACTCTTCTGTATGGTGTTGGCGGTTGTCATGGTGTGATGGGTGCGTCAACGAACTCCTGTTCATCTTCTGAGTTGGATGAGACTCCAAAGGTTGATTGTCGGGGAGGAATCTTTGCATCTAAAACCACGGTGGGTTGACGACGTAGATCAGCTTGACCTTTTGTTACGGCGATAGCCTACAATCGGTGCAAGGTCCTAGTCATGTGGGTTCGTACTGTTTCCACACAAGTCCCTCAGTAGGATGACTTGTTCAAGATCAGTGAGTTCCTCAGAAGGACGACTCGGTTCAGGGTCTGGCAGAGCTAAGTCCTCGCAAGACACTTAGTTGGAGAGCGTTCGAAGAATAGACAAGTAAGCATTGTATGCCTAGGTCAAGCTAAGGACCTCTACTCTAAGGTTACAGGTCTTATATACGTTATCCTATGGCTATAAATAAGTATGTGCTGCATAGGAGCTAAATAGGCCATTGGTTAGATAGATGTTTCAAGGAGGCTGTGGCATAGGAGTCAGAGATAAGGCCTCAAGGCCGTGAGTCAGAGATAACAAGTGAAAATGTATTGTCGGAGTTAAGTGAAATGGGATTTGATAAAGATTGAGGGTCGAGGGGTCGAGGGAAGGCACATAGGAAGAGGGTGAAAAAGTGTAACAGTGCGGGTCCTTACATCTGGCGGACTCGGACCTCCTTAGAAGTCCAGGTCCAGAGGTGTGTTGGACCTAGACCGGGGGTTCGGACCTGCTAGACCCACCTCAGACTCTAATTAACTTTTGCAGCGTGTTTGACGTGTTGTGTGATCTCATTTACTCAACCATTTCTTCCACATATAAATACTGTACTTTCGAGATGGAAATGAAAAGAATCCATGCATGACCTACTCAGATACTGTAGTATTACGACCATAGATTCACGCCATGTTATGTGTTACGCAATAGATTCACCAGGATGGGGTTCACAAGCCCGCATCATGTGTTACGGTCAGAAATTCATTCATTTTTAACAGATCATCTTCTCAATTTGTGCTCCTGAAGGCTTTAAATATTCCACCCTGTCACCATTCAAACAAAAAATGGCATTCAGACTCAGGGAAACACTGAATCCCAATCACTAGAGCCTGTGGCATTTGGTAGTCAGAAAAAATAAATAATATGTTACTTTTGGAACATATTCATGGAGGTATGTTATGCATTACAAGGGTCATATAGGTTCAGTTCACGACCCTGTGTTATGTGTTATGTGAACCTATGGTCGTAATACTACAGTAAATTAGTACTTCAACCCCTTGACACATAAAAATATAAAATCGCACCATATCCATCAGCAAACCCTGGGTGGACTATGCAGCCCTGTGCAGGTCTGTGCAGATTCTTGCAGGGCTGAAGTTCCAAAGACAAGGTATATGCTACATGCAGCTCTGCAAAAGCTCTGTGCAGCTTCACTATTATCTTTTGCAGCTCTACACACTTTTACTACCATCCTTTCTGGCCTCCACAGATTATGTACACCTTCATAGGCACCCGTTTTCGCATGTACCCTGTCGGCTCATGTGCGTACCGCGCCGTTCTCATGTCTCCCACCCTTCTCGCATGTTTCGTCAGTGGTGTGACGTGATGTGAACAGCGAGGGGCTTACCTTTCTAGCGTATCCAGCCGTTCTCCTCGCGCGTTCCCTAATACGGTTGCTCGCGCGTCTCCTGCCGTTCTCGTGTGTTTCGTCTGTGCCGTGAAAGGCAGGGTACTTACATATACGGCTCTGTGGCCCTCATGTGAACGGAGGAGGAGGACAGATGGACAGATGGAGGAGGAGGAGGAAGGGATGCAGGGAGGTGATGGGGGAAAGCAAGAAGATATGTTGTGGGACTTCGGATATTGTTCGACTTTTGGCCGTTGCCGAGGTCAGCAAGTTCTGATGTTTCATCAATATCATTGGTGCCTGGGCCTGGAACCTGCCGAGTATAGATGAGCCTTGCCATGTCACGGTCAAGTTGCCTTTCCCAATCATCTCCCTCCACCATCTCTCCCTCCTCCTCCATTCACACGAGGGCCACAGAGCCCCATATAGGTAAGTACCCCGCCTTTCACAGCACGTCAGACCACTGACAAAACACATGAGAACGGCAGGAGATGCGCGAGCAACAGTATAGGGGACGAGTGGGGGGAACGGTGGGACGTGCTGGAAAGGTAAGCACTGTTCATGTCATGTCACACCACTGACGAAACATGTGAGAAGGGCGGGAGACATGAGAATGGCACAGCACACACATGAAACAACAGGGTACACACAAAAACGGCAGGACATGTAGGCAGAGGACCTGTGAGAATGAGAGGACATGCACCCTGCGCAGATGCAAGGACAGCAGAAGGCCCACGAGGGATGGCGTCACGCATGGGGCATGCAAGAAACAGCGGGATGTGCGCTGGCAGACACAAGAATGGTGGAAGGCGCGGGAGGGGCACACTCATGTATTGAGGGACACGTCGGTGGCGAGAGGGCGAGGGGCGAGAGGTACGACGCGCATGCGGGAGAAAGACATTTTCTTCCACATTTTTCATGTTGTAGCACTTCTACTCAATGAAATTTTTCCAACCTATTTTCTCATGAATTGCTGTATCATATCATGCTTCTATGAAGATGTTGTAAAGGATTCCTAGTTCCTTTTACAGAGCTTTGTATTCCCTTAGGATCTATATATGACTCTATAGAAACTGTACTTCTACCAGCTCTGCAAAGACCTTGAAATTTTACACTTTATCTCTAAATATCTTCAAAGCTTAAACTTCAGCTCAACAGTGCTGCGAAGAGCTGCACAGAACATAGGCCAGCTGCAACAATCTTCGGCCAAAATCTGTGTTTGCTGATGTCTGTGGAACCCTGGGCTGTCGTCTGCCTGGGCATTCAATCTACACATAGATGGCATGAATTTGAGATAGAAACGAAGGGAAACAAATAAGAACGCATCGAGTTGTGATTTATACATCACTTCAACCCCTTGACCCATAAAAATCGAAAATCGCGCGATATCCGCGAAACGCTGGGCTGTCGTCGACCCAGGCATTTAATCTAGACATAAATGGGATGGATTTGAGATATAAATGAAGGGAAATGGATGGAAACTCACCAGAATATGATTTATTCTTTCCCATAGCCCCTGCACCCATAACAGCCCAAAATCGCGCCACACCCCGTAAGCTCTGGGCTCTCATCTATGCAGGCTCTTGATCTACACATAATTGGGATATTTTTTGAGATAGTAACGAAAGAAAACGAATGAGAACTCACTGGGATATGATTATCCCTCTCATCAGTCCCTTGAGCCACTGCAAGCCCGAATCATGCCATACCCGGCTCTCATGAACCTGGTCCTTTAATCTGCCAGTGTCCAATGTCAAAAAAAAAACATCGGACATGGGGTGTGGAATGAGAGAGGATGGGTCAATGACTTTGTTGATCATGAATCTGTGAGGATCTCCTCTCTCTCTCTCCATGCCTCTCTGTATGGGCTCCCGCTCTCCTTGTCTATCACTACGTCTCTCAGTGACAGTCGCCATGTCTTGCTATTGCTGTGTCTCTGTAGTCAGTAGAGTAGGGGTTTCCTAGGGGTTTCCCTATTCCAGAGAGTATATATAGGGTATGTACCTAGCCATATCCCTTAGCTAGATCTTCTCATTCGCTGTGTCATAACATCAGATCTAGCTCCCTCAACGACCCAGGCCCCTACGACTATCCAGGTGCCTCTCCCCGATGAATTCAAGGGGGCGAAGGAGAAGGCCGATGGGTTCATCTGGCAGCGCAACCTTTACTTCACGAGGGTTCGCATCAACAACGATGGAGAGAAGATCGCTACAGCCCTTGCGCTCATCAAGGGGGAAAGCGCAGGCACGTGGGTGGACACACAGTTAGAAATGATACAGGAAGGCTTGAACAGTGCATCGATGACCTGGCCCACCTTCTGTACCACCTTCAAGAGTCAATTCGTGGACAGCAGCCCAAAGCAGACAGCGGTGAGGAAGTTGAAGGCGCTCTTCATGGGTTACAAGACGGCGGAACAGTACAATGCACTGTTCAACAGCCTCAAGAACACGACGGGATGGAACGAGGAGGCTCTGATGGATCAATAGAAGAAGGGGCTTACGGATTCCTTGAGGGGAAGGATTTACAACTGCAAGGTGCTCCCGAAGACACTCAAGAATTGGCAGGAACGCGCGGACCGCCTTGACCGGCAGGAACAAGAATTCAAGTCCTCGATGACATTATCGACCTTTGCACCCCAGAACTGGAGGACTTGGGAATACTCCAATACCCGCGATACTACTACTCGTCAACAGCTGACCCACGACTTTTTGTCCAACAGCGATCTACCTCCCCAGAGGAACAACGTCTCACCCTCGGCCAATCCACCTGCACAAACACGCTTGACCAGCGCATGCCCTGGTGACATCTGACGCGATGGACATTGATCGCACCTCTTGCCGCCCACCACCGACCTGCTTCAAGTGCCAAAAACACGGCCACCTTGCTCACAACTGCACTGCCACCATCCGCATCACGAACATTGCCGACCTCGACTTATGCACCGCCGAGGAAATGAGGGCAATCATGGAGGGACTTAAACAACGGGGTTTTTAAAGAGTCCGTCAACTTGTAGCCAGTTGAACGGACTCGACATGGACACGAAAGCGCGTACTTCTTTCTCTCATCTCTTTGATCCTACGACTGTAGACGAGACAACCGACTCAAAAACTGTATTCGGACTATCTACTACAGATCTCAATTGTACCGACTTCCCTAAATCTTTTTCTCTTCTCGATTCAAATTACAATTCACATCCATTCTCATATATGCGTGCGGAAAATAAGGCTACACCCCCAAAACCCTCTACACATGCCACCCCCGCTTTTCCTACTAATGAACATCTTATTATTGGCTCTATAGGTGCCAATGCTATGTCAACGACTGTTCCACTGGATCTTCAACGTCTCGACACTCGAGAAGGAGTAAAGGTCGATGGACTTTTAGACTGCGGAGCTTCAGGGGAGTTTATGGACAAAGACTTCGCAGTCGGAAACAACCTGCTGATTGAACGATTACCGCGTGCCATTCCTGTCTACAATGTTGACGGAACAAAAAATATCAACAGCTCAATAACCGAATCCGTCACCCTGGTAATGTGTTATAAGAACCATCACGAGAAGGTTCAATTTTACCTAGCTAATACTGGTAAATCCCCCGTTATCCTGGGACATACATGGTTGCACAAGCACAACCCGGAAATTGATTGGACGACGGGCGATGTAAAGATGACTTGGTGCCCTAGCTCCTGTGGCCAAGGACACGTCGAACGACTCAAAAGCAAGGCAAAAGCAAGGCGACAAGCCAAACAACAAAAAAAGGAGATACCCAAGTCAGCCACATTACCCCCCGAACAATCTGCATCCAAGAAGTTCCGGTGGATCGCAGAGGACCGGCAATTTATCAGGTTCTTCCACCATGAACTGGGCATATACAAAAACACCTACTTTGTGGATAAAAGCCGGGTACCTGCCGCAGCTGCCCTCCACATCAATGCAACCTTGAACATATCTGCACGCATCACTGCGAAAGCGAATCAACACAAAGCCGACAAGCTCCTCGCTGACTTTGTGCCAACCCACTACTACGAACCTTTCCAGTCTGTTTTCGACAAGGAAGGCTTTGATGAATTACCACCGCGACACCCGTGGGACCACGCAATCGATATTGTTCCTGGAAGTTCGCCCATGAAAGTCACAAAGGTATACCCCTTAAGCCCCACGGAACAGAATGAACTGGATGCATTCCTTGAGAAGAACTGCTGCACTGGCTGCATCCGTGAATCCAAGTCACCGTGGGGCTCCGGATTTTTCTTTGTGCAGAAAAAGGACGGGAAGCTACGGCCTGTACAAGACTATCGCAAACTAAACTCAGTCACTGTCAAAAATGCTTATCCTCTCCCATAACAACATCAGAATCAAAGAGGGGGATGAGTACAAAGCTGCCTTTCTGACGAATCGGGGGCTCTTTGAGCCAACGGTCATGTTCTTTGGCTTGTGTAACTCACCTAGCACCTTTCAGACGATGATGAATAACCTCCTCCGAGATCTCATTCTCCGTGGTGTCGTCATGGTCTACATGGACGACATACTCGTTTATACAAAGACCCTAACTGAACATCAGAAGGTTGTTATGGAAGTCCTCAACATTCTGTTATGCTTAACAAACCGTTCCAAGGTTCGGGCAGAGTATGCAGGAAGTGGAAAGGCAAAGAGCAATGTGATTGCTAAATCTAAGGAATCTACTACAGTACAAGAGGTTTATATAGGTACTGACTATAGGCGGCAGCGGATGAGTCAGTGCTGCGGAAGGCAGTGCACATGAGTAAGGCGACTGCGGAAGGCTATGTACAATGAGTAAGCTGACTGCGGGAAGCGAGTCAGCATGGGAGCGAAGTATACTAAAGGGGATGACAAAGTAATGTAGTGAGTCAGACTGGGAATCGAAGGTTGCGAAAGTAGACATTAGACATAGTAAGTTCGTAAGAGGGCGCCGAGTCAGGCCGATAAGTAAAAGATATGACATGGTCCTCATACCATAGAGTCCGTAACATGTTCCCCTCTCCAAGCTCTGTGTCCTCACAGAGTCACTGTCCCCATCCCTCGTTGTTGTTGGGATTGGACCAGTTCGGACTCTCCTTGAGGCTCCAATCATATATCAACTCCTCATTGATGGCTACGGCGAGTTCAAGGCCTTTGATGGCCAGCCGAATACGTTGATTTTCGATGACGAGGGTGCTGGTGTAGTTCCCGAGAATTTGTCTCTCTTCGGGAGTCGGGGCGACGGGGAGATTGGACAACGAATGAAGTCGGATATTCATCTGGCGATGAAGGAGGTCGGCGAGGGAAGTTTCAAGGGCATGGATTTGGTCTCTCATGGAGAGCGCTTCGTTCATAAGGGCGGCAATGGCGGGATTGATGTCGGTGGTGGAGGTGGAGGTAACGATGGTGTTTGACATGGCAGTGAGGATGGTTGAGAGATAAAAGAAGAATGGGGTGGCTATATTGGGCAGGGAAAAGACTAGAGCGGGGAACTCGGTGTGTGGTGACTGATGAGGTCGATACTGCCATGGGTTTTGAGAACTCATCTTTTATCGTGGACAAGACGGGTTCTGCCGATGGAAATCACGGATCAAATCTTGAGCGTTCTGAACATTAGCTCGAGGTTCCCATATGTTCTCTTCTGGGCCATATCCTTCCCGCTGGACGAGGTACTGGATCTTTCCACAGAACGTTCGAGAGTCTAGGATTGTAGACACATGGTACTCTTCTCGTCCTTCGACGATGATCGGATCAGGGGCTGGTTTCTTTTTCTGGATGGCGTACTTCGGAGTTTCATATGGTGACAACAGGATCTCATTGAACACAGGGTGAATCATCTTCCAAGTCTTCGGAAGATCAAGAAGATACGCGCTAGCTCCTTTCTTCTCTAGGACTTTGAATGGTCCATGTCGGAGTGCATCAAGTTTCTTTGAGGGGCGATCGGTCCTGATGTTAGTCCCTTCCAGCCACACCTTGTCTCCAATGCGGTAGTCCCAAGACGGACTTCGCCGTGTATCAACTGTCTTCTTCATCTGATCCTGTGCTTGTTTCAGCGCAGCATTGGCTTCTTCTCGTGCCTGTTTAAGTTTTTTCAAGAAGTCGTTGGCAGCCGGGTTGGTATCTTCTAACACAAGTTCTCCCTTCCAAGGATGTAAACCATAGTTGAGGTAGAACGGGGTGTGCTTCGTGGCCTGATGTTCTTTGTCATTGTACTGGAACTCTGCGATTGCGATCCACTCAGCCCAATCATCCTGTAGATGGTTGGCAAAGTTCTGTAAGAACGCTTCTGTTTCCTGATGCGATCGCTCAGCCTGTCCATCAGTCTGTGAGTGGTATGCGGTGGACAGGTTCCTTTTGATCCCTAGCATGCGGCAGAGTATCTCCATGAACTTCGCAGCAAACTGCGGTCCCCTATCGCTGATGATCTTCTTGGGGATCCCATGAAGCTTCCATATCTGATCCTGATAGATCTTGGCTAATCCTGCAGCTGATAATTCCACGGTTGTTGGAATGAGATGGAGCATCTTCAAATGTCTATCTGTGATGACCAGAATCACATTCTTTCCATCGGACTCTGGTATTGGTCCCACGAAGTCAATCCCTATGTCTTCCCATGGATGACTTGGTGCTGCATGGGGGATGTAGCGGAGCATGTCATTTCTGTCTGTTGATCTTGTTGCGTTGACAGGTGTCACAACCCTTTACGTACTTCTTCACATCATGCAGGATAGCAGGCCACCAGTAGGTACGAGTGAGGAGTTCATGTGTCCGATATTGTCCTGGATGTCCAGCCACTGGTGCATTGTGTGATTCAAACATCAGTTCTTGATGCAGTTGTGGGTCTGGTGGAACATAGACTCGTTTGCCTGCATATGTGATGCTGTTTTCCTGTTGATACCAATGAGGATTCTTCTTTAGACCCTGGGCTACTTCTGTCTCCATGCAGTTTGAACCCTTGATGCGTGCGATCCACGGATTTTCAATGGTCGTGATGTTTCCAATTTTGATGGAATCAGATGTTTCACCCCCTTCAAAGAATTGTTCCTCCGTGAACATCTCCATTTGTACCACATCTTCTGATTCCAACCGTTTCAAGAATAGTCCCTCCTTGAGCATTTGGTCACTGTCTTGTGGTTTGAGTTCCGCTTCATACCAGGGTAAGCGCGACAAGATGTCTGCTTCGCATTGGTCTTGCCGGGTACATGCCGTAATTCAAAGTCATAGTCTTGTAACTTCATTTTCCAGCGTCGCGGTCGTTGATTCAGGTCCTGAGGACGACGGAAATATTCCAGGTTCTTGTGATTGGTCAAGATTTCGAAACGTTCCCTGGCTTCAAGCAGATAGTGTCTCCAATCTTTTAATGCTTCCATGACCGCCAGGAGTTCCTTGTCGTATATCTCGTAATTCTGTTCAGCCGCAGACATGGTCCGCGACAAGAACACGATGGGGTGCCATTTGTCATCTTGCTTCTGAGAAAGTACTGCTCCAATTGCATAGCCCGATGCATCAGTTTCAACCCTGAACTGTTCCTCTGGTTTTGGTAATGCCAAGACTGGTGCCAATGTAATTGCCCATATGAGACCTTCAAAGGCTTGCTGCTCTGTTGGTTCCCAAGTAAATGCCGTACCGCCTGTGAGCGCGGTGAGAGGTTTTGCAATGTTTGAGTACCCTTCAATAAAACGTTGATAGAAGTTGGCAAATCCAAGGAACTTCTGAACTTCCTTTTTTGATGTGGGTGCTCGCCAGTTTCGGATTGTATCCACCTTCTCAGTTTCCATCTCAACACGTCCCTCACCAACCACATATCCCAATATAGGACATTTTGTTACTTCCCATAAACACTTCTTCTCCTTTAGGAACAAATCATGGTCTGATAGGATCTGTAGGATTTCTTTGGTGTTTCGCAAGAGTTCTTCCTTGGTTTTACCGATAACCACGATGTCATCCATGTAGATCACGCAGATACGTTGGCGGATCTGGTCCCGGAATAGACTAGCCATCATTCGAGAGAACGTTCCCGGGGAGTTGCAAAGACCGAAAAACATGACCAATGGTTCGAACAATCCTCGACTGGTGAGGAAGGCAGCTTTCCATTCATCGCCCTCCTTAATCTGGACGTTGTTATAGCCCCACATGATGTCCATCTTTCAGCACGTCCAAGAGATCAGATATTCGTGGGAGTGGGAACTTGTCTTTGACCGTGAATTTATTGACCATGCGGTAATCTTGTACCAATCGTTTGGAGCCATCCTTCTTGTTGATGAAGAAGCAAGGGGAGGCATAAGGGGATTGGGATGGGCGGATCTTTCCTGTTGCTAGACCCTCGTCAATGAATGCGTCCAATTCCTCTTGTTCCTTTTGCGTCATAGGATATGTATTTCCCCCTAGTTCCTTTGGTGCGTCTGGCGGACCTGGACCGGACCTCAAGGACCTGGACCTTGAGGTTCAGGTGCGGGTCTGCTGGATGCTCGGACTGGACCCCTAGGTGTGGGTCCAGGTCCAGTCAAAAATGCCTGGACATGGACCAGACCAGACCATGGCCAGTGTAGGAAGGAGCGATGGATTGCCAAATTTATGTGCCAGTTAGGACAATGGCCCTTCTCGAAGGCACCAATTGCACCCTGGCTATCCGAATGGACAAGTAAGTTGGTGTGTGAGACTTGCATGGCCTCAAGAAAATAAAAAAGAAATTCAATCACAATGGATTCAAGCCAGCAAATATCCCTGCCAGGGATCTTCCAATTGTTGAGCAAACGAAAGGCTGCCCATCGATGGCCAATCAGAATACCAATACCCCACAAAGTAGATGTGTCCACGTAAATACCCAAATCCTGTAATGGGCCGATTGGGAGGAGAGGGCAGATGAACACTGGCTTGTTGGACAAGATGTCAAACCACCATCTCAGGTCTGAAATCATGGACCTCAGAGGGAAATAATGGATGTGTTCGTTGCCTTTGAAGGAAGCCACAAAGTTAGAGAGCGAGGATAGGCATGATCGGCCTTCAATGTAAACAAGAGATGTGGCAGAGCGAGCCATGGATCTTATCCACCTCACGGAGGGGGCATTTTCTACACTTGTAGTGGAGTAAAAATATATGGACCCGCTCCGCAAATTTGAGTCGCTTATCAATTGGGAGGGAGACTGTGTGATTGGCGAGGTCCCAGAAGAAACCGATATAAACATGGGCAGATAGGAAGCATGGGTCACCCTTCTCCTTGTGCCAGGGGACACCAAGGGAAGAGATCCTCGAGGCTGCCTCTTCTTTGTCATAGGCATAACGGAAAATACCATTGGCAAAAGGACCATCTGGCACCGGCACATGATAGATGCTGAAGTCGTCCTCGTACTTGGCAATGGGGCCGATACCTTTGGATACCCAAATGTTGACGATGGTGTTACCTACCATACCTGTGTTACTACTGGCAGAAGATGCCCCGAATGGATGTGTGTGATCAATGAAGAAATCACCCTTCGTCCCTTGAACCACTAGCCATGGCTTGTGGTCGGGAACAACAGGGTTCGTGCGATGGAAGGATTCAATATCAAAACTGCATGCTTGTAGGCCAGGTGGTGAATTCGCAACCTGAATGTATATTGAGCATGGGTGCATAAGATACAAAAGATGGCACTAAGGTGGATATTTGATAAACAATGGAGGCACGTTGGCCAAAAGGGAGAGGCACCAGGCCAGATAAATGAGGGAGGCGTGATGGCCAGATAATTGAAAGGGCACGGCGGCCAGGTAATTGACGAAGGCATGATGGCCTGATAAAAGAAGTGGCACATTGGCCAGATGATTAAGGATATGGGTAAAACATACAATCTGAGCCACCATGAAAGCAGTGTCGATACGCGTTAAGAAATCGTCTTTGTTGATAAAGGAATTGGTGGAAGGAAAAGATTTTGAAGCCTTGGAAAGATTGCAGCAGACACGGATTTTGTCCAGGAGGTTTGGGCCTTGGGGCTGGAAAGCGACCGTGAAGGGGGATGAAATGAATGGGCCCCACAGGATGGACTCGACCTTGGCTCGCAAAAAAGGACCTGATGTCCTCCCTGCACCGACCTCTTTGTTAATATATTTGTAGATAGCCTCGACAGAAGCTGGAGAGAACAACAGGTTTGGATGGATGACAGTCTGTTGGATCTCGGGGAAGGTCCCAAGGGGAAAGCCATAACGAAGTTGATGGACAAGCAATGGATAAGCAGATGAGAGATCGTGTTTAGCGAGGAGTCATTCGAAGGCATCAGCATCATAAGGGTAGATAATTTTGGAAAAAACTTCTGGAAGTGAATGTGCAGTTGGATTGAAAACAGGGCAACGAGCAATTTGGGATGAAAGGTCTGGATAGCAAAGCAATCGAGGGCGTGTCCACCAAGTACTCTCAAGAGGCAGGGCAGGAGCGGCAGGTGTATGAGAAAGCATGGTGGGAAGAGCTTCCGCACCAGGAGCAGACGTGGGCGTGACTGGTACTCTCACCATGGGAGCATCTGCCAGGGCCATGGATGTTGAAGGAAAGACATATCTGCTGCCCAGCGGGGGTGAGGACATCTTTGTCGCGAATCTGGGCCCAAGTAGGTCTGCCGTTGGAAAAGGTGGACGGCTTGGAGGCCCCATGATGCTTCATAACACTGTGTCCTCCTTCGGCGCATAAGAGGCAACAAGAAGGGAAGGATGTCTTCTTGTCACCTGGGAGAAAGGGCTAGGAAGGGTTGGACGATGGAGGGGAGGAGGAAGGAGGCTGGCGGGGGCGAGAAGCAGCCAGGAGCTGGTTCAATTTCTTGTCCAGGTCAGCCTTTGCGTCAAAGGCACTGCAAACCTCCCTGTAACGGAGGGGGTAGATCTGAGGGCTGAAGGGTTCAGGGAACAAATGGTAATCCAGGCGAAGATCCTTCTCGAGAACCTTCCATGCCTCATAATATTTCATGCGTCCCTCGCAGTGGGTGAAAAATTCGAAATGCCTCCGCAACCATGTAGCAAAATGACCTTCAGAGCCCTCGGCGTCGCGGGACTGCTGGAAAACAAAGTAGTTCTCCGCCGCTTCGCTCCATTCGCTGCAGGACATGGCAAGGTTGTCACCAAATTTTGCAATTAACTTCGGGATGTCGATGATGCAGACCGACGATGTAGCGGGTTCGGGCAAGGTGGGGTTCACTTTGATCTTTGGGAGTGCCGAGCCCATGTCTGAGATGTAACGAAGGTTGTCCCTCAAAAAAAAAAATTGAGCGGAATGGGAATGTGCGTCTCGGTGTGGTAGAGAACATGGTCAAAAATGACCTCCTGAATGATGCCGAGAGATCGCTCCACTGGTTCGCGGGTACCCAAGGTGCAGACACGCTTGTAATCGGCTGAATCGAGGGGATCGCCCTCGCGTTTCTTGGGAAGCTTGGAGAGGACAAGAAGGAGCAAGGCGCTGATTAGGTCCTTGAACTTCTCGAAGAAAGAGGAAACACAGAGCTGGTCGATCTCCTCAGGCTCGATGGTGAGGAGGGATACTGCTGGGGAGCCGTCTGTGGGATTGGCAGCCAGATCCATGAGGTGATCGATATGTTTTCGCTCGCGGGCAAGATTGGCCTGCTCTATCTCCTTGTTCAGAGTTGGTTTGTTGAACAATGACAGCATCTGGAAGGCCTAAATTCTCTCAGGAGAGGTGTGCATCCTGCGTTCGTGAAGGGGAGAGATCGGTAGGTCCAATGGGCCTGTTTGCGGAGAGAGAGTGGGTTGCTGGGGCACCTGCTCAGTCATTGTCGAAATAAAATATGTATATACAGAGAAGAAGTGAGAGACGAGAGCGAAAGAGGACAGAGAATCAAAAAAAGAGAGCAATGGCAGCGTTGACTGGCTGCCTTGAGAAAAGAGAGAATGAAAATAATCTACAAGAACACGCAAGCTTCCTCCCGTGTTTGGATGTGTATACTGTTGATGGCAGCCCATTCCGCTGCCCATATCTTATCCTCTGATAAGTATCCCTCGTGCCTCCGGAAACCTATTGTGGAACTTGGCAAAAAGTGAAGTCCAAAAGTCATAATTTTACGCTACCTTGACGATTGACGAATATTGTAAAGGCTTGTAAGAGGTCATGATGCAGAGGCGAGATTATGTGTCATTGTAATGGCCTTACGAAGTGACATCAAATGGACCCATCGCGAGCTATTGCGATCCAGTTACAATATTGTTCAAGATTGTGGGAACTGAATCTGCCAGCGAACTTCAAATCCTTTCAAACATTGTATTTTTCGAGTACAGACTCAACCCCAGTGAAAATCGGACCTGGATTTGATCTGACCGGATCAGG
Source organism: Entoloma clypeatum (assembly GCA_963565915.1). Lineage (NCBI taxonomy): Eukaryota > Fungi > Basidiomycota > Agaricomycetes > Agaricales > Entolomataceae > Entoloma > Entoloma clypeatum. Next base: position 4,289,474 of record OY751488.1, on the reverse strand, counting down.
CCAGAATGGGAATAGTCCGGTTAAATCTGGTCAGATCTGGTGAAACCTATAAAAACTGAAAGACCAGCTCTCACCAGATATTTTCAGGAAAGTTGCAGTATTAGCTGGCAAAATCTGAAATCACCCGACACCACCAGATACAACTTCACAAATTTCCAGGTTTATTTTTTATTTTTTGGTTGCTCAGTTGGTTTGTTTTGTTTGTATAGGATCAATAATTTGAAAATTTGATCTCATTGATTGTTATAGTAGTAATTTACAGTGACTCGAAATATACAATAATAATAACCAAAAACCGACTTCCCCTCCGAATAGTACTTGAAAAACCGTAAAACCATCACCATCGAATTAAATACCTATTCGCTATCTTCGCACCAGACTCGCGCGCATACCGCCTGGTCAAAAAGATGATACGGCTCAGAGGGACAATGATTGCCCCCCGAACAAAAGTCGTGACGACGCCCGCGGCATCGTCCCCATGTGTCCTCATTGACGCGCAACAATGCATGTCGAGGCCTCCAACAGGACGTGCTGGTCGTAGATTCTAGGCGTGCGCTGAGAAGTCGAACTGCCAGCAGTTCGACGGCGTTAGAGGAGTCAATGCCAGGACGAGATGAAGCTCACCCCCATCGACCGGCAGGGATACGGGGTCAACTCTGATGAGTGGGCCAATAGGAAAAGGAGAACCTAGAGGGACACACTTGTCCCTCAAACTTAATATTGTCAATAACAAGGGACGACGCCCATGGCGTCGTCCTCACTACAGGGTGAAGGTATCACGTACATTCTCAGACGAGCAGACGCGCATGTTGCGCGTCCCGAACTCTACCAGTACGCAGTGCTGGTCGTAGACGCTAGCCATGCATCACTGCGTCGAAACACCGGCACTTGGACGGCATTGGTAGACGAGGAAGTCGATGTGAGGCTCGAGCTGAAGCTCTCCCTCATCGACGCCTGGTGGAACGAGGTCGCCTCGAGGTAGTTGACCGACGACGAAATGGAGGGACAACATATGCCCCTCGACCAGAAGCCGTCAATCGACAACCAACGCCGGCAATTGGACAGCGTGGGGGATGTCGAAGCAACCGACGTGAGGTCGAGCCGAAGCTCTCCCTCGTCAATGTGTAAACGGAAGGGGTCGACTCGCAGTAGTCGACTGACAATGGAAAATGCACCCTAGAGGGACATAAGAGTCCCTCAAACGAAAAGTCGTCAGTGAATGTCAAAGGCACACATTGTGCCGTTCCCTGGTACCAACGAAGGTGCCACACACCTTCAAACACCCCGTGTGCACGTGTCCGAGCTTCCACCACAGTAATTACATCTTCCCCGCCCTCGACTGTCAAAGGGTGAGGCTGGGAGCAGTGGCGGCGGCAGCATTTCGGTGTCGTGGTGGTGGTGGTGTGATGTTCAATAAATTTGATCGGAGTTCGAATGGACTTCGACAAATTTCGCATTCGCTCAGAAGGCTGCATACGTCTAAAATTTGATTAATTTGATTCGTAATCCAGCCAAAACCGGCTGATTTCAGGAATTTTCTGATGCTTTCCTGATGGGGAAGGTGTCAGTCAGGGAAATCGGGTGTGATCCTGGTGGGATCAGATCAGACCAGATGATGCCGATTATTTCGGTTCCCTGCCAGGTTCGGTTTTGACTGGGACTCAACCTTGGGACGGTCCACAGGGAGGAAGATACTCGTGTCTGTTCTGGTCTGGTACAAGCGATGGCTCTGGCGTCAGTCTAACGTCTCGGAGGCAATGAGAAGCCAACTTTTAAACCGAACTGAGAGTTGACGACGACTCGAAACTCGCACCTGATGCACGGCAACTCGACACAAGAATCGAAGTTCCGAGTCCACGGACCATCCACGCGTCGCATTCCCATGCCGTTGTTATCCACTCGATTCCTCAGCCTTGTTAGAAGGGCGCGTTACGGGCACTCCATTTTCAACCGTTCATGCTAGTTTCCACCCGTGATATGTGATACCGGAGCGCCTCCAACCAATCCATCTGTTTGGGCCATACCAAACTAGCTGCACGTTTCTGTGGAAGTGGGGGACATCTTCTGACCCTGTTCGTAAAAAAAACGAACATGGGGAAGACTCTCCGTATTGTTGTTGTGAGTTTTCCGCTCAATTCGTCGCCCTTGTTGGAAGCACTTCTCCTTTCAACTGTCTATGCTAGGGCCCTCCCACGATACATGATACCGGATAGCCTCCAAGAAATTCACCCATTTGGGTCATACCAGACTGGCGCACGTCCCTGTGGAGGTAGAGGAGGTACCCTGTTTTTTTAATAATCAAGAACATGTTCTCTGCGTCTGTGCTTCGAAACGCCAACAAGTATAAGAAGGGGTGCAGTCCAGATCACAACCTAACCCCGTTCTAGCATTTCCTTCCGAACACTGCCTACGATGAAGTTGAATGTCTCCAAGCTCGCTTTCCTCGTCGCCTTGATTCAGCTCACCACAGCCTTGAATATAAAGGGTACCAAGTCCTGCAGTGAGCCAGTGATGTTTTTCAAAAGCACGCCCTAGATTCTGATCTATCCCTATCTTCAAGGTCAAAGTGGCGTTATCGCTGCTGGACTGTATTCACTTTCCGTCAATACATTGGTGAAAGATACCAAGGCGCCGTCAGGCATAGTCTGCGCTCAGGTCGATTCTCACAGCGGCAACGACATTGCGTGGTCGACCACTCGGTCCAACAAAGCTGGTAACGAACAAACCTACACAAACGTCGCTGTGCGAAATGGCAAATACTGGGAACTCTCCGATATCCGTTCCATTCAGGTAGGTCCCTTTCGTCCGTGCTTGACCCTCCTTCCTGATTTTGGGTGGTTATATATAGTCGTCATGGTCATGGTCTCAAGACTCTCAAGCGCCTTCCGTTGTCGCCACCATCATGTACCACTTTTTCGTTTCCAGAAGCTTTGACTCCATGAGCGACTCCATTCAGGTCAGGATCTGGCTTGGAAATCATAAAGCGGTTCCAACTTCAAGTGGAAAGCCAGTATTTGTGAAATCTCTTGCCAGTCACGATTGGTCAGTCCAGGGCAATAATCTCATTGAAGAATCCCGGTAATCGGATATAAATACAGGAACCTTCACAATGGAATGGATAGCAATGTAAACATCTTCACCTTCGTTCCTACCAGCGGAACTATCTCAACCTTCAAAGGCGATTTGCATGTGTTTTTTGACGTGAGCTATTTTTTCGCGGTGATAGAAGAGTTTCAGTGTTCAACCTCTACCCCAGTACTTGCTCTCGAACAACAAGTTCCCCAGCACTCATTACCTCACCTCGGTGCGCGCAGGCGTACAAGCCTCCTCGGGATATGCCAAAATCCAGACGTTGGTCATCATTTCATGCTCACATGGACGGATTGTGGACTGACGCTTGGTTATACTAGATCGTCCTTTAGCGTGGTCATCAATTAGGGGAAGAAGATATTGGTGTGCATGAGTCACAATAGAACAGTATATTTTTTCTTGGCCAATGAACGATTTGAAAAAAATGAAAGTCTGGGTTAATGTGGATGCAGTGAAGGACATCCTCGAAAGCAGGCTACAGCAATTTTTGGCACCTACATCACCGGAACATCACCGGAACCAGCGTCCATGGCCACTGTCCAGTCTCCAACAGGTTCGAGAATCTTTGCAGACAACCTTCGCATGAAGAGCTCTCCCAAAGTATTCTGTCCTATCGCGCCAGCTTTCACCCTCATCTAATTCACAATAGCATGGGCCAACACATGCCACATTCAGCTTCATTTAGCTGAGATAGACTGACAGATATGCAGATCCCCCGCGAGCTCTCGTGTAATCTCCATTATAATCTCGATCCTGTTTTTTGCCCGCCCGATGCAGTCCCTATGACGCCTTGGAGCGGGTAACTCTGGAGGAATCCCTTGCCGTTTTCGCGCCGCATCTCGAACATGGTAACGTCACCTGATAAGAGCCTGCATTTCTCTGCGTCAATCGCGGAGGCGCGGACGTGCCCCTTTATCAAGCTTCTCCATAACTTCCTAAATCATTTCAAGTTTCGTCCAGATCATCCTACAAGATCCAAACAAATGATTCCCTTCATTCTTATCTTCCCAGTGGACAAAACTCACTCAATCCTTGTTCTGCGAAAGCTGCAACACGGGGGGAGATCCGCTTATGAGTGTTCGGGAACCTTCTCCTGTTCCGTTCGGCCGGATGGCTTTGTGCCCATGCATCGCCGCAGATCGTTGAGATGACAGTGTGGGATGCTGGTATTCAATCAAGAGTGCACGAAGAAAGGGGACATTGAGGACAACATACGAATACATTTGCGAGCTTTTCAACGGCAACGCCATGGGAGAAGAAAATGAAGGCGCGGGCGTTTTGTGTCGCTGTAGTGTTATCCATAACCCTAATGAGATGTACCTTATTTTCAGGATTTAACAAGAGGAGGGATTTATTGGCGTACCTTTCTTTTAGTATGCTGTTCAAGTATTCGGCTGGTTTTCAGAACCTTTCCAAGTACCAATGATCAGAAGTTCGCATGAATGCTGATGCGGTGACCAAAAGTGGCTGCGTACCAAAAACCTTTCCGGTCTAAACCATTCGCGGGACTAGACGCAAGGCAAGGAGCCAAAGACCACTATAATTGTGGAGTCTGGAAATAATACTGTGATGGGGGAACGTAGATCCAAGCAGCAACGACATACAAAAGTTCGATGCCTCGGGTTCGTCACCGATAATTACGGCATCCCCAACGAACATACCCGAGCGACCCAACCCTCGCACAACGCTCGTAAACTTCAACATTGAGGGACCGGCATTGGCACGTGGAGGAAACACCTCCCCTGCTCCGATAGTGGTGAAGCAATTCGATGGCCTGGTCGACGGAGAAGAGACGATCATTACGATTGGCTAGTATAAGGTAATGATTGGCGGAGGAGCAGCTAAGTGCCGAGATCGAGGATGCGCAGCCAACGGCAATGTAAGTAGATGGAGGATATCGTAGCATGTTGACCTGTGGTAAATTAGTTGGTGGCAACAATATGAATGGGGCACGGGAACATACAAGACATCTGGATGAGAGCAGGGAGCAAGTGTACCGGTTCGCCGCCGTCTCGTTCATAGTAACCCTGCATGAGTTCTTTCCGTTGGCCTTGAGGCCCAGCGATGCAAAGACGGCGAGTGTGAATGTTGTCGCGGCCTCCTCCAACTAGCTCGTGGACGGCGGAGACCCTGAACCTCGAGAACGATCAGTCGATCTGACCCGCGGGAGAATGGTTCAGGGCCAAGGATGAGAAGTTGGACCTGCAGATTGGCGGCATCCACAGGTGGGGGCTCGAGCCGCTCGAGGCGCTGGGCCCGAATCAGGTGGGATTCGCTCCGCCAGCGAACTTCAAATCCTTTCGAACATCGTATTTTTCGAGGACAGACTCAACCTTGGGACGGTCCACAGGGAGGAAGATACTCGTGTCTGTTCTGGTCGGGTACAAGCGATGGCTCTGGCGTCAGTCTAACGTCTCGGAGGCAATGAGAAGCCAACTTTTAAACTGTTAAACCGAACTCAGAGTTGACGATGACTCGAAACTCGCACCTGATGCACGGCAACTCGACACAAGAATCGAAGTTCCGAGTCCACGGACCATCCACCGCGTCGCATTCCCATGCCGTTGTTATCCACTCGATTCCTCAGACTTGTTAGAAGGGCGCGTCACGGGCACTCCATTTTCAACCGTTCATGCTAGTTTCCACCCGTGACCGGAGCGCCTCCAACCAATCCATCTGTTTGGGCCATACCAAACTAGCTGCACGTTTCTGTGGAAGTGGGGGACATCTTCTGACCCTGTTCGTAAAAAAAAACGAACATGGCGAAGACTCTCCGTATTGTTGTTGTCAGTTTTCCGCTCAATTCGTCGCCCTTGTTGGAAGCACTTCTCCTTTCAACTGTCTATGCTAGGGCCCTCCCACTATACATGATACCGGATAGCCTCCAAGAAATTCACCCATTTGGGTCATACCAGACTGGCGCACGTCCCTGTGGAGGTAGAGGAGGTACCCTGTTTTTTTAATAATCAAAAACATCTTCCCACAAATTTTCTGGGCCCGCGCCTCGAAACACCAACAAGTACAAGAAAAGGTGCAGTTCAGGTCACAGCCTAACCCCGTTCTAGCATTTCCTTCCGAACACTGCCTACGATGAAGTTGACCGTCTCCCAGCTCGCTTTCCTCGTCGCCTTGATTCCGCTCACCGCAGCCTCCTCGCTTGTTGAGTTGGATGTAAGGGCTGCCAGCTGCCGTGAGCCAGTGATGTTTTTCAAGCACGCCCTAGATTCTGATCTATCCCTATCTTCAAGGTCAAAGTGACGTTATCGCTGCTGGACCGTATTCACTTTCCGTCAATTCATGGGTGCAACATAACACGTCGCCGTCAGGCATAGTCTGTGCTCAGGTCGATTCTCACAGCGGCAACGACATTGCGTGGTCGACCACTCGGTCCAACAAAGCTGGTACCGAACAAACCTACACAAACGTCGCTGTGCAAAATGACAGATACTGGAAACTCTCCAATATCAGTTCCATTCAAGTAAGTCCCTTTCATCCATGCTTGACCCTCCTTGCTGATTTTGGGTGATTATATAGTCGTCATGGTCATGGTCTGAAGACTCCCAAGCGCCTTCCGTTGTCGCCACTGTCACGTACCACCTGTTCGTTTCCTCGGCCCCTCACGCCGTTTACGCCGCCAGTGAGATCAAGATCTGGCTTGGAAATCATAAGGCGGTTCCAATCTCAAGTGGAAAGCCAGGACTTGTGAAATCTCTTGCCAGTCACGATTGGTCAGTCCAGGGCAATAATCTCATTGAAGAATCCCGGTAATCGGATATAAATACAGGAACCTTCACACTGGAATGGATGGCAATGTAAACATCTTCACCTTCGTTCCTACCAGCGGGACTATCTCAACCTTCAAAGGCGATTTGCATGTGTTTCTTGCAGTGAGCTATTTTTTTGTGGTGATAGAAGAGTTTCAGTGTTCAACCTCTACCCCAGTACTTGCTCTCGAACAAAAAGTTCCCCAGCACTCATTACCTCACCTACGTGCGCGCAGGCGCACAAGCCTCCTCGGGATATGCCAAAATCCAGACGTTGGTCATCATTTCATGCTCACATGGACGGGATTGTGGACTGACGCTTGGTTATACTAGATCGTCCTTTAGCGCGGTCATCAACGGATGAAGATATTGGTTTCTAGCATGAGTCACAATAGAACGGTATATATTTTCTTGGCCAATGAATCATTTGAAAAAAAAGAAAGTCTGGGTTACTGTGGATGCAGTGGGGGGCGTCGTCGAAAGCTGCAATCCTTCGCATCTACATCACCGGAACATCACTGGAACCAGCGCAAATCCTTCTCTTCCACTAACCACCACCATCGAGGCTTACACGTGCTGCCTCTCGACACGTTTTGCAACGATTCTGCTGGTTGCATTGGGAAAAACATAAAATGTAAATATAACTGTATTGCACTGAATTATCCGAACTTTGGTATACTGTAGTATTACGACCATAGATTCATGCCATGTTACGCGTTATGCAATAGGTTCACCGGGACGGGGTTCACAAGCCCGCATCACGCGTTACGGTCAGAAATTCATTTGTCAATTTGTGCTCCTGAAGGCTTCAAAAATTCCACCCTGTCACCATTCAAATAAAAAATAGCATCAAGAGTCTATGTTACTTTTGGAATATATTCATGGAGGTATGTTATGCGTTATGGGGGTCATATAGGTTCAGTTCACGATCCTGTGTTACACGTTATGTGAACCTACGGTCGTAATACTACAGTAATATGACAAATTGCACCAATTATGTCAAACCGGCCAATTTAACTCTTGGGTTCGGATAATCAAGACATACTTGCATAAGCATCAGCAAATCAGACCTGTGCTACATAGCGCTGCATAGTGCTACATAGCACCATAGTGCCGTAGCATACATTGCCAAGTGTGTAGCACTCCATAGCATCAGTGCTTGGCTATGTAGCACTCCATAGCATCAGGGCTTGGCTATGTAGCATTCCATAGCATCAGGGCTGGCTATGTAGTGCTATGTACCATCAGTGTTTCATTATGTAGCATACCATTGAAACTGTGAAGCACTCCATAGACTCCACTATAACCACCCACGATTTTCGGCTGCTATTGAAGAGAATTTTTTTAAACAAATTTATTGTAGGATACATAATCAAACAATTAACAACCTATGATATACACCTGTCTTGTCTGGCCTCCCATCCATCCTGGCTCACCTGAGTCCCCGCACGTCTCGCCTGTCATGTCCCCACACATCCCTTGCCCGTGCATCGTCTTGTGTCCAGCCCGACATGCCCCCCCGTACGCAGGTGCCTGTTGTGTCCTTCAGCTCTCATGCATCCTCATCCCATATGCCCCTCGCCTGCGCATTGTGCAATGGTGCATCCCACCTGTGTTTGTGTGTGCCCTGTGTCCCATGTTGTTTCTCGTGTGTGCCGTTCCTGCATGTCTCCCGCTGTTCCTGTGCATCTCCCGCTGTTCCTTGCATCTCCCACTGTTCCTGCATGTCTCTAGCCATTTCTGTGTGGCTCCCGCTGTTCCTGCATGTCTCCCGCCATTTCTCATGTGTCCTGTCCCGTTCGTCGCAGGTCTCCTGCCATTCTCAGGTGCCATTGCTCGCGCGCCTCCCGCTGTTTCTCATGTGGTTCATCAGTGGTCTGCCCCAATATGGATGACGCTTACCTATACAGGGCCTCTGTGGCCCTTGTGTGAATGGAGGAGTCATTGATGGAGGGGGAGGGAGGGATGGAGGAGGGAGTGGAGGGAGGAGGAGGGAGTGGAGGGAGGGAGGTGATGGGGGGAAGGCAAGAACTTTGACGTGGTGAGGCTTGGCTCTTGGTCTATACTCGGCAGGTTCCAGGCCCAGGCACCCAAGATGAAATGTGAGAACTTGCTGATCTTGGCAATGCCTGAAAGTCAAAAAATATTCCAAGTCCCATATCGTCTTCTTGCCTCCCCCCATCACCTCCCTCCACTCCCTCCTCCTCCATTCCTCCCTCCCTCCCCCTCTGTCAATGCCCCTCCTTTATTCACACAAGGGCCATGGAGGCCTCATATACAGTGCCTCACAAAACTGATTCAATGTTTGTTGCTTTTTGAATACCTTCAAGATAACTCTGCAAAGAATACCAATTGAATTAAACCTTTGGTATATAATTGAAAGCCCTACTTCAGGGCTTTCAGAATATAAAGGAATCATATGATTTAGATCAGAATCCATGGAGATATGATTAAATTAAATCAGCAACTCATTGAATCAGTTTTGTGAGTACCTATGGCAATTATCAGAATCAAATGCTTCACTGGTTGTATGGTAACCAGTTGTCATGACTTACTGATGGAACTTGAATAGAACCCTGATGGGTCGTCAAGGAAAGTTGTATAAGAAGAATCCAACCTCAACAGCCTCCATAATTAATCATGTGCCCTATCTTCTCTTCCCACAAGGAAAACATTCTTTCTCTGGCCTCCAATGGTCACTCCACTCGTCATATTGCCTCTAACCTGGGTGTCAGCCAACCAACGGTCTCCAGAGTGCTTCAGAATCTTCTTCCTCATCGCAATCTCTCTTCTGGTGGTCGTCCATCCAAGCTTTCTCCCACCAACACACGAAACATACTTTCACAAATCACCTCAGGGAGAGCCTCCAATGCTGTGCAGGCTACCAAACACATCAACACTGTCATCTCCAATCCTGTCTCCCCAGAAACTGTGAGAAGGGTTCTCAGAAAACATGAATTCAAGGCTGTAACAAAGAAGAAAAGACCTTTCTTAAAGGCCATATATCGGAAGAGGCGGTTGGCATTTGCTATGAAGCACAGGGAATGGACAGTGGAGGACTGGAAGAGGGTCATTTGGTCAGATGAGACCCAAATCAACAGGTTTGGGTCAGATGGCAAGGAATGGGTCTGGAAAAAGAAGGGTGAGGGGCTTATTGAAAGAGAGGTTCAGGGCACAGTCAAGTTTGGGGGAGGAAATATTATGGTTTGGGGTTGTATGGGTTGGGAAGGTGTGGGGAGACTTGCAGAGGTTGAGGGGAGGATGGATGCTGATCAGTATGTGTCCATTTTGGAGGACAATTTGCTGCCCAGCATGGAGGAGAGTGGAATCTCTGAAGAGGAGATCATTTTTCAGCAGGACAATGACCCCAAGCACATCTCCAAGAAGGCCAAAAAATGGATGGACAGCAAGAATATTGCTCTGCTGGATTGGCCTGCACAGTCCCCAGACCTCAATCCTATTGAACACCTCTGGGTTCATATTAAAAGGAAGTTGAATGAATATCCAAGGGAGTCTGGGAGATTTGGGACAGAGCAGCAGAGGTGTGGAATAATATAGAGCCAGAAGTGTGTCAAAACCTGATAGAAAGTATGCCAAGAAGGGTAGAGACAGTAATCAAAGCTAAGGGGGGTAATACCAAGTACTAAAGTATAAAATACTGTATTTATTGTACATACTCACAAAACTGATTCAATGGGTCCCTGGAGTAATTTGATCATATATTGATCATTCTTTATGGGAATTACATAATTATTGCAGATTCCGAGAGTCCTGAAGCAGGGCTTTTAACCAGGTACCAATACCTTCTTTTGATTGACATTATTTGCAAAGTTATTTTGAAGGTATTCACAAAGTAGCAAACATTGAATCAGTTTTGTGAGGCACTGTATACCCGAAGAAGATACAGACAACGAAGACATCATTGTCTTACCAGATGACATCTTCATCAAGACAGTGGACCTTGAGCTACAAGGAGATATTCTAAAAGCAACTGAGAATGATGAACTCTTCTCAAAAGCCATCCCACCCTAAAAGGAACTCCACCAATTAAATCCCATTTATCAGAATGGAGAACAGAAGACAGAATATTATTCTTCCGCGACAGATGTTACGTACCGCCAGATGAGACTCTGCGCCGGGAAATAACAAAACAATACCATGACTCCCTACCAAGTGGACATCCGGGACACCTAAAAACCTTGGAGTTGGTCAGACAAAACTATTGGTGGCCAGGAATGTATGTGTTTGTCAAGAATTATGTTGGAGGATGTGCAACCTGCCAACAAATGAAAGTCAACACACACCCCACGAACCCTGGATTAACGCTGATCAAAGCACAAAAAGATGCTAGACCATTCTCACAGACCACGATCGACTTCATCACGGACCTGCCCGAGAGCAACAGATTTGACAGTATCATGGTCATAGTAGACCATGGTTCTATGAAGGGGGTAATTCCCATCCCTTGTACCAAAACCACCGACACGACTAGTGTTTCGAGGTCCAGTTTACCTTCGTCAATTTCAGACTGAGACCGGACGGGACTGAACCGGTGAGAGACTGGACCGCTGGTCTCGGTCTTTAAGGTTTGGAATCACGGCCGGTCCTTGGTTCACTTGAAACTTTAGAGTTTGAAAGACCGGCCAAAGACTGGTTCCGACTGGTTTAAACCAGTGTTTTCCACGGAACGATCTGAGGAACTGAAATGGATGTCCCGAAATGGCAAGTACAAAATTTGTGCCACAAGAAAGACTTGAACTCTGAACTTCTATAGTACAAAAGATTCTTTCAACAACACTTAACCAACTGAGCCACAAGACCATTATATTTTATTGCTCACACTCTACTTATATCCCATTTTCCCACTTGCTAAATAAGCACAACCTTGTGGTTTTTGACAAAAGGCATGTGCATGTGCTCCCTCCTGCCTCAATTACAAGTAGACAGGTTATAAATATATTCTATAAATATATTCTAAACTTTTCACCATCTGTGCCCCTCATTGTGGAGTCAGCAATGGGTGGATGCGTCAGTTCGACTTTGGATGATGTGCAACACGCACGCATCAAACATGTCAAATACATGTAAACAAACCTGAAAAAACATCACACATCTGCTTATTATATCTACACAGGAACAAGTAAGGGCTTCTACTATATTGATTAGGTAGGGGGACCTTCTATATCATCAAGTATGTATTTATTTCATCAAATTAGGCCACGGATTGTAAGTTATAGAGGTGTGATGCTGATGACCAAATAAAAGTAAACAATATGCAAAATGCATTGCGTGGGTGCGCGTGGCCCCTTCCTCATGGACTAATAATAGTTTGCAGTGATAGAATTATATATTGGATATATATTCACCTTCTGAAACACCTTGAATAATTTTTAGAAGTCAAAGTAAGATAGAAATAATGAAATGTGCAGATTTCAGAAAAAGTGTTATATCTCCCTAATAAATGAACCAAATTTGAAAAACAAAGGTGCTGGGAGTTCCCCTAAATGTAGGGAATCCAAAGCTGAAATAAAAAAATTTGACAAATTTTCGACTTATTTTACTCATATTCACCTTATTCAGACTTTGAAATTCATTTGAATACTCTGAGGAGGTTCAGATACAATGTTTCCATAGTATATATACAGTACATGTAGAATAAAGTGCTTGTGGAAAGGAGGAAGTAAGAAAATGATGTTTTTTGTGTTTGAAGAAAGCCATGATGCACTATTCATCACGATTTACAGGGTGTTTTGATACATCATTTTGAAGTACAGACTTTCTACCATGCTTAGCTCATGTATCTAACTGTAAATATACTTATTATGAGTTTCTACATATCTCTACATAAGGTAAGGACTATTCTTGGGACTCATGGTGCCATGGTTTGGGCATTGAGGCTGCAAGTTTCAAGGACACATTGCTCGGCATTGACTGCCGAGCATGCGCGGCAATTGCCAAAAGTCGAACCATATATTTGACGGCCAGCAAAACATTCCCACACTTTTTGTTTGTCCCCACCTCCACTACACCTGGCCACAACTGCTGCCCAACTGCCACCACTCGTGCCCAATGCCCCCTACTCCCGCTCAACCGCCCCCTTGCATCCTCAACAGCCACTTCTTGCCGCCCAACAGCCGCTACTCCCGCCCAACGACTTCTCGTGTGCCCAACAGCCCCCTCTAGCGCCCAATGGCCCCCTCTAGCGCCCAATGGCCTCCACTTGCCGCCCAATGGCTGCCACTCCCACCCAATGACCCCTCACGTGCCCAATGGCCTCTACTCCCACCCAACGCCATCAAGTCGCGCCCCACCGCCCCCTCGCATGTCCAACGGCTGCCACTCGCCTTGACTCGCGCGCAATGGCATCCAATTGTGCCCAAGAGCATGTACGGCCGGGCTGAGCCCATGGAGGAGCAATTGAGGGAGTATGACATGTGCACGCAGCATCTGGCTGTGTGCACATGTCCTTATTGTTATGTACCTTGTAATATATTGCTTTAAACCAGTCTGAACCGGCTCAGTCTCAACTCTAAGAGATAATGTGGACCGTGTTGAACATATCGCCAGATATGTCGCACCATGTGCTTGTCACAGAAAGTGACTATAAGTCACTATTACCATATATGTGAGTTTATGGTATAACCACGGACGCATGACTTGTTTATGTATTGTTTGTACAATGGTCCGTGCGCATATTGGATTAGTATAAATACCCATGTATTTAGTACGATAAATCCTAACTTCTTGAACACCCCAGTTCTTTGAGTTAACTAACAAGCTAGTATAGCTTCTAGATTCCCTTTAGTTACTCTTAACCAGGTTAGTTGAGCTTCCACTATGCCTTCGTACCGCTACGTCTTGAGCGCCCTTTGGGCTGCCTACGTCAGATACATCATTAGGTTATGGGCCCCGGCCCTAGCGCCGCATGCTCTAAGCATCTTAGCTTTTGCGCTACTATTGGCAGCATCCGCTTTGTATGCTAGCCTGGAGACTGGTTTCCTCAGTATCGAATACATCGAGCTCGACGGTTCCCTCAACGGTGAACCTCGCAGCATTCGAGGTATTGAATGTACCTTTCAGTGGGCCATTCTTGATCGATTACTTGAGAGAATCCCTGTTACAATGATCGTATCATGAGAGCAAGTCCATATGGTGCCAACGGCACAGGGCTCAGTCCCTTCAGGTCTTGATGACAATGGACGCATCGTTGCACGATGCGGGGTGTGTCGACAACTTGTTGTTGACAGTCAGCATTGCCCAAGGCATTGCATAGACAACACCACCTTTGACTACTCGTGTACTACGTGTGATGAAGGATCAGCCAGGACCCGAGTTCTAAACCGCAGACGGCGTAATCGCCGTACTGAGGTACCTGTTGCGGTACCTACCCAAGATGGAGATCCCACGGATCCTCCGCCCGTGTATGTTGATGATGGGACCATCCCTGAAGCACACGGGGCACCTCCTCTTTCGCCTCCGGCCCGACAAATTCGGTTGCCAGATAATGACCCCTTAATTGAGGCAGCGAACAGAGCGAATGAAGTCATGCTCCCTATTCAGGGAGGATCTTGCACCTGTGGGCAACACAGCACTCAGGGCGCACATGACGATTGGGTAGAACTAGTAATGGCATTTCATATGCTACCACTAGACCAAACAGAGAATGAAGAATGATGATCGACAAGGCAGCTCGTCTATTTATTTTCTGATGCGCTTTTTCGATATTTCATATGCTGATTCTATTTATGTTTCACAGCATCATCATGTCTTCAAACTCAAAACTCGACCTTGCTTCCTCCGTTCCCAAGCTCACCACCACCAACTTCTCCATCTATCAGGAGAAGATGAGCGCCTACCTAAAGGCTGCTAAAGTGTGGAGGATCGTCACCGGCGATAAGAAAATCCCGGTTGACCCTAAAGAGACAGACTTCCAAGACAAGTTAAACACTTGGCATGAGCAGGACGATCAGGCCCAAGGCCTAATCCAGATGTCCATTTCGGACTCTCTCGTCCATCACATCAAGGGAGCTAAAACCTCCAAGGAGATGTGGGACCTGATCGCCACTAAACTGTCCACGGTCGGCCCGTCCACCGTCTTTGCTGATTTCCAGCAACTCCTCCGCACCTCTCTTTCTCCCGCCGATCCTTTATCTGGCATCAATAAGATGCAGACCCTATTTCAGCGACTCGAGCACAACCACATAGACATCCCCAAGTTTGTCCGGATCATGATGATCCTGAATGGACTACCTCAAGGCTATGATGGTCTAGTACACAGCATCCTCTTTGATGCAGTGCACTATGTGGCGCCTGGCGGCAATCAGTCCACAGTACTCGAAATCGGGAAGGTAATCGAGCAAATACGCTCGGAATACTTCCGTAAAAACCCGCACGCTCCACAGTCCCAAGGAAGCGCTCACGCGAATAAGATCTCTGCGGTAAAACGCGCTCGTCCCAACCCCCCGAAGTACCAGCCTCGCACTGGACCCTCTCAGGGATCTTTGGAAGGACCGGCTGCTAACCAGCAGCATTCGCATCAGCACTCCAAGCCCTGGAAAGGCAAGGGACGTGGAACTTCCGCCGGGAAGACCAAGGGCAAAGGACCCTGGAAAGGTAAAGAGAAGGCGCATTTTGCCTCCTCTGCCATGGATAGCGCCCCTGATGGGCAGCTTCCAATCCAGACCTTACCCAACACGGTCATTTACGGAAATGGGTCTATCTTCACTCCGCACCCCTCATCATCCACCGATTGGAGGATAAGGAACAACCAATCACTTGCGATTGGTAATATTCCTGGCCCAGGCCCTTTCACGGACCTGGATGGAGCGCGCACACTAGCTAACAGCATTGGTGTCCCTCCAACAGCTCAGAATCTAACTCGCCTCGTCGAGGTCCCTGCACTTCAACGTAATGAAGCTGCAACGTCAAGGCCGCTCTCAGCGCCTCCGACAATGGACCCCCGGAATCACCGCATTCCAGTTTTCGAAGAAACGCCGAGTAGAATCAGCTGGGCCGATGAGATGGAGACAGAAGACATAGCCCCCACCATAAGGGGCTATTACGATGAAGGATACGTCAACGACTATATGGAGTATGAAGTTTCCCGTGGTGATGGAAACAACGACGACATGGGGTATGTTTCACATTCAACAGCATGTACAATGCAGTTAACAAATACTTCACAGAAGCCTCTTTGGAGACGAGTGAATGGACGGCGGTCCAATGTATTTTTATCACCTGCTGTACACGCGCTTGTAGCGCAAATAAATTCTCATTATGTGAATTGTGCTGAATGTAAGAAACAGAATCAATCCAATTGGATTCTTGATTCAGGTGCATCATTGCACTTTACTTATGATATCAATGATTTCATTGAGTATACCCCACTAAAAGATCGTCAATCTGTGCAAATTGCACAGAAAGGTCACACTATTCAGATCCTTGGACAAGGAACGGTGTTGATTAATCACACCATCAAGAAAAACGGGCGAGAACAAAATAAAATAACTCGTCTATCACCCGTTTATTATATACCAGATTTAGACGTTCGTCTTTTATCTGTAGGCGAGATCCTTAAACAAGGAAATGAAATTAGCGGACGATTTGGTTCGATCACGCTAAAGACCAATTCAGGTCTTCCTTTGTTTATGTGTTATCCTCATAAGGCAAATGAATCGATTTATTGGCTAAACGCCACGATCATTAAAGAGGAACGAATACACTTGGTTAGTCTTAGTGTCTCACAATCTGTTGATTATGACACCTGGCACAAGCAATTCGGACACCCTTCACATGAAGTACTACGACATGCTTCTAAACATGTCAAAGGTTTCAATGGAGTGGACAAACCGTCCACTGAGCGACCCTGCAAAGGATGCGCTCTTGGAAAGATGCCTTCAAAATCTTTCCCACCATCTCAGACACGCGCTAAAGCACCTCTTGAGCTAATCCATTCGGATTTAAAGCAATTCAAGAAGGCGACTTATAGCAAATATAATTATTATATCAGCTTTGTTGATGACTACACATCACACGCCTGGATCTCTTTATTGAGACTAAAATCCGATGCACACTCTGCACTTCGTGATTTTAATGCCATGGTTAAAAACCAATTCAATACGACAATTAAAACTTGGCGTTTTGATGGCGGCGGTGAGTTTGTCCCTTTCCAAGCAGATATGCATGAGATGGGAATCCAGGGTGAAGTTACTGTGCCGCACCAGCCACAACAAAACGGTCGAGCGGAACGTTTTAACAGAACTTTAATGGATAAAGCACTTGCTATGTTGCATGATGCTTGCCTACCCGAAATATGGATTCAATTTGCGGTAGAACATGCACTTCACTTGTATAACCGAACTCCATTGAAAAGACATGGATGGCTTACTCCGTATGAGTCCCTTAAAAAGGAAAAGCCTGATGTGTCGAACCTACACGTTTTTGGATGTGGTGCTTATGTCTTTCTTCCAAAAGAAATTCGTACTACCACCGCTAAATCCGAGCTGATGATCTTCATCGGATTTAAAACTGGAACTAAAGGTTACCGGTTTATGTGGATCCCAAACAACGTAGTCTTCATAGGTGTCACAGCAATGTTCGATGAACAGCTGTTCCCAAAATGTTCTACAATGAACAAAATACCTTCGATAACACAATACCATGATCCAACATCAGGCGATATGGGAAACGATGATGTAAATGGACATGATGGCCCGTCTGATTTACCAACCGACAATTTCCATTCGGAAGACAATGATACACATGGTCCTGGCGGTTCACATTACCCGTCTAATCCAGGAACCCATGATGACAATCATAACCTCCCTGATACAAATAGCGACCAAACTGGTCAGCTTCCCGAAGGTTCCAGTCAGACTCCTGATGGAACAAACAGACAGGACACCGCTGAGAATCAGCAGTGGGTTCCCCGGACTCGCAATCCAGGGAAACGTGTGCGCATAGATGCACCAAACGATGATCGTACCTTACCAGGCGATTATCGTCCACAGACTGATCGTCCTCGTCGTACTCGGGTTATACCCCAGCGTCCTGGAAATGTTTACGGGAATGACCCGGCTGAGGCCTTGCGTCAAAATCAGCGTGATTGGAGCAGAACCGTTCAGGAGGATTCACGGCGATATGCCTATAATCCCCGATCGGAGACCAGACCCCAGCAATCTGGCGCTGTTCCATCAACTAGCTCCGCTGATCCTCAGATGTATCAGAACAATTCCAATCCGAATTCGGATATAGATATGGAGGAATTACTCTATATTAGGGAAGGGGGAGGACAGTCACAAATGCTTGCACACTTGCTATCTAAAGCAATCCCTGCATATGACGAAATTCCACAAGACCCAAAGTCTTGGCAAATGAAGGACATAAATAAGCTACCTGAAAAGGAAAAGCTTGAATGGAAAGCAGCATGCCGTGAGGAACTAGAAGCCCTCCGGAAGCGCAATGTCTTTAAGTTGGTTGACCTACCTAAAGGTCGTAAAACCATCAGAAATCGATGGGTATTCGACGTCAAAACTGACGGACGAAAGAAGGCACGACTCGTTGCCAAGGGTTTCTCACAGATCGAGGGTATCGATTTTGATGAGATCTTCTCACCTGTGATACGTTTCGAGACTATCCGAATCCTCTTCGCCGTAGCTGCGCTTGAAGGATGGGTGATTGAAGGAGTAGATGTCAAATCAGCTTTTCTCTATGGAGAGCTCAATGAAGAAATCTATATGAATCAACCCGAAGGCTTTGTTGTCAAAGGCCAAGAACGGAAGGTCATCCGTTTATTAAAAGCACTCTATGGCCTAAAACAGGCGGCAAGAGCATGGTGGATCGCGCTCAATGCATCAATGGAGAAGCTAGGTTTTACTCGATGTAGAACTGACTCAGGCGTCTTTGTTTACCACAACAAACAATCAGGTGATTTAATAATCGCTTTGATCTATGTTGATGACGGCCTGTTCATGGGATCAAACCCAGATCTTGTTCGCAAGATAAAATCTGACTTTAAAAATAAATGGGAAAGTCGTGATCTTGGTATTGCTAAAGAATTCTTGTGTATGAGAATACGGCAAGATTCAGAAAAGCAGATCGTAACAATCGATCAGTCAGAATACCTGAAGAAGATCATTAAGCGCTTTGGCTTAGAAAATGCAAAGGCTGCTGACACTCCACTCCCAAAGGGTTATTACCCTGCACCAAATGAGGGGGAGGTGGATCCCACACTCAAAACAAGGTACCAAATGATCATTGGATCGTTGTTGTACTTGTCCATTGGAATGAGACCGGACATTGCTTTTGCAGTTGCAAAAATGTCACAAATGTCTGCAAACCCTTCCAAAGAGCATGAGAAATACGCTCTGCGGATTATCAGATATCTTGTCGGTACTCAAGACTATTCTATAATATATGATGGTCGATCCAAAGCTTCCTTTGAAGCATGGACAGATTCAGACTGGGTGTCAGACCCATCTGATAGAAAATCCCAATCGGGATATTTCCTTAAGCTTGCAGGATGACTTGTTCTTTGGAAAAGTCGCAAGCAAAAGACAGTGGCACATTCGTCCACTGAGGCGGAAATGGTTGCTGCCAGTGAATGTTCGCGGGAGTGCGAATGGGTTACCCATCTCTTCAAAGAGCTTGGACTACAGGACATTACCAAAATGCCATTCCATGTAGATAACCAAGGCGCGATTTTCAATGTGCAAAACCCAGTCACTGAAGGCAGAACCAAACATATAGCAATCCATCACTTTGCTATACGCGATAGAGTTCAAGATGGATTGATCGAACCACGGTTCGTTCCGGGAACTGAGAATCCGGCTGATATGTTTACCAAGCCACTTGGTCGCCAGGAATTTGAGAAATTCCGTGCTCTACTCCGGATGGAGTTTAAAGAGCCTTATACTCCACTTACGAAACCTACCCGGGATTCTAAGTGAGGGGGAGTGTTGAACATATCGCCAGATATGTCGCACCATGTGCTTGTCACAGAAAGTGACTATAAGTCACTATTACCATATATGTGAGTTTATGGTATAACCACGGACGCATGACTTGTTTATGTATTGTTTGTACAATGGTCCGTGTGCATATTGGATTAGTATAAATACCCATGTATTTAGTACGATAAATCCTAACTTCTTGAACACCCCAGTTCTTTGAGTTAACTAACAAGCTAGTATAGCTTCTAGATTTCCTTTAGTTACTCTTAACCAGGTTAGTTGAGCTTCCACTATGCCTTCGTACCGCTACGTCTTGAGCGCCCTTTGGGCTGCCTACGTCGGTTACATCGTTAGACCGATGCATCAGTCTTGCATCGGTCCGGTTCGGTTTTTGGATAATCTTCTGAACCGGAAATTCGGTCTCAGTCTCAGTCTCTCTATTTTGAGGGTCAAAAACCGGACCGAATCGGACCTTTAAACACTAGACACAACAACTCCGCCTCCACGGGTACTGTTCTGACAAAAAGGCGGTCTCCCTCCTCAAACTCATCCTCTTCCTCATCGTCTTCTGCTAACTCCTCCGCTTCCTCTCCTTCTGTGACATCCTCCACCCATGGGCCATGTGGAGCCTCCTCCTCTAGACCGGACGTCGGAGTGGAACCCATCCAACAGGCTCGGATGCGGACTTGTTCAAACTTCTGCTCCTTCCGCTCTTGGGCTGCCTCTTGGTGGCATGTCCGGCATTGTGCAGGACACCGGCTCATCTTCACTTCCCCTGATGTCCAATCTACCTCGGGATTGTGTTCTTTGAGCCAAGTGAAGCCTAGCACAATTTCTTGTTTTCCCAAACTTGTGACTGCAAGCTGGGTCCGTTCCGAGTGATCCCGATAGCGGAGCACTACATCCAACACCTCTGTTATTGCTCTGTGATCCGCAAAGCGTGCTGCATGTCCACTCTTCATGAAAGATAAAGCCCAATAAATTTTAGTGTGGTCGTCTGCGAACTGTTCTGGAGCCAGCCCCATAAACAATTCACAGGAGTTTAGAAAGGTCCAGCCATTTGCGCGCAATCCATCGAAGTCCGACGGATTGGCAGGTTTTGCTCGACGCATGCCCGGATTGGCCAGAGCGAGTGGAGCGGGTATAATAGCAGGTGCGGGAGCAGGTGGGATAGGTGGCGGAGCTGGGGCAGGAATTGTGTTGAAGGCAAGGAGGAGTTGGTCAAGTTGAGTCGTCATATCAGCGAGAGTTTGACGTTGTTCCTGGAACTTGTGCTCGAGCTGTTCAAGGCGATTGGGGTCGTCCATTACTATGTGCGGAGCAGAATCACCAGTTATGGAGAGGTAATAACTGGAAGAGGTGTGAGATGTATCAGAGTTGGACGCGGACGAAGCTGCTCCGAAGCGTGGAATCGTGACAACAATGCAATCGGACCCGGTCCAATTAGAAGAGAACTTTCTACTGTAAGGGTGACCTTACAATCCAAGACTCAAACTCAGATACTTGCAAGGGAGATCCGAAGTTTAGATTGAGCAGTCTGATAAGTAATACAACACACACCTTGCAAGGGAGATCCAAAGAGAAAGTTCTAAGGATTCCCCTGCAAGCTAGCGAGATAAATAGTAAAATGAGATATGAAATAAGAGATAAAACAAGACGCATGAATGATGAGCAATGATTGGGAGTAGGGATGGGGGATGAATGGAAACAAGATGAATGATAGTACCTGTGATCTGATGTGCGGAGTAGCAGATGGGGGCGGAGTTGTCGGATGTGGAGAGGTGGATAAGATGTCGGAGGCAGCGGATATGATCGGAGGATGTTGGAGATGGTGGAATAGAAAGGAAAGGAAGAAAGGAAAGGAAAGGTGAAAAGTGAAAGTGGTTGCCCTTACACCTGCCTGATGGCAGACAAAGCACAACCCTTTTTTAAAGTGGTCATCTCTTTCTTCGGCAGTCAGCCGGTCAATGTCCATGGCGTTTGGGTCTGGGGCGAAGTGCGTGTTTCGGGGTGCAGGGTTATAATTAACCTTGAACTTCTTCTTTCCCCCATCGGGTCTAAGCCTTTGAGAGACTGCCTTGGCTCTTCTCCACTGGTTGTCCAATCTGGACGCTGTGGTGTACCATTCATCAATTGTTCCTGGGACCTTGTCAAGGCCTAAGATCTTGTCTCGGAGCGTGTGTGGCAACACCTCCATGAAGTAATCCTTGAGAGATCGCTCCTCTGTGATTAAACTCTCTGCAACCCATAGTTTGAATTTTTCTACGAATTCGTCGGCTGTCATGCCCTCCATCTTCTGCGTTTTCATTATAGTCAACACGTCTCTTTCTTTGTCAACTGGGGAAAATGACTTCCTCAGTTTCTCGATAAAGTCCGTGTATTTTGGGTAGGTGGGTACTCCAGCGGTGGTGATGTCTCTGTACCAAGACTCCTTCCATGGCCTGGCAGTTCCTCCTTTCATGTATGAGACAGTGAAGAGAATTTTCTTCTTGTCAGAGTTGTAGATGTCATCGTTCATTTCCAAATATAAGTTCGCGTTGAACAAAAATTCTGACAGTTTTCTTCTGTCTCCATTGAAGATTGCCGGCAGGCTGATCTTGATCTCTTTTTCTGAGGTTCTTGCCTGAGAAGTCATTTCTACAGGTGCTAGTTTAACTGGGGTGTCTGGGGTCTTTGGTCTGGGTGCAGCAACAGCAACAGCTGGCGGTGGTGGAATTTGTCTTGGGGAGAGGTAAGAGGGTGATGTGGGGTTGACTGGTACGAAAGAGGAGGTTACTCTTCTGTACGGTGTCGGCGGTTGTCGTGGTGTGATGGGTGCATCAACAAACTCCTGTTCATCTTCTGAGTCTGACGAGACTCCAAAGGTTGATTGTCGGGGAGGAATCTTTGCATCTAAAACCGCAGTGGGTTGATGATGTAGATCAGCTTGACCTTTTGTTACAGCGATAGCCTACAACAACAAGTCCAAGGATCAGATCATGTGGGTTCGAACTGGTTTTCACAACAAGTCCCTCAGTAGGTCAACTTGGTCAATCAGCGAGTTCCTCAAGAGGATGACTCGGTTTGATGTAGCAGTGCTAAGTCCTCGCAAGGCACTTAGTTTGAGAATGTTCCAGATAAGCCAAGTAAGTGTTAATTGCCTAGGTCAAGCTAAGGACCTCTACTCTAATGTTACAAATCTTATATACATTATCCTATGGCTATAAATAAGTAGGTGCTGTGCAGGAGCTAAATAAGCCATTGGTTAGATAGATGTTTCAAGGGGGCTGTGGCATACGAGTCAGAGATAAGGCCTCAAGGCCATGAGTCAGAGATAACAAGTGAAAATGTATCTAAAAGGGGAATAGTCCGAGTCTGTATGAGTCATAGCGCTGATAGAGGGGACACATGTCCCAGGGTCATCAGAGTTAAGTGAAACAGGGTTTGATAAGGATTGAGGGTTGAGGGGTCATGTGAAGGCACATAGGAAGAGGGTGAAAAAGTGTAACAATCAGCGAGCTCATCAAGGGCAGCACAGACCTGAACAAGAATGTCAGATGAGACATGAAGATGAAATTGAGACATACATCAGCAAACACAGATTTTTCCTGAAGATTGTTGCAGATGGATTATGTTCTGTGCAGCTCTTCGCAACACTGTTGAGCTGAAGTTTAAGTTTTGAAGATCTTTAGAGATGGAGTATAAGATTTGAAGGCCTTTGCAGAGCTGGTAGGTGATACAGTTTCTATAGAGTCATATATAGGTCTTAAGGAAATACAGAGCTCTGTAAAAGTAACTAGAAACCCTTTACAACATCTTAATAGAAACATCATAATACGACGGTATGGGTTGGAAAATTTTCATTTGAGTTGAAGTGCTACGACATGAAAAATGTACAAGAAAATATATCTCCCTCAGCTGCATGTTGTACCTCTCGTCCCTTGCAGTCCCTGCCTGCGCCACGCATGTGCTGGCGTTTCTCATGTCCCTTGCCCACCTGTTGTCCCTCTCCCTCTCCCTCCATTTTCACATGTACCCTGCATGCTGTGCCGTTCTCATATCTCCCACTGTTCTGATGTGCTTTGTCAGTGGTGTGACATGACATGAATAGCGAGGTGCTTGCCTGCCTCACGCATCCCACCATTCTCCTCACGCATCTCCTATGCCATTGCTCACATGTTGCTCCTGCTGTTCTCATGTTTTTCATCAGTGGTCTGATGTGCCATGAATGGCGAGGTACTTACCTATACAGTGGCTTCGTGGCCCTCATGTGAATGGAGGGAGGAGCCATCAACAGAGAGGGAGGGAGGGAGGAAAGGAGGAGGAGGATGGGGGAAGCAAGAAGACATTATGTGGGATTGTTTGACTTTCAGCCGTTGCTGAGGTTGGCAAGTTCCAATGTTTCACATGCCCAGAACCTGCTGAGCATAGATCAGGAGCCGAGACTTGCCATGTCAAGCTCTTGCCTTGTCCCAGCACCTCCCTCCACTCCCTCCTCCTTCTTCCCTCCCTCTCTTCTCCGTTGATGGATCCTCCCTGTGTTCACACGAGGGCCACAGAGCCTCTATAGGTAAGTACCCCACCATTCATGGCTTGTCAGACCACTGACAAAAAATGCCAGAACAGTGCGAGGGACACATGGGCAATGGTATACGAGACACGCGAGAAGAATGGTGGGATGCGCAAGACAGGCAAGCACCTCGCCATTCACATCACTTCATACCACTGGCAAAACACGTCAGAATGGTGGGAGATACGCGAATGGTGCAGCACACAGGGTACCCATGAAAAAGGAGGGATGGCATGAGAGAGAGGGATGATGGACAGGTGAGGGACATGAGAAATACCAGCACACACATGGTGCAGACAGGGACTGCGAGGGACAACACGCAGGTGAGGGACAATGTGCAGATAACAAGGATGGCAGAAAGTGCATGAGGGACGGCATGTTTGAGAGGGGGAGGGACGATGGGTGAGGGACATGAGAAACGCTAGCAGATGCGCGATGCAGGTGGGTTTTGCGAGGGACGAGGGGTACAACGTGCAGGTGAGGGAGATATGTTTTCTGTTGTAGTAACATGCAAAAGATACACATTTTTTCCTCATCAAACACATTGTTGATAAATTAGAAAGCTCTCTATGACTGTGACCTGTAGCAGAGTCTGGAGACCTATGAAGGTGTACACAATCTGTGGAGGCCAGAAAGGATGGTAGTGAAAGTGTGTAGAGCTGCAAAAGATGGTAGTGAAGCTGCACAGAGCTTTTGCAGAGCTGCATGTAACATGTACCTTGTCTCTGGAACTTCAGCCCTGCAAGAATCTGTGCAGACCTGCACAGGGCTGCATAGTCCACCCAGGGTTTGCTGATGTAGTACAGCAGTGGCTGCCATCACCACCATGGCAGTAGGAAGCTGAAATTCTATCTTCTCCTCAAAGCGGTCACAATGTTTCTTGGCAAGGCTTTGATGTCTATCCCCAGAAAAAAACACAATGCGAAGTATGTGAAGGATGGCAGCATGATGGAAGGGCTTTGCAGGATGTATGGAGCCATCCTATGATAAATTGAGTAAGATACATCATAGATGTGTGAAACGAGGATACTTACCTTGTGCCGAGTATAGATATAGCTATCATAGTTCATGAGGGCATCAATTTGCTCCTTGCACTCAGGACTAGGTCCTTCTACAAGACTGTACTTGTGTTCGACGATTTCAGTGGCACATCATTTGATCTTGCTTTGGAACAGAGCAATATGAACACTGATCTGTGGGAAAACTTATTATTTGAGATGTAACAGCTTACAAGTCAGATGCACTCTTGCTTAAGAGTCATATCCCCATGTAGCCATTGGACATAGTTGGGACATTTGAAAAACTTTGCTGAATTCACAATCGTGGTGATGATGTAGTTCACATACTCATCAACACCAATATAGAACAAAACAAACATGGCATCACCCTTGATGGAGTAGAATGAGTGCTTGATGATATGTCAAAGATCTTCAGGCTGTGCATTGACCTTGATGCCACATTTTCCAGGAGCAGGACGGTGGTAGGGGGCATCTGGCCATCCCCAATCAAGTCCACCATCAACATCAGAATCCTCATCATCATCCAGGAGGTCACCATCCTCATCGTTTTCATCATTGTCATCTTCACCACTGCCAGTGGGGGCCTGTTGAGTGAGTATGAGATGACAAAATTTAAACAGTTGAATGGATGTGTACACATGTTTTTACCATTCCTATCCCTTCATTGGGGAATCTAACAAAAAGAAAAGTTAATAGTCCATAGATCTGAGTGGTTGATAGCATTTACCTCGGCTTGCCGCTCAGCAGCATGCTTGCTATTCTTTTTCTGGGGGGCCAGCCCATCATCATCATTATCCAATACATCGTCGGCGTCGGGAAACAAATCAGTAGGGTCATCATCAGCTTGATAATGATGACCACTCCCATGCTCAGAATCAAGGTCCTTTTGAGGCTTGTCCTCAACCTCATCCTGTAAGGGCGACCTTACGATCCAACAACTCTGAAGTGCTCCGAAGCGACTCCAACGTTGGACAACTTGCAAGGGAAATCCAAAGTTAAATTAGACTCTACAAAGTACAATACAAGGCATACCTTGCAAGGGAAATCCAAAGAGAAAGTTCTGAGGATTCCCTTGCAGGCTAGACAGCTATATAGACGACAAGAATTGGAAATGAGGAGAGGAATGTTGAAATATGACAAAGATTGGGAGTAGGGATGGGAACAGAATATGTAAATTGGAAGTGTGCATGTGGTGGTATAAATCATTGCTCCAACGTGCACTCTGACGCGGAGTATGGTCAGAGGTCGTCAGAGGTCAGAGGTGTTGAAAGATAGATGGAAACAAAAGGAAACATAAAGTATAGTAATGCATCGGTCCAGTTCGGTTTTCTGTTAATCTTGTGAACCGAAAATTTGGTCTTGGTCTTGGTCTCTCTATTTTGAGGGTCAAAAACCGGACCGAATCGGACCTTTAAACACTAGTTGTCAGAGCTCGGAGGTGTTGAAAGATAGATGGAAACGAAAGGAAACATAAAGTATAGTAATTACATTACCCCCCTTCTAAGGCGCGGCGTCTCGATGCGCAAGGTGGAATGTACAGGACTCAAAGGCAGTTGCAGCGATTTGACGCGGAGCTCCCAGGTGTCGGCGGTAAAATTCCCGGACCAGGCGCGGAGTGTGGACATCCTCCTCCATCTCCCATGAGTTTTCCTCATAGCCGTACCCCTTCCATTTGACTAGGAACTGCAGCTTGCCTCATTGAAGCTGACTGTACAAGATCATTTTGACTTCGTATTCCATTTCTTCTCCAACTGCAGTTGGAGGCGGAGGGATTTGGACATCTCGGCGGAAGGGGTCTTCCGGAGCCAACAACAGTTTTACAATGTGGAATACAGGGTGAATGTGAGACAGGGAAGGAGGGAGTTTGAGTTTGTACGCATGCATTCTGACAGGTCGGACAACCGGAAACGGGCCTACATATCTATGAGCCAGCTTTTTGGTCGGTCAGGTGGTTTTGAGGTCGGAGGAATCCAGAAAGACCTTGTTGCCCGGTTGGAAGGTCGGAGTAGATGTCCAATGCTGGTTGTAGTACCACGCCATGTCATCTTTGGCCTTCCCCAAAGCTGCTTGTGCTTCCTCCAATGCAGACTTCATCCACTTGCTGAAATCCTCCACAGCCTCAATCTCTGATGGTCTTTGTTGGGGCTCAAAGCCTATATGTGGGTGACGTCCGGTGTCGATGTAGAAGGGGGTTTGGCACGTGGACACGTGGACATGGTTATTGTATGAAAACTCTGCCATTGGAAGCCATTCGTCCCAATCATCCTGTCGCTCATTGACGAACAGTTGGAGGTATTGTTCCAATCCCTGGTTCATGTGTTCCGTCTGTCCATCCGACTGCGGATGGTAGGCTGTTGAGGCAGCAACCTTGATACCTAACAGCCTGTACAATTCCCGCATGAACTTGGCGATGAACTGTGGTCCGCGATCGGAGACAATGGCCTCCAGAAGACCAGGAAGCTTCCAAACATGTTGAACATAAGATTTCGCAGATCCAAGGGTGGAGAGAGCAGATTGGGCTTGATTTGGACATTATTGTAGCCCCATTGGATATCGAACTTTGTGAAGTATTGAGCGTTCTGAAGTTTGTTGACTAGTTTGGAGATGAGTGGAAGAGGGTACTTGTTTTTGATAGTCTTGGAGTTGAGTGATTGATAATCCTGAACAAGTCAGAGGGAACCGTCCTTCTTCTTTATGTAAAAGACCGGAGAGGCCATTGGAGATTTTGAAGGTCGGATCTGACCAGTGGCCAGATTTTCTTCCAAGAATGCATTGAGTTCCTTCTGTTCCTTCAGAGCGAGTGGATACATCTTGCAACCTGTCAGAGTTGCGTTGGGGATCAGCTCAATGGCATGGTCCCATATGTGTTCCTCTGGCAGATTGTCAAAGGAGGTCTTGGAAAATACATCTTCAAAATCATGTAAGTGATTAGGTATGGAATCACGAAAAGACTTGGGTTTTTGATTTTGGAGGAACACCTCTGATAGGCACTGCGAGGTAGTTGACGATGCTCGAACGAATTCCAATGTCAGAGGTAGGGCTCTGACAAAGAGGCGGTCTCCCTCTTCAAACTCGTCTTCTTCCTCTTCCTCCGCTTCATCTTCCGACAGCTCATCTGACGATTGTTCTTCGTCCTCGCTTATATCTTCCACCCAAGGGCCTCGCAGGGCCTCCTCTGCTAATCCCGCATCCAGTGTCAGACCCATCTGACAAGTGTGGATATGCACCTGCTCAAATTTGCGGATCTTCTGCTCCTGAGTGGCCTCCTGATGGCAAGTCCGACAATGAGCCGGACATCGATTCATTTTCACCTCCCCAGAGGTCCAATCTACCTCGGGATTGTGCTCCTTGAGCCACGTGAGTCCAAGTACAATATCCTGCTTTCCCAGTCCAGTTACTGCAAGCTGGGTCCACTCCGTGTGATCCTGATATTGGAGTATAACGTCCAGGACCTCCGATATTGCTCCGGCGTTGTTCAGAGTACTGTCAACATTGTAGACAGGGATTTCATGTTGTAGCCTTCAGGTACTGAGTTGATGTTTCTCTACCAGGGAGCAGTCAATGAAGGAGCCAGTCGCTCCGCTGTCGAGGAGAGCTTTTGTGAAAGGGTATCCTTGGTATCTGTTGTCTCCAGAACAACATCTAGTTCAATAGCGTTGTCGGAGCCATTGGAGGCCAGGATGTATTTTTTCAGAAGTCGTCATTCCCATTTCTGGAGTCGGGGTCAGATGACTTTCGGAGTTGGGGTAGGTGTGACTGAGGGTTCATTCTGCACCGAGTCATAGGGAGAAGAAGTAAAATCTGATTCATCTATAGACAAGGAAGCATAACGATTGCTAGTGGACAACAAGGGCACATGTCATAACCATACGATTCACATCCGACTTATCCGACGACTCCGACATTTCATCCGCTCCGACATCCGCTCCAACAACATTCTATTTATATTGAATATACTTCTACTACGTAACATCTCAACCATACTTACAAGTAGACATATGTTGTTCACTTTTCATTTGTTACTCTCCGTACTCCGAATGTTCCGATGGTCAACTCCAATATCTGCACATCACTTATAGTAATGCTGATCATTCTAGTCTACTATAAAT
This sequence comes from Entoloma clypeatum, assembly GCA_963565915.1. Taxonomy (NCBI): domain Eukaryota; kingdom Fungi; phylum Basidiomycota; class Agaricomycetes; order Agaricales; family Entolomataceae; genus Entoloma; species Entoloma clypeatum. The sequence goes on along the minus strand of OY751488.1, from coordinate 4,259,993 downwards.
AGTGTACAAACCTGTCGTAGAACCTCAGTTCAAATATCATACGTTACACCTCATTCGCATCCGTCTCTACTTGCCTTTGAGCATTCCCTCCGTCACCTCCGCTCATCCGCTCATCCGCTCATCCGACATCCGCCAATCCGAAATCGAGGACCACATCAAAGAGTGGGGCGCAACGCACAAGTTGAAGCCAGGTCCTTTCTGCCAACGTTGCACTTACCGCATTCCGCTCCTCCGCTACTCCGCTCCGACTCGTCCGACGTTGAGAAACACGCTACGTGACAGCACACCATTCACTCATTGTCAGGGGGAAAATCCTCTTGTTTGTCTTCCGCTTGCTCCGACATTCTGGCAATGTTGGAGGTAGACGCCACTGCATCTTTAGCGGCTAGTTGGTCCATCATGTACTCCTCCTGTTTGTCCGACATCATGAATTGGACGTTGAATCGGAGTGGACACTCGCGACTGAAATGACCAGTTTTACCACATCTGAAGCATACATTGGTGTTCTTACCCCTAACGTGAGAGGCATTGATATCCATTGCATTGGGGTCATGGACGGTTGGAGTCGGAGCAACAACTGTCAGAGGTGCACGCAGAATATAGGGGATGAAAGGTCAGGGAAATACAGATCCTGCCGCTGCCTTCGGTGTGTTCAGAGCAGTGCAGAAAGGGTTTGGGTGTGTCGGAACTGTGGACTTGAAAGCTTTATTGGCAATTTGATTATTGTCATTGACTCATGCAGCTGCATACCAGGCATCCGGGTTGTCATCCATGGGTCGTCCAAAAGTTAGTGTAGCAATTTCGGATTGGATGTCGGATCGCAGGCCATGTCGGAACTTGAATACTATGTTTGTTCCTTCGGTGTACCCAGCCTTTTTGACATACTTTGAAGTCATCAATGTAAGCCTCCACATCTCGACTACCTTGGTAATAGGCTTCTCCCTCAAGAATGAGCTGTGCATCATGTTCTTCATTTTTCAGAGTGAACTCTGTGATGAACACGGTTCAGAACTGCACCCAGGTCTGGTGGCACGGAGCTCCGGTACGACGCTCTTGTCAGATGATGTGGACAGCAAAGCATGCAGCACGTCCACTCTTCATGAAGGAAAGCACCCAATAGATCCTAGCATGATCATCTGCAAACTGTTCCGGAACCAGTCCCATATACAGTTCGCAAGAATTAAGAAAAGTCCAACCAGTGGTACATGCTCCGTCAAAGTCTGACGGAGTTGCGGGTTTGGCCCGACGCACACCTGAATTGGCAGGTGCGATTGGGGCTGGCAGAAAGGTCAGAACTGGGGCCTCCGCTGGAGGGGGAATCGGGTTGGGGTTGGGAATGGGAACAGGTGGAATAGCGGTGCAGATAAGTTGTTCAAGTTGAGTGGTAATGTTGGTGAGGGTTTGGTGGTGTTCCTGAAACTCATGTTCAAGTGCAGCAAGACATTCGGGGTCATCCATTTCTATGTGCAATATGGAGTCACCAGTTACAGAGTGGTAGGCAGAACAGTGGGAAGAGGGATCGGAAGGGGCATCGGATGTACCAGAATCGGAGGAGGACGGACTCGAGTCTGTGTTGTCAACTCCAAAGCATGGAATGGCTTCAATGGTACAATTTGTACCCGGTCTGTTTAGAGAGAACTTTCTACTGTAAGAGCGACCTTACGATCCAACAACTCCAAAGTGCTCCGAAGTGACTCTGACATTGGACGACTTGCAAGGGAAATCCAAAGTTAAATTAGACTCTACGAAGTACAATACAAGGCATACCTTGCAAGGGAAATCCAAAGAGAAAGTTCTGAGGATTCCCTTGCAGGCTAGACAGCTATATAGACGACAAGAATTGGAAATGAGGAGAGGAATGTTGAAATATGACAAAGATTGGGAGTAGGGATGGGAACAGAATATGTAAATTGGAAGTGTGCATGTGGTGGTATAAATCATTGCTCCGATGTGCACTCTGATGTGGAGTATGGTCGGAGGTCATCAGAGGTCGGAGGTGTTGAAAGATAGATGCAAACGAAAGGAAACGTAAAGTATAGTAATATAAATAATAGACATACCACAATGGTCGGAGGGTCAGAGGACGGGTCGGAGGTGTTGGAGGTGTTGGACTGAGGAAATTGGATGGTTGCCCTTACAGTTGACTGATGGAATTTGGCGACACACCATGCCAGGTGTTCAAATATGTTTTTACCTCACCAAGTTCCATTGATCAGGCTCCAAGGCAACACAATAAGGGAATGCAAAGCTGCACAACATGACCAAGGTCAACATCGCCTCTCTCACCTACATTGCAACACAGGTAAGTTTGATAGCACCTTCCATGGATTTTGTTATTGTCTTTTCTTATCAATTAATCTGCAATTAATCTGGACAAAACTTTAGGTCAGATTTTTGTTATCTTCAGTCTCAGTCTTCACTAGAAGCGACACCGAATTCGACTCTGAGTGCTTCTACAGCAGCCTATTGGCCTTTTTAGAAGACCCTGAGGAGCAGAAAGAGGTCAATGAATTGCTCCTGTTCTGGAATTGGTGTGCATTCATCACCATGCTCCGAAGATCATAATAATTGTATGGAACCAGGCTTATCTTCCCTGGTTATTCATTGTCGAGAACACCCATCACCAAAGATACAGTGCCTCACAAAACTGATTCAATGTTTGTTGCTTTTTGAATACCTTCAAGATAACTCTGCAAAGAATACCAATTGAATTAAACCTTTGGTATATAATTGAAAGCCCTACTTCAGGGCTTTCAGAATATAAAGGAATCATATGATTTAGATCAGAATCCATGGAGATATGATTAAATTAAATCAGCAACTCATTGAATCAGTTTTGTGAGTACCTATGGCAATTATCAGAATCAAATGCTTCACTGGTTGTATGGTAACCAGTTGTCATGACTTACTGATGGAACTTGAATAGAACCCTGATGGGTCGTCAAGGAAAGTTGTATAAGAAGAATCCAACCTCAACAGCCTCCATAATTAATCATGTGCCCTATCTTCTCTTCCCACAAGGAAAACATTCTTTCTCTGGCCTCCAATGGTCACTCCACTCGTCATATTGCCTCTAACCTGGGTGTCAGCCAACCAACGGTCTCCAGAGTGCTTCAGAATCTTCTTCCTCATCGCAATCTCTCTTCTGGTGGTCGTCCATCCAAGCTTTCTCCCACCAACACACGAAACATACTTTCACAAATCACCTCAGGGAGAGCCTCCAATGCTGTGCAGGCTACCAAACACATCAACACTGTCATCTCCAATCCTGTCTCCCCAGAAACTGTGAGAAGGGTTCTCAGAAAACATGAATTCAAGGCTGTAACAAAGAAGAAAAGACCTTTCTTAAAGGCCATATATCGGAAGAGGCGGTTGGCATTTGCTATGAAGCACAGGGAATGGACAGTGGAGGACTGGAAGAGGGTCATTTGGTCAGATGAGACCCAAATCAACAGGTTTGGGTCAGATGGCAAGGAATGGGTCTGGAAAAAGAAGGGTGAGGGGCTTATTGAAAGAGAGGTTCAGGGCACAGTCAAGTTTGGGGGAGGAAATATTATGGTTTGGGGTTGTATGGGTTGGGAAGGTGTGGGGAGACTTGCAGAGGTTGAGGGGAGGATGGATGCTGATCAGTATGTGTCCATTTTGGAGGACAATTTGCTGCCCAGCATGGAGGAGAGTGGAATCTCTGAAGAGGAGATCATTTTTCAGCAGGACAATGACCCCAAGCACATCTCCAAGAAGGCCAAAAAATGGATGGACAGCAAGAATATTGCTCTGCTGGATTGGCCTGCACAGTCCCCAGACCTCAATCCTATTGAACACCTCTGGGTTCATATTAAAAGGAAGTTGAATGAATATCCAAGGGAGTCTGGGAGATTTGGGACAGAGCAGCAGAGGTGTGGAATAATATAGAGCCAGAAGTGTGTCAAAACCTGATAGAAAGTATGCCAAGAAGGGTAGAGACAGTAATCAAAGCTAAGGGGGGTAATACCAAGTACTAAAGTATAAAATACTGTATTTATTGTACATACTCACAAAACTGATTCAATGAGTCCCTGGAGTAATTTGATCATATATTGATAATTCTTTATGGGAATTACATAATTATTGCAGATTCCGAGAGTCCTGAAGCAGGGCTTTTAACCAGGTACCAATACCTTCTTTTGATTGGCATTATTTGCAAAGTTATTTTGAAGGTATTCACAAAGTAGCAAACATTGAATCAGTTTTGTGAGGCACTGTAGTGCTTTAGCACAGTTGAAGAAGTGCAGGGAAGAACATAGATGCCTGCGTGCAGTCACTGGCAGCCCTGCAGCATAGGGTGGGACACATGGGTTGGCATGCCTGTACACTATTGTCATTTAATTCCTCTGAATATTCTTAAATTACATTCTTGTATGTATGTGTCATAAATTTCATTCTTGTCTGATTTTGTTCATTTGCATGGTTTTGCCTCATAACCTTTGTCTTTTCTCCATACCTTGGGAGGCCCTCCAGTAATACTGGCCTTGCACCACTTGTCAAACGGTGGAGGAAATCAGCACATTATGTATTTGAACATGTATGTGATTTTTAGTTGAATGAACATCTTTGTTTGGCTTTGCATTCTTATAAACCATTGTCCATTACAGCTGCATTAATACTGTTTGTCAGCACTAGAATTCTGATTCTGCTGACAATTCCTGGAATTTGCAAAGATATTTGCAAGGTGCATAATAGTTGTCAGTACCTGCAACTCTTATTCGGCTTACAGAACCTCGAATACACATCCCTACTCCCACTTTCCAACTCACGTGGAGGTTGCATCATTTTCCATATTGGTCATTGCTGATGCATCTTATCCATGCAAACAATTCATTATTTTCTGGGTGTGGACCTGCAATGAAAGCAGCTTATTATCAGCAGCCACAATTACAGTATATCTGACAACAATTGCTCTGTTTCTCAAGGCTGTAAGGAAGCATGTGTTGGGACTAGCAGCCATTATTACCATCCTTTCTAAGGGTTGATTAATCTGTTCTGGGGCCTTGTATCCGATAATAATTCTTTATTCTTGAAATCAGTCTGCAGAACTTGTCAGTTACAACAAGCCCTGACATCCTTTTTTCTCCTGTCTTGGCCTCATTGGTTTGATGATTGATATTTCTGATCAAATTTAGAACAGTTTTATTGCTTGTTCTACTTCTCGGGACTGTAAAGAAGGGTGTGTTAGTACTAGAAGCCACCCTTACCATCCTTTATAAGTCTTGGTTAATCTGTTTGTGGCTGTAATTTCTGATCCATCAAATCAGTCTGCGTTACTTGTCATTTATAACAAACACTGACACCATTATCCCTCCTGTCTTGTTCTCATTAGTTCAATGGTTTATCATTTCTGAAGTTCATTCAGGCATGGCCTATTCATCAATCCCCACTGTCCCATATACACCGCTGTCAGACAGTCTACAATGATTGCACATATTTTACCAACTTTACCAATGAAAATATTTTGTAAGCAAATTTAAATACAGAGCATTTGCTCATCAATTTCCTGGTGTACCTTGTACTACCAATGCTTGGAGACCTATTTATACTATAGAATAGGCCTAAATAGGTGCCCTGACCATATTGAGGGGTCAAGATTATGACCGGCACCCAAGGTAAGTACATACATCTTCGCTCTTTTCCCCTTGTTCTACCCATGCTGGGGTGCCTGTGTACCTTCCCCCACACACATATATACTCTATAACCAATCTACATGTAACACCTTGGCTGGGGAGGCCAGTATCTCAAGGAGAGGTATGTGCTCCTCCTCACTCCTCTGTCCCTGACCGCTTTGTTAGCCATATTAATCACCTATACCTCAGGGGATTGGTTGGAAATTGGTTGTAGTATATTATACTATATATAAGAGTAGGTATCTATGTATCTAGGTGACAGTATAAAGAACATGTTGGGAACTCCGACACGGGCCCAACGGGGGGAAATAAAGATGACCGGAACTATACAAAAAAGTGGGGGGATGTCAGACATCAAGATAGCCAAAAATGGCAATATTGATAACAGGGATGTGGAAGCGTTCCAGGCCTGACAGATTGGCAACAACACTATGCTTGGGATCTGGTTACCATTGAGATGGGAATGATTACTTCGGGACATGTTCAGGACTCCAACACAGGCCTGATGGGGGGAAAAAAAGGCGACAGGAAGTATACAAAAAAGTGGGGGGACGTCGGACATCAAGATGTGCCTGACGATAGTGAGTATTTTTATTCTACATTCATATTCATGGGGTGTTTCACATAGTGAAAGGCCACAATCTTTTGTCTAATATGATCTACATTCATAATGGTTGCTATCTATGGCCCTTACCTACAAATTTATGTAGTTGCAAGTTGTAGTATTTAATGTTTGCTACAACATCGCAGCTCAGTTTGCTATCACACAACTGAGGTTATATAACCTAGTTTTTGTGTATCTAATTCCACACCAAGCATACATCCAACCATGCCACATATCAAGTAGTAAGTAGATAGAATATGGTTATCTTGTGTTTGTAGTATATACTATGATGCCTTTTTAGCATCCTTTGCATATCAAATCTGCTGAACATGAATGTCGGCAATTGAGCTAGCGAAAACTGGCAATATTGCTGGCAGGGATGTGAGTGTCCCCTGGCCCCAATGGGGTGGCAACAGTGCCGCTGTCAGGATTGTGTTATGATCTAAATCCCCATGCACCCACAAGGCAGGGCAATGGAGTGAACACCCTGATGGGTGCAATGAACCCTAACAACACACATGGAGAGCCTCTTTGGGTGATCCTCAATCAAGCTCTCTCTTGCCCCTGGTCATTTCATATGGATAATCACAGGGCAGTTGTCATGGGATAACAACATATAGGTGTTATGCTTAACAAACCGTTCCAAGGTTCGGGCAGAGTATGCAGGAAAGTGGAAAGGCGAAGAGCAAAGTGATTGCTAAATCTAAGGAATCTACTACAGTACAAGAGGTTTATATAGGTACTGACTATAGGCGGTAGAGGATGAGTCAGTACTGCGGAAGGCAGTGCGCATGAGTAAGGCGACTGCGGAAGGCTATGTACAGTGAGTAAGCTGACTGTGGAAAGTGGTCAGCGTGGGAGCGAAGCATACTAAAGGGGATGACGAAGTAATGTAATGAGTCAGACTGGGAATTGAAGGTTGCGAAAGTAGACATTAGACATAGTGAGTTCGTAAGAGGGCACCGAGTCGGGCCGATAAGTAAAAGATATGATGTGGTCCTCATACCGTAGAGTCCGTAACATGTTCCCCTCTCCAAGCTCTGTGTCCTCACAGAGTCACTGTCCCCATCCCTCGTTGTTGCTGGGATCAGACCAGTTCGGACTTTCCTTGAGGCTCCAATCATATATCAACTCCTCATTGATGGCTACGGCGAGTTCAAGGCCTTTGATGGCCAGCCGAATGCTGTTACGGACTCTACGGTATGAGGACCACGTCATATCTTTTACTTATCGGCCTGACTCGGCGCCCTCTTACGAACTCACTATGTCTAATATCTACTTTCACAACCTTCGGTTCCCAGTCTGACTCACTACCTTACTTTGTCATCCCCTTTAGTATACTTCGTTCCCGCGCTGACTCGCTTTCCGCAGTCAGCTTACTCACTGTACATAGCCTTCCACAGTTGCCTTACTCATGCGCACTGCCTTCCACAGTACTGACTCATCCGCTACCGCCTATAGTCAGTACCTATATAAACCTCTTGTACTATAGTAGATTCCTTAGATTTAGCAATCACTTTGCTCTTCGCCTTTCCACTTCCTGCATACTCTGCCCGAAACTTGGAACAGTTTGTTAAGCATAACAAGTTGCTAAATCTCGTTAGGTTCGCCCAGAGCGAAGAGAGCAACTACCAGACGAGTCAAGACGTCGCGCTTCTTTGAAGACTTCACCAGTAACCCATTCAGCACGCCAGAAGCCCGACAGGAGGAGCTAAGTCCTCGAGACAGTATCGATTTTACGCTTATCCAGCAGTACATCGAATCGGAGATCCGTCGCATCCTACAGCAGGTGCTTGACAAAGAACTAGACAATGACGAGCATCGCCCCCACGGCGAGATAGCAGAGAGCATTCATCTTGCTCAACCGTTATCAGAAGATTGATTACGACGCTCACATCGAGACATCCCAGAGCCACATCATCACGTCTTACTCGAAGCAGCAGATCTATGCCCACTTCACCACCGAAGAACAACAGACCGAGTACAACCGCTGGGCACGAAACGAGAGACTTGACCCCTTCTCGAGACCAACAGATGCGCAGGAACAGAGATTCCTTAGAGATTTACAGAGGAAATACTCTGAATGTTTTGCCACCGATTCCGCCGACGAGTCCCCTGACAAATATACTTTTGACTCCGCGCAGTCAGATATCAAACAGACGCCTAGAACAGGGGCTCATTTTCAATCCTTACCTGTATCCCGAACCCCATCTTCATCCCAACAATCCGACCCCTCTTCTCCTCCGCAGACTCTAGACATGGCAGAAGCCCCGGCTGTACAAACAGCTGATACCTCATGGTAACTAATCGGCATCGTCCCGGGTACATTGCAAAACCAAGATATTGAAATAGTGGCCTCTCCAGTGTGGCAGAGGTTTGGATATGGAAAAGGGGCGTACCTGTGGCGTTGTCTACCACATGGGCGCATCGAAACGACTCTAGCGAAGGTCACTTGACTGGATACCATTTATTGATACCACATGCAACCTTTTTCTATATTTATTGCTGCTCATGTATAAAATCTCGTAGTTTCGTGGTAGATAGGTTAGGTTAGATTGTGCCCCAGAATTGATAGCATTTGTCTTGTGCATCTGTCGTCGTTCGCGAGTATCATTGAAGCCTCGAGATCGTTTGGTTTGCATCGGAAGTCAGTCGCAATTGTGTTTTGTGTGTTCGAGAACTTGTCAATCATCAAATCGTGTTATCTATCGGTCGTATTGGTCATTGTCGTGTTCGTATTCGGTCGAGATCGTGTTCGCGAAGTCTTGTTGGTCTGGAAATCACAAACCTCGGTTCATTATCTATTGAGAACTATCTCCAAGTCTTGTTGAAGACCTATCAAGCCATCGCTAAACGAGTTATTCAATTGTTGTTTGGAAGAGTCGCATCCTGAGTGATCCCACTCATCACCCCGAACTATATCGATTGAGAAGTACACATCGCGAGACTTGTTCGGTCTTCGTTGTTGTGTTTGGTGTTTGTGTGTGTGATAGAGATATCGCTCGCGCTCATCCCCAGACTCACTTCCTTCATTTCACCGCGCAGTCAGATATCGAACAGACGCCTAGAACAGGGACTCATTTTCAATCCTTACCTGTATCCCGAACCCCATCTTAATCCCAACAACCCGACCCCTCTTCTCCTCCGCAGACTCTAGACATGGCAGAAGCCCCGGCTGTACAAACAATGGATACATCCAAGATCCTGGGATGTTCAAGGACAGATACACCTTTGACGAGTGGTGGAAAGCCACCAAACTATACATCAGGTTCCAAAAGAGCCTCACAGATGATCAGAAGATTCTTGCAGTGCTATCCCGCATGATGGAAGGGTCCGGCAGACACTGGGCCAGTAACAAGTTAGACGCTCTTGCCGTTGACAACGAGAACATCACCTGGCTAGGTTTTTCCGATGATATCGCCACACGATTCTCCATCACCAACAAGTCGGTCGCTGCCAAAGCGAGACTCGAAGTCCTGGAACAAGAGAAACACACTGTTGATGAATTCTTGGATGAATTTGAAGAACTCTTGGGACTGTCAAACCTTGGCGAAGAAACTGGGAAATACATTCTAGAGAAAAACGTCAACCGCAGAATCTCCGAACAAGTGGCTAGCGATGGCAAGACGTACACCGATTACGCAAAAGAGATCCAAAACAAGGGACGACAGATGGAAGGACATGCACTGGTCATCCGAGGTGGCGGCGACATGCGCACCGGATCGGGTACCACTTATGGTGGTCAGGGCAAGGCCATGGAGATTGACAAAGCAGGAGTAGCCCGTTGCTACAACTGTCAACGCTTCGGTCATCTGGCTAAAGACTGTAGCGCTCCAAAGAAGAAAGATGGTCGCAAGTGTTTCAACTGTGACCAAGAAGGCCATATCACGTGCAACTGCCGCAAGCGGAAGAAGAACTCCGGAAGGGTTAGGAAGGTGTCTGAGGAAGATGCCGAGAATGATGAAACCACAATCTTAGAAGCCGACGAGAAGGATTTTCCCAAAGGGTCCGATTAAACGACGCTAAGTCGCGACCCTTATCTATTAAACGGACTTGCTTGCCTTGTATGACTGCAGACAATAGAACCTATGTCATCCCTGCCAAGCGAGCCGCTGCGTTGACTAAGATTGTGAAGGGAGATAAACCTCCGAAAAGACGAGAAATCAGGCTGTTAGCTCAGCTCAGGACACGACGAGGACCAAAGGTTATCCGACCTGAGGTTGACAGCAGATGTGAACGCACATGCATCCATCCCAGAATAGTACGCGAACAGAACCTCCCCACGCAAGGAATACCGCCCATAGCAATTCTAAATGCGGATGGATCACCAAATCGACAACAGAAAGTGAGCCAACTTGCCGAAGTCAAACTGGATTTGGGAGCACATCAGGAAACCATGGAAGCAATGGTACTGGACATTGGGAGAATGGACATGCTCTTGGGACATGACTGGTTGGTACACCACAACCCCACAATCAATTGGACAACCAGCGCGGTAACATTTAACCGGTGCCCAACAACATGTCAAACCAAACACTCAGATTTCAGGGTTAACCTTAATGATCGCAAACACCGGGTTCGCATGGTTGAGGTGCGCGACAAAGATGCACCCAAAAAGTCGGATCAGAAATGGAAGCCTGGAGACCCTATCTTGGAAGCTGTTACTCCCACACCACCTCCCACAACCAAACGACCCTCATATGTTGAACGATTTGCTCATCTTTTCGAGAAAGAGAACTTTGATAAGATCCCAAAGGAGAGGGAATGGGACCATGGTATTGAACTTACACTGGACGCACCAAAGGAACTAGGGGGAAATACATATCCTATGACGCAAAAGGAACAAGAGGAATTGGACGCATTCATTGACGAGGGTCTAGCAACAGGAAAGATCTGCCCGTCCCAATCCCCTTATGCCTCCCCTTGCTTCTTCATCAACAAGAAGGATGGCTCCAAACAATTGGTACAAGATTACCGCATGGTCAATAAATTCACGGTCAAAGACAAGTTCCCACTCCCACAAATATCTGATCTCTTGGACGTACTGAAAGATGTGGTCTACTTCAATAAAATGGACATCATGTGGGGCTATAACAACGTCCGGATTAAGGAGGGCGATGAATGGAAAGCTGCCTTCCTCACCAGTCGAGGATTGTTTGAACCATTGGTCATGTTTTTCGGTCTTTGCAACTCCCCGGGAATGTTCTCTCAAATGATGGCTAGTCTATTCCGGGACCAGATCCGCCGACGTATCTGCGTGATCTACATGGATGACATCGTGGTTATCGGTAAAACCAAGGAAGAACTCGCGCGAAACACTGAAGAAATCCTACAAATCCTATCGGACAATGATTTGTTCCTAAAGGAGAAGAAGTGTTTATGGGAAGTAACGAAATGTCCTATATTGGGATATGTGGTTGGTGAGGGACATGTTGAGATGGAAACTGAGAAGGTGGATACAATTCGAAACTGGCAAGCACCCACATCAAAAAAGGAAGTTCAGAAGTTCCTTGGATTTGCTAACTTCTATCAACGTTTTATTGAAGGGTACTCAAACATCGCAAAACCTCTCACTGCGCTCACAGGTGGTACGGCATTTACTTGGGGACCAACAGAGCAGCAAGCTTTTGAAGGTCTCATACGGGCAATTACATCGGCACCAGTCTTGGCATTACCGAAACCAGAGGGACAGTTCAGGGTTGAAACCGATGCATCGGGCTTGTTATATCCATATCCGAATCTCCGATCCACTCCGATAGTCCTCCGACATTCCAGACATCCGTTACCTCCGCATCTCCGCACGTTGCCATCGTGCATTTCATATTCATAACTCCATGCCTTTATGCATTTCATATTCATATTCCCGTTTACTTATGCATCGCCTTTTTCGCATGGTCCGTTGACCGACATCTCTGATGTTCGTTACAGTCGCTGGCAACTTACGCCACAACTCCGGACCTACTCCGACCATCTCCGTAAAGTAATATCATTTAGGTATTTAAGCTCGTACCATACCTGTAGTTCCTCAGTTCGAATATCAACAAAGTTCACTCCTCTACTCCCCGTTCATGCCAGAGATCCTTGCTGTGGTACAATACGCCGACGACATCCTCATCTACTGCTCTTCCTCCATCATTACCCTTCGACGAGCTCAGTACTGTGTCTGAGTCACAACTCCGACGTCGTCCGACCATTTCCACGTCAACGTGTCTCTCACCGAGATCTTTCCGAGGACCTCCGCACCTCCAACCTCTCCTCCGACCTCCTGAAATTGGGACACCTTATCCAACAAATGGCGGCGCAACACATACGTTGAAGCCACGTCCCTCCCCTTCGTCGTTCCTCCGCATTTCCGGAATTCCACTCCGGTCTCAGTCCTACGTCCGACCTCCGATGGACTCCGACGAAGCTCCGACGTTTCACCTATTTAACAGGGCTATGCAATTGGAGCAGTACTCTCTCAGAAGCAAGATGACAAATGGCACCCCATCACGTTCTTGTCGCGGACCATGTCCGCGGCCAAACAGAATTACGAGATATATGACAAGGAACTCCTGGCGGTTGTGGAAGCATTAAAAGATTGGAGACACTATCTGCTCAAAGCCAGGGAACGTTTCGAGATCTTGACTGATCACAAGAACCTGGAATATTTCCGTCGTCCTCAGGACCTGAATCAACGATAGCGACGCTGGAAAATGAAGTTACAAGACTATGACTTCGAATTACGGCATGTGCCCGGCAAGACCAATGTGAAAGCGGACATCCTGTCACGCTTACCCTGGTATGAAGTGGAACTCGAACCACAGGACAGTGACCAAATGCTCAAGGAGGGACTATTCTTGAAACGGTTGGAATCAGAAGATGTGGTACAAATGGAGATGTTCATGGAGGAACAATTCTTTGAAGGGGGTGAGACATCTGATTCCATCAAAATTGGAAACATCACAACCATCGAAAACCCATGGATCGCACACATCAAGGCTTCGAACCACATGGAGACAGAAGTAGCGCAGGGCCTAAAAAAGAATCCTCATTGGTATCAGCAGGAGAATGGGATCACCTATGATGTCCTGCCAGACCCACAATTATGACAAGAATTGATGTTCGAGTCACACGATGCGCCAGTGGCTGGACATCCAGGACAGTACCGGACACATGAACTCCTCACTCGCACCTACTGGTGGCCTGCCATACTGCATGATGTGAAGAAGTACGTGAAGGGTTGCGACACTTGTCAATGCAACCAGATTAATCGACAAAAGCGACATGCTCCACTACATCCCCATGCAGCACCAAGTCACCCATGGGAAGACATAGGAATCGACGTTGTGGGACCGATACCAGAATCTGATGGAAAAAATGCAATTCTGGTCATCACGGATAGACATTCGAAGATGCTTCACCTCATTCCGACAACCGTGGAACTATCAGCTGAAGGATTAGCCAAGATCTATCGGGATCAGATATGGAAGCTTCACGGGAGCCCCAAGAAGATCATCAGCGATAGGGGGCCGCAGTTCGCCGCGAAGTTCATGGAGATACTCTGCCGCATGTTAGGGGTCAAGAGGAACCTGTCCACCGCATACCACCCACAGACTGATGGACAGGCCGAGCGATCGCATCAGGAAATGGAAGCATTCTTACAAAACTTTGTCAACCATCTACAGGATGATTGGGCTGAATGGATCGCAATCGCAGAGTTCCAGTACAATGACAAAGAACATCAGGCGACGAAGCACACCCCATTCTACCTCAACTACGGTTTACATCCGTGGAAGGGAGAGCTCGTGTTAGAAGATACTAATCTGGCTGCCAATGACTTCTTGAAAAAACTTAAACAGGCACGAGAAGAAGCCAATGCTGCGCTGAAACAAGCACAGGATCAGATGAAGAAGACAGTTGACACACGGCGAAGTCCGTCTCGGGACTACCGCATCGGAGACAAGGTGTGGCTGGAAGGGACTAACATCAGGACCGATCGCCCCTCAAAGAAACTTGATGCACTCCGACATGGACCATTCAAAGTCCTAGAGAAGAAAGGAGCTAGCGCGTACCTCCCTGATCTTCCGAAGACTTGGAAGATGATTCACCCTGTGTTCAACGAGACCCTGTTGTCACCATATGAAACTCCGAAGTATGCCATCCAGAAAAAGAAACCAGCCCCTGATCTGATCATCGTCGAAGGACGAGAAGAGTACCATGTGTCTACAATCCTAGACTCTCAAAAGTTCCGCGGAAAGATCCAGTACCTTGTCCAGTGGGAAGGATATGGTCCAGAAGAGAACACATGGGAACCTCGAACTAATGTTCAGAACGCTCAAGATTTGATCCGTGATTTCCATCGGCAGAACCCGTCTCATCCACAATAAAAGACGAGTTCTCAAAACCCATGGCAGTATCGACCTCATCAGTCAACCACACACCGAGTTCCCCGCTCTAGTCTTCTCCCTGCCCAATATAGCCACCCCATTCTTCTTTTACCTCTCAACCATCCTCACTGCCATGTCAAACACCATCGTCACCTCCACCTCCACCACCGACATCAACCCTGCCATTGCCGCCCTTATGAACGAAGCACTCTCCATGAGAGACCAAATCCATGCCCTCGAAACTTCCCTCGCCGACCTCCTTCATCGCCAGATGAATATCCGACTTCATTCATTGTCCAATCTCCCTGTCGCCCCGACTCCCAAAGAGAAACAAATTCTCGGGAATTACACCAGCACCCTTGTCATCGAAAATCAACGCATTTGTTATGCTTAACAAACCGTTCCAAGGTTCGGGCAGAGTATGCAGGAAGTGGAAAGGCAAAGAGCAAAGTGATTGCTAAATCTAAGGAATCTACTATAGTACAAGAGGTTTATATAGGTACTGACTATAGGCGGTAGCGGATGAGTCAGTACTGCGGAAGGCAGTGCGCATGAGTAAGGCAACTGTGGAAGGCTATGTACAGTGAGTAAGCTGACTGCGGAAAGCGAGTCAGCGCGGGAACGAAGTATACTAAAGGGGATGACAAAGTAAGGTAGTGAGTCAGACTGGGAACCGAAGGTTGTGAAAGTAGATATTAGACATAGTGAGTTCGTAAGAGGGCGCCGAGTCAGGCTGATAAGTAAAAGATATGACGTGGTCCTCATACCGTAGAGTCTGTAACATGTTCCCCTCCTCAAGCTCTGTGTCCTCACAGAGTCACTGTCCCCATCCCTCGTTGTTGCCGGGATCGGACCAGTTCGGGCTCTCCTTGAGGCTCCAATCGTATATCAACTCCTCATTGATGGCTACGGCGAGTTCAAGGCCCTTGATGGCCAGCCGAATACGTCAATTCTCGATGACGAGGGTGCTGGTGTAGTTCCCGAGAATTTGTTTCTCTTTGGGAGTCGGGGCGACAGGGAGATTGGACAATGAATGAAGTCGGATATTCATCTGGCGATGAAGGAGGTCGGCAAGGGAAGTTTCGAGGGCATGGATTTGGTCTCTCATGGAGAGCGCTTCGTTCATAAGGGCGGCGATGGCGGGGTTGACGTCGGTGGTGGAGGTGGAGGTAATGATGGTGTTTGACATGGCGGTGAGGATGGTGGAGAGATAGAAGTAGAATGGGGTGGCTATATTGGGCAGGGAGAAGACTAGAGCGGGGAACTCGGTGTGTGGTTGACGGATGAGGTCGATGCTGCCATGGGTTTTGAGAACTCATCTTTTATTGTGGACGAGACGGGTTCTGCCGATGGAAATCACAGATCAAATCTTGAGCGTTCTGAACATTAGCTCGAGGCTCCCATGTGTTTTCTTCTGGACCATATCCTTCCCACTGGACGAGGTACTGGATCTTTCCACAGAACTTTCGAGAGTCTAGGATCGTAGACACATGGTACTCTTCTCGTCCTTCGACAATGATCGGATCAGGGGCTGGTTTCTTTTTCTGGATGGCGTACTTCGGAGTTTCATATGGTGACAACAGGGTCTCATTGAACACAGGGTGAATCATCTTCCAAGTCTTCGGAAGATCAAGAAGGTACACGCTAACTCCTTTCTTCTCTAGGACTTTGAATGGTCCATGTCGGAGTGCGTCAAGGGGCGATCAGTCCTGATGTTCGTCCCTTCCAGCCACACCTTGTTTCCGATGCGGTAGTTCCGAGACGGACTTCTCCATGTGTCAACTGTCTTCTTCATCTGATCCTGTGCTTGTTTCAGCGCTGCATTGGCTTCTTCTCGTGCCTGTTTGAGTTTTTCCAAGAAGTTGTTGGCAGCCAGATTGGTATCTTCTAACACGAGCTCTCCCTTCCATGGATGTAAACCGTAGTTGAGGTAGAATGGGGTGTGCTTCGTCGCCTGATGTTCTTTGTCATTGTACTGGAACTCTGCGATTGCGATCCATTCAGCCCAATCATCCTGTAGATGGTTGACAAAGTTTCGTAAGAACACTTCTGTCTCCTGATGCGATCGCTCGGCCTGTCCGTCAGTCTGTGGGTGGTATGCGGTGGACAGGTTCCTTTTGATCCCTAGCATGCAGCAGAGTATCTCCATGAACTTCGCGGCGAACTGCGGTCCCCTATCGCTGATGATCTTCTTGGGGATCCCATGAAGCTTCCATATCTGATGTTAAGTAGGTGAAACATCGGAGCTTCGTCGGAGTCCATCGGAGGTCGGACGTAGGACTGAGACCAGAGCGGAATTCCAGAAATGCGGAGGAACGACGAAGGGGAGGGACGTGGCTTCAACGTATGTGTTGCGCCGCCGTTTGTTGGATAAGGTGTCCCAATTTCAGGAGGTCGGAGGAGAGGTTGGAGGTGCGGAGGTCCTCGGAAAGATCTCGGTGAGAGACACGTTGACGTGGAAATGGTCGGACGATGTCGGAGTTGTGACTCAGACACAGTACTGAGCTCGTCGAAGGGTAATGATGGAGGAAGAGCAGTAGATGAGGATGTCGTCGGCGTATTGTACCACAGCAAGGATCTCTGGCATGAACGGGGAGTAGAGGAGTGAACTTTGTTGATATTCGAACTGAGGAACTACAGGTATGGTACGAGCTTAAATACCTAAATGATATTACTTTACGGAGATGGTCGGAGTAGGTCCGGAGTTGTGGCATAAGTTGCCAGCGACTGTAACGAACATCAGAGATGTCGGTCAACGGACCATGCGAAAAAGGCGATGCATAAGTAAACGGGAATATGAATATGAAATGCACGATGGCAACGTGCGGAGATGCGGAGGTAACGGATGTCCGGAATGTCGGAGGACTATCGGAGTGGATCGGAGATTCGGAGACGGATATAACAGTATTCCCCTCTTAGGTCTGACACCCATGGAAGACTGCGAGAAAATAAACAAGGTCATGTGGTCTCGGTTATTTAACGGAGATGAGCGGCTTCAAGGGTTTCTTCCAGTAACCACCAACATGCCCCAAGGCTCGAGCACGCAGCCCACCCAATCCAGCGCCAACCTGGACGACTCCAAAGAGGAGCTCCTGCGCCGTCTGGCGCAGATACGCAAGGAGAAGGAGGAGGTGGAGGCAAGGAAGAAGGCGGAGGCCGAGAGGAGGGCGAGGGAGGCAGAGGCGAAGGAAAGGGCAGTGGCGGAGGCAAAGGCGGAGGCGGAGAAGAAGAGGGCGAAGAAGGCAGGGAAACAGAGGGCGGAGAGCGGAGCGGAGGAGTCGGAGGTCCGGGGGGAGGCGTGTCAGGCCTGTGCGCAGGCGAAGGTGGAATGCAAGTGGGCGTTGTGAGTACCCACTTCTCCATTCTCTTTTTCTTACTGACAATCTCCTTAGGCAGGGGAAGGGCACCGCATGCCAGCGGTGCAAGGACGGCAAACAGGTATGCCTGAAGGCCGGCGAGACGCGGGCGAAGCGGAAACGGGGAAGGACGGAGGAAGCCGTCGCGGAGGTTGCGGGCCCGAGCGGGGCGAAAGGCTGCTGCGGCGCAGGGGTCGCGGAGGAGCTCTGGGGGCTCCGGGAGGCTCTGGAGGAGAGAGAGGAGCAGTCGGCGAGGGTTGGTTGGGCGCTGCTCCGGCAGCTTCAAATTATGAACAACCACCTCGCCTACCGGAACTTCCTTCTGGAGGCGGCGGCTCCGGAGTCGGAGACCGAGGACGGAGAAGAGGAAGAAGGAGAGGAAGAGGACGAGGAAAAAGACGAGGGGGAGGACGAGGGGTTGGCGGACGGGGAGCTTGCGGAGCTGCAAGCGGAGAAACAGGAGGCGGAGGGAGAAACAGAGGATGAGTCGGAGGACGACAGTCCGCCGGCCAAGAAGGCCAAAACCCAGTAGCCCCTCCCCCCTCTAATTTTTTGTTATTATTTTTTATTTATTTTGCAATATCAATGTCTTGCGTGGTTCTATAGGCGTGATAAGGGGCCCGGTTTCTCCGGATACGCGGAGTGGAAGTCCGCAACTAAGTCCGTTGCGTGTTTGAGTTCCGTGGCGGGTAGCCAGGACTGTTCCTCATCGGTTCCTTCATAGCCTAGCCAACAGACTAGGTAGAGCAGTTTGCAAGAACGCCGACGATCCAGTTTGGTGTCAAGGATTTCGGCGATTTCGTATTCCACTTCTCCTTCAACGTCGATCGGAGGAGGCGGAGTTACTGTCCGGTTCGGAATGTCGTTCAGAACAGATGGCTCCAGCATGGAGATGTGGAAAACGGGGTGAACACCACGAATGGTGTCCGGAAGTCGGAGGGTGTAAGAGTGTGTACCATTCCTGGCAAGGATGTCAAAGGGGCCAAGGTACTTTTCAGACAGCTTTTTGGAGGGTCGTGTAGTGCGGAAAAACTTAGCCTTCACAAAAGCTTGCTGTCCTACTTTGAGCGGAGGGGGCGGAGCATGCCGGAGATCGGCGGGGCCTTGATAACGTCGTTGAGCTTCTAGGATTGTAGATTTGAGTTCTTGGTGAAGCTCGTCCAGGTCTACGACGAATTGTCTGGCACGGGCGGATGCGAGGTCGCGCTCCGGATGGACGGAGAGGTTCGGATGATAACCTTTATTGGCGAAGAAGGGCGAGATCCCGGTCGTAGCACTCGGAGCATTGTTGTACGCGAACTCCGCAAGCGGAAGTAGCTCAGACCAGTTGTCCTGCTGATAGTTGCAGAAGATGCGGAGGTACTGTTCCAAGGTTTGGTTGGTACATTCGGTTTGACCGTCGCCTTCAGGATGGTAGCCAGAGATGAAGTGCAGAGTCATGTTGAGGGCTTTTCCGAGGGAGCGGAAAAAGCGGGAGACGAACTCCGGGCCTCGGTCAGAGGTGACATGTTCTGGTACTCCGTGCTTGGAGAACACATGCAGGATGAACAAGGTGGCTAGATCTTCGGAGGTGCAGTGGATCGTAGTCGGAACAAAAATGCTTTGTTTTGTCATTTGGTCAACAATAACAAGGATTGCGTCAAAACCGCCGGAGGTTGGAAGTGTCTCAATGAAGTCCATGGATATGGAGTTCCACGGAAGGTTTGGAACTGGGAGTTGCTTCAGCATACCATAGGGCTTGTGGCGTTGAGGTTTAGAGTGCATGCAAGTGGTGCAGGATTTGCAGTACTTTTTGACAAAGTCTCGAACACCAGGCCAAGTATAATCTCGTTGAATGAGACTAACTGTCTTGTTCTGTCCGGGGTGTCCGGAGAGAATATGGTCGTGCTTGTTGCGGAGGGTGCGGAGCCGGAGGTTATCGGAGTCGGGGACGTAAATGTGACCACTATGACGGAGGAAACCGTCGGAGTCTACGGACCAGTGCGGTTTGGGCTCCTTGAGATGGTCGGCATAGATTGGGTCGGATGGGAGTGAGCGGAGGATGTTGGAGTGCAACTGTTCAATGTCCATTATGACTGTGGCACGGAGAACAGGGGTGAACAACTCCGTAGCTCGGAGAGATGCGGACAGCTGTTCTTGGGAAAAGACTGGTCAGAAGTTGCTTGGATTTACCGACGCATAGTCGCTATTCCCCTCTTTGGGATAGACGTCCCATCGTCTAGTCAAAGAGTCCGGTTTGGTACCGAGACGTCCGGGGCGGAAGCGAATCAAGAGATTGAACTGAGAGAGGAACTCGGACCACCGGGCTTGTCGGCGGGTGAGAACCTTTGTAGTGGCGAAGTACTCCAGGTTCTTGTGGTCTGTGACAACGTCGATCAGAGCAGTGGAGCCTTCAAGGTAATGTCGCCATACCTTGAATGCTTCATGGATAGCAAGTAACTCCTTGTCGTGTGTATCGTAGTTGAGTTCCGGGGCAGTGAAGGTGCGGGAGTGGAACACTACTGGGTGTATCTCCTCGTCGGAGGTCCAGATGGACAAAATAGCACCAAGTGCGTAGTCGGAGGCGTCCGTCTCGATGATAATAGGTCGATCAGGAATCCAATGAGTGAGGACCGGTGCTTTGGTAAAAGCGAGCTTCAACTCGTTGAACGCACTCCGTGCGGAGTCGGAGAAACGGAACGGAGTACCCTTCCGGGTGAGTCGGGTGAGCGGAACAACGATGTCCGAATCACCGTGGATGAAACGTTGATAGAAATTTGCGAATCCAAGGAAAGACTGTACGTCCTTCACTTTCCGAGGTTCAGGCCACTCTTGAATGGTCTTCACCTTGGTTTCGGACATGCGGAGACCGGAGGGAGAAAGGATGAAACCAAGATATTCGACTGTGTCAACAGAAAATTCGCACTTGTTGGAGCAGACGTAAAGTCCGTTCTTGCGGAGACGTCGGAGAACTTCCTTGACATCGTCGGGGTGCTTGGCGGGGTCGTCGGAGTAAATGAGAATGTCATCGAGGTAGACCACCACTGTAACATCGAGGAGGTCACTGAAGATATCATTCACAAATTGCTGAAAAGCGGCAGGGGCGTTGGATAGTCCAAAAGGCATAACAAGCCATTCAAACAATCCGTAACGAGTGCAGAAAGCGGTTTTCCATTCATCTCCGTCGGCAATGCGGACAAGATGATATGCATGCCGGAGATTGAGAGTGGTATAAACACGTGCTTTTCTGGCAGTGGAAAGGAGGTCGGAGATGAGCGGAAGAGGGTATTGATCCTTCTTGGTAACTTTGTTCAGGCCCCGATAGTCGACGCACAGGCGGAGGGAACCGTCCTTCTTTCGAACAAAGAGGACCGGAGCGCCGTGCGGAGAGCGAGAGGGGCGAATGAAACCAATGGCCAAATGTTTGTCTATGAAGCTTCGCAGGGCAGATAGTTCGGATTGTGAAATGGAGTACATAGGGCCAATAGGGGGAGTCGATCCGTCTTCTAACTCGATGCGGAGGTCATACGGACGATGCGGAGCGAGGGTGTCTGCTTTTGTCTTGCTAAAAACATCGGCAAAATCATGGTATTCCTCTGGGATATGGGAGAGGTCCGGAGGTTCCTCGGACATAGAAACGGATTGGGCGGAGATCGTGTGGTCGGAGAGGTGAATTCGGAAGGATTGGGCACCCAGAAGTTTGCAAGCGCGCACAAATGCAGCTGCATTTATCAATGCAATATTTGGGACAACGTCCGGAGTAGCAGTGGGTGTGCCAGAGTTGGAGGTCGGAGTATCGGGAGAGGTCTGCGGAGGTAGCAGAGCTGACCTGGCAGAAGACGTCAAGGTCGGAGACTCCTTCAAGAGCTGTGGACGGAAAGTAATACTGCCCAATACCCAGTCAATCATAGGATTGTAGCAGGTGAGCCAGTTGTATCCAAGAACCATAGAACAGGAGGAATCGAGCGGAGTCATATAGGCTGTAATGGCCATATATTCACCAGAGGAAAAGTATACAGGGAGATCAACCGCCTGAGTAATGACGGAGTTGGACGTTCCGTCAAATAATTTAAGTTCGATCGGAGGTATGGAGGTGAAAGGGAGTTTATAGGATGAAGCATAACGGGAGTCAATAAAACAATGAGTAGAGCCGGAGTCCACAAGGGTGGCTATCAGAGAAGAATCGGAGATAAGCGGAGATGTAAGTCGGACACGGAGGGAATTGGGATCGGAAAGAGCGGAAGCGTTGAGTAGAGCGGTAGTACGGATGGGTTCAACGCAGTCCTCAGGCCGTACAGAGTCCTGTGGACTGCCCGCTAATTTTTTGTTTCGTCCGTGGTCTTGGCTTGGGCAGCGCGCGCCTTAGCCTTAGAGGCGGAGGACGAAGACTTCAGGCAATCTTTTGCGACGTGTCCAGCTTTGCCACAAAACATACAGAGGTTGTTGTCAAAACAGTGTTTGCGTTCCTCCGGAGTTAGCTTTCCGTCTTTTCCGAGTTTGTCGGAGATGTCGGACTTGGGAGCGGAGGAAGGCTTCGACTGTTTGCCCTGGTTCTGTGTCTGCGGTTTGGCTTTGGAGTTTTTATCGGAGTTTGCGGAGGGGGTTTTAGCTTCGGATTTGTCGGATTTGGATGCGGACTTGTCAGAGCGGGACTTCTCGCGATGACGTTCCCAGTGGCGAGCATCAATAGTCTGTGCTAGCTCCCTAAGTGCTGGTAACGTGCTTGGCTTTGCTTGAGTCCCAAGGACATCTTTAATCCGCTCCACCAACCCGGAGTAGTACCGGTGATGCAGGGCGGAGCTGTCCCAGTGTGTTTTGGCAGCAAGGCGTGTGAACTCGATATTATACTTGAGAATATGTTGATTTTCGCGCATTTTGAGGTTGTCCAGAGAGTCGGCAGCATCCGCAACGGGGTCAATGACCCCGAATTCCGTGCGGAGTGTGCGGAGGAATGCGGACCAATCTTCGTACCAGTCCGGGGGGTTATCCGGGTCCGGTTTGATGATGAAATGCTCGAAATAATCGAGAGCTGTGCCTCGGAGGAAAGAGATGGCGAGAGTGATTTTGGCAGAGTCATCATCATACTCGGAGTTGTCGCGGAAGAACAATGTGCATTGGAGGATGAACTGGTTCAGTTTCCGGGGATCGGAACCGTCGAAGGTGTCCGGATCCTTAGCCTTTTGATGATGCTTGTGACCTTTGCTGTGTTTGAGTTCATTGGTCATTAAGAGGAAAGCATCCGCAAGGGCTTGTGGGCCGAAAATATTCTGAGGAGACGGGGGTGCAGATTCTATGGGGGAAGTGGGGATCGGAATATTATGCGGAGGTGTGATGGGCTGAAAACCCGGAGGTGTCGGAGTAGTGGGAGTTACGGGGGATAGTTCTGTTAAACGTTGTTCGACATTTTGTAGAACCTGTTGCCTAGAAGTGCCAGCTTCTGCGGCTTTTGCTATCTTGGTGTTTTGGAGTGCCATGACTAGCAGGAATCCAAAAACGGTTTGAGTTCGAATATACTATTAAGTAGGTGAAACGTCGGAGCTTCGTCGGAGTCCGTCGGAGGTCAGACATAGGACTGAGACCAGAGCGGAATTCCGGAAATGCGGAGGAACGACGAAGGGGAGGGACGTGGCTTCAACATATGTGTTGCGCCGCCATTTGTTGGATAAGGTGTCCCAATTTCAGGAGGTCGGAGGAGAGGTTGGAGGTGCGGAGGTCCTCGGAAAGATCTCGGTGAGAGACACGTTGACGTGGAAATGGTCGGACGACGTCGGAGTTGTGACTCAGACACAGTACTGAGCTCGTCGAAGGGTAATGATGGAGGAAGAGCAGTAGATGAGGATGTCGTCGGCGTATTGTACCACAGCGAGGATCTCTGGCATGAACGGGGAGTAGAGGAGTGAACTTTGTTGATATTCGAACTGAGGAACTACAGGTATGGTACGAGCTTAAATACCTAAATGATATTACTTTACGGAGATGGTCGGAGTAGGTCCGGAGTTGTGGCGTAAGTTGCCAGCGACTGTAACGAACATCAGAGATGTCGGTCAACGGACCATGCGAAAAAGGCGATGCATAAGTAAACGGGAATATGAATATGAAATGCATAAAGGCATGGAGTTATGAATATGAAATGCACGATGGCAACGTGCGGAGATGCGGAGGTAACGGATGTCTGGAATGTCGGAGGACTATCGGAGTGGATCGGAGATTCGGATATGGATATAACAAGCCCGATGCATCGGTTTCAACCCTGAACTGTCCCTCTGGTTTCGGTAATGCCAAGACTGGTGCCGATGTAATTGCCCGTATGAGACCTTCAAAAGCTTGCTGCTCTGTTGGTCCCCAAGTAAATGCCGTACCACCTGTGAGCGCAGTGAGAGGTTTTGCGATGTTTGAGTACCCTTCAATAAAACGTTGATAGAAGTTAGCAAATCCAAGGAACTTCTGAACTTCCTTTTTTGATGTGGGTGCTTGCCAGTTTCGAATTGTATCCACCTTCTCAGTTTCCATCTCAACATGTCCCTCACCAACCACATATCCCAATATAGGACATTTCGTTACTTCCCATAAACACTTTTTCTCCTTTAGGAACAAATCATTGTCCGATAGGATCTGTAGGATTTCTTCGGTGTTTCGCGCGAGTTCTTCCTTGGTTTTACCGATAACCACGATGTCATCCATGTAGATCATGCAGATACGTCGGCGGATCTGGTCCTGGAATAGACTAGCCATCATTCGCGAGAATGTTCCCGGGGAGTTGCAAAGACCAAAAAACATGACCAATGGTTCGAACAACCCTCGACTGGTGAGGAAGGCAGCTTTCCATTCATCGCCCTCCTTAATCCGGACGTTGTTATAGCCCCACATGATGTCCATTTTATTGAAGTAGACCACATCTTTCAGTACGTCCAAGAGATCAGATATTTGTGGGAGTGGGAACTTGTCTTTGACCGTGAATTTATTGACCATGCGGTAATCTTGTACCAATCGTTTGGAGCCATCCTTCTTGTTGATGAAGAAGCAAGGGGAGGCATAAGGGGATTGGGACGGGCAGATCTTTCCTGTTGCTAGACCCTCGTCAATGAATGCGTCCAATTCCTCTTGTTCCTTTTGCGTCATAGGATATGTATTTCCCCCTAGTTCCTTTGGTGCGTCCGGTGTAAGTTCAATACCATGGTCCCATTCCCTCTCCTTTGGGATCTTATCAAAGTTCTCTTTCTCGAAAAGATGAGCAAATCGTTCAACATATGAGGGTCGTTTGGTTGTGGGAGGTGGTGTGGGAGTGACCGCTTCCAAGATAGGGTCTCCAGGCTTCCATTTCTGATCTGACTTTTTGGGTGCATCTTTGTCGCGCACCTCAACCATGCGAACCCGGTGTTTGCGACCATCCAGGTTAACCCTGAAATCTGAGTGTTTGGTTTGACATGTTGTTGGGCACCGGTTAAATGTTACTGCGCCGGTTGTCCAATTGATTGTGGGGTTGTGGTGCACCAACCAGTCATGTCCCAAGAGCATGTCTGTTCTCCCAATGTCCAGTACCATTGCTTCCATGGTTTCCTGATGTGCTCCCAAATCCAGTTTGACTTCGGCAAGTTGGCTCACTTTCTGTTGTCGATTTGGTGATCCATCCGCATTTAGAATTGCTATGGGCGGTATTCCTTGCGTGGGGAGGTTCTGTTCGCGTACTATTCTGGGATGGATGCATGTGCGTTCACATCTGCTGTCAACCTCAGGTCGGATAACCTTTGGTCCTCGTCGTGTCCTGAGCTGAGCTAACAGCCTGATTTCTCGTCTTTTCGGAGGTTTATCTCCCTTCACAATCTTAGTCAACGCAGCGGCTCGCTTGGCAGGGATGACATAGGTTCTATTGTCTGCAGTCATACAAGGCAAGCAAGTCCGTTTAATAGATAAGGGTCGCGACTTAGCGTCGTTTAATCGGACCCTTTGGGAAAATCCTTCTCGTCGGCTTCTAAGATTGTGGTTTCATCATTCTCGGCATCTTCCTCAGACACCTTCCTAACCCTTCCGGAGTTCTTCTTCCGCTTGCGGCAGTTGCACGTGATATGGCCTTCTTGGTCACAGTTGAAACACTTGCGACCATCTTTCTTCTTTGGAGCGCTACAGTCTTTAGCCAGATGACCGAAGCGTTGACAGTTGTAGCAACGGGCTACTCCTGCTTTGTCAATCTCCATGGCCTTGCCCTGACCACCATAAGTGGTACCCGATCCGGTGCGCATGTCGCCGCCACCTCGGATGACCAGTGCATGTCCTTCCATCTGTCGTCCCTTGTTTTGGATCTCTTTTGCGTAATCGGTGTACGTCTTGCCATCGCTAGCCACTTGTTCGGAGATTCTGCGGTTGACGTTTTTCTCTAGAATGTATTTCCCAGTTTCTTCGCCAAGGTTTGACAGTCCCAAGAGTTCTTCAAATTCATCCAAGAATTCATCAACAGTGTGTTTCTCTTGTTCCAGGACTTCGAGTCTCGCTTTGGCAGCGACCGACTTGTTGGTGATGGAGAATCGTGTGGCGATATCATCGGAAAAACCTAGCCAGGTGATGTTCTCGTTGTCAACGGCAAGAGCGTCTAACTTGTTACTGGCCCAGTGTCTGCCGGACCCTTCCATCATGCGGGATAGCACTGCAAGAATCTTCTGATCATCTGTGAGGCTCTTTTGGAACCTGATGTATAGTTTGGTGGCTTTCCACCACTCGTCAAAGGTGTATCTGTCCTTGAACATCCCAGGATCTTGGATGTATCCATTGTTTGTACAGCCGGGGCTTCTGCCATGTCTAGAGTCTGCGGAGGAGAAGAGGGGTCGGGTTGTTGGGATTAAGATGGGGTTCGGGATACAGGTAAGGATTGAAAATGAGTCCCTGTTCTAGGCGTCTGTTCGATATCTGACTGCGCGGTGAAATGAAGGAAGTGAGTCTGGGGATGAGCGCGAGCGATATCTCTATCACACACACAAACACCAAACACAACAACGAAGACCGAACAAGTCTCGCGATGTGTACTTCTCAATCGATATAGTTCGGGGTGATGAGTGGGATCACTCAGGATGCGACTCTTCCAAACAACAATTGAATAACTCGTTTAGCGATGGCTTGATAGGTCTTCAACAAGACTTGGAGATAGTTCTCAATAGATAATGAACCGAGGTTTGTGATTTCCAGACCAACAAGACTTCGCGAACACGATCTCGACCGAATACGAACACGACAATGACCAATACGACCGATAGATAACACGATTTGATGATTGACAAGTTCTCGAACACACAAAACACAATTGCGACTGACTTCCGATGCAAACCAAACGATCTCGAGGCTTCAATGATACTCGCGAACGACGACAGATGCACAAGACAAATGCTATCAATTCTGGGGCACAATCTAACCTAACCTATCTACCACGAAACTACGAGATTTTATACATGAGCAGCAATAAATATAGAAAAAGGTTGCATGTGGTATCAATAAATGGTATCCAGTCAAGTGACCTTCGCTAGAGTCGTTTCGATGCGCCCATGTGGTAGACAACGCCACAGGTACGCCCCTTTTCCATATCCAAACCTCTGCCACACTGGAGAGGCCACTATTTCAATATCTTGGTTTTGCAATGTACCCGGGACGATGCCGATTAGTTACCATGAGGTATCAGCTGCATCAATTAAGGGTCGCCTTGATAAGCCACCCATCAGATTCGGTCCCTATCAAAGTTCACCATAAGGTCACGTTGATCGCGATGTATCAAACCCGATCTCGGTCTGTATCATCCGATGTCATTTCGATATTCCTGATATGG
Source organism: Entoloma clypeatum (assembly GCA_963565915.1). Classification (NCBI taxonomy): domain Eukaryota; kingdom Fungi; phylum Basidiomycota; class Agaricomycetes; order Agaricales; family Entolomataceae; genus Entoloma; species Entoloma clypeatum. Next base: position 4,232,222 of record OY751488.1, on the reverse strand, counting down.
ACGATTTGGACATGGAGCACGGCGCACGTTGACCAAACCTCTCGCGAGAATGTCTCCGGTCAAGCCCCGATGTATGGTAGACAGTGCTAGTGTCATCGATAACTCCAATATAACCCATCTCCTTGTTTCACGCTTCGTCGTGAGAGGCACTCAATAGTCTTTTCTATCTCGCGAGACGATCCCATAGCTCTCGAGTATCATAGCTAAGCCCATAGTGGTGACCAGCGCTATGTCCTACATTGCCAGGGTCGCTGGTCTCTCTCTCTAACGTCGCCACTAAGTCCTCAGAATCGGAGCTCATCTAGGACTCTCTATATCCCTTAGAGATAGTGTGAAAGGGTGCAAAATGCGCATATTTTAGGCCTAGACGCATCACGGCCTTATCATCTCCCCCACACTAAATCCTGACTGTCCCAGTCAATCCTATCTAACGACAGCGATATGACCAGTCCACTCTAGCACCGCTTTCCATATATTCGAGTTCCACCCCAAAACGTGTTCCCGCGAGACGGCCCCACTTGACATGCCGCACTGTGGACACACAAAGTCCGCACTCGGCCCCCAATGGCCTCATGTTCGCCTATACCAAGTAACATCAAAGGTTTGCCGTTCTCGTGACCTAACTCCACGCTGATGGATTTTGACAGATAACTTCCTCCGCAGTAGCCTCGCGAGACTTCCAATTCCCATAAAGGCTGGGGCAGTCTGCCTCATTCCCCAGTTCTCACTTTTCCTCTCGTTCAACATGACCACGTCTCCGAACGAGCTCTACACTCACCTTTCTAAATTTGAGGTCGAACTCAATATCCTCACCAATCTCAACCGACTCCGCAAGTCCGGAGAAGCACAGATTCGGGAAATCTTATCAGAACTTCACGATACACTGGTAAGTGATGCTCGCAAGACCCCGTTTCCTACTCAAACATTTCTTCTTTCAGGTCGCGGCTGCAGGTTGTGTGGATGACTACGCCGAGCGGCTCTTAAACACCATCGCGTACAACTTATACCGCTCCGGCTACACGATGGACTGCCGCTGGTGGAAATGGTGGCCCGACCTTCATGGGCAAACCCTCCAAGACCTCCCCGAGGTGAGTCGTTTGCTTATTTGTTTTGCTAATTTCCACATTACATTTATGCAGGATCGCCTACTGGAAGAGGACGAGGCCGTCCCCGTTCCCGAACTGTCCATCTCTAGCGGGAAACGACCCGCAAAGCTCATCGCGAAAGGTGTGGAGTACATGATGGCCAGTCCAACTTCACCCAACATCGAGGACAAGAACAAGTCGACCTCTCGCGCTGCACGATCTAAGCCTGTGACCCATGCTAGCGGTAAGCGTGCGGCTCCCCATTCGCCTCCCAGTCAGGGAGCTCTCAAGGTGAACTTCCTGATCATTTCTTTTACTTCTTACTAAATTTCCTTCCAGAAATGTCACTCCGATATCGGTCGTCAAGCTTCGCAAGCAGACAGCGAGGACGACGACGTCGAGGTGGTCGATGCACACACCCCCGCCAGACCTCAACCCATCGCTAAAAAGCCCCGTGTCGTAACAGCGCCCACGGCCACTCAGAAAGCGCCCGCGAGGCCCCCTCCTCAACCCAAACCAAAACCCGCCACGGTCGCGAAAGAACCGCAGGTCGACGTGAAAGAAGGTACTGCCCTCAAGGCAGATGAGTTGCGACAACTCCGTGTTGCGTTGCCTGTTGTGGTACGTTTTCTTTCTTCCTGACTCATTCTATAGTTAACTATGTCTTTTCTTAGCCCAGCCTTCCCTGCCTCGTTTGCGCTGGTGGACCAAGTGCGGCTCGCTGCCATTTCCAAGGTTGGGGCAAGAAGTGCTCCAACTGCCAGAGCGGTAGCCGGGTAGGGTGCTCTTTTGAGGTGAGTGGTGAACGTGTGGAACTCCTCGCGACCATGGCCCACGCCTTCGGTCAATCGAGCACGGCTGGTGCGTTCTACCATCTGCCCTCTTTCTAGCCGCTGACAATTTATTTCCAGCCATCCGCGAGACTCTTGTCGACATCCAGGCCTCGACTGCTCTCCACTTCCACCTCTCGGAAGCCTTGTCGGCCATCGCCGCTCGTCGCGAGTGGTCCATTACCCACTTCCTTCACCAGCTGGCTCAGCTGTATCGTCGCGAGGGCGACTTTCCTCAGGGCCTGGTAGCTGATGAGGGGGCTTGCCAGGAGCTCTTCAAAGTCTTTGGCCTCGCTCAATTCGACCCTCCCGCTGGTCAACAGTCCTCCCGCAAGAATCCCATCTTTGTCAAGAAGGTTTCGCCTGTCCATGAATCAGACTCGGCTTCTGACAAGGACTCCCCTGTGGAGGAAGAGGCCGATGAAGTCGCGAAGGATCTGTTCGTTCAGGGGTCGTCTCGCGATGTCGCCTAGGTACTGCGGGCCTTCTTTCTTTTTTATATTTGCACATGTCGCGGGCTATACGCCCTTATATTTTCTCTGTATACACTCGCTGCAGGCTTACGCCCAAATATATTGCTTTTCTTCGTTCTTTGATTAAGTCCATTAAGGGCCTCCTGTTCAGAACTACAGTATTTCTAAGTCTATCGCGAAGACGTTGGACGAAGTCTCGTTTTACTTTGATTGTTATGCTGTTTGGTACTCAGGGGTTTGGTATATCTATTTGACGGTGATTATGTCTTTCTGATATCTCCTTCCGAGATTCCGCTCTTTCATGTTCTGTTTCATTTATGGCGATTTGAGGTTCGCAATTGTACTGGAACAGGCTCGCGACCCCCCACTCCCCCACACTAAAGAATACAACTCTCCGAGTTGGACATTGCTCTATTCTGTGAAGGCAAGACTAGCATCGCGAAGGTACCCCTGTCGACTATCACAAGGACTGACTATCCCCTCGTAGAGGGAACCGCCGTGCCTAACCACGCAATCCTGGGCGCCACTACCATCCGGTATAGCACGGCCTCAAAAAAAACTTTCGTTACTAAGTCGCCAGGGAAGCTATAAAAGCCCGCGACCACTTGAAGAGTCAACTCTACCCTCACCCTAGCACAAATCAACACCGCTAGACAAACTTGCCCTCGGGTCACACGCCGCCTCTAAAAGAGATGTCTAACGAAGACGAAACCCAGGCCGTGAAAAAGGTCTTAGCCTCGCTCATCGGTTCATTCCCGGACGATCCTCAGGCACCCCCCAAGAAACTGCCAACCTGCTCCGAAGCATACCTCATCTGTTGGTACGTGTATGACGACCTCAAAGTACGTCGCGACAGCGCACCGAACCTTGTTTGACCATTCCAACTATTCCGTCAGCCTCTAAATCTCCGTCATGCACATATTCCAATGAGTACCTCAAGGACGCACAACTCGCGGACCATGTTTTCGTAGCTAGGAACGGCCTACAGGCGTTCCATGACAAGAACAAGTCTTGGAGACTCCCGCCCATGTTCTTTACCCTCAAGGACATGGTCGCGTACATACGATACCTGCGTCAAGGACCTACAGCCACCGAGGAGACCGCGCCTCCACCTGCAAGTGATCCTCCGGCCAACAGCGAGAAACCCGAAGTGAGTCGACGCGAGAGCTGGAATCCGTCCCCCGCACTAATTGAATGGCTCGACCAGGTCAAGGTAACTGATCCCGACGCCGATCTCAATCTCGACGTCTCTAATATCCCGGACGCAAGCAGCCCGTTCGCCGCCGCGGAACCCAAACTAACCCAGTCGGGGACAGCGACGACAGCGACGGAAACACCGAGCGCCCCGCTGAACCTCGTAAGCGATCGCGAGATGATGAATCTGATCATGAGGTCTGTCATTATTTGTATACTACCTTCCAACTTCCAATGGTATTGAAGCCGCTTCTTGCTACTGTGCAAGAAGATGGACGTCGACCCCGAGACCCTCCATCCCATTACTGCAGACGATGGGTCTGCCAAGAAGTCCGTTACAGCTCCCTTGATGGAGAAATCATCGTCCGGCACGGTACGTCGACATACTGCCGCCGACAATCTCCGCTAATTTTCCCCATATCACAGAAAGGGTCTGGGTCGAAGGGCAAATCGGCCCCGGGTCCCAAATCCAACAAGAAACTGCGGCTGGAGACCAAAGAAGCCCCGTTCAAGGACACAGCGCCGGTGGGACCAGCACAAGTGGAGCAGCGAGGCAATTTCCACAAAGAAGGTACTGTACTAAATGTATCCGCCTTCTTTATCCAAGCTAATATGTCACCCCGCAGCCGCTCGCTTCGCGATGGACAATCCTCTCGCAAACAAGATCCTCTCGGAGACTGGGTCGATCCTGGAGATGCCCTTGACACACACTGAGAAGTCCCTTCATGACACCGAGGCCCTCGTCTGATCCCAATTTCTCACTACAATTTCTTCTCTTGATTACAACTTAAAGTATGCACAATACCTTAAGCAGCGACACAACCTTCTCCTCTCCGAATTGAAGGAGCAGTATGAGTAGACTGCCCTTCACCTTTCCTGCCACAGCAAAAGCCACATGTCCCCTTGTAGAGGTTTTTACTGTATAGTCTGTAATACAGGTCTTCCTCTGCTGGCACATAGACATCCAATATGATCGCTAAGTCATTCCAACACGGCCCTAGGCCTCGCGAGATCATACCAGTGGTGATTTCCTTCAAAGTAAGTCCCGCGAGCCCGGTCATTCATCATCCGAGCTGGAATCCTCGTCCGAGACTGCCCCCACATCATCTACGGTAACCTCGCGAGGCGTATCCTCAAACCTGTCATTCTTATCTATGTCCAGCCTCGTTCCGTCGAACCACAGGTCCTCACCGCTGTCCTTAGCAGTCTCGGTCGAATTTTTCAATCCTTCCAATGTCGCTTTTGTAATATCGATGAAGTCTAACACCCCTTTAGGGACTGCAATGGCACGTCTCGCATGGTAGGGAATGAGCCTAAATGCTGCAACCTTCTCATGCCATCCCGACCCATCCAGTTCCGTGATGATGTATGCTCCACCTTTATTCCTCGCGACGACCACCATAGGACCAAAGTACCTGGGCTTCATTTTCTTGTCGAGACTATTTTCAACTGCTGTATTGCGGACTAACACTAGATCTCTCTCTCTAAAGTCATAATCTCTGATTTTATGCCGGTGCTCTTGCTCATAACGAAGTACCGCCGTCATCTTGGCACGCGTAACCCACTTACGCATCTCATCGACGTGCACTTTGTGCTTCACGAGCGCACAAGCCCTAAATCCGATCAGGTCCGCCATTGACAGCGGCCCATCTGGAAGTTTCACTAGCCACGTCGCCTCAACAATATCTAGGGGAAGGATGGGATGCGCCCCTGTACACACAAAATATGGCGAGCATCCCAAACCCTTCCGAATCGTGATCCTATCTGCCCACATCATATGGTGGAAGAACCAGAACCACTTGCTGATATCACCGCCTGTGGCCTTAAACAAAGCCTGACGAACATCCCAATGCGGCCTCTCAATCCGTCCATTTGCTCTAGAATTATAAGCCGATATCATGATCCCCTTAATTCCATACTTCTGTTCTATCCAGGCCGAAGCTTTCTTGAATGGCCCCGCGTTATCGGTCACAATCATTACCATACTGCCCCACCTACATAGTATGTCTTCGAAGAGCCAGTGCCCAACAGTCCAACCCATTTCTTGCCTTAGCGGCCGCCCTTCCATCCATGTCGATAGTGCACAGCTGCCGTGAACAATGTATTTACAACCGTTCGACGCCGGCATCATGTGTAGCGTATCGGCATGCAGGACCTGAAACAGACCCGGCATATGGGTTACCATAGGAGGAATGCGAACCAATGTCTTCTGTCTCAGCTGACATATATGACAAGTCTGGACATATAGGCGAACGTCGCGCTCATATTCTGGCCACCAGAATCTTTGCGCAATAAGCTCCTTTGTTGCATAGAAGCCGCGGTGCGCAAGGCTATCATGGGACGCCCTCATCAGTACATGCAATGCCCCTTCTCAACCACTAGTTTGTGCTTTCCCTCGCTACCTCTTCTATAGAGCCGGCCATCATCAGCGACAAAGAATCGTCTCGCCCGCTGCGCGAACTGTTTATACTGTCGGTCATTCAGGCCGTTTGGTCTCACAAAAGGGTCCTCGAGCCAAATTTTGATGTCAGGAATGCGGTCATCCTGCAACTTCACGGTTATCGTGCGATGATCCTCATCATAAGGTTCTCGCATCGATTCATCCCATTTCAAAGAGTCATCGGGCAACGCTGGTTCCCCCACGAATTGCGAGAGCAGTCCAGCCTTACACACTCGTCCAAGATATAATCGTTCAATATTCGATCTCTCACGAGCGTCAGCAAGCTCTCCCCGGAAGTCTTCAACCGACGTAGCCCAAAGATAACCACCGTGTGTGTCTATCTTTGTTTTAAACTCGTCGAACTCTAACGGGTCATTCTTTTCCGCATTAGAGATACCATTTTCCTTATCGGGATACTCGTACCGTGGCGGTCCATCTGGTTCATCCACCCAGTCCTCCTCGATATGGTAGGTTTCATCCCCCGGTTGCGCTTCTCGCCTCGATAGACCATCGGGTGCGAAGGTCTTGCCTGGCACATGCCTTAGTGTGAAGTGGAACATCAAAATGTAATCAATCCACCGATTTATAGCAGCGTTTGGTCCAAGACCAGGATTATTGAGCATCCCCTTGATATACTTCGCATCGGTCTCTATAACCAGGTTCCGACAGCCCAAGAGCCAAAACTTCACCTCCTTCAATGCGCGAAATAAACCATACAATTCTCGCTTTGGTTGCGACTATCTCGCCTCACGCTCGTTTAGTGTTATCGATGCAAACTTCGCATATGTCCTCTTCTTAGAATCACCCTCCTCCTCTTGACAGATATAGAATCCAACCGCCCACCACGAGGAGTCTACGCAAAGGACCACCACACCTCCACCATGATAATCTATTGGCTTGATTGCGGGGGACGCCGCTAAAGCATCCTTTATGTCTTGCATGGCCTTCTCCTGTTCAGATCCCCAGACAAAGAGTTCACGACTTCGCGTCAACTTGACTAGAGGTTCCGCCTTCTTCGCGAAGTCTCTAATAAAGTTTCGACAAGTGCCAGCCATTCCAAGGAACGACCACACATCATGTATATCTTTGCAAGGTCCCCAGCGGCTTATAACTCCGAACCTATCTGTCTCGGGTCTCCGTCCTTCGTACGTGCAATGATGGCCAACTACCACTATCTCGCTCGCGCATACTAGCGACTTATACCCAGAGAATGTTCCTCCACTATACCGCATTCTCTGTAACACTCTATTCACATTCTGTACATGTTCCCATACAAATTGCCTAATGCCTGGATTTTCTTCTATAGTTTTGTATCTGCCATCAGGCAACTCATATCGCATAGATGGGCCGTGAACCGCCACATTGTCGATGTAGGGAATAGTAACATCTGGTATTTCGTCCTGCAATATATGTGTAACATCATCGTGAAAGATCGGTACCGAATTTGTCCAACCCATTGGTAAAGTGACCAATCTTTGAGCACCGAATGGCGTCTGAAATGTAGTCAAGTCGCGAGACTGGACCGCTAACTTGCGCTCGTCATATCCCACATAGAGATCGAACATTCCACCACAAGCACGTCCTGCGAAATGGTTGGCTAATTCCTCTGTTGCTGGGGGAAGGCCCGAATGTGCTATAGTGACTTGGTTCAACGGTTCTAGACTGTGTACGATACGGAGACTCTTGCCATCCTTTTTCAATACACAGAACCACCGGGATCTGTATGAGGAATTCGACGGTTCGTACACGCCCGCGGCCATCTTCGTCCTTATTATCTTACACACGTCATCATGTATCCCAGGTGGAATAGGAATATTTCTTAGTACCCACGGAGTGTGCGGTACCACGGATATCTGTACCAGAGGAAAGAAATCCTCGTGAAAGCTACCACGCTCCGAATCATCCCATGCAAAAGCCTGATTCTGTTCACTCAATAAATGATGTATTAGTTTCATTTCTTCTTTCCAGAGAAAATCATGGTCGTGTATACTGTCCATGTGCTCCATCCTTTCCTGGGTGTAGCGACCCTTGGGCGCAAACCCCGGTGGTTTTGGGTTCAACTTTGGTAACTCCACAAGGGGGTCCCCTTTTATCTCGCGAACTATGCAAAATGTCTCGGACAACTCTCCCAATACTGGTCGCACCTTCTTGTCGACAGGTTTATATTTCTTACCCGCTAGCACTTGTACAATCCCACCATGATATTGGTCTAATATTTCTTGTTCGTCATCGCAAAGCCATTCTGGACGTTCCCTCGATTTTCCGTCCCAATATGCCCCTAAAAGGACCTGTGCGTTCTCGTCCGCGACACTATCTCGCGACGCTTCGAGATACAGGTCTCTAATTTCGTCTCTCGTAAATTTTCCATTTTCCGCAATGCCATAAGCCATTATATATGGTCTCTCAATATCGCTAGAATCGATGTTTATAATTATCTCTCCCTGGTGGCCGACCAGTTCATCGAAGATTGAAAACCCGTACCATCTGCTTCAGTGGTGGGCCGTTTCCTCTTCAATAGATCAGGATCCTTTCCTCGTTCTGACGTCGCGATCGTGATCTTCTGACTAGTATTCGGACACTTGATGGTCAGGAGTTGTCTGTTGAAGTTCCACCTGGGCGTTAGCCACAGATGTACTGAGCAACCAGCTACAGTGGAAGTACTCTACATAACTGCTCTAGCCACTTACATGGTTTGGGAGGGGTGAGGCTGATGAGAGCGGTTGAGGCTGGTAAGAGCGATGGAGCTGGTTAAGAGTCAAGAGACAACTTGTTGATATTGACAGTTTTCTGGTCTTATATACTGTACTACTGTTTGTACCAACCAAACAAGTATGTAATTGAAGATGTCTAAGGTCACGTGATATAATCTAATCTAATCTAATCTATGTGATGGAAAAGTTTCAACACCCCCCCATATTTAGTACATACTTCTAAATACATCTTACTTTTTCCCATATAGGTACTCTTTTTCGCCTAGTTTTTGAGTAGTCCGAAGTACGGGATAAACTTGCTAAAGAGGATTTTCCCCAGATTCTTAGTTAAAAGGTCTGCAGGGTTATTCACTCCTTCGATGAATTCGACCGTAATGATGCCTTCGGATACTTTTTCTCTGACGAAGTGGAATCGCACGTCAATGTGCTTGGACCGCTTTTCAGTTACAGGGTTGGATGCGATAAAGACGGAGCCATTGTTATCTCCATAGATCGGAACCGATCCGATCTGCATTCCAAGTTCGGCAAGCATGCTTCTAAGCCATGTTACTGCGCGACTGCAATCTGATAGCGCCATGTATTCTGCTTCTGTGGAAGAGAGCGCAATGGTTTTTTGTGCTGATGAAACCCATGTTATTGCTCCAGACGCCAGCGATATGAAGTAACCAGTGGTGGATTTCCTGGTGTTTTCGTCTGATGCCCAATCGGAGTCTGTAAATGTGTAGATCCCTTTCCCAGAATCACCATCGTACATGATCGCATAATTTTTTGTTGCCCTCAAATACCTGCAAATATCCCTAGCCACTTCTAAATGGCATTTGGTAGGGTTTGCGGAGAATTGGGACATTTTGATCACGGCAAAACAAATGTCGGGTCTTGTCCCGATCATTAAGTACAATAGTGATCCGATGACGGATTGGTACTTGGATCTGAGTTCCACATTGGGTTCATCTTCAGACTTCATGGGTTTGTAGCCCGTCGGGAGTGGGGTATGGGTGGCATTGGATTCGCTCATCCCCATACATGCGAGAATTTTCTCAAGGTAAGGTACAGTACTTGATCAATGAAGATCCTCTTCCCATGTTGCCTTATTTGGATTGAGAGAAATTCTTTCAGTTCCCCATCAGGCACTAGGTGGCCTAGGTCCCTACATTCCCATGTTGTCATGAAGGCCTTCTTCTTTTCTAGCGTGTATTCTCGGTTTGTGCCGAGAAAAGCAGAGTCATCGACATAAATGACGGCGATTACAGTTTTCCCTTTGGTACTTGTGTGAATGAAAACTCCCGCATCGGAGTGAAGCCGGACAAAGCCAAGCTTTTTCATGGAGGAATCGAGTTCTCTCCACCAGGCTAATGCGGCCTGCTTGAGTCCGTATAGGGCTTTGTATAGTCGGTACACGAAATTTTCTTTCCCTTTTACCATGTAGCCCTCAGGCTGTCGCATGTAAATTACCTCACGGAGTCTTCCATAGAGGAAGGCTGATGAGACGTCCAAGAATGTCATGAACCACCCTTCAAGGGCTGTCAATGCCAAAATCAATCGGACGGTCTCGTACCTCACTACTGGTGAGAAGATTTGATCGAAATCGATCCCTTCTACCTGTGAGAAGCCTTTTGCAACAAGGTGCGCTTTCAGACGCCAGTCGGATTTTTTGTTGTAAACCCATTTGTTCCTTAGTGCTTTCCTCCCTGTAGGTAGGGGTACTAACTCCGTGATCACCCCGCGGCTTTTGAGCATGTCTAGCTCTTTTTGTTCTGCTGCATACCAATCTTCTTTGTTTGGAAGAGGGTATATATCTTTGTGTGACATTTCAATGATGCCCACTTGGATAGAGATTGCCTCCATTAGGAGCTCGTTCATCCATGCTGTTTGACCGCCTAATCTATGTCTTCAATCCATTTTTTCAAGATCAGAAGCAGGGGTGTCTTCCCCATAGATGCTATCTGGCATTCTCCAAACTCGTCGTTCCCTGATCGGTCGATCTGGTACTTGTTCGGGTTCCGGAGTGGGTACTCGCGGTTCATCGTCGGGCTCGCTAGACGGCAAGTCATCGTCTGATTCAGGGTGATCCTGTCCAGTGGGAACAGGGTCGTGAGGTTTTTTGTAATGGCTGTCATTGTCATCGTTTCCGGGGATGAGGTCCTCAAACTCATCAGCCGGTTCTGGGTTTTCCATTTCTGGATGGTTTTCTGGCAAAGGGTCAATGTGGCATCTAGGGTACTTGCTTTCATCAAAGATAGCTTTCCCACCCATGAAAATTGTATTAGTCTCAGGATCCATAAAACAGTATCCTTTGACCCCTGGCTTTGATCCGAGATAAATCATCAATCGAGATCTAGACTCCAGGGAATTTCTACGTTTTTCTTTTGGGATATACACATATGCCTGACATCCGAAGACTCTGATGCTTGACATATCGGGAATCTCATTGGTCACCCTGAAGTAAGGGGTATCCCATTCGAGACGCTGCATGGGGGTTCTGTTGTAGAGAAAAGCTGCATGTTCCAAACAGAATTCCCACCACATAGGGGGTAAGCACGCGTCGAAGCGCAAGGCCTGAGATTTCTCCCACAGGATTCGATTTATCCGTTCTGCTCTACCGTTCTGCTGGTGCTGATACGGGAGCGTGACGTCGACCAGAATTCCATGATCGGCAAGCACATTCTTGTATTCGTTAAACTCTCCACCTCCATCAACTCGCCATTTCTTAGGGGTGGCGGCAAATTGATTCTGGATCATCGCAAGGAATTGTCGTAGTGCCGTGATGGCATCTGACTTTTTCCTAAGCAAGACGACCCAGACGTGGGATGAACAGTCGTCCAAAAATGTAAGGAAATATTTATATTTGTGGTATGATGCCGTGGATATCTGTTTGAGATCGGAATGGATCAGATCAAAGGTTTTGGTTGCCCTTGTCATCGAATTGGGATATGACTGATTCGGCATTTTCCCTTTGAGGCAACCTGTGCAACTTTCCTGTGATTTCTCACATACTAGTGTTTCAGATACCCCTTTGGTACTGGTGGGAATCTTTCGGAGTGCTTGATCATTTGGGTGACCAAGGCGCTTGTGCCATGTTTCACAGTGATTTTGCTTGAGATCGCATGGATCTGGTCATAGCGTATTTCAGTGTCTAACCAGTAAATGGTTTGACCAAGGATGTGGGGCGAAAACTGGATTTTGCTCAGCCCTTTGGAGATGTTGATCTCTCCACAAGTCCCATCTACTTTGTAACCATGGTTAAGGAAGACGCCTAGGGATAATAGGCGTGTGTCCATGTCCGGGATGTAGAACACCGGTCTGAGAAGATGGGTTTTAACTTCCCCATTTAGGGTGTGCCGTACTGGAACGGCCCCAACTCCGAGTATTTCCAGTTTCTTCCCTTTGGCTGCAGTTTGGACAAATCGCTTGACCATGAGAGGTCTATAATATGCAAAGTCCTTAAACTCATAGGTGAAGTGTAAAGAGGCGCTGGAGTCTAATATCCATTGTGCGCGTTCTTTTTCCTTACAATGTGTACAAGAGGCGAAATGTTTAATATATTTTTTATGTAGATCACTGCTAATGTGATCTACGCACTCTGTACTGGTACTGGCTAATATATTATACGTCTGTTGAGAGGTATTATTAGCATTCCGCAATTGATAAGGTTCAAGAAAGGGTTTTGATGAACCGTCAAGTTCTATCTCATCCTCAAACACATCCGGCCCCATCCGCTCCTGGTCGATGTCCATCATCTTCAGCAATTCTTCTCTCGACGGGGCTATGCGACGCTGTTTAGCCGGCCTTTCGTCAATGTCAGGAATGATGGTATCTAAGATACGTAGGTTTGACCCAGAGGGTTGAGCACCGATTTCTCGGGCAAGTCTTCGCACCCTCTCGTTCTTTTTCCACACAGATGGCTTTCCAGAAGCCCGGTGTACTGAGAAGGAGGCGGGTTCATGCGTTGCAGGAGTGACTGCATTTTCTCTGACTCAGGTTGCGCGGTACTCGTAGTTTTCCCGCGGCCCGTTACAGTGGTGAAGGTAGGTGCATGATGAGGAGGGAGAGGGCAAGGGGCACGTTGACGAGGAGGAAGGGGACAAGGAGCAGGACGATGAGGGGGCTGCTCAATGGCCGGAGCAATGAATTCGACCATCTCCTCGGCGCAGTCAGACTCGTTGTCCGCGTTGTTGGCGCGTTTCTTCTGGTTGCGCCAGCGTCCCTTTCCCTTCTTCTTTTCAGAAGCGGTACTTGGGTCGTTCGAGTTAGTCTGCTCGTCAGTGTTGTTACATGAGGTACTCGGCGCTGTCTGCTTTTTCCATTTGGGGTCTTGCCCCTTTTGCTTAGTCCCGGAGATTTTCCGGGCCTGCTCGTTGGACGCCCGAGTAGACCCTACCGCATACTTGCGCCGGTATTCTGAGACGATGCTGTCGGTGACGGCCTGCCATGTGAAGTCGTCGGCATCGTAGACCTGGAAGAGGGCGGTGGAGAGGGATGACCAGGCGTCAGGAATGGCACTTGCCAGGATCATAGCCTGCATCAGATCAGGCACGATGAATTTCGCGTCGCTGAGGCGAGCGAAGAGTGATCCAAGGCGCTCGATTTCTGGTACGGGGTCACGACCCAACAGCTTGAAGGAGGCAGCGGCTTTGAAGTCGCCAAATATGGTGGCGGGGGAGACCTTTGAATAGGAATCCTTTAGCGATGTCCAGGCCTCCTTTGAGGACTTGGCGTCCTTGATGTGCCTCCTGATCGCCTCGGAGACTTTGAGGTGGATGGAGCCGAGGGCCATGTCGTCGTCCCTGATCCAGGTCTTCCTTTCTTTGTGGAAGGCGGGCTGGTCGACGGTGGTGGTGATGACCGGAGGCTGGGTCGCAGACGTCGAGGTGGCAGAGGCAGGAGTGGAGACCGTGACGGTAAAGTCCGCAATGTCAGGTCGCTCAATGTCGCCGGACACGATGCGCCAGACTCCTTGGTGGAGGAGGTAGGATTTCATCTTTTCAGCCCAGCTTTGGTAGTCAATGCCGTCGAAGACGACGATGGAGTCGAGGGCGGAGCGAGAGGTAGACATTGTAGATGAATCTAAAAAAGGGTTCCCAATCAGTGATGTGTTATGAATATGATTCAAGAAAACAATTAAATGATTCCTTATGACATATTCCCTTTAGGAATAGCGGTCACGGGAAAACCCTTTATATGTCGGAAACGTATAAGGTGCGATCAACGTTTCCACATGGAGTGTACTAGGTCAATCCCCTTAGGGACGCTTCATGACAGGTACTTGTCATAATGACATTCCCAGGTTCATATGTGAAGAAGTATGACTCAGAACCTAGATCTTTCGATCGGTTCTTCGCCAACCAGGGTAGAGTGGGCAGGTACTCGCTGTTGCCAGCGTTTCCCAAGTCCCTCTGCTATCCGGGGCCCATAACCTGTTGAAGTTCCACCTGGGCGTTAGCCACAGATGTACTGAGCAACCAGCTACAGTGGAAGTACTCTACATAACTGCTCTAGCCACTTACATGGTTTGGGAGGGGTGAGGCTGATGAGAGCGGTTGAGGCTGGTAAGAGCGATGGAGCTGGTTAAGAGTCAAGAGACAACTTGTTGATATTGACAGTTTCCTGGTCTTATATACTGTACTACTGTTTGTACCAACCAAACAAGTATGTAATTGAAGATGTCTAAGGTCACGTGATATAATCTAATCTAATCTAATCTACGTGATGGAAAAGTTTCAACATTGTCCTCCATCTCTATCATTTTGATAATTACTACAAGTTACCACGTCGAAAGGTCGCCCCAAAAGCACTCTATAGGCTGGCTCATTTATAATATGGACCTGCAGATAGACTACAATGTGATCAAAACGGAACGGCACATTTCGCGATAGTCCCAGCGACTTTTCGATTTGCTTATTGGCACTTTGCATATGGATGCATATATCTGGATCCCACGAAAGCCTCATCGCGACGGCTGCAGCCTTCGACATCGAGACGATCTGGGAGCCTCCATCAAGAATACACTGTTCTTCCATCATTCCATTCACCACGGCACTTACTGTCTGAAGACTCTGCGATTCCTGTGCGACATATACTGGTTTAGGTGCTGTCCCAGGCGGCAAACTCTCGAGATACTGTAAGACGGGGTCCGAGACGACCACCGAACCGACAGGTAGGTTGTTTATAGTCTGTTCCATGATCATGAACGACGCCACTGGCAATTCATCTACTTTAACTATATCTTCTAGTTCATTTGTTTGGGCAAACTTTTTCCAATATGACAACTGGCTGTCGTCCATTGAATCTAGCAGGTTCAACGCTTGAACGTTCGCAGGTACTCTCTTCCTAGTCAATAGCTTTCGCAATTCCTCTTGTACTACTTTATCTGCCCTCAATAAATCACCCAATGCAATCATGATCGGAGTCTCGAGCACTGCCGAGACCGCGACACCCTTCAATTGTTCTTCGATAGGTGCCTTGCTGCGAAACACCGGTCCCTTTCGATCAACGTCGGGGATGGTCTCGTGGTCGGGTCTTTTATTTTTACCAAGGGGAACAAAAGCGACTTCTGGTACATCACGAAACGGCAAATCAACTGCTGGTCTAGTGACTTCTTCGCGGGTAAACGCTCGGTCACTATCTTTTTGGGTGACAGACTTTGTCTTGGCCGATGGCTTCGGCGTTAACTCAGGTTCTGCCTCATCATCATCGCTATCTACTTCCTCGACTTCTTCAATATCTTTTTCTATTTCATTTTCTGTTTCACTATCTGGGTCTCGGTTTTCAGTCCGTTTCTCCGGCGATTTGGCACGATTCTTTTCAACCCTAGACCTTGCTGGAATCTGCTTCGCCTTCCTCAAACGTTCTAAAAACCCGATTCCTTCTTGGCGTTCCCCGATTGGGTGACTACGAATTGACTGATGTCCTGCATCGCTTTAGTCATCGCGAGGAATGCTTCCTGCATATCAGGCTTTCCCGAAGTACCCTCAGGCTCATTGATGGGTAACTGTTGCTGGACTGGCATCATTCCCGGCATCGCGACTCGATTCTGCAGTGCCACATTCTGGGGAACTGGGTTTGATATTCCAGACATAAAAGAATTCTGAACTGGGGTATAGTGTACGGGAACCGCCGGAGCAGTACCGTATGGTTGCGTATACATATTGAAATTATTAAATGGCTGCTGAACCGGGTTTAATGGTGGGACTGCCGTACCGGCCTGTTGTTGCGCTATGAGATTGTTCAATGCCACGATCTGTTGGTCGCGCTTGGCCATCCCTTCTTGCATCAACCGCAGATTCTCGTCTCACTGATCGCGAGGCTTATTCGTAAACAGAGAGTAGTCTGAATTGTCCTGTATTTGCGCAAGGTTGAGTAGGCCAGGAGCTTGCTCGTCTTCAAAATATCCTTGATACAATTGCTTATTGGCCGACAATTGCTCTACCCGATCCTTCTGACTAATATTACTAGGCTCGCAAGGAATGTAGCCTCCGTCTGGCAAACGGATCCCTTGTGGGGTGGCTTTAATTTTTCCTTGCGCTAGATGCGTCTGAAGTTCGGTACACTCTCGAAGGAAATGGTGCGGCTTGTAGCAATAGTGACAACATCCCGGAGGCGCCCCACCACTGGGTGCCGCTCGCGGTTCCTGTTTGTACTGTTGCTGAGGGCCTGCCTGCATCGCTTGAAGCGTTTTCATAATTCCTTGCGTAGATTTCTCGAAGCCTTCAACTCTATCGGTCAACAATGCCTGACTCTGCGCCACAGACTCAAGCATTTGCTCGATCTTTACCGCCGATGACGGATTGGACATAGGAATAGCGACATTGGAGGGAGCGGCCCGCAACGTATAATTATTGGAAGCAGTGAAACCGTTATGGTGCCTCGCCATTTTCTCGACAATTTCTATTATGTCACTCAAGTCTACGAGATTATCCTGATGTCTCACCGCAGGTGCCGCGGCATTATTTGCTGTGGCCGCGGTGTCCACCATGGACAATCTCAACTTGACCGCTTCTGCAAAGTCGTCGTTTAAACAACTCAAGAACCTCCCCATGAGCTCACGATTGGAGATACAACCATTCGCACCAGTCAGTTTCTTAGCTTCGGCTTTGAAACTACGTTTTAGGGACATAATTTCATCCAGATTTCCTAGTCCCAGACGACTGTGCTCCTTGCAGATACTCGATAATCTGGCCAAGGTACCGTCGCGTCCGCTCGCTACCACTGGGTAGTTGTTTATTAACTCTTTCTTATACTCCTCCCATGTTCCTTTAGCGTAGGAATCGAGGGTTGTCCATTCTTCTTCAGAGACACTATCTGCATAGCCTCCGATTAACTTTTTCTTTTCCACGATATCGGTTATACCTGCGTGGTCAAAGCAGATTTCAACTTCATCAATAAATCTTAAAAGCTCGGAGGCTTTTTCTTTATCAAATCTCGGCGCTCCTCGTTCACTTCGACGCGGCATTCTCAAACCATTCCTTGGTGCAGTTGCAGCAACATTCTGTGTATTTGTAGCCATTGTATATGTCGACAATTGACTGTTAAGATTTTGATTTTGAGTTTGTATTGGTTGCACAATGAATACTGAATGCTCTCGCGATGCTAGAGCCTTTCCGATTCAAGGTTTTCTAGTGTTCTCTTTCGAGTATGCTTTATGGGCTCTTTGAGAGGTCCTACTAGTTCTGCTCCTGCTTTCGATAGACTACGGGTCACGCGCTTGCGAGCCGTTTCAATAGATTGTGAATTTGTTGCTTTTGAAGATGACACTTTTAGAGATGTTGTCTTCGGTTTATGACTACTCGCGAGACCTCTTTTATGAACTGGAGGCTTCCACGAGTTTGCTTTAACGTGTTTGCTGCTAGATGCAACAGTGGGTTTGCTTGTAGAGGACAGGGTTATCTCTCAAGCGAGAACTATAACTAATTCCTTGAGAGGAACTGTATCGAGCCGATACTGAGTAAATTTGTTATTTTAGAACCACCCCTCGCGGTGGGCTCCAGATGAAACAAAGGAAGTGAGTCTGGGGATGAGCGCGAGCGATATCTCTATCACACACACAAACACCAAACACAACAACGAAGACCGAACAAGTCTCGCGATGTGTACTTCTCAATCGATATAGTTCGGGGTGATGAGTGGGATCACTCAGGATGCGACTCTTCCAAACAACAATTGAATAACTCGTTTAGCGATGGCTTGATAGGTCTTCAACAAGACTTGGAGATAGTTCTCAATAGATAATGAACCGAGGTTTGTGATTTCCAGACCAACAAGACTTCGCGAACACGATCTCGACCGAATACGAACACGACAATGACCAATACGACCGATAGATAACACGATTTGATGATTGACAAGTTCTCGAACACACAAAACACAATTGCGACTGACTTCCGATGCAAACCAAACGATCTCGAGGCTTCAATGATACTCGCGAACGACGACAGATGCACAAGACAAATGCTATCAATTCTGGGGCACAATCTAACCTAACCTATCTACCACGAAACTACGAGATTTTATACATGAGCAGCAATAAATATAGAAAAAGGTTGCATGTGGTATCAATAAATGGTATCCAGTCAAGTGACCTTCGCTAGAGTCGTTTCGATGCGCCCATGTGGTAGACAACGCCACAGGTACGCCCCTTTTCCATATCCAAACCTCTGCCACACTGGAGAGGCCACTATTTCAATATCTTGGTTTTGCAATGTACCCGGGACGATGCCGATTAGTTACCATGAGGTATCAGCTGCATCAATTAAGGGTCGCCTTGATAAGCCACCCATCAGATTCGGTCCCTATCAAAGTTCACCATAAGGTCACGTTGATCGCGATGTATCAAACCCGATCTCGGTCTGTATCATCCGATGTCATTTCGATATTCCTGATATGGACGATTTGGACATGGAGCACGGCGCACGTTGACCAAACCTCTCGCGAGAATGTCTCCGGTCAAGCCCCGATGTATGGTAGACAGTGCTAGTGTCATCGATAACTCCAATATAACCCATCTCCTTGTTTCACGCTTCGTCGTGAGAGGCACTCAATAGTCTTTTCTATCTCGCGAGACGATCCCATAGCTCTCGAGTATCATAGCTAAGCCCATAGTGGTGACCAGCGCTATGTCCTACATTGCCAGGGTCGCTGGTCTCTCTCTCTAACGTCGCCACTAAGTCCTCAGAATCGGAGCTCATCTAGGACTCTCTATATCCCTTAGAGATAGTGTGAAAGGGTGCAAAACGCGCAGATTTTAGGCCTAGACGCATCGCGGCCTTATCAGCGGAGTCAAAAGTAAATTCGTCAGGGGACTCGTCGGCGGAATCGGTGGCAAAATGTTCAGAGTATTTCCTCTGTAAATCTCTAAGGAATCTCTGTTCCTGCGCGTCTGTTGGTCTCGAGAAGGGGTCAAGTCTCTCGTTTCGTGCCCAGCGGTTGTACTCGGTCTGTTGTTCTTCAGTGGTGAAGTGGGCGTAGATCTGCTGCTTCGAGTAAGACGTGATGATGTGGCTCTGGGACGTCTCAATGTGAGCGTCCTAATCAATCTTCTGATAACGGTTGTCTGGACACTGATAAACTCTCTGATCTCTGTGATCCGACCTGTCTGAGGTCCTTCTTGAACGTGAAAGCTTTCGAGTTTGTTCTGTCGGGCATTGTAACACACAATCTGGTGTTGCCGAGCAAGATGGATGCTCTCTGCTATCTCGCCGTGGGGGCGATGCTCGTCGTTGTCTAGTTCTTCATCAAGCACCTGCTGTAGGATGCGACGGATCTCCGATTCAATGTACTGCTGGATGAGTGTAAAATCGATACTGGCGAGGACTTGGCTCCTCCTGTCAGGCTTCTGGCGTGCTGAATGGGTTACTGGTAAAGTCTTCAAAGAAGCGCGACGTCTTGACTCATCTGGTAGTTGCTCTCTTCGCTCTGGGTGAACCTAACGAGATTTAGCAACTTGTTATGCTTAACAAACCGTTCCAAGGTTCGGGCAGAGTATGCAGGAAAGTGGAAAGGTGAAGAGCAAAGTGATTGCTAAATCTAAGGAATCTACTATAGTACAAGAGGTTTATATAGGTACTGACTATAGGCGGTAGCGGATGAGTCAGTACTGCGGAAGGCAGTGCGCATGAGTAAGGCGACTGCGGAAGGCTATGTACAGTGAGTAAGCTGACTGCGGAAAGCGAGTCAGTGCGGGAGCGAAGTATACTAAAGGGGATGATGAAGTAATGTAATGAGTCAGACTGGAAATCGAAGGTTGTGAAAGTAGACATTAGACATAGTAAGCTCGTAAGAGGGCGCCGAGTCGGGCCAATAAGTAAAAGATATGATGTGGTCCTCATACCGTAGAGTCCGTAACAAGTTCCTCAGAAGGACGACTCGGTTCGGGGTCTGGCAGAGCTAAGTCCTCGCAAGGCACTTAGTTGGAGAGTGTTTGAAGAATAGACAAGTAAGTGTTGTATGCCTAGGTCAAGCTAAGGACCTCTACTCTAAGGTTACAGGTCTTATATACGTTATCCTATGGCTATAAATAAGTAGGTGCTGTGCAGGAGCTAAATAGGCCATTGGTTAGTTAGATGTTTCAAGGGGGCTGTGGCATAGGAGTCAGAGATAAGGCCTCAAGGCCGTGAGTCAGAGATAACATGTGAAAATGTATCTAAAAGGGGAATCGTCTGAGTCGATGTGAGTCATAGTGCTGATAGGGGGGGCACATGTCCCAGGGTCATCAGAGTTAAGTGAAACGGGGTTTGATAAGGATTGAGGATCGAGGGGTCACGTGAAGGCACATAGAAAGAGGGTGAAAAAGTGTAACATTACCCCCCGTCTATGCTTGAAGTCACCAGCTTCAGTGTTTTCAGGTTGCCATGTTGTGCACGGCGTCGTTGTCAAATTCATATGGCTCGCCCTCGAGGTCTGCGTAGTCTGAGCCAAGACATTCATAGTCATAATGTCCGGGCGCCTTCTTCTCGCACTTCTCGCACAAGTAGAGCATGCACTGACACTCAATGTGTCCCTTAGCTCTGCACAGGCCGCATTGGCGCCCTTTGTCAATGTGTGGCCATCCTGCAGGACGGCGCCAAGGTCCACTCGGAGAGTGAGCATGTCCATGCGTATCAATTTCATAACACAGGATCGCCGGACCAATGTTCCTCTCATGAACATAGTGAACAAAGGATGATGTAATATAGTATTTTTTATCTTGATAAATGATGTGAACATTGATTGATGCATTTTATATAAGCACAACCTGAGCCATGAACGTTTTCATGTGACAGGTTAAATAATAAATGTTCAACTTGTGTTCCTGTTTTCCCTTGGAACATTTATTATATAACCTGTCACATGAAACCATTCATGGCTCAGGTTGTGCTTATATAAAATGCATCAATCAATGTTCACATCATTTATCAAGATAAAAAAAAATACTATATTACATCATCCTTTGTTCACTATATTCATGAGAGGAACATTGGTCCGGCGATCCTGTGTAACCAACACAGTCGGGCTCATTGGTGAGGTCAATAGGGGTCTGAGCTGAGAGACCATGTGCAAGTTTGATGGGGATCTGATTTGAAGAACTGTGCCCTAGTGGGATGGACATGATCGTGCATACGGTTTTTCTCCTGGAGCGCTCAGCAACTCCATAGGATGGTTTCTTCCCTTTCACATCAGTCTTGATGTTGGAAAGGCTTCGGTCGCTGGTTAAGGGCGATGTAGATTCAGTGGGGGAAGGGGTACTCGGGGGGTTGGGGTTTCTGATGATGAGGGGAACTGGGTCAGGGATGGGGGTCGGTTCAGGGGTGGGTTCAGGGATGGGAACCACTGGGGTGGGAGATCTCAGGGTGGGATTTATGAGTGCGAGGTTGGGGTAGTTGGAGCATGTGGGGAACAGCATTTCAAAACATTGGTAGACTCCTCTATCTACCAGGAGGTCAGCGTGACTGTCAATGAGGTGGGCGATGGAAGCAGAGGTGTTGTAATGGTACTCCCGGATAGCAATGAGTCCATACAATGCGTTGACCAGGAACTGGTCTGTTTCATCTTCAAGTCATCCGAGGACATTGTTCTCGTCTTCGGGGTTGGTGAATAGATTTAAGAGTCGGGATCATCTGGTGTGTCTGTCGGTGTTGAAGCGCACTTCTTTGGGGGAGGCAATATGGAGGTTGGACATGGTGATGAAAGATATGGGTGGTTTTTGTTCAAAGGTGGTGGGTTTGTTTGTAAAGACCCAGTGTCTCTTGAGCTCTTTTTAAATTGGATTTGGGTTCCCACATGTTATCGCTTGATGGGTATCCCATCCACTTGACCAAATACTTGTACCCTCTGCCCTGTCGTTTGTGGGTAAGGATCGCTTCTACTTCGTACTCATGTTCTCCTTCAATCAGATTGGGAGGTGGGTTGTGGAAGTTTGGTCCATGTGTGTCATTTTTCTGATAAGGTGTCAACAAGAAGGCATGGAAAATGGGGTGGATCTTCCATTGTTCTGGAAGTTTCAGCTTGTACATTAGGGGCCCAAGCACCTCGGAAATGGTGAAGGGTCCTTCCCTTTTGGGTGCCAGCTTTCTGGAAGGGTATCCAATTCGGAGGTAGGGGTGTTACCTCGATCCTGAAGTCCGATTTGGATCTGGTGAGCGCTGTGTGGCGTCTTTCTCTCACAGATGACAGTTTGCGTGAACGTGGTGGACAATAGGCGGAGTCAGTTGACCCATGGAACAATAGTTCTATTGTTCTGTGGATGACTCAACCGATTGCCATATTCGGACCTGATGAGGCCTTTAAAGGCCGAAATAGGATCCTGGACTTTCCCCAAGTCCTATTGTCCACTCGGCACAGGCCCCCAGTCGCTTCCTTCCCTCCATCGTCCCTTGGCGACGGAAATACTATCCCCTAACCACGGATCATCCTCATTTATACCACATGTTTAGTAGTAGTATATAAAGGTAGATAGTTTGAACATGGAACCCCAGTCTTGAGCTGGTTTCCACCGCTTCAAACCTCATTCTAAATCCTTTCCCATCGTTCCACATTTCCTCTCTCGCAAGGCCTGAGTGTTGGTGTTTAGCATCACTAACACTTCAGATGCTATGCCAACTCCCAGATTACAGCGCTTTCATGCTATGATACTATAGGACTACATCTTACTACATCTTGCTACAGCTCCAAGTTGTGCTGCTATGAGATGCTATGGCACTACACCACACTACAAGTTTAGGAGTGTTTGCTACAGTTTGCTATAAGCCCAAATCAGGGTTTGCTGATGTGCATGGCTTCTAGACCGAGCGACGGCCCATGGAACATGGGGCCGCATGTGGGAAGGGGAAAAGCGGGGTTTCAACAGGGAGGGCGACGCTTCACAGGTCTCTCATATATTTTGTTTGCCCCCAGTACAACAAGTATCATCCTTCAAATTTTTTCTTCAAGCACTCACATTGATTTCGAGGTGCGAGCCCGGGCCTCAGGCCCTGGCTTGGGCTTGGCTCAGGGCTTTGAGGGCTCAGGGCCTGGCTTCGACTTTCTTCAAGCCCGAGCCCTTCAAAGCCGAGCCCAAGCCCAGGCTTCAGGCCCAAGCCGAGCCCGGACATCATTATATGCTATGTGGTACTAATCATGTATCTATGATAGAGGGGAAACCTTACTACTAACCTTTGAGAGGTGTTTGCAAGGTGGGGGTTACTCGGTATATTGCACAGAGAATAAGGACAGTCTTATATACTAGTCTACTTATTTGTACATTATTTGTATGTCATGGGATTGGGCACATGATGCTATAGATGAAATATCTTTTGGAGTGGAATCCGTTCAATGGACCAAATAACTGTACTTATCTTGCTTTCAGCACTTATGTCCTACGTCCAAAATATACATTGAATAAATCTATTTAAAGTTATAATAGAAATAAAGTAGGTAAGCATTCTTCTTCGGGCACAGAAAACATGCTGTTCACAGATTAGGGGACAGGTGGGACACTTTCAGACACTTTGCGAGCAAGTTTCTCATCCATAAATAAGGGGTGTTTGTAGTTGTGTATAGTCTCACCGCAACATATTGAATTATGCCTTTGGGGAATACCTTGACAAGCAAGGTGAAGCTGCTAATAGTCAGTCACAGACAAGTCACATCATCTGACATTCTATGACATGAGTTGCCTTCACCTTACACCTAATATTCTACCCTCCTGGTGTGAAGACCTTGTCAGAGGTGACACGGCCCTTCTGACTTTGTTCCTCACCAAGACAACACCCTCACAGGAAAGACAGAAAGAAAGAGAGTAATTGACACAAAGCATGAAATATGGAACATGAGAGGAATCTACTTCATATGCATCTACGGCCTTCGTCTTCCTTAAAATTTTTGTTGTACACCGACTCCCAGATGCTTGACAGAACCTGGACATCGTGAGGTGAGGCGGCATGCTTCACAGCATCTCTTATCAACTCCTCATCTGCTGTGTGCGCGACATTGTTCCCATCCACACGGATATCGGCATACGTGTCCAAAACTTGGTCAAGCGCTTTGATGGTCAGCGGGCGCAGGAAGACCTGGGATGACTCGACGAACGTCTGTACTTGTACGCGTGAGACGTACTCTGCGCGGAAATCGTGCCAGCAAGCTTTGAGGTTGTTTGGGTCCCACGCAGCGAGAATCAATCGACGGACTTCGTCGAGCAGGATACGGCGGCGCAGTACACGCAGAGCCTCGAGATTCTGTGTTTGGTTAGATTCATGATTCCTGGGAGGAAAAGAATGGAAAACGCACGCCACTAGACGCCTCTCGAAGTTGACGAGTTTCGTTTTCTAGATCAGTGACGCGGATCCTGAGTGTGGCGTTTTCGTCCCTGAGTGTGGCGTTTTCATCTGTGAGTGTAGCGTTGCTAGCCTCAAGTGCAGCGATCTTGGCGTCTTGTGCCTCAACCCTCTTTTCCAAACTCTCGAACATCTGGAGTATCCTGTCCAGATTTTTGACGTCTCGAGGTCTCCAAGGAGGATTCGGAGCTGAGAAGGCGCGTGGGTGCTCAAGCCTGAGGGGGCGGAAGGATAGGATACATACACATATTCGTAATCCTCTGCACGCGTTCGTTGAGCACCATTTCCTTGACGTGGTTGGTCAAGTACGGGTGATCATTTTGTATCGGGGGAAAGAGAACCGTGAGCATGGTTTCTGGAGGTAGGCGCTTCAGGACGTCAGCAACTGGCTCGGTGGGTGTCGAATTCGTAACTCCTAGGAAGATGATAATCGAGACGGCGAATATCAAAGAGGGAATGACGAACCTGCTATTGTCGCTGTTGGAGAAATAGTTAGTTTAGCCCCAAAGGTGGCATTGATGTGGTTCTGCAGCTTCAGACCGAGAGCAGAAACGGCGTCACCCATAGGTGTGTCGTGGTCTTCAACAGTCCCAACGACGAAGGTCGCTTTGTCAATCAAGACTCCCACGATCACGATGGCTCCAGAATCATTGTTGAGCTTGCTGGTGTTCGACTTGTTTCCAGCTTTGGCCATCTCGAGGGGATCAAAGCAAGCAAGCCCATCTAATATCTCCACTCCATGTTTATAAGTGACAGATCCGTAGATTATCAGATCGTTTGCCGCATGTTTTGTCCGCACGACTGAATGGGTACTCATTTATTCACCGGAAAACTCATATCGTCCGCCACCGATGAGTACCAGGTCGATCTCGACTGGGGGGCGATTTGCCGAAGGAATAGTACGCCCTCGCTCTCGCTATCGTGTTTCTATCGTGTTTCTTTCTTGCTGACTGACCCTCCCCAACAACAGTGACACAGACCAGCTTAGACACACCAGATTGACGACGAGACGAGAGGACTGCACCACGACACCCGCCACCTCCTCGGGGCGCAGGCTACGTGACCCTGTCCGAGCCACCACACACCACCGACGGCAAACGCTCACACAGACCCTGTCCAATCCAACACGCCCTGACATGCCTGTTGAGTCGACTCAAATCGAACCATCATCTCGATGAGTTCGACGCGATCGACTAATCGGTAGTGGGCATGGTGCCAAGGTCTCTCTGGCACTCTCGACGTCCACTCCTTTCGACACCTCGCACATACAACGACTCAGACGCAGCAGGACGAGGTACACATGCCCCGCCTCCCACTGTCGACGCCCGCTAACAACGCACCACAGTGGCACAACCCTGACCAACCCCATGCCAACCTCAGACGGCTGCATCCCGTTTCCCTCCCCGTTCACCGGCTGAAGGATGGGATTGGCGGGTGTAGCTCTTGTCGATTGTGTGGCGGAGAATCTGGACGATCTCACGTTTCTCGACGTTTTCGTTCTCAACGCTTACAGTTATAATAAGAAGAGCAGATGACAGTACTCATGCAGCTGACGGAGTCCCAAGGCGCGTTTTCGTGCGTTTTGCTTTCAAGTAAGATTGCGGTTTGGGGACTGAGGTCATATCTATTTTTAGGGTTACTGCAAGGGCGTAGTCGGGCGATTCCCAGTCAAGAACGTCAAATTCCATTCGAGACTGAAGAAACCCATCATGGCGAACCGTTCTTCAGTCACAGCTACTGCCCAGAACCCCAAATTCCACACTCCGTCCCCCCTGTTTAAACACGATTCCTGCCCCGTGATCTGGCACGACGCATCGCTCGCGTGTTTCTCTAGAGCATGAGGGCTCTTGTAACAACAACATCCTCTCGTTTGGCGGAAGCGGCCCAGGCGACAGCGGAGACCTGGAAGGGCTTATCTGCGAACAGGGTCAACTAGAACGGAGGCTTGGAATGGAGGAACTTGCCTGTTTCCGCCCTGCGAGAATACGGCTATACAAGGACATCTCTCACCTCCTTCCTTCGACGAGGGAACGGGAAGGATGCACGGGGACACCCCTCGACGATGGGACAGGATGGGATGGCCACGCCATGAGAGTCACCGACGCACTCCAGCGAAGAGCAAACAAGACGGCCGCACGAGGGAACACAGCAACCCTCTCCTCTCCCTTGACGAGGGAACGAGACGACTGTACCAGGCAGCGGCCACCCGTCCGCTTCGAGGAATGCACCAAGACACCTCCCACCAGCCTCCGTCGACGAGGGAACGGAACGGCAACACCAGGAGACCCACCACGCTGTCCTCGGCGAGGAAACGAGACGGCTGTCCCGAGAGATCCGTCGACGACGAAACCAGACGAGACGAGGCGACTGAACGAAGCCTGGAGCGCCTGGAAACCCCCCACCCCAATCCTACGACGTCGAAACGACGCAGATGCACTGGGACACACACCACACGATTCTATCGACGAGGGAACGAGACGGCTGAACTGGGATACCCCCCATCCACTTTTTTGGCAATCAGACGACGCGGATCCACTGGGACACCGCCCACGCCGACCTTCAAGATACCATTGGCGTCGATCTCAAAGGTGACTTCGATCTGAGGAACATCACGAGGTGCCGGGGGGATCCTGGAGAGCTTGAACTTGCCAAGGAGGTTGTTGTCCTGTATGTCAAACTTTGTTTTTATCTGTTCGCACAAGCCCTAACCCGTCCTTCGCGTTTAATAGAAAACGACCGCCCATGCTTATCGTTCATCACTCAATGCATCTGTGCCGTCCTCTCATGTTCGACTGGCTGACGTCCTATGTCCTACCACGGCGCGTCCTCCTTCCCCATTTAATACACACCCACCCCGCCCATCCTTTGTCGTGTAATGGCTACGTCCCACTCCGCTGTGTCCTTGCTCTCAACATCGCGTTTACGGCTTTCCATTATGACTTCTTTCGCCCTACAACACTTCCTCTGTCAAGATTTACCTGTTCCCGCGGAACAGGCAAAGATACGCCAATTCATATTACACGATAGGATCTGGCCGACGCTGACAGCCACAGGCCTGGTTCTTGGTGTGACTGCACAGCCACAGCCACAGCCACAGCCAAGACTGTCACTGGAGCTCGGTCCGGCTGCCCAGGGCGAATGCACAGCACGAACGCGTCGGCCCGCCACATGCCAAGTCACCCACAGTCTGGAATCAATCTTTTAACTCGTTGTTTGTGCACCCAGTCTCCTCTCTCTCCTTGTTGCGGGCGAGGGACGTTCTGCCGGGGAGTAGTCCCTGACACGTCTCTCGTCCCATTCTATTCTTTCAACTCACCCCTCCTCGGATGCATCAAGATTTCGGCATTTCATTGACGAGGACGTCTGCTGCCGCCCCGTCTGTCCACCCATCCCATTCTCTCAACTCGTACGTTTCTCAAATGCCTCAAGACATAAGCACTGCGTCGACGACGGCGATCGGAGCCTGGGGAAATGGTATGTCCTTCACCACATCATCAACAGCAATGACGGCGGCAGATTCGCCGTCGTCTATGCTGATGACTTCACCCCCTTCTGCTGACAGGCTCACCGCGTCACGAGCCCGCGTGTGTGTCCCGCCATCGCCGCCCACCAGTCCATGCTCTCTCACCCAACTCCCTCGCCCACGGAACGACCCCTTCTACCAACACACCTCCACTTCCCTCCCCACTTTCCTCGCCGACGGAAGATCTGATCTGTCGTGATCTGCCTCTGGATCCCCACTCTCTGGCCCCAAACACTCCGCCCATGGTACTCCGTGGACGCGTGTCCCTTCGTCGTCGACGTCGACCTGCACGGTGTGGACTTTCTCTTAACCCACATCGTCGAGGAGAAGAGACGGCTTCACCAGGAGACCTCTGTCGAGGAAGGAGGAACGGAGCTGGAGCTGGATACCACACACCACTCCGTCGTCGACGAGACGACGCAGCCGCACGAGGAGACCCACTACACCATTCCGTCGACGAAGGAGCGAAGAGTGTTATGCTTAACAAACCGTTCCAAGGTTCGGGCAGAGTATGCAGGAAGTGGAAAGGCGAAGAGCAAAGTGATTGCTAAATCTAAGGAATGTAGCTATGGTACATGGGGTTTATATAGTACTGGCTACGAGCGGTAGCGAATGAGTCAGTAGCTGCGGAAGGCAGTGCGAAGTGAGTCAGACGACTGTGGACTGAGTAATCCCTACTGCGGAGTGCGAGTCAGCGCGGGAGCGAAGTATACTAAAGGAGAATGGTAGAGTAAAGGTAAATGAATAAGCGGTCCGATGAGTCAAAGAAATAATGAAGGTACAATGCAAGGGAAAAGTGCGTAACATACAAACCGGTAAGTCTGTAACATGTTCCCCTCCTCAAGCTCTGTGTCCTCACAGAGTCATTGTCCCCATCCTCCGGCATCGTCGTTGTTTGTCCAGGAGCCATTCTCCTTGAGGCTCCAATCGTCTATTAGCTCTTCGTTGATGGCGACGGCGAGCTCGAGACTCCGGACGGCTAGTCGGATGCACCGGTTTTCAATGACCAGCGTACGGGTGTAGTTCCTGAGGATTTGTTTTTCTTCGGGGGTTGGTGCGACGGGGAGGTCGGATAAAGAATGGAGGCGGATGTGCATCTGTCGATGCAGGAGGTCGGCGAGCAAGGCTTCTAATGCGTGGATCTGGTCTCTCATGGAGAGGGCTTCACCCATGAGGGCAGTGATGGCGGGGTTGGTTTCAGTGGATGTGGTGGTGGCGGTGGACATGGTGCGGAGGATGTTGGAGAGATAGAGGAAGAATGGAATAGCTATATTGAAGACGGAGCGGAGAACTCAGTGGGTTTTTGACTGATGAGGTCGATGCTGTTGCTGATTTCAACGGGTGTCTTTTATCGTGGACGTGACGGGTTCTGCCGATGGAATCACGGATCAAATCTTGAGCGTTCTGAACATTAGCTCGCGGTTCCCATGTGTTCTCTTCTGGGCCATATCCTTCCCACTGGACGAGGTACTGGATCTTTCCGCAGAACTTTCGAGAGTCCAGGATCGTAGACACATGGTACTCTTCTCGTCCTTCGACGATGATTGGATCAGGGGCTGGTTTCTTTTTCTGGATGGCGTACTTCGGAGTTTCATATGGTGACAACAGGGTCTCGTTGAACACAGGGTGAATCATCTTCCAAGTCTTCGGAAGATCAAGAAGGTACGCGCTAGCTCCTTTCTTCTCTAGGACTTTGAATGGTCCATGTCGGAGTGCATCAAGTTTCTTTGAGGGTCGATCGGTCCTGATGTTAGTCCCTTCCAGCCACACCTTGTCTCCGATGCGGTAGTCCTGAGACAGACTTCGCCGTGTGTCAACTGTCTTCTTCATCTGATCCTGTGCTTGTTTCAGCGCAGCATTGGCTTCTTCTCGTGCCTGTTTGAGTTTTTTCAAGAAGTCGTTGGCAGCCGGGTTGGTATCTTCTAACACGAGTTCTCCCTTCCACGGATGTAAACCATAGTTGAGGTAGAATGGGGTGTGCTTCGTTGCCTGGTGTTCTTTGTCATTGTACTGGAACTCTGTGATTGCGATCCATTCTGCCCAATCATCCTGTAGGTGGTTGACAAAGTTTCGTAAGAATGCTTCTGTTTCCTGATGTGATCGCTCGGCCTGTCCATCAGTCTGTGGGTGGTATGCGGTGGACAGGTTCCTCTTGATCCCTAACATGCGGCAGAGTATCTCCATGAACTTCGCAGCGAACTGCGGTCCCCTATCGCTGATGATCTTCTTGGGGATCCCATGAAGCTTCCATATCTGATCCTGATAGATCTTGGCTAATCCTTCAGCCGATAGTTCCACAGTTGTCGGAATGAGGTGAAGCATCTTCAAATGTCTATCCGTGATGACCAGAATTGCGTTTTTTCCATCAGATTCTGGTATCGGTCCCACGACGTCGATCCCTATGTCTTCCCATGGGTGACTTGGTGCTGCATGGGGATGTAGCGGAGCATGTCGCTTTTGTTGGTTAATCTTGTTGCGTTGACAAGTGTCGCAACCCTTCACGTACTTCTTCACATCATGCAGTATGGTAGGCCACCAGTAGGTGTGCGTTGACAAGTGTCGCAACCCTTCACGTACTTCTTCACATCATGCAGTATGGTAGGCCACCAGTAGCTGTGAGTGAGGAGTTCATGTGTCCGGTACTGTCCTGGATGTCCAGCCACTGGTGCATCGTGTGATTCGAACATCAATTCTTGTCGTAATTGTGGGTCCGGCGGGACATAGACTCGTTCTCCTGCATAGGTGATCCCATTCTCCTGCTGATACCAATGAGGATTCTTTTTTAGACCCTGGGCTACTTCTGTCTCCATGCGGTTTGAACCCTTGATGCGTGTGATCCACGGATTTTCGATGGTTGTGACGTTTCCAATTTTGATGGAATCGGATGTTTCACCGCCTTCAAAGAATTGTTCCTCCGTGAACATCTCCATTTGTACCACATCTTCTGATTCCAACCATTTCAAGAATAGTCCCTCCTTGAGCATTTGGTCACTGTCCTGTGGTTCGAGTTCCGCTTCATACCAGGGTAAGCGTGACAGGATGTCCGCTTTTGCATTGGTCTTGCCGGGCACATGCCGTAATTCGAAGTCATAGTCTTGTAACTTCATTTTCCAGCGTCGCTGTCGTTGATTTAGGTCCTGAGGACGACGGAAATATTCCAAGTTCTTGTGATCGGTCAAGATCTCGAAACGTTCCCTGGCTTCAAGCAGATAGTGTCTCCAATCTTTCAATGCTTCCACGACCGCCAGGAGTTCCTTGTCGCATATCTCGTAATTTTGTTCGGCCGCAGACATGGTCCGCGACAAGAACACAATGGGGTGCCATTTGTCGTTTTGCTTCTGAGAGAGTACTGCTCCAATTGCATAGCCCGATGCATCGGTTTCAACTCTGAACTGTCCCTCTGGTTTCGGTAATGCCAAGACTGGTGCCGATGTAATTGCCCGTATGAGACCTTCAAAAGCTTGCTGCTCTGTTGGTCCCCAAGTAAATGCCGTACCGCCTGTGAGCGCGGTGAGAGGTTTCGCGATGTTTGAGTACCCTTCAATAAATCTTTGATAGAAGTTGGCAAATTCAAGGAACTTCTGAACTTCCTTTTTTGATGTGGGTGCTCGCCAGTTTCGAATTGTATCCACCTTCTCAGTTTCCATCTCAACACGTCCCTCACCAACCACATATCTCAATATAGGACATTTCGTTACTTCCCATAAACACTTTTTCTCCTTTAGGAACAAATCATTGTCCGATAGGATCTGTAGGATTTCTTCGGTGTTTCGCGCGAGTTCTTCCTTGGTTTTACCGATAACCACGATGTCATCCATGTAGATCATGCAGATACGTCGGCGGATCTGGTCCTGGAATAGACTAGCCATCATTCGCGAGAATGTTCCCGGGGAGTTGCAAAGACCAAAAAACATGACCAATGGTTCGAACAACCCTCGACTGGTGAGGAAGGCAGCTTTCCATTCATCGCCCTCCTTAATCCGGACATTGTTATAGCCCCACATGATGTCCATTTTATTGAAGTAGACCGCATCTTTCAGTACGTCCAAGAGATCGGATATTCGTGGGAGTGGGAACTTGTCTTTGACCGTGAATTTATTGACCATGTGGTAATCTTGTACCAATCATTTGGAGCCATCCTTCTTGTTGATGAAGAAGCAAGGGGAGGCATAAGGGGATTTGGACGGACGGATCTTTCCTGTTGCTAGACCCTCGTCAATGAATGCGTCCAATTCCTCTTGTTCCTTTTGCATCATAGGATATGTATTTCCCCCTAGTTCCTTTGGTGCGTCCGATGTAAGTTCGATACCATGGTCCCATTCCCT
The DNA here is from genome assembly GCA_963565915.1 of Entoloma clypeatum. NCBI lineage: Eukaryota > Fungi > Basidiomycota > Agaricomycetes > Agaricales > Entolomataceae > Entoloma > Entoloma clypeatum. The sequence goes on along the minus strand of OY751488.1, from coordinate 4,199,859 downwards.
CTCCTTTGGGATCTTATCGAAGTTTTCTTTTTTCGAAAAGATGAGCAAATCGTTCAACATATGAGGGTCGTTTGGTTGTGGGAGGTGGTGTGGGAGTGACAGCTTCCAAGATAGGGTCTCCAGGCTTCCATTTCTGATCCGACTTTTTGGGTGCATCTTTGTCGCGCACCTCAACCATGCAAACTCGGTGTTTGCGACCATTAAGGTTAATCCTGAAATCCGAGTGTTTGGTTCGACATGTTGTTGGGCACCGGTTAAATGTTACCGTGCCGGTTGTCCAATTGATTGTGGGGTTGTGGTGCACCAACCAGTCATGTCCCAAATTCCTCGTGTGGGGAGGTTCTGTTCGCGTACTATTCTGGGATGGATGCATGTGCGTTCACATCTGCTGTCAACCTCAGGTCGGATAACCTTTGGTCCTCGTCGTGTCCTGAGCTGAGCTAACAGCCTGATTTCTCGTCTTTTCGGAGGTTTATCTCCCTTCACAATCTTAGTCAACGCAGCGGCTCGCTTGGCAGGGATGACATAGGTTCTATTGTCTGCAGTCATACAAGGCAAGCAAGTCCGTTTAATAGATAAGGGTCGCGACTTAGCGTCGTTTAATCGGACCCTTCGGGAAAATCCTTCTCGTCGGCTTCTAAGATTGTGGTTTCATCATTCTCGGCATCTTCCTCAGACACCTTCCTAACCCTGGAGTAGTGCCCGGGGCACGACTCCGACTGTCACGTGATCCAGCAGTCAGGTGTCGTAGACATACATGTAGAGTAGACCATCAGAACAACAACAACACTATCCTAGACCGGACGATAAGTTCTACGCGGGCGACAGACACCTCCACCTCTCCACGTGGTGATGACAGCACCATCCGTACTCACCAGACACATCTACTGAACCGTAACTGTAACCGTAACCGCAACCGCCACAACCGTTAACCGTGCCGACGACTCCTAATAACCGCAACTACGATATACACCACAACATGACGGGAGCGTCAAAACTGCCTGACGAGCGAACCACCTCATCACTGAACTTCCCAACCACCGAGAACAACCTAGACGAAGTAGATCCATTCCACTCTCCTACACCCCCCCACGACACAGCGTACGGCCCCATGGCGTCGTCGTTGGACAACACGACCCCCCTTGAAGCCTACCCTAGAGCCACCCCCCCCTCTACCTAAACCCGCACCACCATCACCATCGTTAGACGACGACACCGCCATGCCCACCACACAAGTTCTTCCATTCAGTGGCGAACACGGTGACGAGACCACACCTGGCCAATTTTTGAAATCCTTCCGCGTAAACATGAGGGAATTGAAAGTGACGCAGGACAGTGAGAAGATTACAGCACTCTCGGACTACCTCAAGGACAGGTCAACTGCGGAGGAGTGGTACGACGCCGAAAAAGGGAAGTATGCGACATGGAGCGTGTTCGAGATCGCCTTCAAGACGAGATTCCCCGGGGTAGAGAAGGTCAAAGCATCCAGGATGGAGAACGAGGAAGAGTTGATGAACATGAAGCTCAGCGTCGAGGACTTGATGAAGAAGATCAAATACGCCGGCGAGGACGTGTACTCCCACATCGTATTTGCGGACAAGGCTATCGAACTCGCTCGCAAACTTGAGGTTTCAGACACAACAAACTACATCACCACAACCAGAAAGAACCTTCCCGACATCATATGCGACAGAGTACCAGTCAACCAAGCAAATTGGGCATCATTCACGAAGGCGATCAAGGAGATCGACCCCACTTACCTCACGGAGAAACTCGGGAGATATAGGGCCGAGAAGGCAAAGGAGGAGACGTACACGAAGCGGATCTCAGAGCTGGAACATAAACTGGCAACCATACGTCCCCAGTCGACACCCGACAAACTTACCCAAGCCTTCAGTCAACTCACAGTCACCCCCACCCGACAAACTCCGAACCTTACCACCCGAAACGCAGGCATAGCGGTCCCCAGGGCTGACACACGCCAACCTCGCCCTCCGGTCACCGAGGAACAAAGAGCAGCGGCGAGATGGCCCAAACAGCCAGACACCGCCGACGGCCGCAACGCCTACCTCCAACAACTACGCGATTGGGCAACCGAACACGGCCAGGATGGCTACGTGTCGGAACAGACAGGATCTCCACTCCACCCATCCCGCGCCGAGATCTGTTCAGGCGAATGCTTCAACTGCGGGAAGTTGGGACACCAGAGCCAGAAATGCACAACAACCGAGCAGATGAATATCAAGGAACGCATTTGGCGCAGGGTCGCCACACGCGCCCTCGGAAGAACCAACTTCACGGCACATGCCCAAGTCAACATCGTGGGAGCAGAGGAGGACCAGTTTGAGTTTGCATGGCTTGGAGTGGAAGGGATTGGGTTAGGGCAGGGAAACGGACAAGGGGCCCCCGTCTAATCGACGAGCGGGTGGCCCCAGTTCTTTTGTCACCAGATCGAACGGTAGCGCCACCTCGCATCGGCACGAATATACTTGATAGCAGCATGAATACACCACTTACTATCGATTTGTATGCCGTTCGAGAGGCTGTACCACACCCGAAAAAGGGACAACAGTCAGAGATGCCATTTCACCATGAAGTTACAATACATGGAGTCGGGAGGAATAGGATTAGGATATCAGGGTTGTTTGACGACGGCGCTATGGTGGGCGCTATGGGCCTCCACGTTTTTAATCAGATCAAGCCAACACTCCACGGATGGCGTCCATCAAGGAAGTCGCTACGGATGGCGAACGGCACGATAATACCATCGCATGCAGTGTGGGCAGGCACTATGGAGATCGCAGGGATACGTCGGCGAGTGGAACTGGAGATATTCGACAGCCAAGGAGGATGGGATCTCCTCTTTGGCAAGCCGCTGCTCCATGCCTTCAATGCCGTTCACGATTACCGAGACGATACAGTCACCATATCGTCGGAAACATCTGGGAGGAGCTGGACATTATGCAACGGAGGATCAGGGACAACTACAACCCCACAACTAAAGCAAGTACTCAGTCCTATACCAGACGACGATAACAAGCACCTCGAATCTGCAGGGAATGAAACACCAAACATGAACGTGGTCAACGAGGCATCCAACATATACACGCGGAACTCCGAACCGTTTAACCCTGAACGGATAGCAGAAATCCAAAGGTTAGTACAAATAGGAACCGATCTAACGAACGAACAACGCCAACAGATAACGGTAATAATCGGGGAATACGCAGACTGCTTCGCACTAGCGTTGAGCGAAGTAAACGCAGTCCCAGGATACGAACACAAGCTCAACATTCCCGAAAATGCCACACTATCCAAGAAAATACCGCTGCGGTCCTATAACCCAGCTCAGACCGTCCATCTGCACAAGATGCTACATGAGATGAAAGAGGGGAGGATTATACGGCCAATACACCCAAGCGATGTACGGTGCGTTGCACCCACCGTCCTAGCACAAAAGGCCCACGAAGGTGGCGGACTTACACTTGACGAGCTGAAACACAAACTGAACGATGAGTGTATCGCTCACGGGTTTGAGCCAATGCCAGACATGCCACCGAGACCCGCGACAGACGAACACCATGACGAAACACCAGAACCTGTGAAATGGCGCATCTGCCAGGATTTCCATGAAGTGAACCGAATCACTCAGATCGCCCCAGTGCCCCAAGGCGATATTCGCGCGAAGCAACTGAGGCTTTCCGGCCATCGGTACTTGCACGTCTTTGATTTTGCGGCAGGATTCTACCACATCGCGATACACGAAGACTCACAGCCGTACCTGTGCTTCTACGTCGAAGGGTACGGGCATTGGGCATACCAACGCATGCCGTTCGGAGTCACGGGGGCACCAGCTGAGTTTTGCAGTATGATGGCAGCGAAAACTCATGATCTTATAGCAAACGGCACATTCGAACTCTTCGTGGATGACGGCGGATCGGCCGCTGACACATTCGAGGAAGGGATAGCAAAACTCCGTACCATCCTTGAACGAGTGAGGAAGGAACATCTATCACTGTCGCCGAGCAAGCTTCGCCTATTCATGACAGAAGCTGTCTTCGCAGGATCAGTCGTCGGGCCCAACGGCGTATCGCCGGATGCAGCAAAGCTGAGTACCATTGTCAACTGGAAGATACCAGAAGACGCCTCTCACTTGGACGGATTCCTAGGATTGACATCATACTTTCGCGATCTTATCCAAGGCTACGCGCGGATTGAAGGACCACTCAGGAGTTTACTCCAAAAGGTCGGCGTACCAGCAGGTGCAAAGAAGAATGTTTACCAACGGATGATGAAAGCCTACAAACTGAAGGATGTCTGGAAGGAGGAACACACCCGTACCTTCCTCAAACTGAAGCAGACACTAGTAGCCGAGCCAGTTCTAGTGGCCCCGAGGTTTGACGGAACACCGTTCATACTCACGACAGATGGTTGCGTTGATGCATTCGCAGGAGTTCTATGCCAAAAGATAGCAACAACACTACCCGGAGGACGAGTGGTGACAAAACGCCACCCAATCGCGTTCGCATCAAAACAAACATCTACAACAGAAAGGAAGTACAAGCCCTTCCTTCTTGAATTCGCCGCACTGAAATTCTCCATCGACAAATTTTCAGACACCTTATATGGGTTTCCAGTCGAAATCGAGACGGACTGCCAAGCGCTCCGGGACGTACTCCTGTCAGAAAAGCTATCAACCACCCATGCTAGATGGCGAGATGGTATACTAGCTCATCAAATCATCGATGTTCGCCACGTACCAGGAGTCACGAATATTGCCGACGGACTGAGCCAACAACACGAAGGATTTCCACATGAAGCTGGCGACGGTAGCAACTGGACAGTCAGCCCTGACTGGGAGGCAAAGGAAGGTATTGTGAATGACGTATACCAAATCCGAGTCAGCCAGAAAGGGACGCAGTATACAGACCTACGCGGATGTTTCAAGGACGAGCCATTGTATACACAGGTAATTGACGCGCTCGAAGGATTGGACAATCCAGAGTCATCGCTCAGGACCCGAATCCGCGCGAAACACAGGGCATCCCAGTATATGATTGAGGATGGGAAGCTATGGATTATAGGGGGAGGGACAGGAGCATGGGCAAAGACGAGGAGGGAATGCATATCAAAGGCAGAGGCAGTCGAAAAAGCAAGGGACGTGCACGAGACAGGTGGCCACTGGCATCGGGATAGCATCAAGATCGCTATGCTCGACCTATACCATAGCCCGAAGCTGGACGAGTCCATCGTGAAGGCAATTACCGGTTGCGCACGATGCAAAAACTTCGGCGGTTCACATCTCAACGCAACACTCCAGCCAATAGTACGAAGACACCCATTCGAGCTTTTGGTGGGCGATTACCTGTCCATGCCAGAAGGGAAGGGCGGATACCACACGGTGGGCTTATACCTTGACACCTACTCCCAGCACATATGGGGCTACATGTTCAAAACCCACGGCAGCGCCAAAACGACCATCCGATCACTTAATGACATCTGCCATAACTTCGTACCACCGGAGAGCTGGCAATCCGATGGAGGACGACACTTTGACAACGACGAGGTCGATAATATCTGTGAGGAATGGGGCATCAAACACATAGTTACCGCAGCATACTCGCCATGGGTCAACGGTCTCGTCGAGGGGACCAACAAACTTCTACTGTACGTGTTGGCGAGACTTTGCGCGCCAGAACTTGGAGAGGATGGATGGAGGACAACGAGTTGGGAGAATGTGCCAAGAAGCTGGCCGGACCACTTTGACGAGGCCATACAGATACTGAACTGGAGAATCCTACCGGCGCTCAAGTTCACACCAAAAGAACTCCTCCTCGGGACAGTAGTCAACACAACGAGAACACCCGCTAAGCTAAGCACATCCATTCTCGAACCTGAGGATGTTGACATACACATGGCCTACGCAGAACAACAACGGCTCGACGGTCACGCGGAAAGCGTACACCATGCACTTCAACGCAAAGAAGCGTTCGACCGAAAGATACTCGAAACACAAGGGGAACCCGTGGAATTCAAAAAGGGAGAGCTCGTACAGGTCTATAGAAATGATTTAACCCACACAGTCAGCAACGACCGCAAGCTCACACCCATGTGGTCTGAACCCCGTCGGGTGAAGGACCGGAAGCTTAACTCCTACACGGTAGAAGACCTCAACGGAGCAGAGCTACCAGGCTCATACCACGCTAGAAGACTGCGGAGGTTTACGCCAAGAGACGGAACAGAGTTGGCCGAAATGGAACGAACGAGGGAGAAGCTGGAGGAAGAACAAGGAGGCCAGGGAGAGGAAGGACGGAAAGGAAGGGAGACGACAAAGACAAAAGCGGGGATCGGTCAACCAAGCAAGCCTCGGAGGCCGAAGAAGACTGGCACCCTCAAGACACCATTCCAGACGGAGGAAGAGGCAAAGGACGGGAACAGCGAGACAGAGTTGAAAGGTGGGACAATCGCCGAGAGGGTCTCGGAAAGGCGACGAGGACGCCGCCATGAAGAAGAGGGGAACCTGGAGTAGTGCCCGGGGCACGACTCCGACTGTCACGTGATCCAGCAGTCAGGTGTCGTAGACATACATGTAGAGTAGACCATCAGAACAACAACAACGCTATCCTAGACCGGACGATAAGTTCTACGCGGGCGACAGACACCTCCACCTCTCCAACCCTTCCGGAGTTCTTCTTCGGCTTGCGGCAGTTGCGCGCGATATGGCCTTCTTGGTCACAGTTGAAACACTTGCGACCATCTTTCTTCTTTGGAGCGCTACAGTCTTTAGCCAGATGACCGAAGCGTTGACAGTTGTAGCAACGGGCTACTCCTGCTTTGTCGATCTCCATGGCCTTGCCCTGACCACCATAAGTGGTACCCGATCCGGTGCGCATGTCGCCGCCGCCTCGAATGACCAGGGCGTGTCCTTCCATCTGTCGCCCCTTGTTTCGGATCTCCTTTGCGTAATCGGTGTACGTCTTGCCATCGCTAGCCACTTGTTCAGAGATTCTGCGGTTGACGTTTTTCTCTAGGATGTATTTCCCAGTTTCTTCGCCAAGGTTTGACAGTCCCAAGAGTTCTTCAAATTCATCCAAAAATTCATCAACAGTGCGTTTCTCTTGTTTCAGGACTTTGAGTCTTGCTTTGGCAGCGACCGACTTGTTGGCGATGGAGAATCGTGTGGTGATATCATCGGAAAAACCTAGCCAGGTGATGTTCTCGTTGTCAGCGGTAAGAGCGTCTAACTTGTTACTGGCCCAGTGTCTGCCGGACCCTTCCATCATGCGGGATAGTACCGCAAGAATCTTTTGATTGTCTGTGAGGCTCTTTTGGAACCTGATGTATAGTTTGGTGGCTTTCCACCACTCGTCAAAGGTGTATCTGTCCTTGAACATCCCAGGATCCTTGATGATCTTGGATGTATCCATTGTTTGTACAGCCGGAGCTTCTGCCATGTTTAGAGTCTGCGGAGGAGAAGAGGGGTCGGGTTGTTGGGATGAAGATGGGGTTCGGGATACAGGTAAGGATTGAAAATGAGTCCCTGTTCTAGGCGTCTGTTCGATATCTGACTGCGCGGAGTCAAAAGTAAATTTGTCAGGGGACTCGTCGGCGGAATCGGTGGCAAAATGTTCAGAGTATTTCCTCTGTAAATCTCTAAGGAATCTCTGTTCCTGCGCGTCTGTTGGTCTCGAGAAGGGGTCAAGTCTCTCGTTTCGTGCCCAGCGGTTGTACTCGGTCTGTTGTTCTTCAGTGGTGAAGTGGGCGTAGATCTGCTGCTTCGAGTAAGACGTGATGATGTGGCTCTGGGACGTCTCGATGTGAGCGTCGTAATCAATCTTCTGATAACGGTTGTCTGGACACCGATAAACTCTCTGATCTCTGTGATCCGACCTGTCTGAGGTCCTTCTTGAACGCGAAAACTTTTGAGTTCGTTCTGTCGGGCGTTGTAACGCGTGATCTGGTGTTGCCGAGCAAGATGGATGCTCTCTGCTATCTCGCCGTGGGGGCGATGCTCGTCATTGTCTAGTTCTTCGTCAAGCACCTGCTGTAGGATGCGACGGATCTCCGATTCGATGTACTGCTGGATGAGTGTAAAATCGATACTGTCTCGAGGACTTAGCTCCTCCTGTCGGGCTTCTGGCGTGCTGAATGGGTTACTGGTGAAGTCTTCAAAGAAGCGCGACGTCTTGACTCGTCTGGTAGTTGCTCTCTTCGCTCTGGGCGAACCTAACGAGATTTAGCAACTTGTTATGCTTAACAAACCGTTCCAAGGTTCAGGCAGAGTATGCAGGAAGTGGAAAGGCGAAGAGCAAAGTGATTGCTAAATCTAAGGAATGTAGCTATGGTACATGGGGTTTATATAGTACTGGCTACGAGCGGTAGCGAATGAGTCAGTAGCTGCGGAAGGCAGTGCGGATGAGTCAGTTAACTGCGGAAGGCAGTGCGAAGTGAGTCAGACGACTGCGGACTGAGTAATCCCTACTGCGGAGTGCGAGTCAGCGCAGGAGCGAAGTATACTAAAGGAGAATGGTAGAGTAAAGGTAAATGAATAAGCGGTCCGATGAGTCAAAGAAATAACGAAGGTACGATGCAAGGGAAAAGTGCGTAACATACAAACCGGTAAGTCCGTAACAAAGAGGAAGCAGCGGCTGCAATAGACCCACTTCGCCACTCCGTCGACGAGGGAGCAGATGCAGCTGCACCAGGAGCCCACCACATCGTCCCGTCAACGAAGGAACAGCCGTAGCTGTAGCAGGAGACACACCACACCACTCCGTCGTCGACGAGACGACGCAGCTGCAGCAGGGAACCCACCACCCTCGTCGACGAAGAGACAGGATGGCACAAGACAGACTGTTGAACCACGGTATGGCTGCAGAGACCCACCACACCTTGTCGACGAGCGTACGACATGGCTTCAGCCGAATCCACAGTGTCGACGAAGAGATGAGAGGGTACATTGTCGACGACGAGATGAGGCGGCACAAGACGAGACATCTGCACCACTCTGTCAGCGGCGAGATGACGACTTTTTAAAATAAAAGCAGACGTTCTACTTCTTCGAAATAGAAGAAGAAGAAGCTGCTGCAGCGGGACACCCACATTCCTCCTCCGACGACGAGGGGTTATACCCCCACCGTCCACCAGGTCGAGGTAAGCATCCTACGCCCCCCATCCTTGATTCGCGCTAACGACCCAGACCAGCACTCACCACCCTCCACCGCTAAGACACATCTGACACGAGGGCATCCACGCACGGGGTTTACTCCTGCGTCGGATTTGGCGGTCCCGACGCAGTGGGTTTACCCCTGCATCTGCGTGGCACCCTCCAGCCTTGCTTTCTCACCCATCGACACCTACTATGCCTTGTTTGACGGCTACAGCTCATGCCCGTCTGTACCACCTCGCTGGCCCGGCCATCGGCCTACTACACCCCGTTTTCCAGCTGATGCCCATCACATGTTGACTGTTGGACGGCTACACCGTGGCACCACGCCCCACGCCGCACGGCAAGCCGCTGTTTGACCACAATAGGTTCCACCCATCCCATTACACAGCCTTGTGACCCTCACGAAGCCCTCCATACCCCCGTCCAATTAGCGGACACCCGCCTGGATGGCACCAGCACGTAGCCCCGCTGTTTGACGGCCGTCTAACCTGCCATACACCCGACCACGCTTGCCCTTCCAATGCCACCCTACGACATCTTCTTATAGAGGCCCGGCGTATGGGACATCATGAACAAAAAGCTTCGCAGACCAGCCGACAGCAGCGGATTTCTCAGAAGGCGACTTTACAGATGTCACCAACTTTTTGACTGGATTACGGAGGGCCGTGGGCGACCGCTCTGCAGGCAACGGCGGCGTCGTTCAAGGAGGCTATGCTATCATGCTCGCCGCCGAAGCGCGAAGACTCGGAGGGACAGCGTTGGTTCAAGGACGGCCAGAAGCAGATGGTGGTCTCGACGGAGAAGGAGAAGGAGCCGCCTGTTGTGTCAAGAACGGCAGAGGATGTGTTGTGAGTGCTTTCGGTGACCTGCATATGCCCACCCGCAGCTTTCGAATTCCGGATATCCCGCACCCTCTCCCTTCTCCCCGCTCTCTCCAAACCACAACACCACAGCTGCGGCATCCTCTCTGCCCCTCCCCGCATCGACATCCCAACCACGCTTCCTCTCCTCCCAGAACCCCGTAGCACAGGTCAAGCGCAACGTCCTCGCGTCGTTCACGTCGGTACTACTTCTGCCCGTCACAATTGTTCCACGGGCAGTGGGAACGGTTGGTGACGCCATCGTGACGGGAGGAAAGAGCCTGAGGATGCTAAATCCTGCAAAGTGGGGCAGGGTGTCCGGGGCGGGGACAGAGAGGGTAAGAAAGACTGGGTGGGGGGCCGGTGCGAATGGGAGTGGTGGGTATAATCGGGGAGTGTTGGAGGAGGGGAAAGAAGCGGCGGTGTTTGAGGTTGGGGAAGATGATGCTGAGGGTGCAGTGGACAAAGTGGGAGAGGGGCAGGGGGTGGTTGATGAATCGGGTGTGAAGGATCCATGGGGTGGGGAGGATGAAGGTTCGTTTTCATTCCTCTCAAGCGTGTCATCCTTCTGACCTTTACCTTGATCTTTACAGCTCCATCGAAACGACCGCCCGTACCATCCCTTCAACTGTCCAGCTCCAACGGAAGTCAGACCTCCTCTCTTTCCATTTCCGGGACAACTTCTACCACCAGCACGGTTTTCACCCCAAACTCAGGTGGTCTGGATGGGATGAACAAGCTAGAGCTGCTGCCATCTCCTGACGTAGCGCTAGAGATGATCCACGCAGACCGAGAATCGTTGAAGCGGATGGAGACGTTCGCAGGTTACCCGGGATACTATGGGCACCGCATGCGGGACTCTATCAAGGAGCTCTTTGTGTTGATGCTTGATGCCTTTGGGGAGGGGCACCTGAGGAAGGGGTTTGGAAGGTGGGGGAGGGTGCTTTTGCCTTTCAAATCAGGCTCAAGATTGACCTGTGTTTCTCGGTCTACAGAGCGACGGAACAGATGACAACTTACAAGCCTGCGGATCATGAAGTGACAACAAGCGTGGCGCCGTTGATGCAGTTTCTTGAGTTAGTGCATATCGGAGATACGATCCAGTCGATGGTGCAGGTGAGGACATTTTGTGCTTGGAATCGTTGGAATATGCCTCATCACGTCTCACTGTCAGGCTCAGTATATCGATCGGACTTTTTTGATCCTGTCGTCCAGGAGAAGAGGCGTTTTGAGAATGCTTTGGATGACTCAGTGGTGGGTGGGTTGAATGCCGGGACCGAAGTCTTAATGAATCAGGTCTGTTCTCTGAGCATCTCTCGTTCTCATCTTACTCACGAGCAATAAAGGTGGGGGAGTATTAGCCACCGGAAGGTGCCCCGTTAGATCTCGGTCCGACCAAGGGGTGCACGGAGGCAATAAATTGTTTGGAAAAGCATTGTAAGCTGCTCAAGGGAAGTACGAGTAAGGAGGTGCTCGAGGTATTCTATCAGGAGGTCGGGATTTGACTCATTGCATGTGTTTCATCGTTCCTATTTTCCAATAACAGAGGCTGACTGGCGCGATCTCTTTCATCTTTTAGAATCTTGCAGAAACATATCAAGTGGAAGGCACAAGGATTTCAGGAAAGAGGCGTTTATGAGGTGCGATGAGCTCAATGGAAAGGACGCGCTGGTCGAGCAGGAGAGCTGGTACTACAGCTGGGGCGAAGCTCGCTGTATGTGTTCAGTCACGCAGTTCAGGATCTGCTCGCTGTCGGACCCTTAGCGGACTGAACCCATGAGTTGTTTCGGCAACATTGATAACTTCTCATGGCTAATGGCTAATTGATAGATAGACATAATGAAAGATGAAATCACAAAATCAATCAAATTATATAATAGGTTTGGGATGAAGCAAAGTCGAATCAAACTGGTGCAGATTACTTAGATGACGATGAAGAAAATGGCGGGGTTCTCCTGGAGAGACCGAACTCAAACTCGGAACAAGAAGAACAGAGATGAAACTCACTAGTATCACCAATAGAGAATAAATCTGATGCCTTCCTTCTTGCAGAGCAAAAGGACATCTCCAACATGGGCGTTTAACTGGTGAATGTTCTTTTTGGCTCGATGTATGGCCTTGTGACTACGGTTCCCGAGGTCCGCAAGTTCCAAATGCGCGGCTTCCTGGCGCTCAACTGCTTCTAATAGCATATAAACCGCTTCCTGTAACGTGAGGAGGTCCTGTGAAAGTTTAGTAAGTGCCAAACAGGAATAAAAGTAGGGCTTCCATGCACATCTGGGGGTTCATCAGATATTGTTGTCAACGTAAGGCTGGGTGCGGGCGACGGACTTCGGGAGCGTGTTTCCATTGAAATTTGAGACAGCTCACACAGTCAACTTCCGACCTAAGGATTAGGTAGACCGCGTCCACGACGCTGCAGAAAGGCTCCACGCTGCCCAATACAGACAGAAAGGTAACCGAAACCCTATCCGAACCACGAGCAAAGGTAAGCGCCCCGCAAAAGATGTGGTCGACCTCCAAATACACTGGATGCCGGGACACATCGGATTCATGCCGAATGATCAGGCAGACGAGCTAGCCAATCAAGCTGCTCAGGGAACCTTGAGCGCACCCCCCCTCCTCCCATCCTTCCTCAGAAGAAAACCCCTCCCCAACAGCCTGACCGCCCTTTGCCAAACCCACCTCGCCACTCTCAAGTCCCAATGGACCCGCCGCTGGAGATCTTCCCCTCGCTTCCCCTCCACGAACGCCATAGACAAGTCGCTCCCGTCCGGGAAATACCTGAAACTCATCACCAACCTCGATCGCCGGCAGTCAGCGATCCTCACCCAGCTCCGGACTGGCCACTCCCCACTCAACCAACACCTCTTCCGCATTCGCCGATCAGAAACCCCTTCCTGCCCCCACTGCCGCGGACTGGTCCCCGAGACAGTCCACCACTTCCTCATAGCCTGTTCACGCTACCAACGCGAGAGACACATACTGAGACGCAAACTGTTACGCAAAGCCGAGTCCACCTCCTACCTCCTATCAGATCCTTCTGCTCTCAAGCCCCTCCTTGACTACATCCAGTCTTCAAAATGTTTCGCTTCCCCTACCACCCAAGCTCTCCAAACAGCCCACTAACGCCCGACACCCCCCTACCAACTTATACCCCTCACTAATCCCCCTCCCCCCCAACCGGTAGGCACCCGTCGTGGTCGCCCATACCCCCTCCGCTCAGCGGACCTGTAGCACGCCCCACGAGCCACCTCACACATACGTATTGTCACATTTTTCTCAGGAGTTAACAGGGGAGCACGGCCTAAAACGGTGGAGGACACGCCGGCCTGTTCATTCTCCGCTGCCTCATCAGTGGGGGGACACAGCATTTCGCGGCTCTCGTAGTTCTATCACACGAATCACGCAGGGTTGATCAGAGCGTCGACTTAACACATTGCCCAAGCCTTGCTCACCCACTTACCTACCTGTCTGCATGTAATGTGTAGCATAGGAACTCAGTTCCTCCAGCACAATAAACTTGATTCAAAAAAAAAAAAAAAAAAAAAAAAAAAAAGGATTAGGTAAGATGTAAATACAGCTGCTTCACATAAACCTCCCCCAAAAATTACAATATCTGTTGAATGTTGAAGTTCCACCTGGGCGCTAGCCACAGGCGTACTGAGCAACATAGCTACAGTGTGGAAGTATTCTACTTAACCGTTCTAGCCACTTACATGGTTTGGGAGGGTGAGGCTGGTGAGAGCGGTTGAGGTTGATAAGAGCGATGGAGCTGGTTAAGAGTCAAGAGACAACTTGTTGATATTGACAGTTTCCTGGTCTTATATACCGTACTACTGTTTGTATAATAAGTATGTAATCGAAGATGTCTAAGGTCACGTGATATAATCTAATCTAATCTAATCTATGTGATGGAAAAGTTTCAACACCCCCCCATATTTAGTACATACTTCTAAATACATTTTTACTTTTTCCCATATAGGTACTCTTCATCTAGTTTTTAAGTAATCCGAAGTACAGGATAAACTTGCTAAAGAGGACTTTCCCCAGATTCTTAGTTAAAAGGTCTGCAGGGTTATTCACTCCTTCAATGAATTCGACCGTAATGATGCCTTCGGATACTTTTTCTCTGACGAAGTGGAATCACACGTCGATGTGCTTGGACCGCTTTTCAGTTACAGGGTTGGATGCGATAAAGACAGAGCCATTGTTATCTCCATAGATCGGGACTGATCCGATCTGCATCCCAAGTTCGGCAAGCATGCTTCTAAGCCATGTCACTGCGCGACTGCAATCTGATAGCGCCATGTATTCTGCTTCCGTGGAAGAGAGGGCAATGGTTTTCTGCGCTGACGAAACCCATGTTACTGCTCCAGACGCCAGCGATATGAAGTAACCAGTGGTGGACTTCCTGCTGTTTTCATCTGATGCCCAATCGGAGTCTGTAAATGTGTAGATCCCTTTCCCAGAATCACCATCGTACATGATCGCATAATTTTTTGTTGCCCTCAAATACCTGCAAATATCCCTAGCCACTTCTAAATGGCATTTGGTAGGGTTTGCGGAGAATTGGGACATTTTGATCACGGCAAAACAAATGTCGGGTCTCGTCCCGATCATTAAGTACAATAGTGATCCGATGACGGATTGGTACTTGGATCTGAGCTCCGCATTGGGTTCATCTTCAGACTTCATGGGTTTGTAGCCCGTCGGGAGTGGGGTATGGGTGGCATTGGATTCGCTCATCCCCATACATGCAAGAATTTTCTCAAGGTAAGGTAGTTGATCAATGAAGATCCTCTTCCCACGTTGCCTTATTTGGATCGAGAGAAATTCCTTCGGTTCCCCATCAGGCACTAGGTGGCCTAGGTCCCTACATTCCCATGTTGTCATGAAGGCCTTCTTCTTTTCTAGCATGTATTCCCGGTTTGTGCCGAGAAAAGCAGAGTCATCGACATAAATGACGGCGATTACAGTTTTCCCTTTGGTACTTGTGTGAATGAAAACTCCCGCATCGGAGTGAAGCCAGACAAAACCGAGCTTTTTCATGGAGGAATCGAGTTCCCTCCACCAGGCTAATGCGGCCTGCTTGAGTCCGTATAGGGCTTTGTATAGTCGGTACACAAGGTGTTCTTTCCCTTTTACTATGTAGCCCTCAGGTTGTCGCATGTAAATTACCTCACGGAGTCTTCCATAGAGGAAGGCTGATGAGACGTCCAAGAATGTCATGAACCACCCCTCAAGGGCTGTCAATGCCAGAATTAACCAGACAGTCTCATACCTCACTACCGGTGAGAAGATCTGATCGAAATCGATCCCTTCTACCTGTGAGAAGCCTTTTGCAACAAGGCGCGCTTTCAGGTGCCCGTCGGATTTTTCATTGTAAACCCATTTGTTCCTTAGAGCCTTCCTCCCTGCAGGTAGGGGTACTAACTCTGTGATCACCCCGTGGCTTTTGAGCATGTCTAGCTCTTTTCGTTCTGCTGCATACCAATCTTCTTTGTTTGGAAGAGGGTATATATCTTTGTGTGACATTTCAATGATGCCCACTTGGATAGAGATTGCCTCCATTAGGAGCTCGTTCATCCATGCTGTTTGACCGCCTAATCTATGTCTTCGATCCATTTTTTCAAGATCAGAAGCAGGGGTGTCTTCCCCATAGATGCTATCTGGCATTCTCCGAACTCGTCGTTCCCTGATCGGTCAATCTGGTACTTGTTCAGGCTCCGGAGTGGGTACTCGTGGCTCGTCATCGGGCTCGCTATGCGGCAAATCATTGTCTGATTCAGGGTGATCCTGTCCAGTAGGAACCGGGTCGTAAGGTTTTTTGTAATGACTGTCATTGTCATCGTTTCCGGGGATGAGGTCCTCAAACTCATCAGCCGGTTCTGGGTTTTCCATTTCTGGATGGTTTTCTGGCAAAGGGTCGGTGTGGCATCTAGGGTACTTGCTTTCATCAAAGATCGCTTTCCCACCCATGAAAATCATATTGGTCTCAGGATCCATGAAACGGTATCCTTTGACTCCTGGTTTTGATCCGAGATAAATCATCAATCGTGATCTGGATTCCAGGGAGTTTCTCTGTTTTTCTTTTGGGATATATACATATGCCTGGCATCCGAAGACTCTGACACTTGACGTGTTGGGGATCTCATTAGTCACCCTGAAGTAAGGGGTTTTCCATTCAAGATGCTGCATGGGGGTTCTGTTGTAGAGGAACGCTGCATGTTCCAAACAGAATTCCCACCACATAGGTGGTAAACATGCGTCGAAGCGCAAGGCCTGAGATTTTTCCCATAGAGTTCGATTGATCCTTTCTGCTCTACCATTCTGCTGATGCTGATATGGGAGCGTGATGTCGATCAGAATTCCATGATCGGCAAGTACATCCTTGTATTCGTCGAACTCTCCACCACCATCAACTCACCACTTTTTAGGAGTAGCAGCGAACTGATTCTGGATCATCGCAAGAAATTGTCTTAGTGCCGTAATGGCATCAGACTTCTTTCTAAGCAAGACGACCCAGACATGGGATGAAAAGTCGTCCAAAAATATAAGGAAATATTTGTATTTATGGTAAGATGCTGTGGATATCTGTTTAAGATCGGAATGGATAAGATCGAAGGTTTCGGTTGCCCTTGTCATCGAATTGGGGTATGATTGATTCGGCATTTTCCCTTTGAGGCAACCTGTACAACTTTCCTGTGATTTCTCATGTACTAGTGTCTCAGGTACCCCTTTGGTACTGGTGGGAATCTTTCGAAGTGCTTGATCGTTTGGGTGACCAAGATGCTTGTGCCATGTTTCGACAGTAATTTCGCTTGAGATCACATGGATCTGATCATAGCGTATTTCAGTGTCTAACCAGTAAATGGTTTGACCAAGGATGTGAGGTGAAAACTGGATTTTGTTCAGCCCTTTGGAGATATTGATTTCTCCACAAGTCCCGTCTACTTTGTAATCATGGTTAAGGAAGACGCCTAGGGACAATAGGCGTGTGTCCATGTCCGGAATGTAGAATACCGGTCTGAGAAGATGGGTTTGACAAACCGTCTAGTTCGATCTCGTCCACAAACTCGTCTGGCCCCATCTGTTCTTGGTCTATGTCCATCATCCGCAGCGATTGGTCTAACAGCGGAGTTACTCGACGCTGTTTAGTTGGCCTCTCGTCGATGTCTGGAATGATGGTGTCCAAGATACGAAGATTTGACCCAGAGGGTCGGGCGCCGATTTCTCGGGCGAGTTTTCTCACCCTCTCGTTCTTTTTCCATGCTGACGGCTTTCCAGAAGGAAGCCCGGTGTACTGGGATGGAGGAGGGTTCATGTGTTGCAGTAATGACTGCATCCTTTCTGACTCAGGTTGTGCAGTAAGGGAAGTCTTTCCGCGACTGGTGATGGTGGTGAAAGATGGTGCATGGTGAGGAGGGAGAGGGCAAGGGGCACATTGATGAGGAGGAAGGGGACAGGGAGCAGGATGATGAGGGGTTTGCTCAATGGCCGGTGCGATGAACTCGACCATCTCCTCGGCGTGGTCGGAGTCGTTGTCTGCGTTGTTGGCGCGCTTCTTCTGGTTGCGCCAGCGTCCCTTTCCCTTCTTCTTTTCAGAAGCGGTACTTGCGTCGTTCGAGTTAGTCTGCTCGTCAGTGTTGTTACGTGAGGTACTCGGCGCTGTCTGCTTTTTCCATTTGGGGTCTTGCCCCTTTCGCTTAGTCCCGGAGATTTTCCGGGCCTGCTCGTTGGATGCCCGAGTAGACCCTATCGCATACTTGCGCCTGTATTCTGAAACGATGCTGTCGGTGACGGCCTGCCATGTGAAGTCATCAGCATCGTAGACCTGGAAGAGGGCGGTGGAGAGAGATGACCAAGCGTCAGGAATGGCACTTGCCAAGATCATAGCCTGCATCAGATCAGGCACAATGAATTTTGAGTTGCTAAGGCGAGCGAAGAGTGACCCAAGGCGCTCAATTTCCGGTACGGGGTCGCGAGACAGCTTGAAGGAGGCAGCGGCTTTGAAGTCGCTGAATATGGTGGTGGGGGAGACCTTCGAATAGGAATCTTTCAACGCCTTCCAGGTGTCCTTTGAGGACTTGGTGTCCTTGATGTGCCTCCTGATAGCCTCGGAGACTTTGAGGCGGATGGAACCTAGAGCCATGTCATCGTCCCTGATCCAGGTCTTCCTTTCCTTGTGGAAGGTGGGTTGGTCGACAGTAGTGGTGACCACCGGAGGTTGAGTAGCAGATGTTGAGGTGGCGGAGGCAGGAGTGGAGACCGTGACCGTAAAGTCCGCGATGTCGGGGCGCTCAATGTCGCCAGATACGAGGCGCCAGACTCCTTGGTGGAGAAGGTATGACTTCATTTTCTCGGCCCAACTCTGGTAGTCAATGCCGTCGAAGATGGCGATGGGGTTGAGGGCGGAGCGAGAGGTAGACATTTTTTAATGAATCTAAAAGGAGTTCTCCCAATCAGTGATGTTCTTTATGAATTTGATTTTTAGAGAAAACAAATAAATGATTCCTCATAACATATTCCCTTTAGGAATAGCGGTTTGTGGGAAAAACCCTTTTTGTCAGAAGTGTGTGAGGTACGATCAACATTTCCACATGATGTGTACTAAGTCAATCCCCTTAGGGACACTTCATGACAGGTACTTGTCATAATGACGTTCCCAGGTTCATATGTGAAGAAGTGTGACTCAGAACCTAGATCTTTCGATCAGTTCTTTGCCAACCAGGGTAGAGTGGGCAGGTACTTGCTGTTGCCAGCGTTCCCAAGTCCCTCTGCTATCCGGAGCCCATAACCTGTTGAAGTTCCACCTGGGCGCTAGCCACAGGCGTACTGAGCAACATAGCTACAGTGTGGAAGTATTCTACTTAACCGTTCTAGCCACTTACATGGTTTGGGAGGGTGAGGCTGGTGAGAGCGGTTGAGGTTGATAAGAGCGATGGAGCTGGTTAAGAGTCAAGAGACAACTTGTTGATATTGACAGTTTCCTGGTCTTATATACCGTACTACTGTTTGTACCAACCAAATAAGTATGTAATTGAAGATGTCTAAGGTCACGTGATATAATCTAATCTAATCTAATCTACGGGATGGAAAAGTTTCAACAATATCTCTACCTTCCCATTTATCTCATCTTATGATATCTTCCTCCGTTTCCATGTCTCTTACCCCATGACATCTCACAGTTCCCCCTTCGTTCGTTTCCTTTCATTATTTCTGCTACTTACTAATGGTCGGCGAGGTGTTTATCTGTGGATAGACTGGCTGCGGTCCGGTCCGGTCCAGGTTCAGCCCCTTTTGGACTGAACCTGGACCTGGACCCCAGTGAAAATCGGACCTGGATTTGATCTGACCGGATCAGGCCAGAATGGGAATAGTCCGGTTAAATCTGGTCAGATCTGGTGAAACATGTAAAAACCGAAAGACCAGCTCTCACCAGATATTTTCAGGAAAGTTGCAGTATTAGCCGGCAAAATCTGAAATCACCCGACACCACCAGATACAACTTCACAAATTTCCAGGTTTATTTTTTATTTTTTGGTTGCTCAGTTGGTTTGTTTTGTTTGTATAGGATCAATAATTTGAAAATTTGATCTCATTGATTGTTATAGTAGTAATTTACAATGACCCGAAATATACAATAATAATAACCAAAAACCGACTTCCCCTCCGAATAGTACTTGAAAAACCGTAAAACCATCACCATCGAATTAAATACCTATTCGCTATCTTCGCGCTGGACTCGCGCGCATACCGCCTGGTCAAAAAGATGATACGGCTCAGAGGGACAATGATCGCCCCCCGAATGAAAGTCGTCCCCACGTGTCCTCATTGATGCGCAACAATGCACGTCGAGGCCTCCAACAGGAGGTGCTGGTCGTAGATTCCAGGCGTGCGCTGAGAAGTCGAACTGCCAGCAGTTTGACGGTGTTAGAGGAGTCGATGCCAGGACAAGATGAAGCTCACCCCTGTCGACTGGCAGGGACATGGGGTCAACTCTGATGAGTGGGCCAATTGTTAAGAACTGATTGACAAAATGTCGGAGCTACGTCGGACACGTCGGAAGGTCGGAAGGTCGGAGCGCGTGCAATGTAGGGGCAAGGACTTGGCTTCAACTTGTGTGTTGCGCCCTTGCTAATATGTTGGTGTCCTTATTTCGAAGGATCAGAGGATCGGAGGATCGGAGGTCGGAGGTCGGAGGTCGGACTCAAGTTAAGAGTCGGAAAGAGGACGGGAGGTAAGATGTCGAATCTAAGTTGATATTCAAACTGAAGCTAATACACGATTCTACATAAGTTTAAATACTATGTCGGAGGACGTGTGGCTTCATCGGAGTCGGATAACAAGTGGCTGTCGGAGATTCTTAACATAAGTAAAATGGTCGGATGTAAGTAATGTACATAGTAACGAGATTCATAACAGTAAGTATGCAGAATAAGTATTAGTCAAAAATGTCAGAGGTGTCGGGATTGGTCGGAAATCGTCGGAATTGATTGGAATGTAACAATATTTCCCCCTTAGGGCCGAACCCATGAGGCCTAAGGACCTAGGTGGTTGGTGCACGTGAACTGTGTCATGTGATGCGTTGGTTGAAAATACCGTCTGAGTGGTTCTTTCTTCTTGCTCCCCCATTCTCTTTTCATTTCAAACTCTTCCGAAAAAACCTCAATATGTCGGCAACCGATTTTCAAAAGGAGATGGAGGCACTGCAGGCTAAGCTCGCAGAGATGGAGGTGAAGAAGCGAGCAGCGGAGGAGGAGGCTGCGAGGAAGGCTGAGGAGGAGCGGAGAGCGGAGGAAGAGAGGGCTGCGGAGGCGGCGCAGTTAGCGGAGGAGATGCAGGTAGTGGAGGAGATGCGTGTTGAAGTTCCACCTGGGCGCTAGCCACAGATGTACTGAGCAACACAGCTACAGTGGAAGTACTCTACATAACCATTCTAGCCACTTACATGGTTTGGAGGGGTGAGGCTGGTGAGAGCGGTTGAGGCTGGTAAGAGCGATGGAGCTGGTTAAGAGTCAAGAGACAACTTGTTGATATTGACAGTTTCCTGGTCTTATATACCGTACTGCTGTTTGTACCAACCAAACAAGTATGTAAGAAAGATATGTAATGGTCACGTGATGTGATCTAATCTTAATCTAATCTACGTGATGGGAAAAGTTTCAACACCCCCCCATATTTAGTACATACTTCTAAATACATCTTACTTTTTTCCCATATAGGTACTTTTCTTTGTCTTAGTTTTTTAGTAATCCGAAGTACGGGATAAACTTGTTGAAGAGGATTTTCCCCAGATTCTTAGTTAAAAGGTCTGCAGGGTTATTCACTCCTTCAATGAATTCGACCGTGATAATGCCTTCAGATACATTTTCTCTGACAAAGTGGAATCACATGTCGATGTGCTTGGATCGCTTCTCAGTCACAGGGTTGGATGCGATAAAGACGGAGCCGTTGTTATCTCCATAGATCGGTACTGATCCGATCTGCATTCCAAGTTCGGCAAGCATGCTTCTCAGCCATGTTGCTGCGCGACTGCAATCTGATAGCGCCATATACTCTGCTTCTGTAGAAGAGAGGGCAATGGTTTTTTGCGCCGATGATACCCATGTTATTGCTCCAGACGCCAGTGATATGAAGAAGCCGGTGGTAGACCTCCTTGTGTTTTCATCTGATGCCCAGTCGGAGTCTGTGAATGCATAGATCCCTTTCCCTGAGTCCCCATCATACATGATCACATAATCTTTTGTTGCCTTCAAATATCTGCAAATATCCCTAGCCACTTCTAAATGGCGTTTGGTGGGATTTGCAGAAAATTGGGACATTTTGATTACGGCAAAGCAGATGTCAGGCCTTGTTCCGATCATTAGATATAGGAGTGATCCGATGACGGATTGGTACTTGGATTGGAGTTCTGCATTAGGTTCATCTTCGGACGCCATGGGTTTGTAGCCCGTAGGGAGTGGGGTATGGGTCGCATTGGATTCACTCATCCCCATGCGTGTGAGTATTTTCTCAAGGTAAGGTACTTGATCAATGAAGATCCTTTTCCCATGTTGCTTTATCTGGATCGAAAGAAACTCTTTTGGTTCCCCACCAGGCACAAGGTGCCCTAGGTCCCTACATTCCCATGTGGTCATGAAGGCCTTCTTTTTCTCTAGCATATATTCCCAGTTTGTGCCAAGAAAAGCAGAGTCGTCAACATAGATGACGGCAATTACAATTTCCCCGTTGGTACTTTTGTGAATGAACACTCCCGCATTGGAGTGAAGCCGGACAAAGCCGAGCTTTTTCATGGAGGAATCAAGTTCTCTCCACCAGGCTAATGCGGCCTGCTTAAGTCCATATAGGGCTTTGTATAGTCGGTACACGAGGTGTTCTTTCCCTTTTACTATGTAGCCCTTGTTGAGGCGACGCTAAGTCAAACGACGTCGCGAGCCCAAACTTAAGAACGAAGTGGAAAATGTGAAGTGAACTGAATTGCCCAGAGACCCAGCGGGAATCTCAAGAGAACAAGCTATCGAATACAAGTGAAAGTACTCTACTTATATATGTAAATTCCATGAGGCTGCGTTGTGGCAGCGTCATGCTGCGTGATAATGATAAGATGTCCTCATGTGCGATATGATGTAGATAAGATAAGATCGAGATAAGATAAGATAAAGTGAAAAGTGAAAATACGATCATAACATTACCCCCTTTCTAGATCTCGACTTCCAGGCGAGATATGATGTCGTCCGGGGTGTTCGTGAAATTTTCATATGGTTTAAATTCCAATCCTTCAAAGATGTTTGCACGTAAGCGCCGAGGTGCATTCGGGTTTAATTTAAAGAAGTCCTCCACCGCTTCCTTGGCATGTTCTAGGTGATCCTCGGGTTCCCACGTGTTGTGGTCCTGAGTCAGACCCTCCCATTGCACTAAATATTCCAGTTTTCCTCTCTTCAACCTTGAGTCAATAACTTTTGCGACATCGTACTCCTCTTCGCCATTGATAACTATCGGGTTTGGTGCCTGCACCCTTTGTGACATAAATAGTGGTTCCTTAAATAATCGGACTCGTGATACATTGATGACCGGGTGGATTTTCCAGGTTTTCGGTAATTTAAGTTCTACGGCGTGTGACGAAATGATTTTGGTTACGGTGTAGGGTCCAATCCATCGTTCGGCAAGTTTCTTTAAGGGTCGGTTCAACTTCAGGTCTTTAGTCGATAACCAAACTTTGTCGCCAACTTGGTAAACTGGTGCATCACCCCGTTTCAGGTTCGCATACCGTTCCATCTCTTCTCGTGCTTTTACTAGCGCCGCTTCCGCCTCCTCATGAATCTTCTTCATTCGCTCTGCGAATTCTTTTGCCGGTTCTGACTTTTCTGCCCTCCGAGGTTCTACGCCCATCCTAGGGTTAAACCCATAGTTTACAAAGAACGGCGAAAACTGAGTTGCCGTGTGAATTTTATTATTATAGGCGAACTCCGCGGTTGCCATCCATTCGGGCCAATCTGTTTGCCGATGGGAAATAAATGATCTTAGATATTGTTCCAACTCCTGGTTGATGCGTTCCGTCTGTCCGTCTGTTTGCGGATGATATGCCGTTGATAATTTAGTTGTGATCCCCAATATTTTATTTAGTTCCTTCATAAATATTGCCGCAAATTGTGGTCCTCGATCTGACGTTAATGATTCTGGCAATCCATGAAGTTTCCAGACTTCGTCCCGATATAGTTTAGCTAATCCTTCTGCTGAGACTTCATCGCGTGTTTTGATAAAGTGTGATTGCTTTGTTGATCTGCAAGCCACGACTAATACTGCGTTGTACCCCTGAGCTTCTGGGAGTCCTACGATAAAATCTGCTGTAACATGTTTCCATGGTCCTGCATGTTCCGTGTTTGCTTTTAATTTACCGGCTAGCGGTTGAGGCACGTTTTTTGATCGTTGACATCTGTCGCAGCCCTCGACGTATGCTTTGACCATGTTTGTAATACTAGGCCACCAATAATTTCGTGTAACCAATTCCAGGGTCTTCCACTGCCCTGGGTGTCCTGCAACTGGGTTGTCGTGGTGTAATTTAATTATTTCCTCCCTGAGTTCCTGACTTTTCGGAACATAAACCTTTCCTCTATGTAACCAGAGTCCCTGCTCTTCATGCCATTCATCTGCGCGCAATGTTTTGGTATTTGTTTTCTTTAACTCTTCTACTGCTTTCAACATTTGTTCGTCAAACTCTTTGGCATCCCTGATGCGTTTTAATAGTTTACTTTCTTCTCCATCAATAAGTATGTGACCTCGATCCATTGCTCGCAAGTGGAAGTATTCCGGTTTTAATAATGTTACGTCTTCGTTGTCATTTTCCACCCCCTTTCTATGATCGACCCTTCTCGAAAGAGCGTCCGCCTTTCCCATTGAGGTGCCAGCTTTGTGTATTAATTTAAAGTTGAAGCGTGTTAGATACAACGCCCAGCGTGCTTGTCTGCGATTAAGCTTTCGTCCCTGCATGAAGTATTCGAGGTTTTTATGATCGGTCCAGATCTCGACCTCATGTTTGGCTCCTTCAAGGTGGTGTCTCCATGCTTCCAGCGCTCGAATTATGCCCAGCATTTCTTTATCGTGTACGTCATAATTTCGTTCCACATCATTTAATCCTTTAGATAGAAAGGCACATGGCCTCCATTTCTCATCCTCGCATTCCATAGATAGAATTGCTCCTGTAGCAAAGTCCGATGCGTCTGATTCTACTCTCAACTTCCGATCCGGATCGGGAGATACTAATATAGGTGCCTCCGTAAATAATTTCTTTAGCATATCAAATGCTTCCTCCTGTTCCTCTTTCCAATTCCAGATTGTTTCTTTCCTTGTTAATTTATGTAGTGGCCCTGCCACTTTAGAGAAGTCCTTGACAAATCTTCGATAGAAATTGGCCAATCCTAGAAACGACTGGACTTCTTTGACTTTTGTTGGTTTCGGCCATTGTTTGATGGCGTCTACTTTTGAAGGATCCATTCGAATTCCGTCTTTCCCAATAATTAACCCTAAGAACTCTATTTCGTCTCGGTCAAAGAAACATTTTCCTGGTTTTAAGAATAAGTCGTTTTCTCGTAATCTTTTTAGAATTTCCTCCACAATTTCACTGTGTCCTTTTTCTCCTTCAGTTGCTACCAATATATCATCGATATAGATAACTACGTCTCCTTGATCAATCAAGTCTCTAAATATGTCGTTCATCATAGTTTGAAACGTGCTTGGGGAATTATTTAATCCGAAGAACATAACTGTTGGTTCGAAAGCTCCATCTGGGGTTGTGAATGCCGCTTTCCACTCGTCTCCTTCTTTGATGCGTACATTGTTATACCCCCATCTGAGGTCCATTTTGGTAAACCTTTTCTTTCCCTTTAATTTATCGATCAATTCCGGAATCAACGGGAGTGGATAATTATTGCGAACGGTCCAGCTGTTAATGTGTCGGTAATCCTGTACCATTCGTTTCTTTCCGTCTTTTTTGGGTATAAAGAATACTGGCGAAGTTTGTGGTGATTTGGTAGGTCGAATATATCCTTTGCGTAATTGATCGTTTACAAATTCGGATACTTCTTTCCTTTCATCCGGTGACAGGGGATAGACTTTGGCCTTTTTTGGTACGAAATCCGGTTTTAAGTCTATAGCGTGGTCCCATGGTTTCCTGACTGGTAATCTCTCCGATGCTTTCTTTTCAAAGACTGATAAATATTTGTGATATTTCCGGGGGACAACCTGTTCTGCCGGTACTTCAT
Organism: Entoloma clypeatum; assembly: GCA_963565915.1. Lineage (NCBI taxonomy): Eukaryota > Fungi > Basidiomycota > Agaricomycetes > Agaricales > Entolomataceae > Entoloma > Entoloma clypeatum. Next base: position 4,174,066 of record OY751488.1, on the reverse strand, counting down.
CTGAGGGTTCTCCTTTGGCTGCCCTGAGCGTGTGGATTACTTCCTCCTCCATTTCTTCCTCATTTCCTTCTACTACTTCTTCCATTCTTCCGCCCCATCTGGTTCTTGCAGTTTTATTTAAATAACGTGTTCGACGCATGCCACATTCTTCTGGACATCTTGATAGTTTAATTTCCGCCTTTTCCCAATCGATTTCTGGATTATGGCGTTTCAGCCAGGTATGTCCAACAATAATTTTAGCTTTCCCTAGGTTGCATGCCTCAAACACGGCTATCTCCACGTGTCCTTTATACCGCATAGCCATGACTGCTTCATGCGTGATCGAACCTCCTTGGTTAAGCGTGCCATCAACGTTGTAGACCCGAATGGGGAAAGGTAGTTCCCTTAATTTAATGTTGTTCCTTTTGGCGAAGTCCAGATCTATGAACATCCCTGTCGCCCCTGAGTCTAATAATGCTTCAACATCAAATGTGCGTTTGTCCTGCAACGTTTCCAGCGTGATTTTCATCATAAGCTCCTTTTCCAGAGAAGCGGATCGAATAAAAGATGGTTCCCCCATAGAGTCCGTTTGCCTAGTTAAATTATCTGATTCTTTGTCACAGGGAATTAAGCATTCATCCGTAGGGGACGAACCAAGCCTCGTTTCTGAGGGCTCCCCAATGATATAGTTTACAAGTGTACCTAAGTCCGATTCATCTTTTTTTGGTTTTTCTTTCCTACTAGGTTTATCTAATAGTATTTTATTGTACGTAACTGCAGCATCCGTAAGTTTCTGAAACCAAGATTTTACAATGTCCTTATGTACGTAAGAGTCTATAGGCAAACATTCATATCGATTTGTCAGAGCCAGCGGGGGATTTACTGGTTGACGTTCACAAAACCCTGCTGCCCAGCAGCTTGTCTATTGTTCTGACCATTGGGATTCGGCGCAGGCGCGCCAATCACACCCCTTGGTCCATTTGCAGCTTGTCGTGCTTGACGCCTCGCCGTGATTTGTCGTAAGATTTCTTCTTCCTCATGTTCGTCGATTTGTTCAATCACAGCCGCTCGCACCTTGCGTTGTGGCTGTCTGCATTCCCGGGCGAAATGCCCCTGTCCTCCGCAATTGTAACAATTACCAGGTGCTCGGCGCTGGTTTCTATCAACCTCCATAGCATTGGGATCTCGGCGTCCCTGACCTTGCTGTCCGTATTGCTGCAGGGCTCGGTACCCCCCGTTCTGTTGTTGTCCAAATGGTCGCTGCTGATTCTGTTGGTTTGCGGGCCGATTGCCCCAACCGGTTCTCTGCTGTCCAAAATTGTTGCCGGTCCTCATGCCCGGTCTTGCCGCGTAAGTTTCCTCTGCTCTTCCGATTGCTAAAATTTCCTCACACGTGTCTTGCACGGTGGTCTGTCGTCTTCCCTGCTGGAACATTTGTTGTATGATCGAATCCTTGGTGTTCCTTTCTAGCAGAGATATCCCATGCATTTCCTCAATTTGGCCTTTGATGACCAACGTTCCAAATTGTGTAATAAAATCGTCCACCCGCATGTTTCCTTGTTTAAAGGTTTCGATTTTAGCACGTGCCCATTCTATTTCTGTTGCTGATTGGAATCTTGATGTCACCTCTCTCATTAATTGCTGGAACGTGGGCCATTGTTCTGATTCCATGCACTGCCTCAAGCGTGTTTCCCCATAGGTGCCGGCGGTAGCGCCTTCCAGGCGAGACCATACTGCAATGCAAATTTCTTCCTGTCCTTGGAACAGGTCCCGATTGACCCTGATCCATGCCAGCATCTTTGTCCACCATACTCCGAATGTTGCCTTGGCCCCATTGTACCTGCCGGGGTCTGCAGTGATTTCTAGTCGTCTTCCATTGGGACGCGGGGCGGCGGGATTATGAGCGGGAGGAGGGAGAGGGGGATTGGGAAGGGGGTTGTCGAACTCGTCGTCGTTGTTGTCGGCCATGTTGTGTGAGCAATAGTGCTTTGTAGCGGGCGCGCGACCCTGTTCTGCTACTTAAGCGAAAAAGAAAACCTAAAAAAAGAAAACCCAAAGAACGATCTGTTTACCCAGGCAGCCGAAATGCCCGAATGAAGGAAGATCTGGGAAAAATGAAAACCACGCGGTCAACGCCCCTACGCGCGCTGGTTCTGTCGAATCCGGGAAAAGATCGGGGGTTGGAACACCTTTTGAGAACTAAACGTGCGCGACCTTCTTTTCCAAGTCGCCACACGCGCCAGCAGCTTTCCCGAAGGTCAGTTGCGTCGGCCTTTGGTCACCTCGACACGGGACGGGCTCAACGTTTCCCTGTGTGTCTCGAACGGCAACGCTAGTTATAGTGGGTGCACCAAGCGTTTCTCTTCTTATCCCTGAAGTCCGGGAGGTCCCCCTTAACGCTAGGGTCCGCGTGTAATGGCGAGGTGTGACTTTTAACGCAAAAGCACGAAACGGCGGGGATAGTGATGGTGATGTGGGAAGTGTGTGTGTTTGGGCGGGCGATGATGATAAGAGCTTGTTCTTCTGTTGAGGCGACGCTAAGTCAAACGACGTCGCGAGCCCAAACTTAAGAACGAAGTGGAAAATGTGAAGTGAACTGAATTGCCCAGAGACCCAGCGGGAATCTCAAGAGAACAAGCTATCGAATACAAGTGAAAGTACTCTACTTATATATGTAAATTCCATGAGGCTGCGTTGTGGCAGCGTCATGCTGCGTGATAATGATAAGATGTCCTCATGTGCGATATGATGTAGATAAGATAAGATCGAGATAAGATAAGATAAAGTGAAAAGTGAAAATACGATCATAACAGCCCTCAGGCTGTCGCATGTAGATTTCCTCAAGGAGCGTTCCATAGAGGAAGGCTGATGAGACGTCCAAAAGTGTCATGAACCACCCTTCAAGGGCTGTCAATGCCAGTATTAGTCGGACGGTTTCATATCTCACGACTGGTGAGAAGATCTGATCAAAGTCGATCCCTTCTACCTGTGAAAAGCCTTTTGCGACGAGGCGTGCTTTCAGATGCCCGTCGGACTTTTCGTTGTAAACCCATTTGTTCCTTAGAGCTTTCCTCCCTGCAGGCAGGGGTACTAGCTCCGTGATCACCCCGCGGCGTTTGAGCATGTCTAGCTCTTTACGTTCAGCCGCATACCAGTCTTCTTTATTTGGAAGAGGGTATATGTCTTTATGGGACATTTCAACGATGCCAACTTGGACTGATATTGCCTCCATCAGGAGATCATTCATCCATGCCGTTTGACCGCCCAATCTCCGTCTTCGATCTAATTTTTCAAGATCAGACGCTGGAGTGTCTTCCCCATAGATGCTTCCTGGCATCTTCCGAACTCGTCGTTCCCTGATCGGTCGATCTGGTACTTGCTCGGGTTCCGGAGTGGGTACTCGCGGTTCGTCATCAGGCTCACTGGCAGGCAGTCCGTTGTCTGATTCAGGTTGATCCTGTTCAATGGGAACTGGGTCATGAGGTGTTTCGTTGTGACTATCGTCGTCATTGCTGCTGGGAATGAGATCCTCAAACTCATCAGCTGGCTCTGGGTTTTCCATTTCTGGATGGTTTTCTGGCAAAGGGTCGATGTGGCATCTAGGGTACTTGCTTTCATTAAAGATAGCTTTTCCACCCATGAAAATCGTATTGGTCTCAGGATCCATGAAGCGGTATCCTTTGACCCCTGGTTTTGATCCGAGATAAATCATCAATCGGGACCTTGACTCCAGGGAGTTCCTATGTTTCTCCTTTGGGATATATACATATGCCTGACATCCGAAGACTCTGACGCTGGACATGTCGGGAATCTCATTGGTCACTTTGAAGTGAGGGGTTTTCCATTCAAGACGCTGCATGGGGGTTCTGTTGTAGAGAAATGCTGCATGTTCCAGGCAGAATTCCCACCACATGGGTGGTAAGCATGCGTCGAAACGTAATGCCTGAGATTTTTCCCACAGAGTTCGATTTATCCGTTCTGCTCTACCATTCTGCTGATGCTGATATGGGAGTGTGACGTCGATCAGAATTCCATGATCGGCAAGTACATCCTTGTATTCGTCAAATTCTCCACCTCCATCAACCTGCCATTTTTTAGGGGTGGCGGCAAATTGATTCTGGATCATTGCAAGGAATTGTTTCAGTGCCGTGATGGCGCCTGATTTTTTCCTAAGCAAGACGACCCAGACATGGGATGAAAAATCGTCCAAAAAGGTAAGGAAATATTTGTACTTATGGTACGATGCCGTGGATATCTGCTTCAAATCCGAATGGATCAAATCAAAGGGTTTGACAGCCCTTGTCATCGAGTTAGGATAAGATTGATTCGGCATTTTCCCTTTTAGACACCCCGTGCAGCTTTCCTGTGATTTCTCACGTACTAACGTTTTAGGTACTCCTTTGGTACTGGTGGGAATCTTATTTAGCGCCTGGTCATTTGGGTGGCCAAGGCGTTTATGCCAGGTTTCGACAGTGATTTCGCTAGAGATCACGTGGATTTGGTCATGGCGTATTTCAGTGTCTAACCAATAAATGGTTTGTCCAAGACTGTGAGGCGAGAACTGTATTTTGTTCTATCCTTTGAAGATGTTGATTTCTCCACGCATTCCGTCTACTTTGTAACCGTGATTAAGGAAGACGCCTAGGGACAATAGGCGTGTGTCCATGTCCGGAATGTAGAATACAGGTCAGAGAAGATGGGTTTTTACTTCCCCATCTAGGGTATGCCGTACTGGAACGGCCCCAACTCCGAGGATTTCCAGTTTCTTTCCCTTTGCAGCTGTTTGGACAAATCGCTTAGCCTTGAGAGGCCTGTAGTATGCAAAGTCTCTAAACTCATGGGTAAAGTGTAATGATGCGCCGGAATCTAAGATCCACTGAGCGCGTTCTCTCTCTTTGCAGTGTGCAGGACGCGAAATGTTTGATATATTTTTTGTACAGATCATCACTAAAGAGATCTATACTATCTGCATCGGTACTAGCTAATATATATTCAAACGTCTGTGCGTGATTATTAGCGTTTCCCATTTGGTCAAGTTTGAGAGAAGAATGTGACGAACCGTCAAGTTCGATCAGCCCATCTTCGAATTGTTCCGGCCCCATCCGCTCGCTTTGATGGTCTATGTCCATCATCCTGAGGGAGTCATCCAAAGGCGGAGTGACTCAACACTGCTTGGATGGTCTTCCATCTTCTTCTGGGATAATTGTATCCAGAATTCGAAGGTTTGACCCTGAGGGACGAGCACCAATGTTCTGCGCGAGTTTACGGACATGATCGTTCTTTTTCCACACAGACGGTTTTCCAGATGGAAGTCCAGTGTACTGAGAAGGAGGCAGGTTCATGCGTTGCAGGAGCGACTGCATTTTTCCGGAATCGGGCTGTGCGGTACTTGTCGTTTTCCCGCGGCCAGTGACGGTGGTGAAGGACGGTGCCGGAAGAGGGGGGAAGTGGATGGCCGGAGCAACAAACTCAACCGTTTCTTCCACATGGTCGGACATGTTGTCCGCATTGTTAGCGCTTTTCTTCTGATTGCGCCAGCGTGCCTTTCCCTTCTTCTTTTCAGAAGCGGTACTTGGGTCGGCCGAGTTAGGCTGCTCGTCAGCATCGTTCTGCGAGGTACTCGGCTTTTGCTGCTTTTCCCATTTGGGGTCCTGCCCCTTTCGCTTTGTCCCGGAAATTTTCCGGGCCTGCTCGTTGGACGCACGAGTAGACCCGACCGAATACTTGCACCTGTGTTCCGAGATGATGCTTTCGGCAACTCCTTTCCACGTGAAGTCATCAGCATCGTACACCTGGAAAAGAGCGGTGGAGAGCGAGGACCATGCGTCAGGAATGGCGTTGGCGAGGATCATTGCTTGCATCATGTCGGGCACGTCGAACTTCGACTCGCTGAGACGAGCAAAGAGTGACCCCAGGCGCTCAATTTCAGGCACGGGGTCGCGTCCAGATAGTTTGAAGGTAGCGGTGGCCTTGAAGTTGCCGAAGATGATGGCCGGGGATACCTTGGCATAGGCATCTTTCAACGTTGCCCATGCGTCAAGCACCGAGGTGCTGTCCTTGATGTGGCGTCTGATCGCCTCAGAGACCTTCAGGCGTATCGCCCCGAGAGCTACGTCGTTGTCCCTGATCCAGGCTTTTTCTTCCTTGCGGAAGCCGGGCTGGTCGACCGTGGTAGCCAGCACAGGGGGAGCAGCAGCAGTGGCCCCAGGGGTGGAGACCGTGGTGGTAAAATCGGCGATGACAGGGCGGGGGATGTCGCCAGAAACAAGGCGCCAGACTCCTTGATGGAGGAGGTAGGACTTCATCCTTTCGGCCCAGCTTTGGTAGTCGATGCCGTCGAAGGGGGTGATGATGTCAAGAGCAGAGCGAGAGGTAGACATTGTTAATGAATCTGAAAAAGGGTTTTCCCAATCAGTGATGATGAATTTGATTTGAGGAAAAAAGTAAATGATTCCTTATGACATATTCCCTTCAGGAATAGCGGTCATGGGAAAAACCCTTTTGTGTGTCAGAAGTGTATGACGTACGATCGACTTTTCCACATGATGTGTACTAAGTTAATCCCCTTAGGGACGCTTCATGACAGGTACTTGTCGTAATGACGTTCCCAGGTTCATGTGTGAAGAAGTATGACTCAGAGACCGGATCTTTTGATCAGTTCTTTGCCAACCAGGGTAGAGTGGGCAGGTACTTGCTGTTGCCAGCGTTCCCAGGTCCCTCTGCTATCCGGGGCCCATAACCTGTTGAAGTTCCACCTGGGCGCTAGCCACAGATGTACTGAGCAACACAGCTACAGTGGAAGTACTCTACATAACCGTTCTAGCCACTTACATGGTTTGGAGGGGTGAGGCTGGTGAGAGTGGTTGAGGCTGGTAAGAGCGATGGAGCTGGTTAAGAGTCAAGAGACAACTTGTTGATATTGACAGTTTCCTGGTCTTATATACCGTACTACTGTTTGTACCAACCAAACAAGTATGTAAGAAAGATATGTAATGGTCACATGATGTGATCTAATCTTAATCTAATCTACGTGATGGGAAAAGTTTCAACAATGCGTCGGGCGTCGGAGCTGGCAGCTCAGAAGAGGGCCGATGAAGTGGCCTCTGCGCAAGGCGCATCGAGCAAGGGGTCGGGGGGGCTGCAGGTGGAGAAGATGAAGAAGAAGGTGACAAAGAAAAGGAAGGTAGAGGAGGTGACGGTGACGGTCGGAGAGGGGTCGGGAGTCGGGGTCGGGGTCGGCACCTGTGATAGGTGCATTGTGAAGGGCGTCAAATGCGAACACGATGAGTAAGTTCTTCTTTGGTTCATCTCTTCTGTTTTAACCTTTTGTTTTAGGAATAAGTCATCCTGCAAGGGTTGCGTCAAGGACAAGAAGAAGTGCGAGGTCGGAGCGTCGGAGGGAAAGTCAGAGGTGAAGGAGGTGAAGAAAACGGTGAAGGTGATTAAAGGGAAGAAAAAGGCATCGGAGATGCCGTCGGAGAGTGGGTCGGAGGACACCGTCTTGGGTGTCCTCAAGATGATACTGGCGGAGACGAGGCAGGTGAGGCGACTGCTAACAGCAGTTGAAGGCTCGGTGAACACTGAGTATCAACCCAAGTCGCCGGAGGTGTCGGAGGAAGGGTCGGAGTCGGAGATGGATACAGCGGAGGAGACGCACGAGTTGAGACTGGAGAAGAGGATCGCAAGAAGGATTAGGAAGGATCTTGTGAATAGGAAGAGGTTGGAGTTGCCGGAGCTGTCAGACAATTCCGACATGTCGATTTCGGAGCTGTCGGAGAAGGTGGAGTCGGAGGAGGAGTCGGACAAGGAGGAGGGTCCGTCAAACAAGAAACAACGTACTAAGTAGATAGAATAGTACTTGTTTTTTCTTGTTTCAGAGTGATGTGAGTGGACCCGGTTTGTCGGGATAAGCAGAGTGAAAGTTGGAGACAAGCTCGGGGGCATTTTCCAATTCATTGGCTGGTAGCCAAGAGAATTCTTCATCAGTGTTTTCATATCCTAACCAACGGACGAAATATAGTAGCTTGCAGCTATGTCGTCGGTCGATCTTTGAGTCGACTATTTCAGCGATCTCATACTCAAGTTCTCCGTCAATGTCAATTGGAGGAGGCGGAGGTTGGGTCCGATTCGGAATGGTGTTCGGAGTTGCGGGTTCAAGCATGGAGACGTGGTAGACGGGGTGAACACCGTGGAATGTGTCGGGGAGTCGGAGGGTAAAGGAGTGTGTGCCGGGTTGTGCAATGATCTCATATGGTCCCAAGTACTTTTCTGAGAGTTTCTTGGATGGGCATGTTGTGCGGAAGAACTGTGCTTTGACGAAAACCTGTTGTCCGACAGAAAATGTTGGAGGTGCGATCCGATTATTGTCGGAGGACTTCTGGTAACGTCGTTGAGCATCGGAGATGGTGGCTTTCAGTTCTTGGTGAAGTTTGTCTAAGTCGGTCACGAAGGATCGGGCTCGGGAAGAGGCGAGGTCTCGTTCCGGGTGAACAGTAATGTTCGGATGGTAACCCTTGTTAGCAAAGAAGGGAGATATGCCAGTGGTAGCACTAGGTGTGTTGTTGTATGCAAACTCCGCAATTGGAAGGAGAGTGGACCAGTTGTCCTGTTGGTAGTTGCAGAATATCCGCAAGTACTGTTCGAGGGTCTGGTTAGTGCGTTCGGTTTGGCCATCGCCTTCGGGGTGGTAACCGGAGGTGAAGTGGAGGGTCATGTTTAGAGCCTTTCTGAGAGATCGGAAGAATTGGGAGACGAATTCGGGGCCGCGGTCAGAGGTGACATGTTTGGGGACGCCGTGTTTAGAGAAGACATGCAATACGAAGAGTATGACAAGGTCTTCGGAGGTGCAGTGAATTGTTGTCGGAATGAAAATACTTTGTTTCGTTAATCGGTCAACAATAATGAGGATTGAATCAAAGTTGTCGGAGGTCGGAAGGGTCTCGATGAAATCCATTGAGATAGAATTCCAAGGACGTTCGGGGATCGGAAGCTGTTTGAGTAGGCCGTAAGGCTTGTGTCTTTGTGGCTTCGATCACATGCAAGTGGTACATGACTTGCAATAGTGTTTAACAAAATCTTGTATTCTGGGCCAGGTATAATCACGCTGAATGAGACTGAGTGTCTTGTTCTGACCTGGGTGTCCAGCAAGCATATGATCGTGCTTGTGCTGTAGGACTCGGAGTCGGAGGTCGTCGGAGTCGGGAATGTATATCCGATCGTCATGTCAGAGGAAACCATCGGGGTCGAGAGACCAGCGGGGTTTAGGATCTTTAGAAAGAGTGTCGTAAAGAGTGTCGGAAGGGAGTGCTGTGAGTATGTCGTGGTGAAGCTTTTCTGTGTCCATGATAATGGTTGCACGGAGGACGGGCTCAAGGAGTTGAGTCGCGCGAACTGAAGCAGAGAGCTGTTCTTGCAAAAAGACTGGTCGGAGGTTGGTCAGATTGATGTCGACGTAGTCGCTATTTCCCCCTTTAGGGGAGACATCCCAACGTCTGGTTAGAGAGTCAGGTTTAGTTCCCAATCGGCCGGGGCGGAATCGGATGATGAGGTTGAACTGAGAAAGGTATTCCAACCATCAGACTTGTCAGCGTGAAAGAACTTTGGTGGTGGCAAAATACTCGAGATTTTTGTGGTCAGTAACGACGTTGATCGGAGTACTGGAGCCTTCGAGGTAATGGCGCCAAATTTTAAACACTTCGTAGATGGCAAGAAGTTCCTTATCGTGGGTGTCATAGTTTACTTCGGGGGCCGTGAAGGTGCGGGAATGGAATGCGACGGGGTGGACTTCATTGTCGGAGGTGACTATCGACAGAATAGCCGCTAGGGCATAGTCAGATGCGTCGGTTTCGACAATTATTGGAGAGTCGGGGATCCAGTGTGTCAGGATCGGAGCGGTGGTAAATGCCTTTTTCAGGTCATTAAAAGCGGTTCGAGCGTCGTCGGAGAACAGCCAAGTGGCATGTTTCCGGTTAAACGAGTGAGTGGAATAGTGATGTTGGAATAGAATGGAATGAAACGTCGGTAAAAGTTTGCAAAACCTAAAAAGGACTGGACATCCTTCACTCTGCGCGGTTCAGGCCAATCCTGAATAATCTTGACTTTCGCTTCCGACATTTTGAGTCCGTCGGGAGAAAGGATAAATCCAAGATATTCTACAGTTTTGGCAGAGAAGTCGCACTTGTCGGCGCGGGTGTAAAGACCATGTTGTCGGAGTCGTCGGAGGACTTCTCGGACATGTTTTTTGTGTTCCTCAGGGTTGTCGGAGTAGATCAGGATGTCGTCGAGGTAAACGGTAACGCAGTTGTCCAGAAGGTCAGAGAAGATGTTGTTCATAAAACGTTGAAAGGCTGCAGGTGCGTTAGACAATCCGAATGGCATGACTAACCATTCAAACGATCCATAGCGAGTGCAGAATGCAGTTTTCCATTCATCACCTTCAGCGATGCGGACTAGGTGGTATGCATGTTGGAGGTCTATGGTGGTATAAACGCGTGCTTTTCCGGCAGTGGCTAAGAGGTCAGAGATGAGCGGAAGTGGGTATTGGTCCTTCTTCGTGATTTTGTTCAGGCCTCGGTAGTCGACGCATAGTCGGAGTGATCCATCTTTCTTTTGGACGAAGAGGATCGGAGCGCCGTGAGGTGAACTAGAAGGTTTGATGAAACCGATATTGAGATGCTCGTCGATGAAGTCTCGGAGGGATCCAAGTTCGGATTGCGAGAGTGAGTACATCGGACCAATCGGAGGGGAAGTACCTGTTGAAACTTTTCCCATCACGTAGATTAGATTTAGATTAGATCACATCACGTGACCATTACATATCTTTCTTACATACTTGTTTGGTTGGTACAAACAGTAGTACGGTATATAAGACCAGGAAACTGTCAATACCAACAAGTTGTCTCTTGACTCTTAACCGCCTCCATCGCTCTTACCAGCCTCAACCGCTCTCACCAGCCTCACCCCTCCAAACCATGTAAGTGGTCAGAACGGTATCGTAGAGTACTTCCACTGTAGCCGGTTGCTTCAGTACACTTGCGGCTAGCGCCCAGGTGGAACTTCAACAGGTTATGGGCCCCGGATAGCAGAGGGACTTGGGAAACGCTGGCAACAGCGAGTACCTGCCCACTCTACCCTGGTTGGCGAAGAACCGATCGAAAGATCTAGGTTCTGAGTCTTACTTCTTCACATATGAACCTGGGAACGTCATTACGACAAGTACCTGTCATGAGACGTCCCTAAAAGGGATTGACCTAGTACACTCCATGTGGAAATGTTGATCGCACCTTATACGTTTCTGACATATAAAGGGTTTTCCCGTGACCGCTATTCCTAAAGGGAAAATGTCATAAAGGAATCATTTAATTGTTTTCTTGAATCATATTCACAACACATCACTGATTGGGAACCCTTTTTTAGATTCATCTACAATGTCTACCTCTCGCTCCGCCCTCGACTCCATCGTCGTCTTCGACGGCATTGACTACCAAAGCTGGGCCGAAAGGATGAAGTCCTACCTCCTCCATCAAGGAGTCTGGCGCCTTGTTTCTGGCTATATCACCCGCCCTGTCATCGCCGACTTCACCACCACGGTCTCCACCCCTGGGGCCACTGCTGCTGCTCCCCCTGTGCTGGTTACCACTGTTGACCAGCCCGGCTTCCGCAAGGAAGAAAAGGCCTGGATTAGGGACGACGACACAGCCCTTGGAGCGATCCGTCTGAAAGTCTCTGAGGCGATCAGGCGACACATCAAAGACAGCACCTCGGCACTTGGCGCGTGGAAAACGCTAAAGGATGCCTACTCCAAGGTATCCCCGGCCGTCATCTTCAGCGATTTCAAGGCCGCCGCCACCTACAAACTGTCTGGACGCGACCCCGTGCCTGAAATTGAACGCCTGGGGTCTCTTTTCGCCCGGCTCGCCGATTCAAGCTTTGTCGTTCCCGATCTGATGCAGGCAATGATCCTGGCCAATGCAATTCCCGACGCCTGGTCGTCACTCTCCACCGCCCTTTTCCAGGTCTACGACGCCGACGATTTCACCTACAAAGCCGTCGCCGAAAGCATCATCTCTGAATACCGGCGCAAGTATGCGGTCGGGTCTACTCGTGCGTCCAATGAGCAGGCCCGGAAAATTTCCGGGACAAAGCGAAAGGGGCAGGACCCCAAATGGGAAAGGCAGCAGAAGCCGAGTACCTCGCAGAACGATGCTGATGAGCAGCCTAACTCGGCCGACCCAAGTACCGCTTCTGAGAAGAAGAAGGGAAAGGGACGCTGGCGCAATCAGAAGAAAAGCGCTAACAATGCGGACAACACGTCCGACCAAGTGGAGGAAACGGTTGAGTTTGTCGCTCCCGCCATCCACTTCCCTCCTGCCCGATTCCACGAAGATGCAGTCGCTCCTTCAGCGAATGAACCCCCCTCCGTCACAGTACACCGGGCTTCCTTCTGGAAAACCATCCGTGTGGAAAAAGAACGACCATGTCCGCAAACTCGCGTGCGGCATTGGTGCTCGCCCCTCAGGATCGAATCTTCATATCCTAGACACCATCATTCCTGACATCGACGAAAGGTGTTACGGACTAACGACTACGGACATATATGCTTACTTTTTCACTTTTACTCATCGGCCCCCGCTTACATCGTATTATACTTTATTTCCTTTAGTATACTTCGCTCCCACGCTGACTCGCTTTCCGCAGCTGTCTGACTCATTCCGCAGTCGTCTTACTCAGACGCACTGCCTTCCGCAGTTATCTTACTCAGATACACTGCCTTGCGCAGCACTGACTCATATGCTATCGCCTATAGTCAGTACCTATATAAACCCTTTGTACTATAGCTAGATTCCTTAGATTTAGCAATTACATTGCTCCTCGCCTTTCCATCTTCCTGCATACTCTGCCCGAACCTTGGAACGGTTTGTTACGCATAACAAGTTGCTAAATCTCGTTAGGTTCGCCCAGAGCGAAGAGAGCAACTACCAGACGAGTCAAGACGTCGCGCTTCTTTGAAGACTTCACCAGTAACCCATTCAGCACGCCAGAAGCCCGACAGGAGGAGCTAAGTCCTCGAGACAGTATCGATTTTACGCTTATCCAGCAGTACATCGAATCGGAGATCCGTCGCATCCTACAGCAGGTGCTTGACGAAGAACTAGACAACGACGAGCATCGCCCCCACGGCGAGATAGCAGAGAGCATCCATCTTGCTCGGCAACACCAGATCGCGCGTTACAACGCCCGACAGAACGAACTCGAAAGCTTTCGCGTTCAAGAAGGACCTCAGACAGGTCGGATCACAGAGATCAGAGAGTTTATCGGTGTCCAGACAACCGTTATCAGAAGATTGATTAGGACGCTCACATCGAGACGTCCCAGAGCCACATCATCACGTCTTACTCGAAGCAGCAGATCTACGCCCACTTCACCACCAACGAACAACAGACCGAGTACAACCGTTGGGCACGAAACGAGAGACTTGACCCCTTCTCGCGACCAACAGACGCGCAGGAACAGAGATTCCTTAGAGATCTACAGAGGAAATACCCCGAACGTTTTGCCACCGATTCCGCCGACGAGTCCCCTGACGAATTTACTTTTGACTCCGCGCAGTCAGATACCGAACAGACGCCTAGAACAGGGACTAATTCTCAACCCCTACCTGTATCCCGAACCCCATCTTCATCCCAACAATCCGACACCTCTCCTACTCCGCAGGCTCTAGACATGGCAGAAGCACCGACAGTACAAACAATGGATACATCCAAGATCATCAAAGATCCTGGGATGTTCAAAGACAGACACACCTTCGACGAGTGGTGGAAAGCCACCAAATTATACATCAGGTTCCAGAAGGGACTGTCCGACGATCAGAAGATTCTTGCGGTGTTATCCCGCATGATGGAAGGGTCCGGTAAACACTGGGCCAGCAACAAGTTAGATGACCTTGCCACCGATGGCGAGAACATCACCTGGTTAGGATTCTCAGACGACATCGCTACGCGATTCTCCATTGCCACACAACAAATCGGCAGCGGCCAAGGCGAAACTCGAAGTCCTGAAACAGGAGAAACGCACCATCGACGAATTCTTGGACGAATTCGAAGAGATCTTGAAGCTGTCAAACCTTGGCGAAGAAACTGGGAAATACATCCTGGAAAAGAACGTCAACCGCAAAATTTCTGAACAAGTGGCTAGCGATGGCAAGACGTACACTGATTACGCAAAGGAGATCCGAAACAAGGGACGACAGATGGAGGGACATGCATTAGTCATCCGAGGGGGTGGCGACACACGCACCGGATCGGGTACCACTTATGGTGGTCAAGGCAAAGCCATGGAGATCGACAAAGCAGGAGTAGCCCGTTGCTACAACTGTCAGCGCTTTGGTCACCTTGCCAAAGACTGCAAAGCCCCAAAGAAGAAAGATGGTCGTAAGTGTTTCAACTGCGACCAAGAAGGACATATCGCGCGCAACTGCCGCAAGCCGAAGAAGAACTCTGGAAAGATTAGGAAGGTGTCTGATGGAGATACCGATGATGACGATGAAACCATCACCATAGAGACCGATGAGAAGGATTTTCCCGAAGGGTCCGATTAAACGACGCTAAGTCGCGACCCTTATCCATTAAACGAACTCGCTTGCCTGGTGCAGTTACAGACAATATAACTTATGTTATCCCTGCAAAGCGAGCCGTTGCGTCAACTAAGATTGTCAAGGGAGATAAACCTCCGAAACGACGAGAGATCAAGCTGCAAGCTCAGATCAAAACACGACGAGGACCAAAGGCCATTCGACCCGAGGTCGATAGCGGATGTGAACGCACATGTATCCATCCCAGAATAGTACGTGAACAGAACCTTCCCACACGTGGAATAAAGCCCATATCAATCCTAAATGCGGATGGATCACCGAACCGACAACAGAAAGCAGAAAAACTTGCCGAAGTCAAGCTGGACTTAGGAACACACCAGGAAACCATGGAGGCAATGGTATTGGACATTGGGAGAACGGATATGCTTTTGGGACATGACTGGTTAGTGCACCACAACCCTACAATCAATTGGACGACCGGCGCCGTAACATTCAACCGATGCCCATCAACGTGTCAAACCAAACACTCGGATTTCAGGGTTAACCTTAATGGTCGCAAACATCGGGTTCGCATGGTGGAAGTACGAGACAAGGACGCACCCAAGAAATCAGATCAGAAATGGAAGCCCGGAGACCCCATATTGGAAGCAGTTACTCCCACACCACCTCCCACAACCAAACGACCCTCATATGTTGAACGTTTTGCCCATCTTTTTGAAAAAGAAAACTTTGACAAGATCCCAAAAGAAAGGGAATGGGACCACAGCATCGAACTTACACCGGACGCACCAAAGGAGCTAGGGGGAAACACGTACCCTATGACCCAAAAAGAGCAAGAAGAACTGGACGAATTCATCGATGAAGGCCTGGCAACCGGAAAGATCCGACCGTCCAAATCCCCTTATGCATCACCCTGCTTCTTCATTAACAAGAAAGACGGTTCCAAACGATTGGTACAGGACTATCGCACGGTTAACAAATTCACGGTTAAGGACAAATTCCCACTCCCACGCATCAACGACCTCTTGGATGTATTGAAGGACGCAGTCTACTTCAACAAAATGGACATCATGTGGGGATACAATAATGTGCGGATCAAAAAGGGTGACGAATGGAAAGCCGCCTTCTTGACCAGCCGAGGATTGTTTGAACCATTGGTCATGTTTTTCGGTCTCTGCAATTCCCCGGGAACGTTCTCTCGGATGATGGCCAGCCTATTCAGGGATCAGATCCGTCGGCGCATCTGTGTGATTTACATGGATGACATAGTGGTTATTGGTAAAACCAAGGAAGAACTCGCCCGGAATACCGAAGAGATCTTGCAGATCCTGTCGGACAATGACTTGTTCCTAAAGGAAAAGAAGTGTCTTTGGGAAGTAACAAAATGCCCCATATTGGGATATGTCGTGGGTGAAGGACGTGTCGAGATGGAAACTGAAAAGGTGGACACAATCCGGAACTGGCGAGTACCCACATCAAAAAAGGAAGTCCAGAGGTTCCTGGGTTTTGCCAACTTTTATCGACGCTTCATTGAAGGATACTCAAACATCGCAAAGCCACTCACGACACTTACGGGAAATACAGCATTCACATGGGGACCAGTGGCGCAAGAAGCATTTGAAGGTCTCATACGGGCAATCACGACAGCACCAGTCTTGGCATTGCCCAAACCGGACGGACAGTTCAGGGTTGAAACCGATGCATCGGGTTATGCAATTGGAGCGGTACTCTCACAGAAACAAGACGACAAGTGGCATCCTATCGCGTTCTTGTCGCGGACCATGTCCGCGGCCGAACAGAATTACGAGATCTATGACAAGGAACTCTTGGCAGTCATGGAAGCACTGAAGGACTGGCGACATTATCTACTTGAAGCCAAGGAACGTTTCGAGATCTTAACCGATCACAAAAACCTGGAGTATTTCCGGCGTCCTCAGGACCTAAACCAACAACAGAGGCGCTGGAAGATGAAGCTACAAGACTATGACTTCGAATTGCGACATGTACCTGGGAAGACAAACGCGAAAGCAGACATCCTGTCACGTTTACCCTGGTATGAGACGGAACTCGAGCCGCAGGACAGCGACCAAATGCTCAAGGAGGGGCTATTTTTGAAACGATTGGAATCAGAAGATGTGATACAAATGGAGATGTTCACGGAGGAACAATTCTTTGAAGGGGGTGAAACATCTGATTCCATCAAAATCGGAAACATCACAACCATCGAAAACCCATGGATCGTACGCATCAAGGCCTCGAATCGCATGGAAACAGAAGTAGCCCAGGGTCTGAAGAAGAATCCTCACTGGTACCAGCAGGAAAATGGCATCACCTACGCAGGAGAACGAGTCTATGTTCCACCAGACCCACAATTGCGCCAAGAACTGATGTTTGAAGCGCACGATGCACCAGTGGCAGGACATCCAGGACAGTATCGAACACATGAACTTCTCACTCGCACCTACTGGTGGCCCACCATCCTACATGACGTAAAGAAGTATGTGAAAGGTTGTGACACCTGTCAACGCAACAAGATCAGCCGCCAAAGGAGACACGCCCCTCTGCACCCTAACGCCGTGCCAAGTCAACCATGGGAAGATATAGGGATTGACGTCGTGGGACCGATACCAGAATCTGATGGGAAGAACGCAATTCTGGTCATCACGGACAGACATTCAAAGATGCTTCATCTCATCCCGACAACCGTGGAACTATCGGCTGAAGGATTAGCCAAGATCTATCGGGACCAGATATGGAAACTTCATGGAATTCCCAAAAAGATCATCAGCGATAGGGGACCGCAGTTCGCCGCGAAGTTTATGGAGATACTTTGCCGCATGTTAGGGATCAAAAGAAATCTGTCCACTGCGTACCATCCACAGACTGATGGACAGGCCGAACGATCACATCAGGAAACCGAGGTGTTCTTACGAAACTTTGTCAACCATCTACAAGATGATTGGGCGGAATGGATCGCAATCGCAGAATTCCAGTACAATGACAAAGAACATCAAGCGACAAAGTACACACCATTCTATCTCAACTACGGTCTGCATCCTTGGAAGGGAGAACTTGTGTTGGAAGACACCAATCCGGCAGCAAACGACTTCTTGAAAAAACTCAAACAGGCACGAGAAGAAGCCAACGCAGCACTGAAACAGGCACAGGATCAGATGAAGAAGACAGTTGACACACGACGAAGCCCGTCTCGGGACTACCGCATCGGAGACAAGGTGTGGCTGGAAGGGACTAACATCAGGACTGATCGTCCCTCAAAGAAACTTGACGCCCTCCGACACGGACCGTTCAAAGTCCTAGAGAAGAAAGGAGCTAGCGCATACCGTCTTGATCTTCCCAAAACCTGGAAAATGATCCACCCTGTGTTCAACGAAACCCTGTTATCGCCATACGAAACCCCGAAGTATGCCATTCAGAAAAAGAAGCCAGCCCCTGATCCGATCATCGTCGAAGGACGAGAAGAATACCATGTCTCCACGATCCTGGACTCTCGAAAATTCCGCGGAAAGATCCAGTACCTCGTCCAATGGGAAGGGTATGGCCCAGAAGAGAACACATGGGAACCTCGGACTAATGTTCAGAACGCTCAAGACTTGATCCGAGACTTTCATTGGCAAAATCCATCGCGTCCACGATAAAAGAATAAACTTTGAGCCATTTTCCACATCGACTTCTGTCACATCGAGTTCCCCGCTCCAACTCTTCTCGCCCAACACGCCGTTCTTCTTATACCTTTCAAACATCATTTCTGCCATGTCCAACATCACCGCCGCCTCCACCGATGCTTCCGATATCAACCCCACCATCACCACCCTCATCGGCGAAGCGCTCTCCATGCGCGACCAGATCCATGCGCTCGAAACCTCCGTTGCCGACATCCTTCACCGGCAGATGCATATCCGCCTTCATACCCTTTCCGATTTGCCAACCGCCCCCACCGCTGAGGAGAAACTCATCCTCAAAAACTATACCAACACCCTTGCTGTCGAGAACCGACGCCTTCGCCTCGCCGTTCGAGGTTTAGAGTTTGCCACGGCGGTAAACGATGAACTAATAAAGGATTGGGGTAACCGAGTTGACCCTGCCTGGGCCGATCCAAATGGCAACGATGGATGGGAGTAGGTAGTCTGTGAGGACACAGACCTTGAGGAGGGGAACATGTTACGGACTAACGACTACGGACATATATGCTTACTTTTTCACTTTTACTCATCGGCCCCCGCTTACACATATCGTATTATACTTTATTTCCTTTAGTATACTTCGCTCCCGCGCTGACTCGCTTTCCGCAGCTGACTCATTCCGCAGTCGTCTTACTCAGACGCACTGCCTTCCGCAGTTATCTTACTCAGATACACTGCCTTGCGCAGCACTGACTCATATGCTATCGCCTATAGTCAGTACCTATATAAACCCTTTGTACTATAGCTAGATTCCTTAGATTTAGCAATTACATTGCTCCTCGCCTTTCCATCTTCCTGCATACTCTGCCCGAACCTTGGAACGGTTTGTTACGCATAACAAAAGGCCGGCTAAACAGCGTCGCGTAGCCCCGTCGATAGAAGAATCGCTGAAAATGATGGACATAGACCATCAAAGCGAACGGATGGGGCCGGAACAATTTGAAGATGGGCTGATTGAACTTGATGGTTCGTCATATATTTCTCTCAAACTTGACCAAATGGGAAACGCTAATAATCACGCACAGACGTTTGAATACATATTAGCTAGTACCGATGCAGATAGTATAGATCTCTTTAGCGATGATCTGTACAAAATGTTGAAGTTCCACCTGGGCGCTAGCCACAGGTGTACTGAGCAACATAGCTACAGTGGAAGTACTCTACGATACCGCTGTGGTCACTTACATGGTTTGGAGGGGGTAAGGCTAGTGAGAGTGGTTGAGGCTGGTGAGAGCGATGGAGCTGGTTAAGAGTCAAGAGACAACTTGTTGATATTAACAGTTTCCTGGTCTTATATACCGTACTACTGTTTGTACCAACCAAATAAGTATGTAATCGAAGATGTGTAAAGGTCACGTGATATAATCTAATCTAATCTAATCTACGTGATGGAAAAGTTTCAACACCCCCCCATATTTAGTACATACTCCTAAATACATCTTACTTTTTCCCATATAGGTACTCTTTCGTCTAGTTTTTAAGTAATCCAAAGTACGGGATAAACTTGCTAAAGAGGACTTTCCCCAGATTCTTAGTTAAAAGGTCTGCAGGGTTATTCACTCCTTCAATGAATTCGACCGTGATGATGCCTTCGGATACTTTTTCTCTGACAAAGTGGAATCGCACGTCGATGTGCTTGGATCGCTTCTCAGTTACAGGGTTGGATGCGATAAAGACGGAGCCGTTGTTATCTCCATAGATCGGTACTGATCCGATCTGCATCCCAAGTTCGGCAAGCATGCTTCTAAGCCATGTCACTGCGCGACTGCAATCTGATAGCGCCATGTATTCTGCTTCCGTGGAAGAGAGGGCAATGGTTTTTTGCGCCGATGAAACCCATGTTACTGCTCCAGATGCCAGCGATACGAAGTAACCAGTGGTGGACTTCCTGGTGTTTTCGTCTGACGCCCAATCGGAGTCTGTGAATGCGTAGATTCCTTTCCCAGAATCACCATCGTACATGATCGCGTAATTTTTTGTCGCCTTCAAATACCTGCAAATATCCCTTGCCACTTCTAAATGGCGTTTGGTAGGGTTTGCGGAGAATTGGGACATTTTGATTACGGCGAAACAAATGTCGGGTCTTGTCCCGATCATTAAGTACAATAGTGACCCGATGACAGATTGGTACTTGGATCTGAGTTCCGCATTGGGTTCATCTTCAGACTTCATGGGTTTGTAGCCCGTCGGGAGTGGGGTATGGGTGGCATTAGATTCGCTCATCCCCATGCGTGCGAGAATTTTTTCAAGGTAGGGTACTTGATCAATGAAGATCCGCTTCCCACGTTGCCTTATTTGGATAGAGAGAAATTCTTTTGGTTCCCCATCAGGGACTAGGTGGCCTAGGTCCCTACATTCCCATGTTGTCATGAAGGCCTTCTTCTTTTCCAGCGTGTATTCCCGGTTTGTGCCGAGAAAAGCAGAGTCATCAACATAAATGACGGCGATCACAGTTTCCCCTTTGGTACTTGTGTGAATGAAAACTCCCGCATTGGAGTGAAGCCAGGCAAAGCCGAGCTTTTTCATGGAGGAATCGAGTTCCCTCCACCAGGCTAATGTGGCCTGCTTGAGTCCGTATAGGGCTTTGTATAGTCGGTACACGAGGTTTTCTTTCCCTTTTACTAT
Source organism: Entoloma clypeatum (assembly GCA_963565915.1). Classification (NCBI taxonomy): domain Eukaryota; kingdom Fungi; phylum Basidiomycota; class Agaricomycetes; order Agaricales; family Entolomataceae; genus Entoloma; species Entoloma clypeatum. The sequence goes on along the minus strand of OY751488.1, from coordinate 4,153,171 downwards.
GTAGCCCTCAGGCTGTCGCATGTAAATTACCTCACGGAGTGTTCCATAGAGGAAGGCTGATGAGACGTCCAAGAGTGTCATGAACCACCCTTCAAGGGCTGTCAATGCCAGAATCAATCGGACTGTCTCGTATCTCACTACTGGTGAGAAGATCTGATGGAAGTCAATCCCTTCTACCTGTGAGAAACCTTTTGCAACAAGGCGCGCTTTCAAACGCCCGTCGGATTTTTCGTTGTAAACCCATTTGTTCCTTAGAGCTTTCCTCCCTGTAGGTAGGGGTACTAACTCCGTGATCACCCCGCGGCTTTTGAGCATGTCTAGCTCTTTTCATTCTGCCACATACCAATCTTCTTTGTTGGGAAGAGAGTATATGTCTTTGTGTGACATTTCGATGATGCCTACTTGGATGGAGATTGCCTCCATTAGGAGATCGTTCATCCATGCCGTTTGACCGCCCAGTCTACGTCTTCGATCCATTTTTTCAAGATCAGAAGCAGGGGTGTCTTCCCCATAGATGCTGTCTGGCATTCTCCGAACTCGTCGTTCCCTGATCGGTCGATCTGGTACTTGCTCGGGCTCTGGAGTGGGTACTCGTGGCTCGTCATCGGGTTCGCTACGCGGCAAATCATCATCTGATTCAGGGTGATCCTGTCCAGTGGGAACAGGGTCATGAGGTTTTTCGTAATGACTGTCATTGTCATCGTTTCCGGGGATGAGGTCCTCAAACTCATCAGCCGGTTCTGGGTTTTCCATTTCTGGATGGTTCTCTGGCAAAGGGTCGATGTGGCATCTAGGGTACTTGCTTTCATCAAAGATAGCTTTCCCACCCATGAAAATTGTATTAGTCTCAGGATCCATGAAACGGTATCCTTTGACCCCTGGCTTTGATCCGAGATAAATCATCAATCGAGATCTAGACTCCAGGGAATTTCTACGTTTTTCTTTTGGGATATACACATATGCCTGACATCCGAAGACTCTGATGCTTGACATATCGGGGATCTCATTGGTCACCCTGAAGTAAGGGGTATTCCATTCGAGACGCTGCATGGGGGTTCTGTTGTAGAGAAAAGCTGCATGTTCCAAACAGAATTCCCACCACATAGGTGGTAAGCACGCGTCGAAGCGCAAGGCCTGAGATTTCTCCCACAGGGTTCGATTTATCCGTTCTGCTCGACCGTTCTGCTGGTGCTGATACGGGAGCGTGACGTCGATCAGAATTCCATGATCGGCAAGTACATCCTTGTATTCGTTAAATTCTCCACCTCCATCAACTCGCCATTTCTTAGGAGTGGCGGCGAATTGATTCTGGATCATTGCAAGGAATTGTCGTAGTGCCATGACAGCATCCGACTTCTTCCTAAGCAAGACGACCCAGACGTGGGATGAAAAATCGTCCAAAAACGTAAGGAAATATTTATATTTGTGGTATGATGCCGTGGATATTTGTTTAAGATCGGAATGGATCAGATCAAAGGTTTTTGTTGCCCTTGTTATCGAATTTGGATATGACTGATTTGGCATTTTCCCTTTGAGGCAACCTGTGCAACTTTCCTGTGATTTCTCACGTACTAGTGTTTCAGGTACCCCTTTGGTACTGGTGGGAATCTTTCGGAGTGCTTGATCATTTGGGTGACCAAGGCGCTTGTGCCATGTTTCAACAGTGATTTCGCTCGAGATCGCATGGATCTGGTCATAGCGTATTTCAGTGTCTAACCAGTAAATGGTTTGACCAAGGATGTGGGGCGAAAACTGGATTTTGCTCAGCCCTTTGGAGATGTTAATTTCTCCACAAGTCCCGTCTACTTTGTAACCATGGTTAAGGAAGATGCCTAGGGACAATAGGCGTGTGTCCATGTCCGGGATGTAGAACACCGGTCTGAGAAGATGGGTTTTTATTTCCCCATTTAGGGTGTGCCGTACTGGAACGGCCCCAACTCCGAGTATTTCCAGTTTCTTCCCTTTAGCTGCAGTTTGGACGAATCGCTTGACCGTGAGAGGTCTATAATATGCGAAGTCCTTAAACTCATAGGTGAAGTGTAAAGAGGCGCCGGAATCTAGTATCCATTGCGCGCGTTCTTTTTCCTTACAATGTGTACAAGAGGCAAAATGTTTAATATATTTTTTATGTAGATCACTGCTAATGTGATCTACGCACTCTGTACTGGTACTGGCTAATATATTATACGTCTGTTGAGAGGTATTATTAGCATTCCGCAATTGATAAGGTTCAAGAAAGGGTTTCGACGAACCGTCAAGTTCTATCTCATCCTCAAACACATCCGGCCCCATCCGTTCCTGGTCGATGTCCATCATTTTCAGCGATTCTTCTATCGACGGGGCTACGCGACGCTGTTTAGCCGGCCTTTCGTCGATGTCAGGAATGATGGTATCTAAGATACGGAGGTTTGACCCAGAGGGTTGAGCACCGATCTCTCGGGCGAGTCTTCGCACCCTCTCATTCTTTTTCCACACAGACGGCTTTCCTGAGGGAAGCCCGGTGTACTGAGAAGGAGGCGGGTTCATGTGTTGCGACGCCCGAGTAGACCCAATTGCATACTTGCGCCTGTACTCTGATACGATGCTGTCGGCAACGGCCTGCCACGTGAAGTCATCGGCGTCGTAGACCTGGAAGAGGGCGGTGGAGAGAGACGACCAAGCGTCAGGGATGGCAGTCGCCAGGATCATAGCCTGCATCAGATCAGGCACGATGAACTTCGCGTCGCTGAGGCGAGCGAAGAGTGATCCGAGGCGCTCGATTTCCGGTACGGGGTCGCGACCCGAGAGCTTGAAGGAGGCAGCAGCCTTGAAGTCGCCAAAAATGGTGGCGGGGGAGACCTTCGAATACGCGTCTTTCAACGTCGTCCAAGCTTCCTTTGAGGTTGAGGCGTCCTTGATGTGCCTCCTGATTGCTTCGGAGACTTTGAGACAGATGGAACCCTGAGCCATGTCGTCGTCTCTGATCCAGGCCTTCTTTTCCTTGGCGAAGGCGGGATGGTCGACAGTGATAGTGACCGCCGGAGGTTGAGTCGCAGATGTCGAAGTGGCTGAGGCAGGGGTGGAGACCGTGACCGTAAAGTCCTTGATGTCGGGGCGCTCAATGTCGCCGGATACGAGGCGCCAGACTCCTTGATGGAGAAGGTATGACTTCATTTTTTCGGCCCAACTCTGATAGTCGATGCCGTCGAAGATGGCGATGGAGTCGAGGGCGGAGCGAGAGGTAGACATTTTAGATGAATCTAAGAAAGGGTTCCCAATCAGTGATGTGTTATGAATATGATTCAAGAAAACAATTAAATGATTCCTTATGACATATTCCCTTTAGGAATAGCGGTCACGGGAAAACCCTTTATATGTCGGAAACGTATAAGGTGTGATCAACGTTTCCACATGGAGTGTACTAGGTCAATCCCCTTAGGGACGTCTCATGACAGGTACTTGTCGTAATGACGTTCCCAGGTTCATATGTGAAGAAGTAAGACTAAGAACCTAGATCTTTCAATCGGTTCTTCGCCAACCAGGGTAGAGTGGGCAGGTACTCGCTGTTGCCAGCGTTTCCCAAGTCCCTCTGCTATCCGGGGCCCATAACCTGTTGAAGTTCCACCTGGGCGCTAGCCACAGGTGTACTGAGCAACATAGCTACAGTGGAAGTACTCTACGATACCGCTGTGGTCACTTACATGGTTTGGAGGGGGTAAGGCTAGTGAGAGCGATGGAGCTGGTTAAGAGTCAAGAGACAACTTGTTGATATTAACAGTTTCCTGGTCTTATATACCGTACTACTGTTTGTACCAACCAAATAAGTATGTAATCGAAGATGTGTAAAGGTCACGTGATATAATCTAATCTAATCTAATCTACGTGATGGAAAAGTTTCAACACAAAAAATATATCAAACATTTCGCGTCCTGCACACACTGCAAAGAGAGAGAACGCGCTCAGTGGATCTTAGATTCCGGCGCATCATTACACTTTACCCATGAGTTCAAAGACTTCGCGTATTACAGGCCTCTCAAGGCTAAGCAATTTGTCCAAACAGCTGCAAAGGGAAAGAAACTGGAAATTCTCGGAGTTGGGGCCGTTCCAGTATGGCATACCCTAAATGGGGAAACTAAAACCCATCTCCTACGACCGGTATTTTATATTCCGGATATGGACACACGTCTATTGTCCCTAGGCGTCTTCCTTAACCATGGTTACAAAGTTGATGGAATGCGTGGAGAAATTAATATCTCTAAAGGGCTGAACAAAATACAGTTTTCGCCTCATTTCATCGGACAAACCATTTACTGGCTAGACACTGAAATACGCTATGACCAAATCCACGCGATCTCTAGCGAAATCACTGTTGAAACCTGGCATAAACGCCTTGGCCACCCAAATGACCAGGCGCTCAATAAGATTCCCACCAGTACCAAAGGAGTACCCAAAACGTTAGTACGTGAGAAATCACAGGAAAACTGCACAGGGTGTCTAAAAGGGAAAATGCCGAATCAGTCTTACCCTAACTCGATGACAAGGGCTGTCAAACCCTTTGATTTGATCCATTCGGACTTGAAGCAGATATCCACGGCATCGTACCACAAGTACAAATATTTCCTTACCTTTTTGGATGATTTTTCTTCCCATGTCTGGGTCGTCTTGCTTAGGAAAAAGTCAGGCGCCATGACAGGGCTGAAACAATTCCTTGCGATGATCCAGGATCAATTCACCGCCACCCCTAAAAAATGGCGGGTTGATGGAGGTGGAGAATTCGATGAATACAAGGATGTACTTGCCGATCATGGAATTCTGATCGACGTCACACTCCCATATCAGCATCAGCAGAATGGTAGAGCAGAACGGATAAATCGAACTCTGTGGGAAAAATCTCAGGCATTGCGTTTCGACGCATGTCTACCGCCGATGTGGTGGGAATTCTGTTTGGAACATGCAGCATTTCTATACAACAGAACCCCCATGCGGCGTCTTGAATGGAAAACCCCTTATTCCAGGGTGACCAATGAGATCCCCGACATGTCCAGCGTCAGAGTCTTCGGATGCCAAGCATACGTATATATCCCAAAAGAAAAACGCAGAAACTCCCTGGAGTCAAGATCTCGATTGATGATTTATCTCGGATCAAAACCAGGGGTCAAAGGATACCGCTTCATGGATCCTGAGACCAACACGATTTTCATGGGTGGGAAAGCTATCTTTGATGAAAGCAAGTACCCTAGATGCCACATCGACCCTTTGCCAGAAAACCATCCAGAAATGGAAAACCCAGAGCCGGCTGATGAGTTTGAGGATCTCATCTCTGGCAGCAACGACGACGAAAGTCACAATGAAATACCTCATGACCCAGTTCCCATTGAACAGGATCAACCTGAATCAGACAACGAACTGCCTGCCAGTGAGCCTGATGACGAACCACGAGTACCCACTCCGGAACCCGAGCAAGTACCAGATCGTCCGATCAGGGAACGACGAGTTTGGAAGATGCCAGGAAGCATCTATGGGGAAGACACTCCAGCATCTGATCTTGAAAAATTAGATCGAAGACGGAGATTGGGTGGTCAAACAGCATGGATGAATGACCTCCTGATGGAGGCAATATCAGTCCAAGTTGGCATCGTTGAAATGTCCCACAAAGACATATACCCTCTTCCAAATAAAGAAGACTGGTATGCGGCTGAACGAAAAGAGCTAGATATGCTCAAACGCCGCGGAGTGATCACGGAGCTAGTACCCCTGCCTGAAGGGAGGAAAGCTCTAAGGAACAAATGGGTTTACAATGAAAAGTCCGATGGGCGTCTGAAAGCACGCCTCGTCGCAAAAGGCTTCTCACAGGTAGAAGGGATCGACTTTGATCAGATCTTCTCACCAGTCGTGAGATATGAAACCGTCCGATTAATACTGGCATTGACAGCCCTTGAAGGGTGGTTCATGACACTTTTGGACGTCTCATCAGCCTTTCTCTATGGAACGCTCCGTGAGGTCATCTACATGCGACAGCCTGAGGGCTACGTAGTAAAAGGGAAAGAACACCTCGTGTACCGACTATACAAAGCCCTATATGGACTTAAGCAGGCCGCACTAGCCTGGTGGAGAGAACTTGATTCCTCCATGAAAAAGCTCGGCTTTGTCCGGCTTCACTCCAATGCGGGAGTGTTCATTCACAAAAGTACCAACGGGGAAATTGTAATTGCCGTCATCTATGTTGACGACTCTGCTTTTCTTGGCACAAACTGGGAATATATGCTAGAGAAAAAGAAGGCCTTCATGACCACATGGGAATGTAGGGACCTAGGGCACCTTGTGCCTGGTGGGGAACCAAAAGAGTTTCTTTCGATCCAGATAAAGCAACATGGGAAAAGGATCTTCATTGATCAAGTACCTTACCTTGAGAAAATACTCACACGCATGGGGATGAGTGAATCCAATGCGACCCATACCCCACTCCCTACGGGCTACAAACCCATGGCGTCCGAAGATGAACCTAATGCAGAACTCCAATCCAAGTACCAATCCGTCATCGGATCACTCCTATATCTAATGATCGGAACAAGGCCTGACATCTGCTTTGCCGTAATCAAAATGTCCCAATTTTCCGCGAATCCCACCAAACATCATTTAGAAGTGGCTAGGGATATTTGCAGATATTTGAAGGCAACAAAAGATTATGTGATCATGTATGATGGGGACTCAGGGAAAGGGATCTATGCATTCACAGACTCCGACTGGGCATCAGATGAAAACACAAGGAGGTCTACCACCGGCTTCTTCATATCACTGGCATCTGGAGCAATAACATGGGTATCATCGGCGCAAAAAACCATTGCCCTCTCTTCTACAGAAGCAGAGTATATGGCGCTATCAGATTGCAGTCGCGCAGCAACATGGCTGAGAAGCATGCTTGCCGAACTTGGAATGCAGATCGGATCAGTACCGATCTATGGAGATAACAACGGCTCCGTCTTTATCGCATCCAACCCTGTAACTGAGAAGCGATCCAAGCACATCGACGTGCGATTCCACTTTGTCAGAGAAAAAGTATCCGAAGGCATCATCACGGTCGAATTCATTGAAGGAGTGAATAACCCTGCAGATCTTTTAACTAAGAATCTGGGGAAAATCCTCTTTAACAAGTTTATCCCGTACTTCGGATTACTAAAAAACTAGACGAAGAAAAGTACCTATATGGGAAAAATAAGATGTATTTAGAAGTATGTACTAAATATGGGGGGGTGTTGAAACTTTTCCCATCACGTAGATTAGATTTAGATTAGATCACATCACGTGACCATTACATATCTTTCTTACATACTTGTTTGGTTGGTACAAACAGTAGTACGGTATATAAGACCAGGAAACTGTCAATACCAACAAGTTGTCTCTTGACTCTTAACCGCCTCCATCGCTCTTACCAGCCTCAACCGCTCTCACCAGCCTCACCCTCTCCAATCTATGTAAGTGGTCAGAACGGTATCGTAGAGTACTTCCACTGTAGCCGGTTGCTTCAGTACACTTGCGGCTAGCGCCCAGGTGGAACTTCAACAGTACCTTCCTCCAAATTGATCTTGAGGTCATACGGTCAGTGGGGTGCAAGGGTGTTGGCTTTTTTCTTACTGAATACATCAGCAAAATTGTGGTATTCCTCGGGTATGCCAGAGAGGTCGGGAGCATCGTCGGAGACAGACGCGGAATTGGCGGAGATGTCGGAGAGGTGAACCCGGAAAGCATATGCCCCAGGAGCTTTACAAGCATGGAGATATGCGGCTGCATTGACCATGGTAATCTGTGGCGGGTCGGAGGTGTTTGGAGTGAGCGGATCAGAGGTGCCCATCGGAGAGGGTGGACACTGCAGAGGTGGCGGAGCTGCCTCAGCAGTCGACGTCGGAGTCGGACTCGGAGTGTCGGGTAACGTAGAACGGAATAAGATACTGCCCAATACCCAGTCAATCAACGGATTGTAGCGGGTGAGCCAGTTGTGTCCTAGAACCAAATTACAAGACGAATTGAGGGTTGTCATGTAAAATGCGACGGTCAGAAGTTCACCAGAAGGAAATCAGAGAGGAAGATCGATAGATTACGTGATATAAGTATTTGAAGAACCGTCAAAAAGTTTCAAAACCATAGGTGAAGGAATCGGAGTCGGAGATAAGTTTAAAGAAGAAATAAATCTGGTATCTGCGAAGCAATGTGTAGAACCAGAATCAATAAGAGTCTTTATCAGAAGAGACTTGGAAAAGGTCGGAGATATCAAATCAATACATAGAGAGTTTGGATTTGAGAGAGCGGACACATTGAGTCGGAGGGTTTCCAAAGGTGCACAAAAGGAGTCAACACAATCCCCAGTACGTGCTGGAATCTGAAGACTGCTTACTATTTTTTTGACTCGGTTGTCTTCTCCAATTTGTCCTCAGCTTGGGCCGCGCGGGCCTTTGCTTTGGTGTTAGAAGATGATTTCTTTGAGCAGTCGGAAGCCCGATGACCAACGTTGCCACAAAACATGCATAAATTATTGTCAAATCGTCATTGGTGTTCTTGGGGAGTTAATTTCCCATCTTTGCCAAGTTTGTCGGAGAGGGCGGATTTCAGAGAGGTGGATGACAATTTTTGTTGTTGTTGCGAGTTGGGTTTAGATGATGAGGAGTTGTTGTTGGAGGATGATGAAGCGGGGGTCTGTTTTTTGTCGAATTTGTCAGATTTGTCGGAGGAGCGCGATTTCTCGTGTTGACGTTCCCAGTAGCCAGCATCAATGTTATGGGCCATTACTTTCAACTTGGCGAGAGTCTTTGGTTTGGGAAAAGTCCCCAAAACGTCCTTGATGTGTTCCGCTAAACCGGTATAGTACCGATATCGGAGCACGCCATCATCCCACTGCGTGCGAGCAGAAAGACATTTGAAGTCCACGTTGTAATGTAGGATCTTCTGATTGTCGCGCATCCAAAGGTGATCCAGGCTATCCTCTGCTTCTCCGGTCGGATTGATAGGTCCGAATTTGGATTGGAGGATGTGCGCAAAGGCGGACCAGTCGTCCAACCAGACAGAGTCGTCGTCGGACTCTCCCAAGAGGGTGGGCTCAAACCATTTGAGCGCGGTTCCTTGGAGGTATGACAGAGCAAAACTGACTTTGTTATCATCGTCGTCAAAGGCGGGGTTGTTTCGGAAATATAGTGTGCATTGTGCGAGGAAACTGGTGAGTTTCCGAGAGTCGGAACCGTCAAAAGTGTCAGGTTCCTTCGACTTCTTTTTCGGAGTTTTCGGAGTCTCTCTACGTCGGAGCTCCTGCGTCATAAGCATAATTGCTTCGGCGAGGTTTGGAGTTTGCTCCCGACGGAAAGGATTGTTATCATCAAAAGGAGAGGTCGGAAAGGACGGAATTCTTCAGGAATCGGAGGTCCTTGTGTCTGAGGTGTTCAGAGACGAGGTGTCGGAGATATGGGGTCAGGTTTGGGTGCAGATTCTTCTGCGGGAATATCTTGGAACATATGTAGAAATGTCGCCCTGGTGTCCTGCAGGTTTGAAGCTTCCGCTGCGGCTGCTGCTGCGTGGGAGTTCTGAGTGGTGCGGGCTGCCATAACTGGAATTTGAAATACGGATAAGCGAGTGGCAGTTTGAATATACTGTTAAGAACTGATCGACAAAACATCGGAGCTACATCGGACACATCGGAAGGTCGGAAGGTCGGAGCGCGTGCAATGTAGGGGCAAGGACTTGGCTTCAACTTGTGTGTTGCGCCCTCGCTAATATGTTGGTGTCCTTATTTCGAAGGATCGGAGGATCGGAGGATCGGAGGTCGGAGGTCGGAGGTCGGACTCAAGTTAAGAGTCAGAAAGAGGATGGGAGGTAAGATGTCGAATCTAAGTTGATATTCAAACTGAAGCTAATACATGATTCTACATAAGTAAAAATACTATGTCGGAGGATGTGTGGCTTCGTCGGAGTCGGATAACAAGTGGCTGTCGGAGATTCTTAACATAAGTGAAATGGTCAGATGTAAGTAATGTACGTAGTAACGAGATTCATAACAGTAAGTATGCATAATAAGTATTAGTCAAAAATGTCGGAGGTGTTGGGATTGGTCGGAAATCGTCGGAATTGATCGGAATGTAACACCAATAGGAAAAGGAGAACCTAGAGGGACACACTTGTCCCTCAAACTTAATATTGTCAATAACAAGGGACGACACCCATGGTGTCGTCCTCACTACAGGGCGAAGGTATCACGTACATTCTCGGATGAGCAGACGCGCATGTTGCGCGTCCCGAACTCTACCAGTACGCAGTGCTGGTCGTAGACGCTAGCCACGCATCACTGCGTCAAAACACCGGCACTTGGACAGCATTGGCAGACGAGGAAGTCAATGTGAGGCTCGAGCTGAAGCTCTCCATCATCGACGCCTGGTAGAACGAGGTCGCCTCGAGGTAGTCGACCGACGACAAAATGGAGGGACAACATATGCCCCTCGACCAGAAGCCGTCAATCGATGACCAACGCCGGCAATTGGACAGCGTGGGGGATGTCGAAGCAACTGACGTGAGGTCGAGCCGAAGCTCTCCCTCGTCAATGCGTAAACGGACGGGGTCGACTCGCAGTAGTCGACCGACAATGAAAAATGCACCCTAGAGGGACATAAGAGTCCCTCAAATGAAAAGTCATCAGTGAATGACGAAGGCACACATTGTGCCGTTCCCTGGTACCAACGAAGGTGCCATGCACCTTCAAACGCCCCATGTGCGTGTGTCCAAGCTTCCACCGCAGTAATTACATCTTCCCCGCCCTTGACTGTCAAAGGGTGAGGCTGGGAGCAGTGGTGGCGGCAGCGTTTTGGTGTCATGGTGGTGGTGGTGTGATGTTCAATAAATTTGATCGGAGTTTGAATGGACTTCGACAAATTTCGCATTCCCTCAGAAGGCTGCATACTTCTAAAATTTGATTAATTTGATTTGTAATCCAGCCAAAACTGGCTGATTTTCTGATGCTTTCCTGATGGGGAAGGTGTCAGTCAGGGAAATCGGGTGTGATCCTGGTGGGATCAGATCAGACCAGATGATGCCGATTATTTTGGTTCCCTGCCAGGTTCGGTTTTGACTGGGCCTGGACCTTGGGTTTGGTCCAGTCAGATCATGGACCGGGACCTGAACCCACAGTTCAGGTTCACCAGGTCTGGTCCGGGTCCGAACCGGGTTCACTGAGAGCAAAAAAGTCAAATTTCATGTTGTATGACTACGAAAATTACTCCTTGTCCCCCGCATGTCCGCATCTTCATCATCAGCATCCCAATCAAAATCAGGTGTGATTTCCATCCACACCTCCTTCACAGCCTCCAGACAGCCATCGTGGTAAGAACTGGACCGCGGCCAGTCTATCTGTGGAGCGGGGACAAACAAGATAAAAAAACCACATTTGGACACGTACATGTATCGATACAACACAACGATTGACGACTACCTTTTTATCGACACTTTACTCAACCTAGTCCACAAATGTCCGAGTCCGAGACTCTCCCCAAAGCAAAGATCAGCTCCTCCGATGAGCCAACGGCTTGAGACATCAGAAAAAGCCCAAATGTGTAAATGGACCAAATGGAACATAGATGGCACACTAATGGAACACGATTGATGTAAATCATATCAAATGAACACCATTGGTTTCGGTTGATCCATTTGACCCGAAAGAAAGTTTCAGGGATTTCACCTGTTCCATACCTTTCCAATGGAACCAAATTAGCACCACTTTGCTCAATTATGTCTCACTGAACACATCATTAGCCTGTTATATGCACTTATAGTAGTCTCGTCTCGTGCCAGAGAGAATAGAAAATTGATTGAAAGTGTATTGTGTATGTAAAACGGGTGACCTACATGGAGTTGTTGGCAATGGTCGTGGCTGAGTGAGATTGTGCAACACTGAACAACAGTGTAAGTATGTTACACTTCACAGGTCACTTACCTGACTTCTTTGTACGGGACTCGAGTGGGCTCTTCTCACAGATAGTGGTCAGGAAGAGTTCATCTCCGCGATATAGGAGGCAAGAGGCAGAGGTTGGAGAGGAGAGATGGCCATTGGAGAGGAGAGGGAGCCGTTGGAGGAGAGAGGGATAGACTGGTGGCGGTTCGGGTTTGAACCACGGTTCGCCGTGAAAAAAACGGCTGTTGGGGATGAGAGGAAGCCGTGGGCGATGACGGCCATAGGACACGAGAGGAGGCCGTTGGGGGCGAGAGGTAGCCATTGGGAGTGAGGGTAAACTGTTGGGCACACAAGGCTGTATGGGACGAGAGCAAGCCGTTGAGGGCGATGGAGCGAAAGATGGCTGTTGGCAATGAGAGCGGCCATTGGGGGCAAGAGACGTCCGTTGGGCATGCAAGGGAAGAGATACGACCGTTGCACATGGGAGGAGGGTGTTGGGGGTGAGAGATGGCTGTTGGGGATGAGAGGACGTAGGGGATGAGAGGCAGCTGTTGGGTGCGAGAGGGAGCCGTTGGAGGTGAGAGACAGTTATTGGAGATGAGAGACGGCTGTTGGGCATGCAAGGGAGGGAAACGAGGGGTGTCAGAGGGAGAGAGAGAGATGAGAAAAACACAGGCCAACATGCATCATATTACCGGGCGGAGTTTGAAATGACTTTGACGATGACATTAAACAAGTGATTCTACACATAGTAAGTACACCTACAGAGGCTTGGCATCTGACAAGTACTTACGAAGATGAAAAATGAGAATCCACCTCCTCCCTCATTTCGGAGCCCGCGCACTGGACAAATGGACAAGCAGTAATGTCCTTGACCCGTGCAACATGTTCTGTGCAAACACCTTTACCGACAGCCCCTTTAAAGCTTTAACCTTATATAAAATTGTGCAGTCTTAGTATGCCACTATGCTTAAATTGGTTATAAAATTTGGCTGTATCTACATCTATGTTCAAATGAGATGATAATGGAACAATACCATGTTCATGGGAGCACCAACTGGTCCATTTTGTCCACTGGGGATAATTTTGGTACATGTGAATCTCATTGGTACCGATTTTACCCTTTAGGTTTTTCCTGATGGACATATTCAAAATATTGAAATCACATTGTGTGATATCCGAGTTCTCATTGATGGCAAGCGCCGAGCGTAAACTGGGCGGGTTACTTATCAACGCGGTTGCAGCATGGTTGCAGCAATTGGCTGAAGACAACAGCGGCTTGTGTTATCAGCTTGGTTGGGACTACTTGCTGAAGAGATAATACCTAAAGGCAGATATGCTGGAACAATTAGCGGAAAACGTAGGGGCATCGCACAGGCATCTGTCGCAAATGACAGGATCATGTGCAGAGTCGCCATCTGAGAAATCTGCCACTTGGCTGGTCTGCAAAGCTTTTATTCATGATGTCCCATACCGCGAGAGGAGATGTTAGTGAATGCAGATGTCGTATGCGCAGGCAGCAGGGAGAAGGGGAGACCTAGAGTCCTGATGAAATTGTGGTGCCATGGCAGCCAATGACACTGCGGGCATTGGCTTCTATATTCCACGAGCATATGCAAAATAAATCTCAAACAAATAAGTGTTTTATTTTGCCATTAATCCATGGGATAAAAGGGAGAAAAAATTCACTATGTGATCATCATAAGTTTGGTCATGTGTTCTGGGCTCAAATATCTGGTTTGAACATCATCTGTTCATGGAATATATGGCAAAACAAACTAAAAATATATTCACGATAGGAAGGAAGTACAAATTGTGAAACAAATAGTGAAACTTTTTTCAAAAATGAGTCATATGTATATTAGAAAAATGCTTCATGATGTATGTGGCAAGCCAAAGAGGAATCATGTTTGAAATATTCTCCATAGTGTGTTCCTCCATTTGCACCATGCAAATACAGTGATCATATTTAAAAATAGATCCTTGATATGCCTTGGTTTGTATTCTATAAGGTCATTTTTAATTTGCACAGCGATCATACTGGCGGAACATATTGTGAGGTAAACGGTGAGTCAGTTTGCATAGTCACATGACTTTGGATCACCCAATTCTCATGACCCTGGTGAACAACCTCCACTTGCGCCCAATGGCCATCTCTTGTCACCAACGGCTGCCCTTCGTGCCCAACGGCCGCCCCTCAATTCCAACAGCCTCCAATCGCGCCCCATGGCTGCCCCGCATGCTCAACGGCATCCACTCATGCCCCACGGCTGTCTCTCGTCCCCAACGGTCGCCCCTCGTCCCTAACAGCCTCCAATCATGCCCAATGGCTGTCTGTCATCACCAACGGCCTCCCCTCATCCCCAATGGCCTCACTCGCGCCGGATGACCTCTCTTCACGCCGAATGGCCCCCTTTTGTGCCCAATGGCCCCCCTTGGCCTCCCCTCATTCCCAACAGCTGCTCCTCGTCTCCAACAGCCTCCAATCATGCCCCAACAGCTGCTCCTCGTGCCCCAAGACCTCCACTCGCGCCGGATGATCTCCCTGCGCGCCCAATAGCCCTCCTTCATGCCCAATGGGCCCCCTTGGCCTCCCCTTGTCACCAATGTCCTTCCGCTGTCCCCAACAATCACCCCCCATGTCCAACAGCTGCCCCTCATGCCCCACGACCACCATTCACGCCGGATGATCTCTACTCGCGCCCAACAGCCATCTCTCGTCCTCAACAACTTCCCCTCATGCCCAACGGCCTCTCTTACACATATCTAATGAGTCAGAGATCTAGAGCGAGTCTAGATTGTTCTGAGTATAGAACACTTCCATATGTAACTACATATACACATGTTTGATGATGACTGTCGAGACATCCATCTAGAATGTATTCTCAACACATTTGTTTGGTGAGCAGAATGATACTAAACACTTGTGATATTGTTTGGATTTGTTTATAAATTCTGGTTTGCACTAAAATTGCAAGCAGAATGATACCAAACACTTGCCAATACATAAGATGTTTGTTTCTGTTTACAATTATGTTCCCAGCCTGACATTAACCCCTCCTGCACCAAACAACTAACACCCTGACTCTAACCATACCATGCAACTGCCACTCTGTAGATGCAGAATCAACTATATCCACCCCCTTCCTGATATAGAATGTCTGAAATAGGCAATAACAGATGCGCACCCACATCCACATGGACAGAGATCTTGGGTGTGCAATGAAAGCCTCCGCTGTCAACTTCCACTGCTACGGAATCCAGGTTGAACCTCCACTTACACCCCCAAATCGTATGTGGCTTCTGCCCTCCACTTCTGCCAGCACTACCTCCGAACCCAACTTCTGCAACTTCCACTCTCAACTTCCACCACTATGGAATCCAACAAAAGGTGAACCTCTGAAATGGTATAAGGCTTCTGCCCTCCACTTCCACCAGCACTACCTCCGAATCCAACTTCCACAACTTCCACTCTCAACTCCCGCTACCACTACCCAACTTCCACTCACAGTGGCCCATCCATGATGGAAACCAACCTTCTCTCCACTGAATGTAGGGGGTAACCCCCAGATAACAAGTGGGGACCCTTACGCTGGGTAAACTCTCAGTACCGACCCGCGGGCTTTTCAACCTAGTCAGTAGGGTAATTAATCAAAACCTCATACCACATTCTCTCTGCCATCCTTCAATATTATATAATAGATGGCAGACTGGCGCTCCAAAAGGGGGATCATGTCTGCCCATGGTAACTGATGGTTGACTGAGATGTGTGGAGGGGAAACCACTTTGGCAAATAACTATCCGACTACACCTGACCCAGTATACACCTAGTGGTTCTCATGACATTGCCTGGAAGGACTCTCCTTTCCCTCGCACTGGAACTACGAGCAAAAATATGGAGGGTCAAAGAATGACCCCTTCAAGGTGGAAACTGCTTTGGTCAAAACACGGAGGGTCAAGAAGCCATCACATTGGCAAAAACGCGGAGGGTCAATAAACTACCCAAAAACATGGAGGGTCCAGGAAATACAACTGTGGGAAGAATG
Source organism: Entoloma clypeatum (assembly GCA_963565915.1). Classification (NCBI taxonomy): domain Eukaryota; kingdom Fungi; phylum Basidiomycota; class Agaricomycetes; order Agaricales; family Entolomataceae; genus Entoloma; species Entoloma clypeatum. The sequence goes on along the minus strand of OY751488.1, from coordinate 4,137,226 downwards.
CGGAGGGTCAAAGAATGACAGCTTTTACCTTGTGGAAACTACTGCGGTAAAGGTCAGAAGCCACGGCTATACTGCAGAGGGTCCCAGAATGACCGCTTTTGACTGTGGAAACTACAGAAACACATGGAGAGTCAAGAAGTCATGGCTTTGGAAAAAAATGAGGAGGAGAACTCTTGAGATTAGAGCTAGTGGTTGACTAAGATGGGTGGAGGTTACTTTGGCAAAAACAGGGAGGCTCAGGGAAATAAGACTGTGGCAAAAATGCGGCGGGTAATGAATGACTACTTTTGACTAGTCTACTACCACCTCACCTAGTAGTTCTCATGGCATTGCCTGGAAGGAATTTTCTTCCTCTCCCACTTGTCTCCTCTCATGGCTGGCATAGGTGTGGCCTCGTGAGAATGTGGCCCCATCGGACTTCAAAAGTGGCATCAAGCCAGATTCTGCTTGCCCACAAGCTCCCCCTGCAGCTTCACAACCATTCCACCAATTGTTACAACCTTTTGCACACACAATCTAGGCCATATAGCCCCCCTTTTTAGATACTCACAATCTCATCAAAGTTGCAAACATATTAGGGTCTACTCTCTAACTATAAGGTATAATGGAAAGGTCGTCCACTTGTAGAGCGCCAGAAACACCTATATGTTAGATCGATTAGTTTATACTTGTATATCACATCATACCATCTTACATGTGGTTTGAATGTTTCAACATGTTTTTTGATGAGATTGAATAATGACCCATGGTTCCACAAGTTACCAAGGCTAACAAGAATCTCTTCAACAATAAATCTATATGATAATATCAGACCAATGAACCAAATGATCTGAAGATGTGTATACTTGCCCTCCATCTCTTTGTTCTTCAGACAGACTATCCATGTCAATCCAATAGACATTTTCAAGACGCAGATCACGACATATATTTGGGTTTTGAATCTTATTTGCATATGCTATATGTGGCATCTTGTGGTCACATTTCTGGCGCAATCGTTGTGCGATCTGTGTTGTCTTCGGCGATACAGACCATGCTCCTGCTAGAGAAGCTGTTACAAGTCCGATCTGTACATCGTGATGCTGAGCGGTACGTCCCCGTGTGTGGTGTGTGACCGCATTGTATCCTTGACTTGATATTCCATGTATGACCTTTCTCAGAACATCCTCACTGTCATCTGCATCTGATGGTATTTGAAGAGAACGGTTGATGTGTTTGACAAGTGGGTAACAAGGAGCCATCAACCATTTTGCCTGGAAATGACCCAGAGTATGGAGACCTGCTTGAGGATAGAACGTGAATGGAATGGATGCTTCCAGGCCATCATCTGATCCATCGTCCTCTATGTCGTCTATATCTCTGATGAATACGTTCTGAAGCCTATCTGACTTGATAAGAATCCCGTGCGGCTTCGATGATGTTGAAAAGATGCCTAGACGTCTTTGGATGTGGTATCCATCTGCAGAGTATATGTGAATAGGATTGCCATCGGCATCCATGTGGGGAAGGTCTTCGACCTCGTGTTGAGGGAGTTGTGTACGGACATGTGGATCTGGGCTATCGAATATACCATCAGGGTAGTCTTGCCAGATCTCTTCTACATCGACATTGTGGAATCTATTTGCCATTCTTGCACTGTCATGAGGTTGTAAGAATAGGGCAAGAAAGTGGTATCTCGACATACATGATATGTGTGGCAATTGCAACTGTGATATACCGAATTCGAGAGAAGTCTCTATCACGTTTCCAGTTTGCTTTCTCCTCTTCGAGATTGATACCAAACTCTTGGTTCTGTCCATATCGAGATGTGACTATAGTTGGGTATCGTTCCAAAAAGAACCCATCCGATTTGTAGTCTTCTGGACCATCCCTGACCCAGCATACATATTTCATTTTGATAGCATTGTTGAGACATCGCATCTGGGTTATGTTCAGAGCTATCCATCGTTCCCTGTAATCACCAAGATGTATTAGCACAATTGTTAATTCGAGCTGCAGATTGAGAGACATGGATTGGTGGTATCACAATCAATCGATATGTGTGGTATACAGCCCGCGAATCGGAACACCATGACCCGCGGCTATATATCATTACAGACAAACTGGATTCAATCATTGGCCAATAACACCACGCAGATATCTGAAAAACTTCGCCATTCCAAAGACTTGGATTGGCAGACTAAAATCAAGAATAGAAGGCACTAACAAGATATTGCTTGCAAACAAAAAGTCTGTGTCGTCAGATACGTCGGGGTAGTCATCGTCAACCGTAACGTCCAGATAAGCGATGTCCTTGATCATGCTGGCAAGAAACATAACAACACGATGATATCATGTCGTACCCATTGTACTGATCCCAGAACTATCACCAGGTTTCACATCCTGCGCATCTATGTCGTCGTCATCGTCGATCGTCCATGGCACAAACGTCAACCATACGTCTTCGCTTGCAGGGGACTTTCCAATCCATAACATACATCCTTCAGGATCAAATCCCAGCTTCGCAAACTTGGCACTGAAAACGCGATAGGGCTTCAATAAATCAATCCGGAACTCGAAGTTGTGATGCACGTTGAGGTTCGGAAGAAGCGCACCAAGCCCTAACCCTCTTCCCACATAGATCAACAAGTTGATATATGTCTCATCCGCCGACCAAACAAGTAAAGGATCGTGTTTGTCTGCGAGGAATCCGGATTCCTGAAACGAGATCATACGTCTGCCATTGAGCAGCAGGGTTATTGCGCTCATTCTTCTATTCTCTTCATACAGCTGACGCAGTTGATTGAGTTGGATCGGTCATGGTCGGTTGTCAAAGAATGTTTCTGAACTGTTGGACCCACTATCTGCTGCCATCAACGCGCTTGCCATTGTGATAGTTTGACTCAGAGCATCCGGTGTATCGAAACCATGTGGGGTGAGGGCGACATCAAATGGGACACGAAGAGGCTCGAGAGACGAGGGAGGAGTGTTGCTGTCCATGATGTGTTGGCAAAAAGAAACGAACAAAGTCAAAAAAAAAAAAAAAACGGTTAAGTCGGAAATAGAATATCTGTGATCGGATTGGTGAATCAGTTGAATATCGGTAACCAGGGACGCGTTCAAGGGCCAGTCAAATTATGTTTTGACTTAGAGTGTGACACAAAATGATAATATAAATATTTTATTGATTGATTGGCAGGTGGTGGTACAGCAAAAGATATGGTCAGATAAATGCATGAGTGGGGGTGGTGGTACAGATATAAAACAAAACAAAAAAACGAGGAGGCAGACGACGAAGAGAGAGACCTCAGACCTCCAGACTCGGCTGTGGAGCCTTGACCTTGGGAGCTTGTTGGACCTTGGGACGTTTACGCTTCTGAAGGACCTCTGTTTCGGTGTCATCTTCGACAGCTGCGGGTTTGGCACGACGAGTGGTCGATTCGGCGACGGCGATTTGTCACTGTTGCTGTTGTTGAGGTTCTTCGGCATTGGCATCATCATCATCATCATCATCGTCATCGTCATCGTCGTTGGTGGGGGCGGAGGTGGAGGCAGAGGCGCGTTGTTGGCGGAGGCGCGTTGTTGGCGGAGGCGAGGGTTTGGGTTAGGCACTATGAAGAAGTGGGTATTGAGTGGAAGAGAGAGAGAGAGAGAATGCACAATTGGTACGTACATTGTGTATAAGGCGCCTTCGGCGAAGGGGTGGGAGACTGCTCGTCTTGTAACGCTTGAATGAGTGAGATGCAAGATAAAGGTATGTAAGCTCACTGTTCTTCATTTTCACAGGGCCAAGGAAAGAAGAGGATGCAGGTGATCCTACATTGATATCCACAGTCACATTTTCGTCCTCCGAAGACAACTCTATATGGGGGATGAGCACAGATGTGAAATGAACGGTATGGCTGCACGTACCTTGACGGACGGGACCCTGTTTGGATTTCGATTGCGGTTCTATATGTACGATGAGCTGTCGAACGGATGACGATGAGCTGCGGACCAGTGTGTTGGTCGATGTTTGACTTTGATGAAGTCACAGCAGGCCCTATAACATCGTTAAATAACCCGCCGATCGAAGGCTTCGGAATGGCGGACCTTTACCCAGATGTTTCTCCTCCACGAGACGATGTTCTGCAGAGAATAAGCCGCCGATCAGATGATTCTGATCCGCAGGTACTTACCTTGACATTTTGCTGCAACGTCGACAGTCTTCTCTGTAGCAACAGCTCCTGTGACTCAAATAATTAGCTGCCGATCGAAGACATCGGATCCGTGGTGTTATACCTCGACGTTCAAGTTCTGCGACCCTCTTCTTCTTGTACATAACAGTGTTCTTATTGGCTACCTCATGAGATTTGGTCCACAACTCCAGGTGGTTGTATTGCAAAGGCAGGATATCTGTGTTGGTCGACCAAGACACCCCGGGCTCGATGTTCTTGCCACTCCTGCTAATTATCTCAGCCTGCATATCTTCGAGGACAACAAGATTGCGTAGATAAGCCTAGATGTACACCAATTAGACGAGAAACATGACATCCAGGTTGATAAAATACACTTACCGACATGAGAGTGTCAAGAGCGCTTCGAACAGAGTCGTTGAGAATCTTCGTCTCAGGGGTCGCGCGACAACCAGGGAGATTCTGAAATTTGACGAGGAGGGAGGCAAGTTGTTTCCGTTGTTCTTCGTCGATCGCCTTGCACCTCTGCTCTTCAAGAATAGCGGCGAGGTCAACCTCCTCGGGGATCTCGCCGTCCATCGTTCCATCGGCCTTGACCACCAACATGTCGGGATATACATATCCCTTCACAATCGGTTCAGATCCAGACGCGTCGTGGTACTTCATTTTCTTTGGCCCAGACAGATACGGGTGCCAGGCCTCTTGAAGCGCAACACGAAGACGTCGCGATGCCAACGATGTTTTGAACAGTCATTCCCAGTACGTTCTGACCCGGCTCGTCTCGATAACCACGGCATTGGCAAACTTGACCAGATCCCGAGGAGCGTTTTTCAGACCAGACGCTCGCCAGTCATAGCACTGTCGAGGATTCAGTGGCCACCATTCTTTACTTACCTCCCCTTTGTTTGCTTTCATTCAATCGCAGAGGGTCGAAGCCATATCTTGCATCGCAGGGTATGCCGCCTTGAAAGTGCTCAGCATCATCTGCGCAGCCGTCGTTGGACAAGGAGCAACTTTTGACTTTCCCATGTCTGCCTCGAGCCGGTGGAAGTCTTTGATGTGCAGCAGAGGAAAGAACATAAACTGTCAAATATGTTAGTCGAACCACACACCAAAATTGACACAACGTACTGTATGAACGACTTCTGAGATCTTGTGGTCCAGGAACAGTCGGTTGCCATTCAGATGCAGACTACAGATCACGAACACGGCGAGGTCCTTTGGCTCGCTCATCGTCTTCAGACTGTTGGTGAAATACGGCGACAATGGAAATATTCACGAAAAGAACTACAGATAAGAAGGATTGACATGACCAAACAGTTAGAATATAGACATATGTACCTCTTGCAACGCATTCGGAATGTGTTGCAACGCCTGCACCAGACAGATGACGACCTTAGGCGTGAGCAAGGGAAGAACAGGCGTGACGTAGAACAAATCATGGTTGAAGAAATACCAATCTAGCTTTCTGCGCAGACCCTTTTTCATCTTCGAATGGGCTTTGGACGTTGTCGCGGCCGACAAGATGGAATCTTCGAATATGGTGAAGATGTCGTCCACGTATTCGGCCATGACCTCCTCCCAGGACTTCTCCCCTTGCGCCAAGAATATTGCCGGTTCGTCCAAGAACCTATCACCCGACTTATCAATCGTGGTGAATGTCTCCGAAGACAACATGTCGAGGAGTTTCGAGGCGTTGTCGGGAAGTGCGAGCGAGTTCCATGTCGAAATGGATGTTCGAAGGCCTTGTCGTCGAATCCGTTCGTCTTTGCTCACCAGGGAATCTTGGTATCGGGCCCATTCGGTGTCGTTGTCCCCATCGAGATTGTACAGAATTGTTGGGGAGAAGATGCCGTTCCAAACGTTCAGGCCATGATTGATATAAGCTATAATTAACTGGAGTAGAGGATTGTAACATGAGATGAAAAATCAAAAGTTGTTGGGACGTACCCCGCCGGAGATGGAGAAGAGGTTGGCCTTTATCCACTTCTGAGACATCGGAGTCGAGAGATGGAAATGGGAGCCGAAATTGACGAGTTGTAAGAGGATGCTGCGGACCTCCTTGCTGTGGACAATGGATGCGATGACGGGCTTGTCGCTCGTCGTCGTATACTTTGAAAGAAAGGCCTTTAGTCTCAACTCACTCTTTGTATCGACAACGACGCGGCACTCAAGTAGAATGCGGTGGAGGTGTTCACAGTCGTCCTTGATGGACATGACGTGTTGCGTGTTTCGGGATAGATGGGGGCCAATGCCAAACTTTTGCACAAGGGCTTCATATGGACGGTAAGTCAGAAGGAGGAAGGCAGCGAATACCGAAGCACACACCTGTATCATATACGACGACACCCCATGTTCTGAATCTGATGATATCCACCTCAGCATTGTGAATCTCGAGTTCGAGTCCCTCCATCTCCTCCACCATGGCGCAATACTTCCTCAATTCTGCGTTGACGTTGCGCAGCTTGTCGATCCTGAGCTTCTTGGCGTCGATGTCTTTTTGGATGGTGTCCGTTGCAGAAACGATGGCCTTGTATCGGTGCCGCCCACTGTATGCTTCGAGATAGATGAGGGGCGAGTTTGGGGCGAGGGCGAGACGAGGCGAGTCGTTATTGATGGAAGGGTTCTTGTTGATGCACCTGGGGTCTATATCCTTTCATCCCACTCCAACGTAGATCATACAATCTGCTTTGAATGGAGTGAATTCCACAGACCTCCATTCCTCGATGAGGTCCTTGGCGCCCGAAGGCCTCTCCGGGCGAGGATTGAACTTTCCGAAAGAAAGAGGTTTGGGCAGATCGCAAATATCGAAGATGTTATATGATATTATTGCTTTTTGCGAGAGGGCCTCCTTTGTATCGTCGGAGGGTCCGAGTGTCTTCTCTTCGCGAATGGCTGTGCAGGATCCCATCTTGTGGGCCTTGCAATCAGGTGCGATCCGTTCATCCTTGTCCTCATCCTGTCCTTGGATATCCTCTCTGCTCTCTTCCTCGCCCTCTCCTCTGCCTCCCTTGTTGTCCTCGTCTTCTTCGTCCTCATCCTCATCCTCATCCTCATCCTGCTGGCCCTTCCCCTTGACATCGTGGGCCTTTCCGAGATTTGTGTAATCGTCTTTGTCTTCGTCAAAAGACGTGTCGTCCGAGCCGCCAATCGGAGGCACTAGACCTGCGGCCTTCTTAGACGGCGCAGACGGTGCACGTAGAGGGGGTGATGTCGCAGGTGACGATGGAGAAGACAGTGCAGGAGGTGCAGGAGGTGCAGCACAAGGCTTCAGTGGGAGTCAAATTGGAAGCGGTCATTCACATTTTGAAGCGTCAGCGGTTGACTGGATGGGGTCCTTAGCGCAGGTCGTCCTCGATGGGCCAGCAATCGTAGTCGATGAACCTGCGACTGTGTTTGTATTCAACGGACCAGCCGTCGATTCACTAGAACCGCCTGCGATAGAGGTACGACATTGAGAATCATATAAAAGTTGGCGATATTGTCCTGCACCTTGCGGTTTCCGCCCAGAAAGTGTCCCTGGAACTCTGATCTGCAAAAAAAGGTGATCGTTATTGTCGTACAGTATGTTGATGGACGTGAGATGCACTGGTCCTGACATCTGGGTCATTGTCACCTCCATCCTCGTATTCCCCACGTCGTCCACCCCCTTGTGTATCGTCTCCCCGTCCCGTCGAGCCCGTTTGGCCGGCCGCATCTTCTTCGGAGAAGATGTCTTGTGCTTGTTGGACGTCTTGCATGGAGGCATAGTGGACAGTGGCGAATGACGAAGGACAGAGGGTGGATGGAGGTGGAACGAAGCAGAGAGACATGCTGCACAGCCATGCTGTGATCGTATCGTCTACAAGATCTGATCGATCTCTGATCGAGATCCAAGATCCGACCAGATCTCCGAGATGTATCAGTCCGCCGATCCGATGTATCTGATCTGCGGAGTATTTGGTCGTGTAATGTGCCGCGGGTCGAAGCCCGGCGGTATGTCTCACTGTATTATATTCAGTTTGTGTAATAACCTATTGACAGATGATCAGATAAGTCCACCGATCCGATGTCTTGGATCTGCCGAGTATTTCTCTGTGTAATTTGCCGCAGGTCGAAGCCTTCCGATCGGCGGACATAAAATAACCTCTGGATGACCGCGAGTTGGCATCGTTCGATCAGCGGCCCTATATACCAATGTACTGTAGTAAATAGTTATAATGACCGTCAACCACTCATGAGTTCACCACGCAGAAATTATTCCTGGGATTCTGACTGTCTAGACACACCATCCACGAGTTATACTAATCATTCTGCAAGTAGGCAACAACAAGGTGCCTGACTTGGCCACTCAGCTCCAGCTCAGATATATGTACTGTCTTGTCATGTCCATCATACAATATGTTCCGCGGATCATGAGGTATCGATCCGCGGCAACTGAAGACATTCCCTTTGACCATCCATCGCTGGTAGAGAGTACAGGTACTCAACATAGTTGAGGGGCTGCCGATCGAAGATGTCTGATCCGTGGAACGCCAGTCCCACTAAGTCTAGGTTTTGAGGAGACCTCGGGAAACCTGCGACTACCCAAGGCCCTCCTCAAACAACCTCCCAAATGTTCAATTTACATGACTCTACAACAATTCTAACCACGATGTAGCCATTACCTCCACCTTTACTTAAAAAATCCTATATAATGCCACATCCCCTGAACGCGACGCCGCATGCACGCCGGTACTGCTATTTTGTAGATTTTTTTTTTCGGGAGAATACAATTTTTTTTTGAAATTTGATGCGAAGCCATAGCAGCATTGTCAATGATGTGTGACCATTGCGGGTTTTGCACGATTTGTGGAAGAACGGGGTTTTTTTTTGATGTTTTTTTTTTTCGGAGAAACATAAATAAAACAGCAGATTGAGAGGAAGTATGACAAAGATGACGGGACATCATCTATTTCTAGAACAGAGATCCTGACAAACGATCTCTCGTGAACTAAATATGTCCGAACACATCAGTGATCGGACATTGATCGGACGCCAAGAACGACGAGGGCGCGACCTCACAGCGTTGACAAGGTCCGCAGTGTTCCGGATACAGCCTCAGGAGGGCCCAGAGCCGGGGAATGACTGGACCGATACTATCAGAGGCTTTGATATATCAAACACCGTGATATATCAGAGCTATAAGTACAGCTGCAGATGTATCACGGTTCAGCTGTAAGTACAGGTTTTGATATATCAGTACTACTGACGAGGTTGCCCCACGCAGCTCGTTTGCAAAGAATGTCACTGCCGCTAGCAAAGACGCCACTCCTGGATCGGCTTCAGAGTCCCCCTCTGGCGGGACCATGCCCTCGGCCTCTGGTCTCACGTCTCTTGGATTATTTTACACTTGGGTGCCAGACTTCAGGTCGACAACATAGAAAGACTTAAGTTATCGAATGAGGAGTTACCCTCACCCTTCGAGCGACCCATTGTTCCTAGAGTCTCGCAAAGACCTCCGTGTTCATGAACTACACTCCTGAGGCTAGACCGTACCGAAAACCTGGGACTTGAACTATGAAGCAAATGTCGCAATCAGCGCTGTGTTTTGAACGCGCCGCAACTGCGAAATTGAACGTACCGTTAATAAACCGTGAAAAAATAGATTTGACAAGTTTATTTTACATGAGAACGATGTTCAAATGAGATGTCTCAAGGAACCTATGAAGCACAATGAATATTAAACATTCAGAGCCGTTCGTTCCGGAAAGATAAACCGACGAAACTTACCGTTCAATACGATGACGTAGAGCCGAAAGCACACTCATCACCACGAAAGCCCTGGCAATGGAGAGGTTAGAACAATGCCTCCGACCCGCCTGACCCACTGGAACGACGAGAACGATCCATCACGAGAGTACAACTCCAGCGAGGATCGACCAATCAGTACCACACTGGGAGTACGACTCCGAGTGGGTCCCCTTGCGAAATGAAACGGTAGGCTGGAAAGACGACGTCTGTGGCTAGACGAGTCATCTATGGTCCCACCATCCTGAATGAAATAGACCGTTAAATTTAACATTGGAGTGAACGGTAAATGAGACATACCTTACATGCCGTCGAAACCCCACATATCCATGAAAACCAGACGCCGAGACTGGCGAGTGACCTGGGAGATGACGGAAGTCGAGGAGCGGTTCTTCAGAGACAAAGACGACGCACATTTTGACCAAGAGGTATCCGTTCACGGATACGGCCTCCTGTGTTGAACTCGTGTACCCCGTCCGTTCCGCAGTAGAAAGACGAACGCCGGATAACTGCCCTGTTGACGCGCGACACCTTCGGATGGGCCTTTCAATCTGAAAAATGACAGAAACAAACACAACGGACGTACCTAGTCATGGAAGACTTCGTAGCATCACCGTTCGGCCTTGCACTAAGCAAACCTTTGAAAAACGGTTTGTTAAATCGAAAAAGGCAAAAGCGGATACATGAACAACAACGAACGAACCTCGTCATGATGACTTCGTGACGTCTCTGTTCGGACTCGGTATGTTCGTTCCGTGAGGCTGTGCACTGGCTGTGCACTAGCGATTATCTGATCTCCGAGATCTCCGATCTCCCTCTTTCCTTCATTGCTCTTGCAACGACGGAGTCTACTCCTGCGTCTGCTGGTCGCGCAATGCAATGTATGGGGTTACCCATGCATCTGCACTTCCTCTTACCACTCCTTTCTCAACATATGGAGTTCTGGTCGCTAGAATACTCCTTGTAGTATTCGGTCGACCTCCACGCCATCCTTGCCGACACCAAGGTTCGACAAAACTCTTGCGTACCCGCGGCTGCACCTCTCTGGCCACTCCCGTCTCATGCGACGTACGGAGTTTACTTCTAGGCCTGAAACCCGTTCATGACTCGCCGCTCTTGCCGACCCCGACACATTTTACGATTTTTCTCGCCCAGGGAGATGTTTGGGTCAAAATGGAAGGGAGATGGAGAGGGCGCCTGAATTCGTTCAAGGCATGTAATCATGTTTTTGGTAGGAAGAAAGGAACACAGGTTAACCGCTACGACAGCTTATCCCAAGTAACAAAGCATCGCGAGCAGCAGTAACCTTTTTGTCACCAAGTCCGCGCCTGCAGGATCATCTGATCCCTCGTTTCGACTCCCTCCTGGTCGACTATGGTCTCTGAGATACTCGCAGAACCAACGTGATACTTGTGCGTCCCGCCGCTGAACCTCCTGCTGTATCTGCTGGCCGCTTCGTCCGTCAACGCTGATGTTCGACGAACATTTCGCAGCAACCGTTGGCCCGATCTCGAAGCTGTTCTTCTTCGAAATTTTCTGGTAAGGTACGTACTTGAGATAACACTTGGATTATTCGAATTAGATCTCTACACTCATGCCGATACCAGTCTTCGTTGAACCTTCTCGTCACACGCCGGCGCTTGGATTGCGGCGACAAGACATGAACACCCAGCTGCCCACCGGAAGGTATTCATATCCTATTGGGCCGTGTCTGGACAGGAACATCTTGTACAGCAGATGGTGATCCCCCCTGTTGCTCTCGTCACAAAGGCGATGTGCGAGAGGGGAGAATTTCTTGACAAAACAACCCAGTACCAGGGGTTCCAGCTTGGCGCAAAGCCCTTGACCATCACAAATGGCGCTGACGCAGCGTGAGGAAGACCACTTGCCTTGGTGAATGTTGGGTCATAACCCCTACGGCATCCAATACAATTTGTCGAACTTCTTTTTCAAGGCACGGCGAACTTGAATGCAGGACGAGGAATGGGAACTTACTGGATAACCATTACAGATCATTTTTTTCATTAACCGAAGATAAACATGGAATACTCCTCCAGCCGTTGCGTTGAGTTCACCGATGATGTGGTCGCTCGCGATGGAGTTTGCGTGTTGAACTAGATCAAGCTCAATTACCACAGACGATTCACACATACAGGTGGCAGTGTTTGGGACCCTGGATGACAGTGCTCGGCGCGTGCCGAACACAACCTTGCCAGCTACACACATGTCGTCCAACGAGGATGAATGCAACGACAATATCGGCGCAAAGAAGAGACGCGTACAGCGTGCATGTGACATCTGCAGGAGAAAGAAAAGTAAGCTTTTGTTTCAATACATTTATGCTTTCTCTGACCAGAGGTTTAAGTACGTTGTAAGCCTTGGTGTTTCTCGTGTTCTTTGGAAAGAAACTCAATCGTGGCAGGTGACGGCGGGAGGATTCCGGGGGGGAGGTGCTCCAATTGTGTGACATATACATTGGAGTGCACATATCTCGAAGCAGCAAAGGTTCTTCCTCCTTGTTTCGCTTGCGAATTGTTGACCAACCTTGTCTAGAAACGTGGACCTTCCAAAGGGTAAGTCTTACTACCCACCGTCCGAGATACATTCTCAAAATCCCATCACATAGATATGTAGAACAGCTGGAGAATCGACTTAAACAACTTGAGAGCCTCCTCAGTAAGGTTCGTGTGCGCCCTTGCATTTCTCGGGCGTTAATCTAATGATGGCCCTTCCTATCAGATCTGCCCCAACGACGAAGTTCTGAAAGACCTAGAGGCCTCCGAAATCGATGGCTGGCCCATCGACACCACCTCCAACACTCCCATCCAACAAACCCCTTCCTCCTATATTGCCAGCACCCTGACCCAAGCCGTCAGCGCGCTCAGCGATAACAACAATAACGATCAGTTCCCGGCTGCAGGCGACGACGCCGATGAGGCGACGCAAGGAATGTCAACATCTTCTGTCGCGGAGCCGCTATTGGGAAAGGGGAGCAGTGCTGCGCTGATAGCTACGGCGGTGGAAATCAAAGCGGCCTATATGGGCACCAGCTCCCCCCAACGGTGCAGACCCGAATTCTGGTCCGCCCACCTCGTGAGTTGACTCCTCCCCCCCTAGCCTTTGTTAATCGACCTAATTCTGTCCCTCTCAACAGGGGTAAGGCGCCGCCAAGGAAGTCGGAAGAATCAACTATGACTTCCCCCCGCCAGACCTCCTCGCGTCTCTCATAAACCATTACTTCATGAGGGTCAACCTCATTCTGCCCCTCCTCCACCGTCCAACGTTCGAAGGGTCTGTCGCCGCGGGGCTCCATTTCACGAACAACGGATTCGCAGAAACTCTGCTCTTGGTGTGTGCTGTGGGCTCGCGTTACTCGGACGACCAAAGGGTGAAGCTGGATGGTGTGGATGACTGGCAGTCCTCTGGGTGGAAATGGTTTCATCAGGTGCACGCGCACAGGCGGTCGTATCACAAGGCCGTATCTCTGCATGACCTGCAATTTCATGGTGTGTGTCACGCGGTTCTCGCTCTCATTTTTTCAATTTCGACTGATTCTGTCGCTTTCAGATTGCTTTCCAGTACCTCCAGGGTACATCTATGTCACATTATTCGTGGATAATGGTCGGGATCGGAATAAAACAGGTGCAGGCTGCCGGGGTTCATCGACGGAAGCGGGGGATGACCATCGAGGATGAGTTGTGGAAGCGGGCATTCTGGTGAGGTTATCGCCTTCGCACGTCTGGCCGTATCCAACCAATCTCGGACATACAGGGTTCTTGTGTCCCTGGATCTCAAGATCAGCGTCGCTTTGGGACAGCCATCTGCGATCCAAGATGAAGAGTGGGTTAGCTCCATCCCCTCCCCCGTCATTTTCTCAAAGGTTTATCACAGCTTTGACCTCGACTTCCCAGTCGAGTGCGATGACGAGTACTTCACGTCTGAGAACGGCGAGGTCTTCTTCAGACAACCAGCGGACAAACCGTCATTGATCACAGCCTTTGTGCTAAGTCTGAAACTTAACAAGGTGTTGGCAACATTGATGAGAACAATCGTACAGTTTGCCTTCCCCCCTCTGCATCAGTCAGTGTAATCTGACCTCTGCTTTCAGTATTCATCGAATAGGAACAAGGCCGTTCTCAGCCTCGTCAGGCGGGATTGGGAACAACAGATCGTCTCCGACCTCGACTCGACTCTGAACCAATGGGTCGATTCCATCCCTGATTATCGTGAGCCTGCCCTTGTCCGTCGCTTTGTAACCCTCCTACTACCTTTGTTTCCCTCTAGTTTGTTGGAATCCCAACCGCGAAAACGCCCGGTTTTTCGAGCAATCCGCATTCCTCCATGCCCTCTACCACTACGTTCAGATCCTCATCCACCAACTGTTCATCCCGTCCCCGAACAAGCCATCGAGGACGACATTCCCGTCGCTTGAGATATGCACCAACGCGGCAAGGACATGTAGCCATATCTTGGATGCCCAGAGAAAGAGGGATATTGGGATGTTACCTCATTTTCTAGCCATACCTGTTCTCCTTTTCCAAACGGAGTGAAGCCTCGTGTTGATCTTTCTGCCATCATCTGACGGGCTAGTTCATGCGCTGCCAGCGCTTCATCTCTTGCTTGCTTTAGCTCTTTGAGCCGTTCCTCTACACTTGGCACGTTCGTTTTGTCAAATGCCAATGGTATGTCTCTTGGTTCGTATCCCATCATTAGATAGAATGGGGATCGTTTTGTTGTGGAGTGAGTGGGTTCTTTGATTGTGACAGAACTCCATTGTCGAGTTGTGATTGTGCCATGTTTCAGGATTGTTTGAACAGAACATCCGGAAATAGATCTCAAGTTCCTGATTTGCATGTTCTGTTTCTCCATTGGTTTGGGGGTGATAAGCCGTGCTCATCATCAGTTTGATCCCTAGGAGTCATCCTAGTTCTCTGAAGACCTGATAAGCGAATTGTGTCCCTCTGTCAGACAGAATAGAGTCTGGGAGTCTGAATCTTCGGTACACATGGTCCAAATAAAGTTTGGCAGTAAGGGTTGCGTCGGTGGTTTTGGTACAAGGGATGGAAATTACCCCCTTTGTAGAACCATGGTCTACTACGACCATGATACTGTCAAATCCGTTGCTCTTGGGCAGGTCCATGATGAAGTCGATCATTGTCTGGAAGAATGGTCTGGCATCTTTTTTTGCCTTGATCAGCATCAATCCAGGGTTTGTGGGGTGTGTGTTGACTTTCATTTGTTGGCAGGTTGCACATCCTCCAACATAATTCTTGATAAACATGTACATTCCTGGCCACCAATAGTTTTGTCTGACCAACTCCAGGGTTTTCAGGTGTCCCAGATGTCCGCTTGGTAGGAAGTCATGGTATCGTTTTGTTATTTCCAGGCGCAGAGTCTCATCTGGTGGTACGTAACATCTGTTGCGGAAGAATAATATTCCGTCTTCTGTTTGCCATTCTGATAAATGGGATTTAATTGGTGGGGTCCCTGATTCTTTTAGGGCGGTGATGGCTTTTGAGAAGAGCTCATCATTCTCGGTTGCTTTTAGAATATCTCCTTGTAGCTCAAGGTCCACTGTTTTGACAAAGATGTCATCTGGCAAGACAATAATGTCTTCATCGTCGGTATCTTCTTCGGGTATATGGTCTGGTCGCCTTGACAAGGCATCAGACTGGATCATCTTTGATCCTGGGGTGTGTACTAGTTTGAGTTCAAACTCGGAGAGATACAATCTCCACTGTGCTTGTCATCTGTTTAGCTTCTGGGGTTCCCGGTAATATGTCAAGTTCTTGTGATCTGAGAGAACAACCGTTGGAAATGGTGACCCAAGGAGGTAGTGCCTCCAGGTTTCCAGTGATTGGATAATTTCCAAGAGTTCCCAATCATAAATTTCATAGTTCCGTTCTGCCGCAGAGAACAAGTGTGATATATATCCGCAGGGGTGCCAGTCCATTCACATCTTGTTGGCGCAGTACTGCTCCTGTCGCCCATTTGGATGCATCAGATTCTATGATGAACAGTTTGTCAGTGTTTGGCATTAACAATACCAGTGATTCCACGAATTTGTCCTTTAACGTGTCAAATGCCGTTTGGCAGTCCTCATTCCATTCCCATTCCTGATCCTTTTTGGTCAGATCATTCAGAGGTTTGGCAATGTCCGAGTAGTGTCCAATAAACCTTCGATAGAAGTTTACAAATCAAAGGAAGGATCTGACCTGTTTCACAGTCACAGGTTCTGGCCATTTCACTCCCTGATAACTTAACAGGGTCCATCACAATTTCGTTTTCTTTGATAATGAGTCCGAGGTATTCGCACTGCCTGACTCCAAATTTACATTTTTCCAGGTTGAGATAGAGGTCATTCTATCATCCTCCTGAGTACGCGGAGTGTCCGTTTGGTGTCGTCTTCATCATTGACTGAGAATATGAAGATGTCATCCAAATAAATGAGCAACCATCCTTCTTTGAGTTCTTCTTTGAAGATTTCATTCATCATTGCCTGGAAGGTGGGTGGCATGCCTGCCAGTCCAAAGAAGGCAACCAAGGGTTCGTACAACCCTCGATTGGTTTTGAATGCAGCCTTCCATTCATCGCCAGGTTTGATCCGTACGTTGTTGTATCCCCAATGCATGTCCAGTTTAGTAAAGACCTTTGCTCCTTTCAGTTTGTCCAGTAAATCTCTGACCAGGGGTAATGGGTATGTGTTCTTTACTGTTCCTTCGTTCAATCGCCGATAGTCCTGACATGGTCTGAGTTTATCCGAGTCCTTTTTAGCCACAAAGAAAAAGGGTGATGCCATTGGTGATTTCGAGGATCTGATGTACCCCTTTCAAAGGTTCTCATCAAGGAATTCGTCCAATTTTGTTTGTTCTTCTGGTGACAAAGGATAAACCTTACAGTCTTTTGGGGTGAAGTCCGGTTTCAAGTCAATTGCATGGTCCCATGGTTTATGTTCCGGTAATCTCTCAGATGCCATTTTCTCAAACACCTTCCGATACTGATTGTATCGTTCTGGTAGTTCTTTCTTCGGTTTGTCTGTGGTGTCCGTGTTGTGTGAGAGTTTCTGGGAGATTGAGGTTTTGGCTTGGATTCAAATATCCTCAATGGGTTCGTCCGTTGTGACATATGTTCTGAATAGGTCGAGGTCATCGTCTGATCCTTCATCTATCCTTTTCAAGATAGGTCCATTTGCCGGTAGAGCCTCCTTTTTTGGTTTAAGGGTCTCTTCATCATCAATTTCTTCTATCGTCGCATAGATCTTTTGTTCAGGTTTTTCTTTCATCCATGGTGCAATTGCAATGGGCTTCTTGTCCTTTGACACCAAGAGCTCATCAAATTTCTTCCTCATGACTCCTGCTAGGGTCTTCTTGAACCTGATAGTTTCAATATCCAAGGTTCCTTTTTCCCAATCAATCTTCAGGTTGTATTGTTTTAACCATGGTAACCCCAAAATGGTGGTTTCCTTTCCAAGTCCAGTGACCAAGAATCTGATGTCGAGTTCTTTGCCATCAATCCAGATCTTCTTCCATGTGCAATGGGTGATCGTTCCTTCTTTGTTCTTTGTTCCGTCCACATTGAACATGCAAATGGGCTTTAGTAACGGAATAAGCTCCATTCAGTTGGCTGTGGCGAACTTCTGATCCAAGAAGGTTCCTCCTGCTCCTGAGTCTATCAGGGTGTTTATCTTTAGTCTTTCATCAATGCTTTCTCCTTCTCCTGACATTGAAATGGGGATCAAAAAAGAGTTGTCATTCATGTCGGTTACTATTACAGGGGATAGGGAGATTGAAAACTGAGCGGGGGTTGACATCGGTACAGGCTGCTTTATTGAAAACCCTGTTTCTCCATCTCAGAGATTAAGGCGTCTTGTTCTTCATTTGGTAAGTCCTTGAAAATGCCTCGGATATGGGCATATGCATCGGAAGCTTTTTTGAATGTGTTGTTCGCAACCGGAGTCTTTCCTCCTTTGTGTGCATCAGCATAATGCCCTGCCTGATGGCAGACGAAGCACAACCCTTTTTTAAAGTGGTCATCTCTTTCTTCGGCAGTCAGCCGGTCAATGTCCATGGTGTTTGGGTCTGGGGCGAAGTGCGTGTTTCGGGGTGCAGGGTTATAATTAACCTTGAACTTCTTCTTTCCCCCATCAGGTCTAAGCCTTTGAGAGACTGCCTTGGCTCTTCTCCACTGGTTGTCCAATCTGGACGCTGTGGTGTACCATTCATCAATTGTTCCTGGGACCTTGTCAAGGCCTAAGATCTTGTCTCGGAGCGTGTGTGGCAACACCTCCATGAAGTAATCCTTGAGAGATCGCTCCTCTGTGATTAAACTCTCTGCAACCCATAGTTTGAATTTCTCTATGAATTTGTCGGCTGTCATGCCCTCCATCTTCTGCGTTTTCATCATAGTCAACATGTCTCCTTCTTTGTCAACTGGGGAAAATGACTTCCTCAGTTTCTCGATGAAGTCTGTGTACTTTGGGTAGGTGGGTACTCCGGCAGTGGTGATGTCTCTGTACCAAGACTCCTTCCATGGCCCAGTGGTTCCTCCTTTCATGTATGAGACCGTGAAGAGGATTTTCTTTTTGTCGGAGTTGTAGATGTCATCATTCATTTCCAAATATAAGTTCGCGTCAAACAAAAATTCTGACAGTTTTCTTCTGTCTCCATTGAAGATCGCTGGCGGGCTGATCTTGATCTCTTTTTCTGGGGTTCTTGCCTGCGAAGTCATTTCTACAGGTGCTGGTTTAACTGGGGTGTCTGGGGTCTTTGGTGCAGCAACAGCAACAGCTGGCGGCGGTTGGATTCGTCTCAGGGAGAGATAAGAGGGTGTTGTGGGGTTGACTGGGATGAAAGAGGAGGTTACTCTTCTGTACGGTGTCGGCGGTTGTCGTAGTGTGATGGGTGCATCTACGAACTCCTGTTTGTCTTCTGAGTCAGACGAGACTCCAAAGGTTGATCGTCGGGGAGGAATCTTTGCATCTAAAACTGCGGTGGATTGACGACATAGATCAGCTTGACCTTTTGTTACAGCAATAGCCTACAATCGGTACAAGGTCCTAGTCTCATGGGTTCGTACTATTTCCACACAAGTCCCTCAGTAGGACGACTTGTTCAAGATCAGCGAGTTCCTCAGAAGGACGACTCGGTTCGGGGTCTGGCTGAGCTAAATCCTCGCAAGGCACTTAGTTAGAGAGTGTTTGAAGAATAGACAAGTAAGTGTTGTATGCCTAGGTCAAGCTAAGGACCTCTACTCTAAGGTTACAGGTCTTCTATACGTTATCCTATGGCTATAAATAAGTAGGTGCTGCGCAGGAGCTAAATAGGCCATTGGTTAGTTAGATGTTTCAAGGGGGCTGTGGCATAGGAGTCAGAGATAAGGCCTCAAGGCCGTGAGTCAGAGATAACATGTGAAAATGTATCTAAAAGGGGAATCGTCTGAGTCGATGTGAGTCATAGCGCTGATAGGGGGGACACATGTCCCAGGGTCATCAGAGTTAAGTGAAATGGGGTTTGATAAGGATTGAGGGTCGAGGGGTCGTGTGAAGGCGCATAGGAAGAGGGTGAAAAAGTGTAACAGGTACTGTCCTGGATGTCCAGCCACTGGTGCATCATGTGATTTGAACATCAACTCTTGTCGTAATTGTGGATCTGGTGGGACATAGACTCGTTCTCCTGCATAGGTGATCCCATTCTCCTGCTGATACCAGTGAGGATTCTTTTTTAGGCCCTGCGCTACTTCTGTCTCCATGCGGTTCGAAGCCTTGCTGCGTGTGATCCATGGGTTTTTGATGGTTGTGACGTTTCCGATTTTGATGGAATCAGATGTTTCACCCCCTTCAAAGAATTGTTCCTATGTGAACATCTCCATTTGTACCACATCTTCTGATTCCAACCGTTTCAAGAATAGTTCCTCCTTGAGCATTTGGTCACTGTCTTGTGGTTTGAGTTCCGCTTTTGCATTGGTCTTGCCAGGCACATGCCACAATTTGAAGTCATAGTCTTGTAACTTCATCTTCCAATGTCGCTGTTGTTGATTTAGGTCCTGAGGACGACGGAAATATTCCAGGTTCTTGTGATCGGTCAAGATCTCAAAATGTTCCCTGGCTTCGAGCAGATAGTGTCTCCAATCTTTATGCTTCCACGACTGTCAGGAGTCCTTGTCATATATCTCATAATTCTGTTCAGCCGCGGACATGGTCCGCGACAAGAACGCGATGGGATGCCATTTGTTGTCTTGCTTCTGAGAGAGTACTGCTCCAATTGCATAGCCCGATGCATCGGTTTCCAACCCTGAACTGTCCCTCTGGTTTTGGTAATGCCAAGACTGGTGCCAATGTAATTGCCGGTATGAGACCTTCAAAGGCTTGCTGCTCTGTTGGTCCCCAAGTAAATGCCATACCGCCTGTGAGCACAGTGAGAGGTTTCGCAATGTTTGAGTACCCTTCAATAAAATGTTGATAGAAGTTAGCAAATCCAAGGAACCTCTGAACTTCCTTTTTTGATGTGGGTGCTTGCCAGTTTCGGATCGTATCCACCTTCTCAGTTTCCATCTCAACACATCCCTCACCAACCACATATCCCAATATAGGACATTTCGTTACTTCCCATAAACACTTCTTCTCCTTTAGGAACAAATCATGGTCTGATAGGATCTGTAGGATTTCTTTGGTGTTTCGCGCGAGTTCTTCCTTGGTTTTACCAATAACCATGATGTCATCCATGTAGAGCATGCAGATATGTCGGCAGATCTGGTCCCAGAATAGACTAGCCATCATTTGAGAGAACGTTCCCGGGGAGTTGCAAAGACCGAAAAACATGACCAATGGTTCAAACAATCCTCGACTGGTGAGGAAGGCAGCTTTCCATTCATCGCCCTCCTTAATTTGGATGTTGTTATAGCCTCACATGATGTCCATCTTATTGAAGTAGACTGCATCTTTCAGTACATCCAAGAGATTGGATATTTGTGGGAGTGGGAACTTGTCTTTGACCGTGAATTTATTGACCATATGGTAATCTTGTACCAATTGTTTGGAACCATCCTTCTTGTTGATGAAGAAGCAAGGGGAGGCATAAGGGGATTTGGACGGGCGGATCTTTCCTGTTGCTAGACCCTCATTGATGAATGCATCCAATTCCTCTTGTTCCTTTTGTGTCATGGGATATGTATTTCCCCCTAGTTCCTTTGGTGCGTCTGGTGTAAGTTCGATACCATGGTCCCATTTCCTTTCCTTTGGGATCTTATCAAAGTTCTCCTTCTCAAACAGGTGAGCAAACCAATCAATGTATGAGGGTCATTTGGTTGTGGGAGGTGTTGTAGGAGTGACAGCTTCCAAGATAGGGTCTCCAGGTTTCCATTCGGCAAGTTGGCTCGCTTTCTGTTGTCGATTTGGTGATCCATCCGCATTTAGAATTGCTATGGGTAGTATTCCTCACGTGGGGAGGTTCTGTTCGCATACTATTCTGGGATGGATGCATGTGCGTTCACATCTGCTATCAACCTCAGGTCGGATGACCTTTGGTCCTCATTGTGTTTTGAGCTGAGCTAACAGCCTGATCTCTCGTCTTTTCAGAGGTTTATCCCCCTTCACAATCTTAGTTGATGCAGCGGCTCGCTTGGCAGGGATGACATAGGTTCTATTGTCTGCAGTCATACAAGGCAAGCAAGTCCATTTAATAGATAAGGGTCGCAACTTAGCGTCGTTTAATCGGACCCTTCGGGAAAATCCTTCTTGTCGGCTTCTAAGATTGTGGTTTCATCATTCTCGGCATCTTCCTCGGACACCTTCCTAACCCTTCTGGAGTTCTTCTTCAGCTTGCGGCAGTTGCACACAATATGGCCTTTCTAGTCATAGTTGAAACACTTGTGACCATCTTTCTTCTTTGGAGTGCTACAGTCTTTAGCCAGATGACCGAAGCGTTGACAGTTGTAGCAACGGGCTACTCCTGCTTTGTCAATCTCCATGGCCTTGCCCTGACCACCATAAGTGGTACCTGATCTGGTGCGCATGTCGCCGCCACCTTGGATGACCAGTGCGTGTCCTTCCATCTGTCGTCCCTTGTTTCGGATCTCCTTTGCGTAATCGGTGTACATCTTGCCATCGCTAGCCACTTGTTCAGAGATTCTGCGGTTGACGTTTTTCTCTAGGATGTATTTCCCAGTTTCTTTGCCAAGGTTTGACAGTTTCAAGAGTTCTTCGAATTCATCCAAGAATTCATCAACGGTACGTTTCTCTTGTTTCAGGACTTCAAGTCTTGCTTTGGCAGCGACCGATTTGTTGGCGATGGAGAATCGTGTGGCGATATCATCGGAAAAACCTAGCCAGGTGATGTTCTCGTTGTCAACGGCAAGAGCGTCTAACTTGTTACTGGCCCAGAGCCTGCCAGACCCTTCCATCATATGGGATAGTACCGCAAGAAACCTCTGATCATCTGTGAGGCTCTTTTGGAACCTGATGTATAGTTTGGTGGCTTTCCACCACTCGTCAAAGGTGTGTCTGTCCTTGAACATCCCAGGATCCTTGATGATCTTGGATGTATCCATTGTTTGTACTGCCTGAGCTTCTGCCATGTCTAGAGTCTGTGGAGGAGGAGAGGAGTTGAGTTGTTGGGATGAAGATGGGGTTTGGGATACAGGTAGGGATTGAAAATGAGTCCATGTTCTAGGCATCTGTTTGATATCTGACTGCGCGGAGTCAAAAGTAAATTCATCAGAAAACTCATCGGCGGAATCGGTGGCAAAATGTTTAGAGTATTTCCTCTGTAAATCTCTAAGGAATCTCTGTTCCTGCACGTCTGTTGGTCGTGAGAAGGGGTCAAGTCTCTCGTTTCGTGCCCAGCGGTTGTACTCGGTCTGTTGTTCTTCAGTGGTGAAGTGGGCGTAGATCTGCTGCTTTGAGTAAGACATGATGATGTGGTTCTGGGATGTCTCGATGTGAGCGTCCTAATCAATCTTCTGATAATGGTTGTCTGGACACCGATAAACTCTCTGATCTCTGTGATCCGACCTGTCTGAGGTCCGGCTTGAATGCGAAAGCTTTCGAGTTCGTTCTGTCAGGCATTGTAACGCGCGATCTGGTGTTGCTGAGCAAGATGGATGCTCTCTGCTATCTCACTGTGGGGGCGATGCTTGTCATTGTCTAGTTCTTTGTCAAGCACCTGCTGTAGGATGCGACGAATCTCCGATTTGATGTACTGCTGGATAAGCGTAAAATTGATACTGTCTCGAGTAGTGTTTGATGGTTCGGTTTGGTTCGGTTTTTTGCCTCCGAGGGGCATAGACCGAGACCGAGACCGGTCTTCATATATGACAAAAGGGCAAAAAACCAGACCGGACCACTCAGGACTGGACCATCGGACCCATGGACGGTGGACCGAACCGGTCTGGACCAGTCAGAACTGGTTTGGTGGGTCGATTAATTATACATTGTGGCTAAATATATATAGGTATGGGAGTGGTAGCCGTTGGGCATGAATGGAGGCTGTTTGACACGTTGGGCGTGAGTCAGCGCTGTTGGGCGCGATTCGGCGGCTTTGGGCGTGAGTGGAGGCTGTTGGGCGCAATAGGGGGCGTTGGGCGTGGGTGGAGGCGTTGGGCGTGAACAGAGGCCATTGTCCGTGAAAGTAGGCCGTTGGGCGCTAGAGGGGGCAATAGCGGGCCGTTGGCCACAAGTGGTGGTCGTTAGCCATGAGTGGTGGGTGTTGGGCGGAGGTGATGGCCATATGGAGTGGAGGTGGGGGATAAAAAGAACTGTGGGAACGTTCGCTGGCCGTCAACTTATGGTTCAACTTTCGGCGATTGCCGAGGTGCTCAGCAGTCAATGCCAAGCGAGTGTGTTGTTGAAACTTGCGGCCTCAATGCCCAAACCGTGGCATCACAGGCCTCAAATATACTTATTAACTGATTTAGGGATGTTTATAAACCTATAAGAAGTATATATACAGTTAGATACATGAGCCATGTATGGTAGAGAGTCTGGGCAGCAAATTGATGTATCAAATCACATTGTAAATCGTGATAAACGGTGCATCATGAGTTATCTCAAACACAAAAAACATCATTTCCTCACTTTCTCCTTTCCACAACCCCTTTAAACTACATGTAGTAAATATATACTATTGCAACATTGTATGTAAATCTATCCAGACCATGCAAATCAAATTCAAGGACTTAATAAGGTGAATATAAGCAAAATAGGTCGAAAATTTCACTAGAAAATTTTACTTCAGCTTTGGATTCTCCCCATTCAGGGGATCTCACAGCACATTTGTTTTTCAAATTTGGTGGATCAATCATGGAGATATAACACTTTTACTGAAATATGCACATTTGATTATTTCTATCTTATCTAGACATCTTAAAATTATTCAAGGTGTTTCAGAAGGTCAATATATATGTATTTATGAGTTCTATGCTTAAAACCCTTATTAGACCATGAGGAAGGTGCCGTGCGCACCCACGCAATGTATTCTGCACATTGTTTACTATTATTTGGTGCAGAGCTCTGCATTGCTATATCATAAGATCCGTGGTGAAATTTCACAAAATAGATACATAGTCAGTGACACAAAATGCTCTAATACTTAATTGATATAGTGCATAAGCTTTTGCTGCCCCTGTGTAAGACATGTAGGCAGATGTGCGATGTTTTTTTAAGTGTGTTTATATTTAGTTGACACATTTGATGCGTGCCTGATGTGCATCCAAACGAGGGCAGGCCATTTGCCCTTATTTGCTTTGGCTGCTTTCTGGGCCAAACAAACCCTTTGCCCAGTTCGCCATCTGACTTTCATGCCCACTCTTGCCCAATGGCCCTTTCTGGCGCCCAACGGCCTCGACTCGTGCCCAATGCCCCCCTCTAGCACCCAACAGCGTTCTTTCACTCCCAACGGCCTCCCTTCGTGCTCAACAGCCTCCCTTCACCCCCAATGGCCTCCATCCATGCCCAATGGCCTCCACCCATGCCCAACGGCCCCTCCTGTGCCCAACGGCCCCCTCTAGCGCCCAACGGCCTCCCTTCGCCCCCAATGGCCTCCATCCATGCCCAATGGCCTCCACCCATGCCCAACGGCCTCCACTCATGCCCAACAGCCCCCTATCACACCCCAACGGCCCCCACTGGTGCCCAATGGCCTCAACTCACGCCTAACGCCCTCCCTTCATGCCCAACGGCCTCGACTCGCGCGCAACGGCCACCACTCAAGCCCAACGGCCCCCACTCGCGCGCAACGGCCCATCCTCACATCCTGTAAATACATATGTAGACCCTGTATTAGCACCCAAAAGACCAGTCTTTTACCGGTCTTCAAAAAAAAAAATTTTCGTTGAGACCGAAGACCGGGGCCGTCCCAATTTAGCAAGACTGAGACTGCGGTCTTGGTCTATTTTGGTTCATTTTTTGGTTCAGTCTGGTCCGGTTCCAGTCCTATTGGACTGAACCTTGAAAGACTAGTCTCGAGGACTTAGCTCCTCCTGTCAGGCTTCTGGTGTGGCAAATGGGTTACTGGTGAAGCCTTCAAAGAAGCGCAATGTCTTGACTCATCTGGTAGTTGCTCCCTTTGCTCTGGGCGAACCTAACAAGATTTAGCAACTTGTTATGCTTAACAAACCATTCCAAGGTTCGGGCAGAGTATGCAGGAAGTGGAAAGGCGAAGAGCAATGTGATTGTTAAATCTAAGGAATCTAACTATGCTACAGAGGGTTTATATAGGTACTGACTATAGGCAGTAGCGGATGAGTCAGTACTGCGGAAGGCAGTGCGCATGAGTAAGGCGACTGCGGAAGGCTATGTACAATGAGTAAGCTGACTGCGGAAAGCGAGTCAGTGCGGGAGTGAAGTATACTAAAGGGGATGACAAAGTAAGATAGTGAGTCAGACTGGGAATCGAAGGTTGCGAAAGTAGATATTAGACATAGTAAGCTCATAAGAGGGCGCCGCGTTCGGATGATAGGTAAAAGATATGACATGGTCCTCATACCGTAGAGTCCATAACATCTCTCCGCCCTCGGATCTGTGAAATCTTATGTTCAACATGTTTGGAAGCTTTCTGGTCTTCTGGAGGCCATTGTCTCCGATCGCGGACCACAGTTCATCACCAAGTTCATGCGGGAATTGTACAGGTTGTTAGGTATCAAGGTTGCTGCCTCGATGGCCTACCATCCGCAGTCGGATGGACAGACGGAACACGTGAACCAGGGATTGGAACAATACCTCCAACTGTTCATCAATGAGCGACGATTGGGACGAATGGCTTCCAATGGTAGAGTTTTCATACAATAACCATGTCCACGCATCCACATGCCAAACCCCCTTCTACATTGACACCGGACGTCACCCACATATAGGCTTTGAGCCCCAACAAAGACCATCAGAGATCGAGGCTGTGGAGGATTTCAGCAAGTGGATGAAGTCTGCATTGGAGGAAGCACAAGGAGCTTTGGGGAAGGCCAAAGATGACATGGCGTGGTACTACAACCAGCATTGGACATCTACTCCGACCTTCCAACTGGGCGACAAGGTCTTTCTGGATTCCTCTGACCTCAAAACCACCCGACCGACCAAAAAGCTGGCTCATAGATATGTAGGCCCATTTCCAGTTGTCCGACCTGTCAGAATGCATGCGTACAAACTCAAACTCCCTCCTTCCCTGTCTCGCATTCACCCCGTATTCCACGTTGTAAAACTGTTGTTGGCTCCAGAAGACCCCTTCCGACGAGATGTCCATATCCCTCCGCTTCTGACTGCAGTCAGAGAAGAAATGGAATACAAGTCGAAATGATCTTGGATAGTCGGCTTCAACAAGGCAAGCTGCAGTTCCTAGTCAAGTGGAAGGGGTACGGCTATGAGGAAAACTCATGGGAGACGGAGGAGGATGTCCACGCTCCGCGCCTGGTCCGGGAATTTTACCGCCGACACCCGGGAGCTCCATGTCAAATCGCTGCAACTGCCTTCGAGTCCTGTACATTCCGCCTTGTGCGTCGAGATGCCGCGCCTTAGAAGGGGGGTAATGTAAGGGCAACCATCTGATTTCCTCAGTCCAACACCTCTGACACCTCCGACCCATCCTCCGACCCTCCGACCGTTGTGGTATGTCTATTATTTATATTACTATACTTTATGTTTTCTTTTGTTTCCATCTATCTTTCAACACCTCCGACCTCCAACAACCTCTGACCATACTCCGCATCGGAGTGCACGTCAGAGTGATGATTTATACCACCACATGCACGCTTCCAATTGACATATTCCGTTCCCACACTCATGGGAAATGAGCCTTCCCATCATGAGTCTCAGGATGATGGAAACCCTGATGACAATGTTGATCACCACTTCGGAGGCAGAGATGTTCATTGTAATTCCTGCCAGCGTAATCAGCTGAGCGGAGATGAATCCTCCGATCCCCCTTCTGCTCCAAATGGAAACCAGCATAATGGCGCTGATGTACCATCTTTGAATCAGGATGACCCTGAGGTCCAGAACCAGCCGGCGAATCCTCTGCCTGCTGATGTCCCTCAACCACAAAGAAATGCTAACCTGCCTTGATGGGAAGGCAACATCTACGGGGAGCAACGGCACCCCGCGCAACAACAATGCAACATCAATCGCACACGCTCTTGGTGTGAAGCCATTAATTGAGAGAAACAGCAGCAAGAGCCTTCCCGGCTCCGCAATGTTCCCCAATCACGACAGGAAGAAGTGAGCCTAGTTCCCCCTTAGCCCCACCTGATGCAGGGCCTAGTGGATCTTCTGGTACTCCTCCTGATGACCCCAAAGTTCCTGATGATGAACCTTTGGAAGAGATGGATGCAGAGAGCTTACTGCGTGAAATGATGAATGATGTGGAGCTAGGTCCAAAAGCATTTAACTTGTACCTAGAACAATTAGTTTGAAAATGAGGGGGAGACATGAAACAGATCGCTGAGTTGAACGCACTACTTGCATCAGCTGTTCCTCACTCTGAATCTAATCTCTCACAGTTCCATGATATCTGGGAGATGAAGTTTCGCGACATTGCAAAAATGCCAAAAAACCTCCAGGATGAGTGGCTGGATGCATGCCGTAAGGAACTTGATAGCATCAAGTGGCGTGATGTCTATGATCTAACACCTTTACCAACTGGACAGAAGGCCATCAGATCATGATGGGTCTTTGACATAAAGACCGACAGCCGAAAAAAGGCTAGGCTTGTTGCACAAGGTTTTTTGCAAATCGAGGGAATCAATTTTGACGAGATATTCTCTCCCATAGTTTGATTCGAGACAGTATGTCTCATGCTCACTACCGCCGCGCTTGAGAGTTGGGTGATTCTCGCACTAGATGTAACTGCTGCTTTCCTTTATGGGAAACTCCAGGAAGACTTATACATGATGCAACGGTCAACCTGAAGGCTTCAAAGTAAAAGGCAAAGAACTTCTTGTTTGGCACCTGCATAAGGCTATTTATGGTTTGAAGCAGGCTGGACTTGCATGGTGGCATGCCATGGAGAAATCCATGAAGAAACTGGGTTTCTGAAGGGTCATATCTGATGCCAGAATCTTTGTTTCTATTCCCCAAATGGAACCATCGTACTAGCAATAATCTATGTCAATGATGCAATGTTCATGGGACCAGACGCTAAGCTTACAACTGTTAAAAGAGCCGAATTCATGGCTATTTGGGAATCTCGTGATCTAGGTGAACCCACTGAATTCTTGAGAATGCGCACCATGCGTACCAAGAATATGATCATGATTGATCAATGTGCCTATTTACAGAAAGTAGTAGAGAGATTTGGCATGACAAATGCAACAATCGCCAAGACTCCCCTACCTACTGGATACAAGCCAACAGCAAATGCTGGCACTGGCACTGCTGCGCTTCAATCACAATTTCAGCAGATCATAGGGTCTCTGCTATATTTAATGATTGGTACACAACCCAACACTGCCTTTGCCATGATCACGTTATCACAGTTCTCAGCAAATCCTACCCAGGAACATGTTGATAAAGCGAAGTATATAATCCACTACCTCATGGGCACTTCTGATTACCAACTGACATATTCTGGTGATCAAAATGTGGGCTTACATGCCTACATGGATTCTGACTGGGCATCCGATGAAATAAAGCATTGAAGCTGCACCGGCTTTTTCCTGAAGCTTGCAGGTGCTTCTATAGGCTGGACTTGTCGTCTACAAAAACCATTGCTCACTCATCAACTGAAGCAAAGTACATGGTGATGTCCAATTGCGGCCGCCAAGTAAAATGGATAATCCAACTCTTCCAGGAGATTGGCTTTCTAATGTGGAATGTCCTGATCTATGCCAACAATCATGGCTCAATCTTTATTGGGAACAACCCTGTGCAGGAACGCCGTACTAAACATATTGATCTAAGATATCACGTCATCTGAGAATACATCTCTTGTGGATTGATCACTGTAGAGTACATTGAAGGCACATCCAATCCCGCGGATATGCTAACTAAAAATCTTAGTCGGGAACTCTTTGAAAGATGTCGCCAGCATTTAGGCTTGACATTTTCATAAATCCAATGTATACACATTGAGGGGAAGGGTTGAATGAATTCCACTCCTATAGATATTTCATCTATAGCGTCATGTGCCCAATCCCATGACGTACAAATAATGTACAAATAAGTAGACTAGTATATAAGACTGTCCTTATTCTCTGTGCAATATAATGCTCTTACCGAGTAACCCCCATCTTGCAAACACCTCACAAGGTTAGTAGTAAGGTTCCCCCTCTATCGTAGATACACAATTTGTAGCGTGTAGCATAGAGTATACTAGGACTGCAAGATGATGCATCTGCTGTGATCACCTCCAGCGTTGATGTGATTGTATGCGAAGACTCTCGTCAAGGATCCATGCTGAAAAGAGGCAAAGAAACCCTTTTTGAGTGGGAACAACTGCAGGGTTCATTTTGCCGTTCTTTAAAAATTTCTCCATGATCTTGCAGCTATCCTGGAGGTTCCAATTTTCACCAGACTTCGGTGCATCCTGTTTGGGATTGATATCGGGGTGGACTGTTAAGTAGGTGAAACGTCGGAGCTTTGTCAGAGTCCGTCGGAGGTCGGACGTAGAACTGAGACCGGAGCGGAACTCCGGGAATGCGGAGGAACAACGAAGGGGAGGGACGTGGCTTCAACGTATGTGTTGCACCGCCGTTTGTTGGATAAGGTGTCCCAATTTCAGGAGGTCGGAGGAGAGGTCGGAGGTGCGGAGGTCCTCGGAAAGATCTCGGTGAAAGACAAGTTGATGTGGAAATGGTCGGACGATGTCGGAGTTGTAACTCGGACACAGTACTGAGCTCGTCGAAGGGTAACGATGGAGGAAGAGCAGTAGATGAGGATGTCGTCGGCGTATTGTACCACAGCGAGGATCTCTGGCATGAACGGGGAGTAGAGGAGTGAAATTTGTTGATATTCGAACTGAGGAACTACAGGTATGGTACGAGCTTAAATACTTAAGTGAGATTACTTTACGGAGATGGTCGGAGTAGGTCCGGAGTTGTGGCGTAAGTTGCCAGTGACTGTAACGAACATCGGAGATGTCGGTCAACGGACCATGCAGAAAAGGCGATGCATAAGTAAACGGGAATATGAATATGAAATGCATAAAGGCATGGAGTTATGAATATGAAATGCACAATGGCAACGTGCGGAGATGCGGAGGTAACGGATGTCCGGAATGTCGGAGGAATATCGGAGTGGATCGGAGATTCGGAGATGGATATAACATGGACAATGAGTGCTTCTTCTTACACTCTGTGACATGGCTCACAAGATTGTTCAGCTTCGGGAGAACAGGTTCATCATTGAAGGCAATGTCTCCACCCTTTACAGTGCGGTCAACAGTGTGTACACTTGTCCAGTTGTCAAGATCGATTTGGCCAAGAAATAAGTGGCAAGGACTTACATTAGACAATATCAGCATTTAAACTCCCAGCGCAGAGCACTTTTGCTAGTAACCACAGGATAAGGGTCATGGAAGTACTTTATGCTCATGTTTTGAGGTCCATGACATGCTCCTTTGAAACCCTCCCTAGATTTGGCATCTTGGAGCGCCGAACAACCATCAGACTCAGCATTGGAATTATTGTCTGAGATCTCATGTACCTACAGTTCAATATATGTTCAAAAGTTGCATGCGTGTAAATGACAAGGACTTACTGTTGGTGTGTTCTTCTTTTTGGGTTTACCTGAAGCTTTGGCAGCTGGCCTTTGTTTCTGAATTGACTGAAATGAGGGAACATAGTATAAGTACAAAGATGTGTACGACCATTACCTTTTTTGCAGGCCCAGAATTATCCTCCGGCTCAGCATCTTCAATAACTTCATTACCAACAGAATTGAAAACCCCAATGGACGGTGAAGGTGGCTCTGGTCGTGAGCTCTTTGGCGGCCTGTAAACTTTATCTTTGTTGTCTTGCTCTGTGGCTGCTTAAACAAATGAGACCCAGCGATACATGTATATATAGCTTTGAGAAACTTACTGAAATGGGGAGTTAGAATGATCTTCAAGGGTGGAGGATGTTTCCTGTGGCCTGTAAGTAAATATATTTTCCAACAGAGAATGGGAAACCTACAAGAGTTTCTTCACCTCAGCCGCAAGCTGCTTGATCTTGGGCCTTGCCACTGTCCAAAGGATCTCTTTGGAAAGGACAGATCATCAGAAAAAACCTGAATCCAAAAATTGGATAGATCAGTGAAACTTTGCAAAATTAACCAACTTAGCTGAATTCACCTGAATTTTGTCGAATTTTGTGCTCATATGATTAAGTCTTTACATAATTCACCAAATTTTATCAAACTTAATAAAAGTTTTATACATACAAAAGTCAATTATTAGTGAGTGATGTTCTCATGTAGGATACGAAAGTAAAACTAACAAGAGAAAGACAAACTTTGGGTGCTGCACCTAGGCCTAGCATCCTATGTACGCCCTTGTCTAAGGTGTGGTAGCAACCAAAAACAAACAAAGTCATTTCAAGCTCCACCGAATGCGCACGTGCCATCATCCTTAAGTTGAATGTTGGTACTTATTTGTTCCAGTTGAGCCTTTCATTCACAACGGCGACAACCCAGCGACAACCCCCTTCGTCTTTAGTTAGAGCGAGGCTGGGTGCCGGTGACCAGCGAGAGGGCACCTAAACTTACTTACCCGGCTTCACTGTCCCAACGCAAGGTACGTTCTCGCCGTCTCGATTCTCTGACAATGTTTCAATGTTGTCTATACAGGTTCCTCAACCCTTTGCAACGCAACTACGTGGCCGACCAAACGACAACCATCATTCGCCACTGCACTCATGACACAAACGAGCTGAATAGCTTGTTCTCTGGGATCAGGAGGGGGCGCGGCAAATATCGCCGGTGATGGATGGGGTGATGACAGGTTCGCCACCTCTTTTCCTTGACCCACAATGACGGTGTTGTACAACACCATCCGTTTTCTAATGTTTTTTTTTACAAATGATGAGGCTCACTCGGCGTCCCATAGGTCATCGAAAGAACCACTCCATTCCATAGACAAATCTTCGTCTTCAGCGTCCATACCTCGTCTGACAGGTGTCACACGTCATAGGTCCTGCCCCCTTTTTTATGTACATGACCTGTGCTCTAACCACCCACATTGTGTCTGCGCTCAGCATCGTGTCAAACATGGCGATGTCGGCCTTATGTGCAGCCTGATTTGCTCAAAGTCAGTCGTTGATCTAATTATTGTTCCATAGTTACCAACTTACATATGGGAGGCAAATCCCTTACTATTTGTTGGTCAAACGACCTGATGCAACTCAATGGGGGTCTGGTTACTTGATTAATTACATTTGTATGTAGTGATGTACTGTATTTATCATATCTTATCAAATCAATGTTTCAATGACATTGGCAAAACAACGGTTGTTTTGCCAATGTCATTGAAACTGCAGTGATCAAGAGCAACATCCAAAGTGAAGAAATTAACACCACATCAAATGCTTGTCTAAATTTACTAATTTTCTTTGTTAAATTTTCCAAAATTAAGGCCCATGCAAAGTATTAATAAAATCTACCGGTTTACAAAGATTAGTATGTTTTGACAGAGAATAGCAAAAATTGAACAAAATTCTGCAAAATTCTTGGTTTGGGTTGTTCCTGATGATTGCAGGTATGTGAGAACCAAGTCCATGCCTAGCGGACCCCGTTCAATGTGCTTCAAATAGCTGTTTCCATCACGGGTATTTTTGCCAAAGAGAATGTCGAAATGGCCATTGAAAACCTCCCAAGCATCAGAGCCAGCAGTAACAGGTACTTTCGCAAAGACAGAAGTTGTGATAGAATTTGCACAAGTAGCCAATGGAATAGATTGTGGAAGCTTGGGAATCAAAAATGCAAGGTATTTCACTTGAGAGGAAAAGAATGCATGGTCATTGTTCGGGGGTGTGTCTGTAGCCATTGAGAAACAAGGATAGGAACCCTGGAGAGATCTTTGTCCTTAAATACTTACAGAGAGTTTGGAGGCGATGTCATGGGCAGCAACTGGATCCAAGGATCGGAATTTATTGCGAACGAAGAATGGTTAAAGTTCATATGTCTCAGAAGGGTCAGCATGGGCATTGAGCCAAACTAGCTTTGTCCACTTAGCCTTTGTCTCTAAGTTGGGGAATGCATTAACTGTGCATACACAGACTTCATACTCATGCATAGCATGTGTGAGCATGGCTTGGACACCTGGGTCTTCAAAATCCTTGAGCCTGGGGGAACTTCTAATCACCAGGCCACCACATAGTGTCACGGACTTCAGCTTCTTGGCAGGGGATGACGATGTCAAAGAGGTGGACTTGGATGGTGCTTGTGATGGATTATCATGTGAGTTGTTTTTTTTTTTTTTTTTTTAATCAGATTTATTGTGCCGGAGGAACTGAGTTCCTATAGTACACATTACATGCGGACAGGTAGATAAGTGGGCGAGCATGGTGTAGCAGTGTGTTAAGTCAACGCTTGGGTTATTCCAGCATGCTCCATGTGTCAGAACTACAAGAGCCGCGGAATTAGTTTCAAGGTCCAGTTTACTTTTGTTGGTTTCAGACCGAGACCGGACAGAACCGAACCAGTGAAAGACCGGACCGCCGGTCTTGGTCTTTAAGGTTTCAGATCATGGCCAGTCCTCGGTTCACTCAAAACTTTAGAGTTTGAAAGACTGGCCACAGACCGGTTCAGATCGGTTTAAACCGGTATTTTCCATGGAACGATCTGAGGATCTGAAATCAATGTCCTGAAATGGCAAGTACAAAATTTCTGCCACAAGAAAGACTTGAACTCTGAACTTCTATAGTATAAAGGATTCTTTTAACACCACTTAACCAACTGAGCCACAAGACCATTATATTTCATTGCTCACAATCACTCTACATACATCCCATTTTCCCACTTACTAAATAAGCACATGCCAGTTGTTTTTGACAAAAGGTGCGTGCATGCACTCCCTCCTGCCTCAATTGCAAGTAGACAGGTTATATGTATAATCTATAAATATATTCTGGCCTTTTCACCACCTGTGCCCCTCATTGCAAGGTCAGCAATAGGTGGATGCATTGTTTCGACGTTGGATGATATGCACATCAAACATGCCAAATACATGTAAACAAATGTCCAAAAAACATCGCACATCTGGTTATTATGTCTACACAGGAACAAGTAAAGTCTTCTACTATATTGATTAGATAGGATGGCATTCTATATCATCAAATATGTACTTATTTCATCAAATTGGGCCACGGAATGTGAGTTATAGAGGTGCAATGTTGATAACCAAAAGTAGTAAACAATGCACAAAATGCATTGTGCAGGTGCGCGCGGCCCCTTCCTCATGGTCTAACAATAGTTTGAAGTAATAGAACTATGTATTGGGTATGTATTCACCTTCTGAAACACCTTGAATAATTTTTAGAAGTCCAGATAAGATAGAAATAACCAAATGTGTAGATTTCAGAAAAAGTGTTATATCTTCTTAATGAATGAACCAAATTTGAAAAATGAAGGTGCTGGGAGGTCCCCTGGATGAAGAGGATCCAAGGCTGAAATAAAAATTTTGGACAAAATTTCGACTTATTTTACTCATATTGACCTTATGAAGTCCTTTAATTTTATTTGAAGTGTCTCAATAGGTTCCCATACAATGGTTCAATGGTATATATATATATTACATGTAGTATAAAGTGGTTGTGGAAAGGAGGAAGTAAGAAAATACTTGTTTTTGTGTTTGGGGGAACTCATGATGCACTGTTTATCATGATTTACAGTGGTTTTGATGTATCATTTTTCAGTACAGACTCTCTACCATACATAGCTCCTGTATTTAACTGTTTGTATAGCTACTATTAGTTTCTAAGTATCTCTACATAAGTTACAAACTAATTTTAGCACTTACAGTGCCATGGATTGGAACTCAACGATCCAAGTTTCAATGATGCACGTTGCTTGGCATTGATGCCAACCACTCTTGGCAATTGCCGAGAGTCGACCCATACATAAGTCGAAACCTTCCCACACATCCCCCACCTTCACTCCATCCATCCACTTTCCCCCCCCAATGGCCGCCCCTCATGCACAATGGCGTCGACTGACACACAATGGCCCCCTCTAACACCTAACAGCCTCCTTCACACCCAATGGCCCCCTCGTGTGCCCAACGACCCTCTAACACCCAACAGCTGCCTTGCATCCCCAACACTGTCAACTCACACCCAGCACTCTTCCTTCGCTTGCACCAGCCGCCCCTGATGCCCAACGGCCCCCCCTCTATCGCCCAATGGCCACCTCGCGTCCCCAGCACCATTGATTCACGCGCCCACCACCCTTCCTTCGCATGCACTGGCCACCCCTCATGCCCAACAGCCCCTATTAGCACCCAATGGCTGTCTCGCGTCCCCAACGCCGTCGACTCACGCCCACCAGCCCCTTTCACGCCGTACGGCACGGCGCACCTGCCACAACATGTGCCCAACGGCATTGACTGATGTGCAAGAGCAGATGGGGGTGGGCTGAGGCCACGGAGGACCAATGGAGGAGGTACGACGCGCGTGCACAGCATTGGGCTGTGCGCGCGTGTCCTTAATGTTGTTTAACATGTAATATATTGGTTTAAACTGGTCTAAACCAGTTCGGTCTCACTTTCTTGAGGTGAGAGGGACCGATGCACCGGTCTTGCATCGGTCCAGTTCGGTTTTTTCGGCATCATGTGAACCAAAAAATCGGTCTTGGTCTTGGTCTCAATATTTTGAGGATCAAAAACCGGACTGAATTGGACCTTTAAACACTAATAATAAGGCCAAGGTATTCGATTCGTGTCTGTTTGAATTCACACTTCTCCAGTTTGAGATACAATCCATGTTGTCGGGGCCGCTCTAATACTATGCGTGTGATCCTCCGATGCTCCGACAGGTCCAACATAAAGATGAGGATATCATCAAGATAAACACATATGCCACCTTCAGTAATAAGATCTTGTAGGATATCGTTCATCATAGTCTGAAAGGTTGAAGGACTATTAGTGAGTCTGAAGACCATTACAAGGGGTTCGAAGAGTCTCCGATTTGTCCAAAAGGCCGCTTTCCATTCATCTCCAGGCTTGATTTGGACATTATTGTAGCCCCATCGGATATCAAGCTTGGTGAAGTATTGAGCATTCTGGAGTTTGTTGACTAGTTTGGAGATGAGCGGAAGAGGGTACTTGTTTTTGATAGTCTTGGAATTGAGTGATTGATAATCCTGAACAAGTCGGAGGGAACCATCCTTCTTCTTGATGAAAAAGACCGGAGAGGCCATCAGAGATTTTGAAGGTCAGATCCGACCAGTGGCCAGATTTTCTTCCAAGAATGCATCGAGTTCCTTCTGTTCCTTCGGAGCAAGTGGATACACCTTGCAACCTGTCGGAGTTGCGTCGGGGATCAGCTCAATGGCATGGTCCCATACATGTTCCTCTGGCAGATTGTTGAAGGAGGTCTTGGAAAATACATCTTCAAAATCATATAAGTGATTAGGTACAGAATCACAAAAGGACTTGGGTTTCTGGTTTTGGAGGAACACCTCTGA
Source organism: Entoloma clypeatum (assembly GCA_963565915.1). NCBI lineage: Eukaryota > Fungi > Basidiomycota > Agaricomycetes > Agaricales > Entolomataceae > Entoloma > Entoloma clypeatum. Next base: position 4,100,233 of record OY751488.1, on the reverse strand, counting down.
TAGACACTGCGAGGTAGTTGACGATGCTCAGACGAATTCCGACGTCAGAGGTAGGGCTCCAATGAAGAGGCGATCTCCCTCTTTGAACTTGTCTTCCTCCTCTGCATCATCTTCCAACAGCTCATCCAATGATTGTTCTTCATCCTCGCTTATGTCTTCCACCCAAGGGCCTCATGGGGCTTCCTCCGCTAATCCAGCATCTGGCGTCAGACCCATCTGATAAGTGTGGATGCATGCCTGCTCAAATTTGCAGACCTTCCACTCCTGAATGGCCTCCTGATGGCAAGTCCGACAGCAAGCGGGACACCAACTCATTCTCACCTCCCCAGAGGTCCAATCTACCTCAGGATTGTGCTCCTTGAGCCACATGAATCCAAGTACAATATCCTGCTTTCCCAGTCCAGTTACTGCAAGCTGGGTCCACTCCGTGTGATCCTGATATTGGAGTATAACGTCCAGGACCTCCGATATTGCTCCGGCGTTGTTCAGAGTACTGTCAACATTGTAGACAGGGATTGCACGTTGTAGCCTTCAGGTACTGAGTTGATGTTTCTCTACCAGGGAGTGGTCAATGAAGGAGCCAGTCGCTCCACTATTGAGGAGAGCCTTTTGTGAAAGGGTATCCTTGGTATCCGTTGTCTCCAGAACAACATCTAGTTCAATAGCGTTGTCGGAGCCGTTGGAGGCCAGGATGTATTTTTTCAGAAGTCGTCGTTCCCATTTCTGGAGTTGGGGTCAGATGACTTTCGGAGTTGGGGTAGGTGTGACTGAGGGTTCATTCTGCGCTGAGTCATAGGGAGAAGAAGTAAAATCTGATTCATCTATAGACAAGGAAGCATAATGATTGCTAGTGGACAATAAGGACACACCATTCACTTGTTGTTGGGGGGAAAATCCTCTTGTTTGTCTTCTGCTTGCTCCGATGCTCTGGTGATGTCGGAGGTAGATGCCACTGCATCTTTAGTGGCTAGTTGGTCCATCATGTACTCCTCCTGTTCATCCAATGTCATGAACCGGACGTCAAATCGGAGCAGACACTCAAGACCGAAATGAACAGTTTTACCACATCTGAAGCATACATTGGCATTCTTACCCCTAACGCGAGAGGCATCGATATCCATCGCATTGGGGTCGTGGACGGTTGGAGTTGGAGCAACGACTGTCAGAGGTGCATGTGGAATATAGGGGATGAAAGGTCGGGGAAATACAGATCCTGCCGCTGCCTTTGGTGCAGTCGGAGCAGTGAAGAAAGGGTTTTGTACTGGAATCGGAGGAGGGCGGACTTGAGTCTGTGTTGTCAACTCCGAAGCGTGGAATGGCTTCAACGGTACAATTTGTACCCGGTCCATTTAGAGAGAACTTTCTACTGTAAGGGCAACCTTACAATCCAACAACTCCGAAGTGCTCCGAAGCGACTCTGACATCGGACGACTTGCAAGGAAAATCCAAAGTTAAATTAGACTCTATGAAGTACAATATGAGGCATACCTTGCAAGGGAAATCCAAAGAGAAAGTTCTGAGGATTTCCTTGCAAGCTAGACAGCTATATAGACGACAAGAATTGGAAATGAGGAGAGGAATGTTGAAATATGACAAAGATCGGGAGTAGGGATGGGAACAGAATATGGGAAGTGTGCATGTGGTGGTATAAATCATTGCTCCGACATGCACTCCGAATATTCTCCACCGTTTTAGACCATGCTCCCCTGTTAACTCCTGAGAAAGGTGAGGCATTTTGTGTGTGTGGTGGGTCGCGTGGGTGGGCTACAGGTCCGCAGAGTGGAAAGGGTAGGGGCGATCTCAACAGGTGCCTACCGGTTGGGGGGGGGTTAGAGAAGGGTATATGTCGGTAGGGGGGGGGGTCGGGGGGCAGGGGGCGGGATGAAGGGGTGTGACTGGTGTTAGCGGCCGGTTCGGATATCTTGCATGGCAGGTGGAGTGAAGCGCTTCGAGGACTGGATGAAGTCGAGGAGGGGCTTGAGTGCAGAGGGATCAGATAGGAGAAAGGGGATGGACTCAGCTTTGCATCGTAGTTTGCATCTTAGTGTATGTCTCTCGTGTTGGTAGTGAGGGCAGGTAATGAGGAAGTGGTGGACCGTCTCAGGGACCAGTCTGTGGCAGTGGGGGCATGTGGGGGTCTCAGAACGATGTATGCGGAAGAGATGTTGGTTGAGCGGGCAGTGGCCTGTCCTGAGTTGGGTGAGGATTGCTGATTGCCAGCGGTTGAGGTTGGCGATGAGCTTCAGATATTTCTTCAATGGGAGCGTCTTGTCAATGATGCTTGTGGAGGGGAAGCGTGGGGATGATCTCCAGCGACACAACCATTGGGACTTGAGTTTGGAGAGGTGGATTTGGCGGAGGGCGGTTAGGCTTTTGGGGAGGGGTTTTCTCCGGAGGAAGGTTGGGAGGAGGGGGGGCATGCTCGAGGTTCCTTGGGCAGCTTGTTTAGCTAGTTTGTCTGCCTGTTCGTTCGGTGCGAAGTCGATGTGTCCAGGCGTCCAGTGTATTTGGAGATCGACCACATCTTTTGCGGGGCGCTTACCTTTTCTCAATGGTTGGACAGGGGTTCAGTTACCTTTCCGTCTGTGCTGGGTGGCGTGGAGCCTCTCTGCGGTGTTGTGGACATGGTCAAGGAGGTGGTGGGCTGGGTGGGGTCGCTGGTTGTTGAGGGCCTGTATGGCTGCTTGGCTGTCTGAGCCAATGACAATGAAGGTGTGAAGGGGGGTCTGGAGGGTGGTCAGCATGTGAAGAGCAAGTGTAAAACCTACAATTTCGGCTTCATAGACTGTGTGGTTTGATGCTGAGCCTAGTGGTATTGGAGGTGCTGGAATTTGGTGGCGTTGGTGTAATGAACTGCAGAGGCCCCGATTTTGTCCTCGAAGCCTGACCCGTCGCAGTAAAGGGTCATGTGGGCTTTGTGGTGGTTGTCCTCGGCTGCAGATAGGGCTGATAGTTTGTCCTGGGTATGTGGGTGGTGAAGGATGGGATGTAGTTCAGCCCAGTCCAGGTCATCGAGAAGGTTGTGTAGGGGGGATCTGTGTCTGCGCACAAAGCATCTGGCAGCTTTGCGGACTGGAATGTGGAAGGGGTGGGTAGGAGGGAGCGAGGTGAGACGGAGTGTGGCTCGGTGGAGGACTTTGTTGAGGAGTAGGTCTACAGGGAGTAGATTAGCATGTGTGTCTAGAGTGTCACCTGCCATGGTGTTTAGGGCTCCTGTGATGAGCTTGGCTGCGCGCCGCTGCGCTGGGGCTAGTTTGTTGAAGACAGCGACTGAGCCGATATGCTTCTTGCCAGAGGAAGAGGGGCGGATCCTGGTATACCAAACGTCTGCTGCGTAGGTGAAGGCAGGGACGGCCACCGTGTTGTATAGTTGGCAGATTCAGTGTGCTGGCATTCCCCCTGAAATCTTGGAGAGGTGAGAAACTTGGTTGGTCCACCAGGTCGCGTTGGCGGACACCTTGTGGTGGTGGGCAGTCCAGCATAATTTTGAGTCAAAGATGACGCCGAGATATTTATATGTGGGGACGGTCTTGATGGGCTGTGTCGTGAACGAGCCATCTTGGTTGGGTCTAGAGAGGACCAAGTCAGTTGGTGCGTGATCATGAGAAGTGCGTGGAAAGTTCATGAGGGCTAGCTTGGATAATTCAAATGGGGAGTTGTGTGAGGATGACCAGGCGAAGCCGCCGTCTGGTCGCTCCATCATGTCCCTGATCATGGCATGTGAGTCTTGGAGGGTGTCCACAACTGCCAGGATCATGGAGTCGTCCACGAATCCCAGTGACATTTCATGTTTTTGGAGGGCTACTTGGATGAGTGGGGCGTTGTAGAAGGCATAAAGGAGCATTGAGAGGGGGCAGCCTTGAGTGGTGCCGTTGACGATGTTGATAGGTGCAGAGGTGTAGTCATCAAACTTGAGGCATGTCTTGCTGCCGGTCAGCATGTGGTCGGTGAGTTTGACGTAGCATGTTGGTATCCTGTGGGCTTTCATGTTGTAGATGAGTTGGGTTTTGACTGTGTTCGGAAAGGCACCTTGGACGTTGAGGAAGAGGGCTGCGGCTACCTTGCCTGCTCTCCAGGCATCCTTGACTTTGTGTGTGAGTGAGTGCATGGCGTCGGATGTACAGCAACTGGGTCTGCTGCCGAATTGGCCAGGGGGTAGCATATGGTGTCGTTCTGCAAGGTGCGAGAGGTCAGCTGTGACGAGAGTAGACAAGGGCTTGCCAATGGTGTCAAGGAGGCCGATTGGCTGGTATGCCTTAGCAATATTGTAGGCCGGTTTATCGGCTTTGCGTAGTACCAGGGTAGTTGAGGTTAGCCAGCGTTCATGGTAGACGTCGAGGTTGAGGACAGCTCTGTAGATATAAAAGAGATGATCTATGAGGGTGTCAACGCAGTGTATGAGCACGACATTTGGGATGCTGTCAGGGCCGGGGGCCTTGTGCAGTTTTAGGGTCTTGATGGCTTCGCGGATGCGTGGTGGGTGAAGAAATGGATCCTGGGAAGAGGGGGTGGATGGGAGGGGTTTGTTGGGGTTGGTGAGTGGATAGGCAGGGGTGGGAAGAAGGAGGCAGCCAGGGCCTGGGCCTTCGCATCGTTGGTCAGGGCGTCGGGGGAGGAGCTGTTGTTCGAGGTCTTGAGGGTCGGGATGCAGGCACTGGATAGGTCAGAAGGGGAATCAGTGACGTATTTGTTTGCCTGGTATATTTGCTGGGGGGTCTTGTGAGTTTGCCAGTTGGACACATGCATCTTCGTCGTCTGAGTTTTGCCGTGGCAGGGTTGGCTCATGGTTGATTAGTGCTGGGTTTTGCGGAGCCACCTGCGGCACACAAGCGGAGGTCTTATTGGTGGCGGTAGTAGTAGATTGACAGCTACGGTCGATGCGGCGGAGCTCCGGGATACGGCTAGAGCTTTGATCAACTGATATTGGTGCTAAGGGTCGGATCTGAGAGCGAGGATTCCAAGAATTAGCACACAGAAATAATGCAGCATTAACCCCAAAATGTACCATGCTTGAGAACTGTATCTTGCCCAAAGGAGAAATTTCTCGATCATGCCACACGCAACTCAGCCACCTGGATACTGTCTCTGCGCAACGGACATCTCCGGGAGCCGACCACCACTTATGCACATTGATAACCTTTCAGCCACCAATGAATCACTTCTGCAAATTCTGCAGCGCTCAATAAGGCATAGCACGAGTGCACTCGTGAGTTACCCGGATCTGTACTCACAGGTATTTTACATGTTCAAACCTATGCGAAGATCCGTTCCCACGGATGACTCAGATCAGCGGGTTCAAAACCCGCAAGTTCTTCAGGTAAGTACTCACAGGTCATCAAGTTCTTCAGGTACTCACAGGTTTACCTTGAGTACCCATATGAAGGATCGATAAATCCCAGTCTGAGATGTCCAGGCTCGGGCTTGGCCTGAAGCCCAGGGTTTGGGCCAGGCTTGGATTCTCAGAAAAGCGCACCCTAATATAAATTCAACCATTGCACGGGTTTCAACTCATTCTAATGCATTAATATAATCCTCTAAGATGTATTCACAGTCCCAACTTCATTTCAAAATATTGAACAGCACGCCTTGCAGATGCAGAGGAAGCCTGGTTAATGATACTCACATTGAAGCGAAGAGGGTTGAGATGTTGGAGAAGAGTGGGCGATGATAGAACTACTGGTATTAGCTCTCTTGTACTACACTACTTACATGCAGTACTTATAGGTATGGGAATGCGCACAGACCAACTATGAGCTAGTAACGCTATTGGCTAGAACATGATGGAACATCTTGATACACAGCATCAAGGCTGTGGTGCGCAGCATTCTGAGTCACAGAGATGACTCAGAGATCTAGAACGAGTCTAGATTGTTCTATGTTTAGAACACTTCATGTGGTCAGGCCACATGGTAAAACACATGATCATAGTCACGTGATTGACTGTCGATACATCCATATTTGAATGTTCAACACACCCCCACAAGTGAGATCCCATAAGGGTTCAATACTTGTATAAGAAGATATTCAAATCTTAACTTATGGATGGTAGTCGAGACTTCATTTGCTCAGACTATGTCACGTAGCATGTTTTTCAACGTCGGAAAATGTCAGACGAGTCGGAGCGGAGTAGCAGAGGAGCGGAATGCGGTAAGTGCGATGTTGGCAGAAAGGACCTGGCTTCAACTTGTGCGTTGCGCCCCACTCTTTGACGTGGTCCTCGATTTCAGATTGGCAGATGTCGGATGAGCGGATGAGCGGAGGTGACAGAGAATGCTCAAGGCAAGTAGAGACGGATGCGAATGAGGTGTTACATATGATATTTGAACTGAGGTTCTACGACAGGTTTGACACTATTTATAGTAGACTAGAATGATCAGTATTACTATAAGTGATGTGCAGATATCGGAGTTGACCATCGGAACATTCGGAGTACGGAGAGTAGCAAATGAAAAGTGAACAACATATGTCTACTTGTAAGTATGGTTGAGATGTTACGTAGTAGAAGTATAATCAATATAAATAGAATGTTGTTGGAGCGGATGTTGGAGCGGATGAATCGTCGGAGTCGTCGGATAAGTCGGATGTGAATCATATGGTTATGACAGTATTTCCCTCTTAGGGCCGAACCCTGAGGCCCAGATGAGGTAATCCACATGACCGTTGGTTGAAAAGCTTTGTGCGTGATCTTTCTCTCTTGTCACCCAACCACAACATCTATCCCGACGCCTATCCGTTATGTCCGCTGAGAACTCACCCCTCACCGCTCTTCGTGCTGAAAGGGAGCGCCAGAAGAAGGTCACTGAAGAGTTGGAGAGGAAGCTACAGGAGGCAGAGGAGCGCGCGGAGGCGAAGAGGGCGGCGAAAGAGCGGAGACGAGCAGAGAGGAAGGCAGAGAAGGCGAAGGCGAAGGAACTGGTTGCAGGTGTGGGTGTGGATGCGGATGCGGCGAATGCGGAGGTGAAGAAGGTCCGGCTGCAGGGGGTTTTCAAGAATATGCCTGCGAGTTACGAGCAGGGAAAGGAGGATTGCACCTCCTGCTTGAAAGCGGGGGACTTGTGTTCTTGGCCATCGGAGTGAGTTTTTTCTATTTCTTTATACGCTTTGTTATTAACTTGTTCTTTAGGAATGACAATGCTTTGTCGTGCTGGTGGTGCCAGCGTTTAAAACGAAGCTGCAGAACGGGAGCGGAAGCGGATCGGAGGTGAAGCGGAGGATGACCAAGGCGGTGAGGGTCAGAAAGGCTAAGGTGGCAGGTGGTGCAACGAAGAACGCGAAGGCGGGATCGTCCAAGGGAGAGGGGACCACGGAGGGATCGTGGATAGCCGCAGCGTCGGAGGAGCCGGAGTTCATGCCAGAGGGGTTTGGTCCGCCAGAGGTGGTCATAGGCACGGAGGTGGTGAGAGGGCTTAGGAGCATGATAAGGGAGATGCGGCTGATAAAGGCGGAGTTGAAGGAACTGTGGGAGATCAAGGAGCTTTTGATGGTTATCGCGTGGAGGGAGGATTTGGAGGCTTCGGAGGAGGGATCCGACGAGGACGAGGATGCGGAGGAGTATGATAGGGTATTGGAGGAGTTGGGAAGGGAGGTAGAAGAAGAAGAAGAAAAAGAAGACGAAACAAAGAAGCGGAAACGGATGGAGGAAGCAGATGCGGAATCCGGATCGAAGTGGAACGAGGAAACAGAGGGGGTGCAATTTCGTATTTGGTTTCTCCGTCCATCTCGAGCGGAGGCGGAGGAGATTGTATCCGATTTGGAATCTCGTTAGGAGTTGCTGGTTCGAGCATGGATATGTGGAAGACGGGGTGTATAGCACGCATGGTGTCAGGTAGACGTAGTGTAAAGGAGTGCGTGCCGGGTTGGGCTATGATTTCAAATGGGCCAGCATATTTGTCGGATAACTTTTGGGTGGGTCATGTGGTGCGGAAGAACTTGGCTTTAACAAAGACTTCTTGTCCAATGCGGAGCGGAGGAGGCAGAGAACGTCGGACGTCCGCAGGGCCTTGATAACATTGTTGTGCCTCTGCGACAGCAGTCTTTAGTTCTTGATGTAATTCATCTAAGTCGACGATGTATTGTCGAGCTTTATCGGATGCTAGATCACGTTCCGGATGGAGTGTAATGTTGGGATGATAACCTTTGTTGGCGAAGAATGGTGATACACCTGTAGTGGCACTCGGAGTGTCGTTGTAAGCAAACTCCACAAGCGGAAGCAAAGCGGACCAGTTGTCTTGCTGGTAGTTGCAGAAAATGCGGAGGTATTGTTCGAGTGTCTGGTTGGTGCGTTCGGTTTGACCATCGCCTTCAGGGTGATATCCAGAAGTGAAGTGAAGTCTCTGTTACGGACTCTACGGTATGAGGACCACATCATATCTTTTACTTATCGGCCCGACTCAGCGCCCTCTTACGAACTCACTATGTCTAATATCTACTTTCGCAACCTTCGGTTCCCAGTCTGACTCATTACATTACTTTGTTGTCCCCTTTAGTATACTTCGCTCCCGCGCTGACTCGCTTTCCGCAGTCAGCTTACTCACTGTACATAGCCTTCGGCAGTCGCCTTACTCATGCGCACTGCCTTCCGCAGTACTGACTCATCCGCTATCGCCTATAGTCAGTACCTATATAAACCTCTTGTACTATAGTAGATTCCTTAGATTTAGCAATCACTTTGCTCTTCGCCTTTCCACTTCCTGCATACTCTGCCCGAACCTTGGAACGGTTTGTTAAGCATAACAAGTTGCTAAATCTCGTTAGGTTCGCCCAGAGCAAAGAGAGCAACTACCAGACGAGTCAAGACGTCGCGCTTCTTTGAAAACTTCACCAGTAACCCATTCAGCATGCCAGAAGCCCGACAGGAGGAGCTAAGTCCTCGAGACAGTATCGATTTTACACTCATCCAGCAGTACATCAAATCGGAGATCTGTCGCATCCTACAACAGGTGCTTGACGAAGAACTAGACAACGACAAGCATCGCCCCCACGGCGAGATAGCAGAGAGCATCCATCTTGCTTGGCAACACCAGATCGCACGTTACAACGCCCGACAGAACGAACTCGAAAGTTTTCGCGTTCAAGAAGGACCTCAGACAGGTCGGATCACAGAGATCAGAGAGTTTATCAGTGTCCAGACAACCGTTATCAGAAGATTGATTAGGACGCTCACATCGAGACGTCCCAGAGCCACATCATCACGTCTTACTCGAAGCAGCAGATCTACGCCCACTTCACCATCGAAGAACAACAAACCGAGTACAACCGCTGGGCACGAAACGAGAGACTTGACCCCTTCTCGAGACCAACAGACGTGCAGGAACAGAGATTCCTTAGAGATTTACAGAGGAAATACTCTGAATGTTTTGCCACCGATTCCGCCGACGAGTCCCCTGACGAATTTACTTTTGACTCCGCACAGTCAGATATCGAACAGACGCCTAGAACAGGGACTCATTTTCAATCCTTACCTGTATCCCGAACCCCATCTTCATCCCAACAACCCGACTCCTCTTCTCCTCCACAGACTCTAAACATGGCAGAAGCTCCGGCTGTACAAACAATGGATACATCCAAGATCATCAAGGATCCTGGGATGTTCAAGGACAGATACACCTTCAACGAGTGGTGGAAAGCCACCAAACTATACATCAGGTTCCAAAAGAGCCTCACAGACGATCAGAAGATTCTTGCGGTGTTATCCCGCATGATGGAAGGGTCCGGCAGACACTGGGCCAGTAACAAGTTAGACGCTCTTACCGTTGACAACGAGAACATCACCTGGCTAGGTTTTTCCGATGATATCACCACACGATTCTCCATCGCCAACAAGTCGGTTGCTGCCAAAGCGAGACTCGAAGTCCTGAAACAAGAGAAACGCACTGTTGATGAATTCTTGGACGAATTTGAAGAACTCTTGGGACTGTCAAACCTTGGCGAAGAAACTGGGAAATACATCCTAGAGAAAAACGTCAACCGCAGAATCTCTGAACAAGTGGCTAGCGATGGCAAGACGTACACCGATTACGCAAAGGAGATCCGAAACAAGGGACGACAGATGGAAGGACACGCACTGGTCATCCAAGGTGGCAGCGACATGCGCACCAGATCGGGTACCACTTATGGTGGTCAGGGCAAGGCCATGGAGATCGACAAAGCAGGAGTAGCCCATTGCTACAACTGTCAACGCTTCGGTCATCTGGCTAAAGACTGTAGCGCTCCAAAGAAGAAAGATGGTCACAAGTGTTTCAACTGTGACCAAGAAGGCCATATCGCGCGCAACTGCCGCAAGCGGAAGAAGAACTCTGGAAGGGTTAGGAAGGTGTCCGAGGAAGATGCCGAGAATGATGAAACCACAATCTTAGAAGCCGACAAGAAGGATTTTCCCGAAGGGTCCGATTAAACGACGCTAAGTTGCGACCCTTATCTATTAAACGGACTTGCTTGCCTTGTATGACTGCAGACAATAGAACCTATGTCATCCCTGCCAAACGAGCCGCTGCGTTGACTAAGATTGTGAAGGGAGATAAACCTCCGAAAAGACGAGAAATCAGGCTGTTAGCGCAGCTCAAAACACGACAAGGACCAAAGGTTATCCGACCTGAGGTTGACAGCGGATGTGAACGCACATGCATTCATCCCAGAATAGTACGCAAACAGAACCTCCCCACGCGAGGAATACCACCCATAGCAATTCTAAATGTGGATGGATCACCAAATCGACAACAGAAAGCGAGCCAACTTGCCGAAGTCAAACTGGATTTGGGAGCACATCAGGAAACCATGGAAGCAATGGTACTGGACATTGGGAGGACGGACATGCTCTTGGGACATGACTGGTTGGTACACCACAACCCCACAATCAATTGGACAACCGGCGCGGTAACATTTAACCGGTGCCCAACAACATGTCAAACCAAACACTCGGATTTCAGGATTAACCTTAATGGTCGCAAACACTGGGTTCACATGGTTGAGGTGCGCGACAAAGATGCACCCAAAAAGTCGGATCAGAAATGGAAGCCTGGAGACCCTATCTTGGAAGCTGTCACTCCCACACCACCTCCCACAACCAAACAACCCTCATATGTTGAACGATTTGCTCATCTTTTCAAGAAAGAGAACTTTGATAAGATCCCAAAGGAGAGGGAATGGGACCATGGTATCGAATTTACACTGGACGCACCAAAGGAACTAGGAGGAAATACATATCCTATGATGCAAAAGGAACAAGAGGAATTGGATGCATTCATTGACGAGGGTCTAGCAACAGGAAAGATCCGCCTGTCCAAATCCCCTTATGCCTCCCCTTGCTTCTTCATCAACAAAAAGGATGGCTCCAAACGATTGGTACAAGATTACCGCATGGTCAATAAGTTCACGGTCAAAGACAAGTTCCCACTCCCACGAATATCTGATCTCTTGGACATACTGAAAGATGCGGTCTACTTCAATAAAATGGACATCATGTGGGGCTATAACAACGTCCGGATTAAGGAGGGCAATGAATGGAAAGCTGCCTTCCTCACCAGTCGAGGATTGTTCGAACCATTGGTCATGTTTTTTGGTCTTTGCAACTCCCCGGGAACGTTCTCTCGAATGATGGCTAGTCTATTCCGGGACCAGATCCGCCGACATATCTGCGTGATCTACATGGATGACATCATGGTTATCGGTAAAACCAAGGAAGAACTCGCGCGAAACACTGAAGAAATCCTACAGATCCTATCAGACAATGATTTGTTCCTAAAGGAGAAGAAGTGTTTATGGGAAGTAACGAAATGTCCTATATTGGGATATGTGGTTGGTGAGGGATGTGTTGAGATGGAAACTGAGAAGGTGGATACAATTCGAAACTGGCAAGCACCCACATCAAAAAAGGAAGTTCAGAAGTTCCTTGGATTTGCTAACTTCTATCGACGATTCATTGAAGGGTACTCAAACATCGCAAAGCCTCTCACCACGCTCACAGGCGGTATGGCATTTACTTGGGGACCAACAGAGCAGCAAGCCTTTGAAGGTCTCATACGGGCAATTACATCGGCACTGGTCTTGGCATTACCAAAACCAGAGGGACAGTTCAGGGTTGAAACCGATGCATCGGGCTATGCAATTGGAGCAGTACTCTCTCAGAAGCAAGACGACAAATGGCACCCCATCGCATTCTTGTCGCGGACCATGTCCACGGCCGAACAGAATTACGAGATATATGACAAGGAACTTCTGGCAGTCGTGGAAGCATTGAAAGATTGGAGACACTATCTGCTTGAAGCCAGGGAACGTTTCGACATCTTGACCGATCACAAGAACCTGGAATATTTCCGTCGCCCTCAGGACCTAAATCAACGACAGCGACGCTGGAAAATGAAGTGACAAGACTATGACTTCGAATTACGGCATGTGCCCGGCAAGACCAATGCAAAAGCGGACATCCTGTCACGCTTTCCCTGGTATGAAGCGGAACTCGAACCACAGGACAGTGACCACATGCTCAAGGAAGGGCTATTCTTGAAACGGTTGGAATCAGAAGATGTGGTACAAATGGAGATGTTCACGGAGGAACAATTCTTTGAAGGGGGTGAAACATCTGATTCCATCAAAATTGGAAACGTCACGACCATTGAAAATCCGTGGATCGCACGCATCAAGGGTTCAAACCGCATGGAGACAGAAGTAGCGCAGGGCCTAAAAAAGAATCCTCATTGGTATCAGCAGGAGAATGGGATCACCTATGCAGGAGAACGAGTCTATGTCCCGCCAGACCCACAATTACGACAAGAATTGATGTTCGAGTCACACGATGCACCAGTGGCTGGACATCCAGGACAGTACCGGACACATGAACTCCTCACTCGCACCTACTGGTGGCCTACCATACTGCATGATGTGAAGAAGTACGTGAAGGGTTGCGACACTTGTCAACGCAACAAGATTAACCGACAAAAGCGACATGCTCCGCTACATCCCCATGCAGCACCAAGTCACCCATGGGAAGACATAGGAATCGACGTTGTGGGACCGATACCAGAATCTGATGGAAAAAACGCAATTCTGGTCATCACGGATAGACATTCGAAGATGCTTCACCTCATTCCGACAACCGTGGAACTATCGGCTGAAGGATTAGCCAAGATCTATCAGGATCAGATATGGAAGCTTCATGGGATCCCCAAGAAGATCATCAGCGATAGGGGACCGCAGTTCGCCGTGAAGTTCATGGAGATACTCTGCCGCATGCTAGGGATCAAGAGGAACCTGTCCACCGCATACCACCCACAGACTGACGGACAGGCCGAGCGATCGCATCAGGAAACGGAAGTGTTCTTACAAAACTTTGTCAACCATCTACAGGATGATTGGGCTGAATGGATCGCAATCGCAGAGTTCCAGTACAATGACAAAGAACATCAGGCAACGAAGCACACCCCATTCTATCTCAATTACAGTTTACATCCGTGGAAGGGAGAGCTCGTGTTAGAAGATACCAATCCGGCTGCCAACAACTTCTTGAAAAAACTCAAACAGGCACAAGAAGAAGCCAATGCAGCGCTGAAACAAGCACAGGATCAGATGAAGAAGACAGTTGACACATGGAGAAGCCCGTCTCGGAACTACCGCATCGGAGACAAGGTGTGGCTGGAAGGGACTAACATCAGGACCGATCGCCCCTCAAAGAAACTTGACGCACTCCGACATGGACCATTCAAAGTCCTAGAGAAGAAAGGAGCTAGCGCGTACCTTCTTGATCTTCCGAAGACTTGGAAGATGATTCACCCTGTGTTCAACGAGACCCTGTTGTCACCATATGAAACTCCGAAGTATGCCATCCAGAAAAAGAAACCAGCCCCTGATCCGATCATCGTTGAAGGACGAGAAGAGTACCATGTGTCTACGATCCTAGACTCTCGAAAGTTCCGTGGAAAGATCCAGTACCTCGTCCAGTGGGAAGGATATGGTCCAGAAGAAAACACATGGGAACCTCGAGCTAATGTTCAGAACGCTCAAGATTTGATCCATGATTTCCATCGGCAGAACCCGTCTCGTCCACGATAAAAGATGAGTTCTCAAAACCCATGGCAGCATCGACCTCATCAGTCAACCACACACTGAGTTCCCCGCTCTAGTCTTCTCCCTGCCGAATATAGCCACCCCATTCTACTTCTATCTCTCCACCATCCTCACCGCCATGTCAAACACCATCATTACCTCCACCTCCACCACCGACGTCAACCCCGCCATCGCCACCCTTATGAACGAAGCGCTCTCCATGAGAGACCAAATCCACGCCCTCGAAACTTCCCTCGCCGACCTCCTTCATCGCCAGATGCATATCCGGCTTCACTCTCTGTCCAATCTCCCCGTCGCCCCGACTCCCGAGGAAAAACAAATTCTCGGAAATTACACCAGCACCCTCGTGATCGAGAATCGACGTATTCGGCTGGCTATCAAAGGCCTCGAACTCGCCGTAGCCATCAATGAGGAGTTGATATATGATTGGAGTCTCAAGGAGAGCCCGAACTGGTCCGATCCCGGCAACAACGAGGGATGGGGACAGTGACTCTGTGAGGACACAGAGCTTGGAGAGGGGAACATGTTACGGACTCTACGGTATGAGGACCACGTCATATCTTTTACTTATCGGCCCGACTCAGTGCCCTCTTACGAACTCACTATGTCTAATATCTACTTTCGCAACCTTCGGTTCCCAGTCTGACTCATTACATTACTTCGTCGTCCCCTTTAGTATACTTCGCTCCCGCGCTGACTCGCTTTCCGCAGTCAGCTTACTCACTGTACATAGCCTTCGGCAGTCGCCTTACTCATGCGCACTGCCTTCCGCAGTACTGACTCATCCGCTATCGCCTATAGTCAGTACCTATATAAACCTCTTGTACTATAGTAGATTCCTTAGATTTAGCAATCACTTTGCTCTTCGCCTTTCCACTTCCTGCATACTCTGCCCGAACCTTGGAACGGTTTGTTAAGCATAACAGTCTCATGTCGAGGGCTTTTGCAAGAGAGCGGAAAAAGCGGGAGACGAATTCAGGTCCGTGATCGGATGTGACATTTTGCGGAACTCCGTGCTTGGAAAAGATGTGAAGCACGAAAAGGTTTGCTAGGTCTTCGGATGTGCAATTAATGGTGGTAGGGATGAAGATGCCTTGTTTAGTGAGGCAGTCTACAATGACCAGAATCACATCGGAGCCAGCAGATGTCGGAAGGGGTTCAATGAAATCCATGGAAATAGAATGCCAGGGACGTTCAGGAATAGGGAGTTGTTTAATCATCTCCTTCCGCTATGCAGACGAGGTGATAGGCGTGTCGGAGGTCGAGAGCCGTATAAACACTGGCTTTTCCAGCGGTCTGGAGAAGATCGGATATGAGCAGAAGCGGATATCGGTCCTTCTTTGAGATTTTGTTAAGACCACGGAAATCAACGCAAAGACGAAGGGAGCCATCCTTTTTATGAACGAAAAGGACGGGAGCACCGTGTGGAGAGGAAGAGGGTCGGATGAATCCAATGGTGAGGTGTTCGTCAATGAATTCACGGAGGGCATTGAGTTCGGTTTGTGAAAGGGAGTAGATTGGACCGAACAGAGGAGCGGAGCCCTCTTCAAGTTCAATCTTGAGGTTGTAGGGACGGTGGGGTGGAAGAGTGTCTGCTTTTCCTTTACTGAAGACGTCAGCATAGTCATGGTATTCTTCGGGTACATTTGTCAAGTCGGGGGTGTCGGAAGCGGATGCGGAGTGAGCGGAAACAGAGGGAGTCGAAAGGTGAAGTCGAAAGGATTGTGTACCAGGCAATTTGCATGCCCTCATAAATGTGGCTGCGTTAATGAGTGAAATCTGCGGAGGTACAATCAGAGGTTCCGGAGGAGGAAGCGTAGCTGTCCTACCTTGGGAGGGGGTCGACGTCGATGTCGGAAACAGCTCTTTTTGCATCTGTGGACGGAAAGTGATACTGCCCAATACCCAGTCAATCATAGGATTGTGGCCGGTGAGCCAGTTGTATCCAAGAACCACGGAAGAAGCAGAGTCAAGCGGAGTAACATAAAAATCCTGTTCGAAAGATTCACCTGAAGGAAAACATATAGGTATTGTTACAACTTGAGTGATAAACGCGTTAGAAGAACCATCGAAAAGCTTTAGTTCTAAAGGCGGAATAGCGGAGGTCGGAAGATCATAAGCGGAGGAAAAGTTAATGTCAATAAAACAGTGGGTAGATCCTGAATCAATAAGTGCTGGGACAGAATCTGAAGAGAAAAAAGAAGATGAGATATTGATACGTAAAGAGTTCGGATCGGAGAGAGCGGACGCGTTAAGTCGGATGGGAGCGGAGGCACGGAGAGAGTCAACGCAGTCCTCAGACCGTGCTTCATGAGGACCACTGCCTATTTTTTTGACTCGATCTCCTTACCTTTTTCCTTGGCTTGAGTGCCAACTTGGGCGGCTTTCCCTTTAGCCTTGGAAGCAGAGGAGGTGGACTTGGGACAGTCCTTGACAGCGTGTCCGACGCTACCGCAGAATAAGCAAAGGTTATTATCAAAACGATGTTTGCGTTCTTGATACATCAGTTTGCCGTCTTTGCCTAATTTACTGGAGAGGTCGGGTTTCGGAGCGGATGTGGAAGCGGAAGCGGTAGCGGAGGGTTTGGTTGATGATGTTTGTGCAGTGGATTGGTTCGGAGTGGATTGTTTCTTGTCGGACTTGGGAGTGGGTTTATCGGTTCTGGATTTCTCTCGTTGATGTTCCCAGTAGCGAGCGTCAATAGTATGAGCCGCGGATCGTAGGTCTGGTAAAGACTTGATCTTGGGTTGTTGGGAGAGGATGTCCTTGATCCGATCCAGAAGTCCGACGTAGTAGCGGTGTTGGAGGGAGTTTTCATCCCAGTCAGTCTTGGTAGCAAGACGTTGGAATTCAACACCGCACCCCAACATCTTTTGATTTTCCTTCATCCATAGGTTGTCCAACTGTTCTTCGGCTTCGCCCTGAGGGTCAATGGTACCAAACTCGGAGCAGAGAAGTTGGACAAACTTGGGGAAAGAACCCCGCCAATTGGGTTCATCATCGTCAAGAATGAAGGGTTCAAAAAATTCGAGTGCTGTGCCTCGGAAGTAAGACATGGCAAAGTTGACTTTGGAATGTTCTGAGTCGAAGTTGTCGTTGTCGGAGAAGTAAAGTTTGCATTGTAAAATGAATGCGGAGAGTTTGCGCGGATCGGATCCGTCAAAGGTATCCGGTTCGTTGGCATACAACTTTTTCTTCTTTGTATCTCGACGTTTCAACTCTTTGGTCATGAGCAGAATGGCTTCAGCTAGATTGGGTTCCTGATCTGGATTGGAATCGGAGTCGTCCAAATCTCCATGTAAACTACCGTCAGAAGGAGGAGGAGATCCTCCTGGAGGTCTGCCAAATAAGCCAGAATTTAGAGGTGCGGAGGATTCCGTTGGTGGGTTTAGTGGAGGACTGGTAGGAAGTGGTGGGAGCTGAGAGTCGGAAGAAGGCGGAGGAACAGATGGTCCGGGGGTAGGAGCGGATGATGATGCTGTGGCTCCTCAAGGGGTAATGGTTACATTGCGTGTTCCTCAAAGAAAAGCAGAGCGTGGTGTGGAGGATGAATGTTCTGCTGCTGCACGAGCAGTCCTAGTTGTTCGAACTGTATTACGGGTTTGAGACATGTGGGTAGAGGTTGTTGGGTAAATCAAAGAATGGTGGTAGTTCAAATATACTGTCACGTAGCGTGTTTCTCAACGTCGGAAAATGTCGGACGAGGAGGAGCGGAGTAGCGGAGGAGCGGAATGCGGTAAGTGCGACGTTGGCAGAAAGGACCTGGCTTCAACTTGTGTGTTGCGCCCCACTCTTTGACGTGGTCCTCGATTTCGGATTGGCAGATGTTGGATGAGCGGATGAGCGGATGAGCGGAGGTGACGGAGAGAATGCTCAAAGGCAAGTAGAGACGGATGCGAATGAGGTGTAACGTATGATATTTGAACTGAGGTTCTACGACAGGTTTGTACACTATTTATAGTAGACTAGAATGATCAGTATTACTATAAGTGATGTGCAGATATCGGAGTTGACCATCGGAACATTCGGAGTACGGAGAGTAGCAAATGAAAAGTGAACAACATATGTCTACTTGTAAGTATGGTTGAGATGTTACGTAGTAGAAGTATAATCAATATAAATAGAATGTTGTTGGAGCGGATGTTGGAGCGGATGAATCGTCGGAGTCGTCGGATAAGTCGGATGTGAATCGTATGGTTATGACATCCATGATATTTTTGGATGAGTCAAAATTTAATCTATTCAGATCGGATGGTCGGGAATGGTGTTGGAGGGAACCAGGGAAGGCTTGCGATCCGAGATACAATAAAAAGAAGATCAAGCACAGGGGCGGGAGCATGATAGTCTGGGGGTGCATCACGAGTTATGGAGTTGGAGAACTACATCGAATCGAAGGCATCATGGATCGCTTTGTTTATGTTGATATTCTCTCCAAATCCCTTCTAGGGACTCTTACCAAGCATGGTATGGACCGTGAAGCTATCTATTTCCAACAGGACGGCAATCCGAAGCACCGTTCGGCACATGCTCAGGGCTGGCTTGAACTCGAGGGCATTGATATCTTACCCTGGTGTCCCAACTCACCCGATATGAGCCCAATCGAGAATTTGTGGGACTACTTGGATCACATGGTACATGCTAGGAACCCACTACCAAGGAACATCGATGAATTATGGCTGGCTTTGAGGGAGGAGTGGGAGAATATACCCAAGGGCTTCATCAACAATCTCTACAACAGCATGCCAAATAGGGTGCATGACTTGTTGAGGGCAAAGGGTGAACACATCCGATACTAGTATTCTGTGAGTGTCTCGTGAAAATTCCTCTTCTCTCGCAATTGTTTTGACAAACTTTTGCTTCGGTGCGAAAAAACAGAAAAAGAAATGCATCATCTGATGTGTTTTTTCCCCCCACTGTACCCCCAATCTTAGGATACCAAACGGGATATTTTCTGCACATAATATCTACCCAATAATGTATAATTTCGCCACCTTGTCTCATCCACCTATCTCTTGCCAGGCAGACATCGCATCAATATGTTTTTGATATCACGTGGTGCAATACTTTTTCCGAGTCAGTGTATCAAACTAACAATCATCTTACTTATAGTTCCTGTTCCCCCCGGTTCCCCCACAGATCGGTTTGGCAACGCGCCTGCTGTGCTCAACGGCTCTGCAGACAACTCCAGTCACCTGCTGGGCGGGCCAATGGACATCTTCGCCGCAGATCCCCCAGTCTTCCGTGCGCTCATGCCCTCCCCTTGCACTCGGGTGAGCCATCCCACACCAATCCTCCCCACCATTGTTCCTCAGTGCCACCATCGGACTCCCAGTGGGGTCCATGGCCAGCAATGCCTGGGGGGTGCTTCATCTATCATTGTTCAGTGCTGTCATTGTGGAGGATAAGGAGTGGGGGGTTTGGTCGAGGATGGACAAGGAGACAAGGGGCTGTTCATTGTCGATAAGGTGTGTTCGACTATCTTCTTGAGAACTGAGGATGAAGGGGATGATGTCCCCACCGCTAACGCCTGTTTATTCTATTCCTAGGGTTTTTCATTGGTATCCCTTGCGATTTCGTGATCAACAACAAGGTTTTACTATTAATTTGTGTATTGTAGGACCAAATATATATTATTCGTCTGCAGAATCCACCACAATGTCAAACAAGACTGTCCTATTAGCTCACGTCGGGAGCCAGGCTGACTCACACATTCTCCCTGGCTGCTTTGGGTTCCTACCTTCACATTCGACCTTTCAGCAATCACTGCAGGGATTCCTGCAATCCTTGATGCTCCGCTTTCCTGCGCACCCCGGCTCCGAGCATTTACAACACGTCCGACCCCTCCGTGCTGTTTTCGCTGGCCGGATCTGGATCAGAGCATCTGCAACTCACTTTCGGGACTGCATTTCAAGGATATGTCAGTGTTCTTCATACTCAAGGGCCGGTGACAGTTCGGTGCGAATTGGGGCGTGACTGGTACTCGGTCCTGGTGATGCGCTGGTGGTCATGGGTGCTCGAGGTTGAGGTTCCATGGCTTCAGGAGGCCAGGTTGAATTGTTGAGAGCTTCGGCATGAAGGAGGCCACAGGCATGGCTCTCATTGGGCCCGCGAGGCTGCTGTTCTGGTACCGGGGGAGCATTTAACAAGTGACAGGGGTTGTGAATGATGTGGGATAGGGCATTGCGGGGTGCCGAATTGAGAGATAGGGTTTCTCGGACCTTGATCATGGTTTTCCATTTGGTGTAGTAGGCCTCAAGGTGTTTGGAAAGCTGTCACCCGAGCAACAGTGATCACAGTAGTGAGAGATCCAAAGATCAAGTGTTACACACCTTATAGGATATGAAAACGTTCGAGCTGATGTCGGCCTCTGTGTTCCACACTTTCACAGTCTCCTTCCATTTTGGCTCTCCACTCTGGAACTGGTTGGATTTCATGAGCTTGCGGAACAGCTGCTTCTTGGCCGGAGAATATACAGGCAGGACTGGCTTTCGTGTATCTTGCATAAGTGCCAGAAAATGATGCCTTTGCTTTTGGCTGATGGTGGACAGGTATTCAGCCATGCCGCTCACTGCTCGAACTTTGGCTGGAATCAGTGGTATGCCGATCACTTCCTTTGTCGGTATGTACAAGTTTGTGTTGACCCATCCCAACATTGAAATCGGGTTGATGAGCTTGTCCTCTAGGAAGACCAGGTACTCCTGTATCTGATTGGTGAGCCAGTAGAGAAGTGTGCACAGTAGTGCTGGCCAGTGGTAGTGAATGTTCCCGTCTAAATTGAATGTGATCAACAGAACACATGACAAATCAAAATTTAGAATGTTTAGACTGACCATAAGATTGTGGCGAAGGGTGAAGTCCATCAGAATAGCCTGCATGTGGCAGATGGATGTGCCACATTTTGGTAGCCGTGAGCGAATGTGCATGTGAACACCACTCTCAGTTGTGTTGGTTCCTCGTGCACAGTGATACAAGGGGAGCCCATCCGCCGTCTTGTCAATGCCGATTTTTGTGAAGAGTGGAACTCCAGGGGGATCTGATAGGAAGCCCTTTTGAATAAGGTCCAGAACACTTTTTGCCGTTTTCCAGTTGGTGGGGGTGAAGAGTGGCAGATGGGATTCAGGATCCTTCAAGGGACCATAAGTGTGAAATACGGCTGAAACAAGTGGATAGAGTTGGTCTGGAGGAGGGATGATGTGTTTACAACGCCGGCGAAGCCATCCTGGAGATGAGTTCCACAGCTCTCTGTATGTCTTTGGTGGATTCTGGGTAGATCCCCAAGCCTCAATGTGAGCCTTGTCTACCACATCGGGAATAAAGATGGCATCGCGGAGGTCCCGGGTAAACTGTTTTCGGAGAGGATGCTTGGCAGAGATATGGAACATCTGGAAGACATGGAATGGATCTTTGATGATGCGGCTCAAAACCATGGAATCCCAAGATTTCCAAGCACAGCCCTTCCAAGGGCGGCACTGGCAGGGTCGAGTTCCTTCATGCTGTCAGAGAGTTCAGGCCCAGAGAGATCAGAGTCAAGGAGATTTCCAATGGACATAATATCCTCGTCGTCTGCCTCTGGAGGTGGCAGGGGCAGCGAGGGGGGTGTTAAGCCTGAGGGTGGATCTGAAGAAGATGGATGGGAAAAAGTGGAGGGAACAAATGTGCAGAGATGGCTTTTGAGACAGACAACAGAAAACGGTGTGGGTCCAAAGCTGTTCAAAGGCTGCTTTCGATGTGTGGTAACCTTTGCACCAGGAATCAAGACCTTTGAGATGTCAATGACTGTTCGAGTTTTTGAGATGTTAATGTCATCATAGGCGCCATCGTCGAAATGGGAGGAGATCTGTCCTTCTGCAATGACATTGTTATCAGAGCCAAGAAGAAGGATGGGAATGGATGGTGAGAGCTCACCAGAAAGTGGCTCAGGACAGGCAAGCTTTGAGAGCTCCCAATAAATGAGAAAAGATGCCACAGCATCCTTTGCGGCATACTGAACCTGCTCCCTTGTCAGCATCAGATCTTCCCATGCTTGGCTGAGGCACTCAGGTCTGTTCTTGTTGAGCCTCTTGTTCAAAACCAGAGCACAGAGGTCAGAGAGGCTGCCCTTTGCCATATTTGAGATGATGCGCCGGTCCTTCGCATATCTTCCCAGGTCAAGGCCACCCACAAATGATTCAGATGAATCACAGGCATTCTGCAGATGGAGAAGATCACCTGAGACCATCCGGCCAGCCTTAAGGATGCGAGGATGGGACAGAAACACCTTGAGTTGCTGTGGAAGAGTCTCCAAATTGGCAATCTTCAATTGAGATAAGAGTGAGCCCTCCCTGAGCTCTAGACCAAACAGATATGACATGTACTTGGAAAATATAGACACGGCTCTGATATGCAATCTGTATGATGGCTGTCTTTCCACATTCGCAAACCTGCTCATTGATACCACGCTTGGTGTTCCATTTGGTATCAACGCCCACAACTATGTATCCCTTATCCACTGGTACATCATCCATAATGGTGAGAATAGCATCATCCATCAATGTGGATGTATTCTTGACCTGAACATCAAACTCTGGAGGTACCCGAAACTCATCAAGATGGCTGTACTCTTCCACAGGAACAACACCTTCCCTCAGAGCAGGGAAGCATCACTCGAGAAGCTGCCGATCACCTATTGCATCGGTGTAAGCCACACTTGGTGGAGAATTACCATAAAGGATCAATGACTCATTCATCTTCATCAGGCCATGCTCAACCTGTGAGTGAGCTTTGGTCACCACAAGATAGCATCCCCGGATCTGTGCTTTCTCATTTGTTATCATGTAGAGACCATTGAAGACCTGTTCACCATCCTCCCTCGCAATTTGTTTTGTGATCTGAAGAAAGAGACTAAATGAAAATGGGTATTTCAGAGTAATATACCAACACACTTTGAAGCTGTGGTCAACTGCAATAATCTCACCACTCAACATGGACATATGCTGTTTGAAGTCGGCGGAGTGATCCTCAATGAATGAGTCATATACAGCACAGAGCCACTTTGAGCTTGGGACGAAGCCATGGGGCCCATCAGGGCTGGTATCATCGTAGGGGAGGAAGGCCAGATACTTCTCTCCTGTCCACTGATCAAGATGACGCTGTGCAAGATACTTGAGATACTGTAGGTGGTGCGCATCATGCTTCAACAGATGCTGCACACGAAGAGAATCTGAGAACTGCTTTGAGCCAGTGCCATTCTGGAAGGACGTCCTCATCAACTCAAACAGGGGCTCCGACATCCTGCTGCAGGAAGTCAGATGGGCTGGAAACTCGCAAGCGAGTTCACCTGGAATAGCAGACAATATCCGCCTGTCCCAGCTGCAAAATGTGATCGTATTTTTGCCAGACCTCGGATGAACACAGTGAGCACAGCGGTAATGATACCCAATGATCCAGAAGCAGCCATCATTGTCGACACAGCGACGAGGGCGTGGTAGCATGCTATGCCGCTGGAGGGGCTGCTTGGGCACGGAATTCCATGAGGCTGGCAGAGTGGCATTGGATCTCACAAGAGGATTCGGGGATTGTTGAGCACCGAGGGTGAAGTCTCTGCTGCCTCCTCTAGCAGGAAGTAGTTGGCCTTGTTGGGGAACCAGAACATCTTTGAGTGAGCGTACAGAAGAGGAACACTATTTTCATCCCTCTGCTCAGCCTCAGCAGCGTGGGCCTTGAACACCTTTTCAAGCCAAAGTGGAAGTTTCTTTGGGCTTGCCTTGTGTGCTCCATCCTTGGCATCATTGAGCCCATTCTCCCCCTCATCAACATCACCATCATCCTCTCCAACACCATCTCCAACAACCCCTGAGTCCTCTTCCTCCTCCTCATCCCCAATTTTGGCTGGCCATTGTGGATCCTCCTCCGGCACAATCAACTGGCAAGGTTGGCTACTTCTTACGGACTCATACTTCTTGACAACAGGGGCAAGAGTCCTTTGACCCTGAAGAGCAACCATACTCGGTGCATTCACTGGGTGAGAGCTGCTGGAAATGCAGGGCTCTGTTGGCGGGGAGGGGCGTACATTTGAAGTAATAGGTACTACAGAGCCCTGAGCACCATCCTGTACCCCTGCTGAACCTGCGCCGAATCGAGTGGAGGTGGCCGAATGCTGTCGCGATGTCAGTAGCTGGTAACGGGATGAACAACAGAGAGCACAGACCTGGGTTTCACATTCGGAAGCTGCTGCCATGGGAGCCCGTGTTCCCGGAGCGCGCTGGGAGAATGGAAGTGAGCACCTATGGAAGGCAAGTGATGCGAGAGACGATGGATGTACCATCCTTCTGAATTTGATGACGACCACCGGTGGCTCAGAGACCACCGTCTTTCTTGGCCACCCTGGCCCCCGCTTTGGTTTCTCCTGAGCGTCTCTCATCGCCTCTGCCGTCTGCTTAGGACCAGTCCCTCGTGGACGGCCAGGAGGCCATCGTGGACCGATAAAGGCCGGCGTGGACTTCGGGCGGCCGTGTTTCTGTCTGACTGGGGTTGCAGATGCGGTGGTGCTGGGCGTTGATGCGCCGGAATCCAGGGGAGAGGTCGGCCGGGACGGGGGAAGCACGATGAGTGCACGCACCAGTGTTACAGACTGCATCGAATCGTGATCTGATGAGCCTGCAGGAAAAAAACGGTGAGATGGGCGTAATGAGGTGATGAGCTGGGTCGGTTGAGTACTTACCTGGTTCGTCACCCTGTACAGCAAGGGGACAATGCGGCACGGTGCCCTCCACGGCTGCTTGCCTTTTTGCGCTTGATTAGCTCCCGCCCGGAAAGTCGGTGTCAAGGACTTACCCAACGTGTGATGCCCTTCATGTTGGCTGAACATGGCCGTTTTGATGGCTTGAAGGGCCTGGACCTCTTCCTGCGTGAGCTGGTCGCAGCCGATGTCGTCCCATTCGTCATCGTCATTGTGCATCTTCGGAAAGCGTGTCGAGTTGGCGAGTTGGCGGCGAGGTTGAGTAAAGTCATGTGCACATTACATAATATTCTGCTGTCCAGATTGCGGTATCCTGCACACATATGGATAGCGGGCCTTAATTGTTGATCAAAAGGGAAAAGAGCTGGATCCCATCCATATTTGGGAAAACCTTGAAACCGAGTCAAACAAACCAACCGGACACAACCAGCTTGTGGCACTGGCAATGCACATCCTGAGCGCTGTCGCAAATTCAGCAGATTGCGAACGTGTATTCAGCCACATGGGGTTGGTGCATACAGCTATTCGCAGTAGGCTAGGGGTTGAGAAGGTTCGTAAGGCCACCATGGTAGGGATGGATATTAGACAGACTCATGATAGACTTAACTTGCTTTGTGCCCGAGGGAAGAGAAGGTTCAGCACGAGGCTGCCGAACGAGGGAGAGTCAGAGGCTGCCGACGACATGGAAGCCGAGGTTTTGGAACACCCACTAACCTTTAATCAGCTTTCAGAACAGCTGATCAATGACGTCGTTGCTGAGGACACTGAGCCTGTAGAAGATAATGATCCCTTGCCGATGCCACTGCTGCTGCCACCCCGAACTGGAAGGATTACAATCCCACCATCAACCCTTCCTCCAGCCCAACCCAGTGATCCACCACGAAAGGTTTCTATACTGCTTAAAACCCTCTTCAAATATCCAAACTTGCGAGATGGCAGTGCAGAAGCATCGGTGCATGCAATGGAGTACTTTTGGAAGGGAGGGTTAGAGGGCTTGGCAGAGGAGCTGGAGGCTTACGAACTCTTGTTGGAGTCTGAGGCGGGAGACGCTGCTGCCGATTATGGACCGTCAGTGAACACGGCGATGAATGAATCAGTGTAGACGTTAATGCTGTATATGGTAATATCACATGAACCCTTTCAAACCCTTGATGTCAGTCAGACTACTATCATTAACCTAGTAATGCCACACTTTTATAGATGTGCTTCTGATTCCATGTGAACTCATTCAATTCTCATAATTTTTGTACCATCTGAAAGCCTATGATCCTTGCTCCACGATGATACCCAGGATCATGAAAAGATGTGAAGTACGAAAAGCACTAGAGAGGGAATCTTGACAGGTTCGAACTTACGGGGTGATGCCACACCTGTCACAGTCAGGTAACGATCAGAGTTCGGTTGCCGCCGAGAAACAGGCTGATGGCTGTTGATGGATGCTCTACGGAAAAGGCCGGGATCAGCACAGATTGCGCTCGCGTCACGCTTTTGACCTCCTCAGCTGGTTCTTCAAAGGGCAGCAAGCCTTGCTCTTTAAAACTAAATCAACTTCTTGGGACACCCTTTAATATGCTGAGTTTCAAAGGATCAAGTTTTTAATGCAGTAGTTACTTCCCTGTGGCAAGAATTGTGTTCGCGACGAGAATTTTTGACCTCTAGAACAATCTCTCTACCGAAATTTCTGTGATGAAATATTGAAAAGCAATCTTCCATGCTTTTAGACCCCCGATCTCAGTGTTTCCAGGCCTTGATATGTGTTGTGGTGCTGGAGGAGGCCTATCAGTGAGTGTGGCATCACTACGTGGGTAAATTTTGGGTGTGGCATCACTAGGTTAATGATAGTATAGTCAAGGGTCATGACTATGATGACTACTTCGTAGTCTGACTGAGTCATGACAACACTGGGTACAAGCGATGCTCTGGCGTCAGTCTAACGTCTCGGAGGGAATGAGAAGCCAACTTTCGAACTGTTAAACCGAACTCAGAGTTGACAATGCCTCGAAACTCGCACCTGATACACGGCAACTCGACACAAGAATCGAAGTTCCGAGTCCACGGACCATCCACCGCGTCGCATTCCCATGCCGTTGTTATCCACTCGATTCCTCAGCCTTGTTAGGAGGGCGCGTCACGGGCACTCCATTTTCAACCGTTCATGCTAGTTTCCACCCGTGATATGTGATACCGGAGCGCCTCCAACCAATCCATCTGTTTGGGCCATACCAAACTAGCTGCACGTTTCTGTGGAAGTGGGGGACATCTTCTGACCCTGTTCATAATCAAAAACGAACATGGCGAAGACTCTCCGTGTCGTTGTTGTGAGTTTTCCGCTCAATTCGTTGGCCTTGTTGGAAGCACTTCTCCTTTCAACTGTCTATGCTAGGGCCCTCCCACGATACGTGATACCGGATAGCCTCCAAGAAATTCACCCATTTGGGTCATACCAGACTGGCGCACGTCCCTGTCGAGGTAGAGGTCATACCCTGTTTTTTTAATAATCAAAAACATCTTCCCACAGATTATCTGGGTCTGTGCTTCGAAACACCAACAAGTACAAGAAAAGGTGCAGTTCAGATCACAGCCTAACCCCGTTCTAGCATTTCCTTCCGAACACTGCCTACGATGAAGTTGACCGTCTCCAAGCTCGCTTTCCTCGTCGCCTTGATTCCGCTCATCGCAGCCTCCTCGCTTGTTGAGTTGGATGTAAGGGCTGTCAACTGCCGTGAGCCAGTGATGTTTTTCAAGCATGCCCTAGATTCTGATCTACCCCTATCTTCAAGGTCAAACTGACGTTATCGCTGCTGGACCGTATTCACTTTCCGTCAATACATTGGTGAAAGATACCAAGGCGCCGTCAGGCATAGTCTGCGCTCAGGTCGATTCTCACAGCGGCAACGACATTGCGTGGTCGACCACTCGGTCCAACAAAGCTGGCACCGAACAAACCTACACGAACGTCGCTGTGAAACATGGCATCTACCGGGAGCTCTCCGGTGTCCGTTCCATTCAAGTAAGTCCCTTTCATCCATGCTTGACCCTCCTTGCTGATTTCGGGTGGTTATATATAGTCGTCATGGTCATGGTCTCAAGACTCTCAAGCGTCTTCCGTTGTCGCCACCGTCATGTACCACTTGTTCATTTCCGTGAGCTTTTACTCCGCCAACGATGCCATTCAGATCAGGATCTGGCTTGGAAGTCATAAGGCGGTTCCAATCTCAAGTGGAAAGCCAGTACTTGTGAAATCTCTTGCCAGTCACGAGTGGTCAGTCCAGGGCAATAATCTCATTGAAGAATCCCGGTAATCGGATATAAATACAGGAACCTTCACAATGGAATGGATAGCAATGTAAACATCTTCACCTTCGTTCCTACCAGCGGGACTATCTCAACCTTCAAAGGCGATTTGCATGTGTTTCTCGCAGTGAGCTATTTTTTCGTGGTGATAGAACTGTTTCAGTGTTCAAGCTCTGCCTCTTAGTACCTGCTCTTGAACAACAAGTTCCCCAGCACTTATTACCTCACCTCGGTACGCGCAGGCGTACAAGCCTCCTCGGGATACGCCAAAATCCAGACGTTGGTCATCATTTCATGCTCACATGGACGGATTGTGGACTGACGCTTGGTTATACTAGATCGTCCTTTAGCGCGGTCATCAACGGATGAAGGTATTGGTTTCTGGCATGAGATACAATAGAACAGTATATATTTTCTTCCCCAATGAATCATTTGGAAAAAAAGAAAGTCTGGGTTACTGTGGTTGCAGTGGGGGGCGTCGAAAGCAGACTACAGCCGCAAATTTTCGCATCTACTAGTACATCACCGGAATATCACCGGAACCAGTGTCCACTGTCCAGTCTCCAATTCTTGAAGACTAACCAACAGCTTTGAGAATCTTTGCAGACTAACTCTGCATGAAGAGCTATTTTGTCGTCCCACCCGCATCTAATTCATAACAGTCGCTTCCTCATTTAATCATGTCGGCCTTGTTCAGGCCACCACCTAGGTTCAAAAGTAAGTATCCATGACCGTCAATATTATTACAGCATGGCCACAACTCTTCCTGAGTTCCAGTTCAGCAACCAATCATAGATACTCTTTACCCGCTCTGTCGACCACATTGAAGTATTCCGATGGTTTTCAAAACCTTTCGAAGTACCAATGATCAGTTCTTCTCAAAGTTTGCATGAATGATGATGCAGTGACCAAAAGTGGCTGCATACCAAGAACCTTTCCGGTCTAAACCATTCGCGGGACTAGAAGCAAGGCAAGGATATGATGCTTCAAATTTGTCACCGATATTTCCAACCGCCGTCTCGGATCTATGACCCAACCGTCGCGTAAACTTCAACAATGAGGGTACCGGCCTTGGCACGTGGAGGCAATACTTCCCCCTATCCCGAGAGTGGTGAGGCGATTCGATGGCCTGGTCGAGAAGGGACGGTTGTTACGATTAGCTAGTTTAAGGCAGTGATTGGCGGAGGAGCAGCTAAGTGCCGAGGTCGAGGATGCGCAGCCAACGGCAATGAAAGTAGACGTCAAGAGGTGGAGGATTTCGGGCGGAGGTGGGCATAGCGTGTTGACTTGGGGTTCAAAGGGGTGAATTGGTTGGTGGGAACGAGGGAATGAATGACGCATGGGAACATACAGTCTCGTTCGTAGTAACCCCGCATGACTCCTTTCTGTTGGCCTTGAGGTCCAGCGATGCAAAGACGGCGAATGTGAACGTTGTCGCGGCCTCCCCCCCCGCCCCCCAAAGCGACGACGGAGACCCCGAACCTCGAGAAGTTGGAACGATCAGTCGATCCCGACCCGCGGGAGAATGGGTTCAGAAGGGCCAAGGTTGAGGCCTAGGAGTTGGACCAACAGTGGAGATGGCGGTTCAGATGGGGAGGATGAAGAAATTGCGGTTCAACGTTCAGGGCACAGCCACACTGCGTAGATCCTTTCGAACATTGCGGAGCGACCCCATTCATCGTTGTGATTTTTCGAGGACAAACTCAACCTTAGGACGGTCCACAGGGAGGAAGATACCCGTGTCTGTTCTGTTCTGGTACAAGCGATGGCTCCGGCGCCAGTCTTACGTCTCGGAGGCAATGGGAAGCCAATTTGAACTGTTAAACCGAACTCAGAGTCGACGATGACTCGAAACTGGCACCTGGTACATGGCAACTCGACACAAGAATCGAAGTTCCGAGTCCACGGACCATCGTCACATTCCCATGCCGTTGTTATCCACTCGATTCCTCAGCCTTGGTAGAAGGGCGAATCCCTCATCGATCTCACCCCTGAACTTTTTGCACGTCACGAGCACTCCGTTCATGTTCGTCCATGTTTCACCCTTGATAGAGAGCCTCCAAACATCCGTTTGGGCCATACTACATTGGCTGCACGTTCCTGTGAAAGTGGGCGACATCTTCTGACCCTGTTCAACAAAAAAAAACGCCTTCTTATCAATGTATCTTTCTTCGAAACACCAAGCATAAAAAGGTGTGCAGTTCAAAGTCACAACAAATCCCGTCTTAACATTTCCTCCCGAACATCGCTTACGATGAAGTTGACAGTCGCTTTCCTCGTCACCTTGATTCCACTCGCCGTGACCTCACCGCTTGCTGAGTTGGTTGTAAGGCCTGCTCTGACCTGCCGTGAGCCAGTGATATCTTCGAGCGCGGCCTAGATTCTGATCTTTCATTGTCTCAAGATCAATCCGAAACTCTTCCCGCCGGACCGTATAGACTTTCCCTCGATCAATTGGTGACAGCTTCAAAGCCGAAAGTCTGTGCTCAGGTCGATTCTCAGAGCGGCATCAACGTTGGATGGTCGACCGTTTGGGCCTGGGAAGGTGGTAACAATATAAAGAGCTACACAAATGTTGCTGTGAAAAATAACCTTCCCATCCAACTCTCTGCTATCCATTCCATCCAAGTAAATCCCCTCATGCATGCTTGACCCCCCACCCCTTGCTGATTTTTTGAGGTTGTATTCAGTCGTCATGGTCGTGGTCCCAATCGTCTCCAGCCTCTCATAACCCGTCATCTGTTGTCGACACCATCACGTACCGCTTGATCACTTCATTGGTCCCTCATGACGGCACCAATGAGATCAGGATCTGGCTTGCGACTCATAATGCGTTTCCGGTTTCAAAGGCTATCAACGTTGCTGGAAAGCCAGTACCTGTGACAACTAATATTTCTCTTGCTGGCTACACTTGGTCAGTCCAGGGATAATTTTCTCTCAATGAAGAGCCCTAAATGGGTACAAACACAGGGACCTTTACATTGGATTGGCTAATGGTATAAACGTCCGCACCTTCGTTCCCTCCCGTGGAACTATATCCATATTCAACAGTGATTTGAACGTGTTCCTTACTGTGAGCTACTTTTTCTTGATAAAGAGCTTGAGTGTTCAAACCTGCCCCCCAGTACTTGGTCAAGAAACAGGGGTTAACCAACACACAATACCTCACCGCCGTGAAAGCAGGCACAGAAGCCACCTCGGGATCTGCCACATTCAAGACGTGAGTCATCTTCTTATATCAAATAGATGGGCTGCGCCCTGACGCTTGGTTATACTAGGTCGTCCTATAGCGCGGTTGTCAAGTAGGGGAAGAACATATTGTTTTCTAGCATGAGTCGCATTAGAACAGAGCTCATTTTTTTTGGCCAACGCACCATCTGCAGAGAAGACAGTTTGGGTTATTGTGAACAGCACTGCGGATGTAGTGAAGGACATTCTTAGCAGGCTTACGCCAAGGCTTCCCACCTTCGCCAGAACCAGTGTCCAGTCCTTGAAGCCTGAAGCTCACCAAAAGCCAAAAAATCTTTGCAGACTACCCGCTCCCGCATCTAATTCATAATATTATGGCAGGTCAACACACTCGGAAGTGAGTCTTTTCCTCTTTTGATCATGTCGAGCTCCTGCATTCCAGTTCAACCACTAATGGTCATTCCTTCCATTTTCTTCCGTCAACCACATGTCCCAAGTTCCTTCAGAGATGAACCCATCGTTGCTCCCCCCTCTCAGGCTGGAGCCCATACTGTATGTCATTACCGCTTTATCCGAGTCCAGTAGAAGCTGAAATCAAGAAGCGGGAAGAGCATGGTGGTTCCCTCGCCGACGCTGCCTCGGATTCGCCTCCGTTCCCGTCGCCGACACGGTCTTTTTTGAACGCCGTTTATTGTTTTTTTCGGCTTGTCTTCTCGTTGCGTTGTGACGCTCGCGATAACCGCGTTCAATATGGCGAACCGTGCAAAAACATTGTTCCCTCGCCTCGGGAGCCAACAAAAAGCGAGTTTTTTTTTCGTGTATACAACTTTTTTTCGCTAACGGTTACTGGGATTCCTCCGTTGTTTCATTAAACCCACTTTCACAGTAAAATAACTGGTGTGGTCTGGGAAGTTTCAACAACGTCAATGTAAGTTTCTAACCTTGA
Organism: Entoloma clypeatum; assembly: GCA_963565915.1. Lineage (NCBI taxonomy): Eukaryota > Fungi > Basidiomycota > Agaricomycetes > Agaricales > Entolomataceae > Entoloma > Entoloma clypeatum. Next base: position 4,068,029 of record OY751488.1, on the reverse strand, counting down.
TTGATTTTCAAAGCTGTGAGTTCTAAATGACCTTACCAGGCTTTGGATACAATAACAATATTCCGCGCGTGTGTTTCGTGACTCATTGTAACTTACGCTTTTTTCTCTCCACGGGCATCTCTGGCCATGAACGGCTGAACGGCCCGGGATGAGACGATATTTTTCGCGAATACTCTTGGAGGTAACGTTACAATATCGAACATTTGCCATCCCCGTGAACTCAGTCCTCTCCCGCATGCCCTGCTGGAGTTTGGATTGATAACAGATTGTGAGGTGCTGAGACCGGCCAGGGCTGCAGTCAACTCTGCTCCATCAGGCGTCTGGCGATTCAGTTGAGGCTCAAACCACACAATCGACTTGCGAATTTCGATGCAATCCTACTAGCTATGATACAGAGACTTATCGAGGAAAGGCTCTTTTTCACTTCTACTAGTCACTTAAATTTTTTTCTAGGGGCTATCTGAGTTCATGTCTAAAGTCTACATAGAAATCAGATTCAAGATGAGCTCCAAAACCGACTTATCGACACATTCAAGTCTGTATGTACATGCAGCTGGACCGCGATGCGGACCGACGTGAAGCCTGCTGGACTGCGATGGCCAAGTATCCCGTCGACCTGCGCAGCCGATGAGGGTGTGAACGGCCGCAACAACTCAGACCGCCACCCCGAGTCGATACTATAAAAGTATATACATATGATGGGACTTAAGTGAAAGGTAACGTTTGGACCTGGTTAGAACGTTGAACCCTTGAAACAGATCCAAGAGTCAGCCCTTCAGGATCAGGATATATATGGAATCTATACTTAAGACTTTGTTTGCTTGCCAACTCTTGGGATCCAGCAGACGTCACGTTCAATGGACATGACTCAGACTTCCCCTGGTTTCTTGTCCCCCTCGTCAAGTTTCGTGGTGAATTGCATATCGTGTAAGGAATGATTTCTGGATGTGCATAGTCTGCTAACGCCTCCGTCGTCCGCCAGACTCTGCCGCTGCGTTCCAGGTTTGTGAGCTGCTGGTTGGCGTGCCTTTCGAGGTGGAACACATTTGGAGGTTGGTCACGCGACGTTCCGTCGGTTTGATACGTTATGGATGATCTCGAATAGCAAGCCAGCATCGTCGGTCGTCAAATGGCAATATCTATGGTCTCGCTATATCGGATTGATCGCGCAACTGTAGGTGCCCAGAACGGTCCTTATAATGATTTCTGAATTCACTCAATTGTACAGAACCTACTGCACCTTCTACGCCCGAATACAAACTTTCGAATCTCTTCCCCTGCCCTTGTGCCGAATGGTCTCATCTCTTCTGATTTACCTATGGGAGACTCTGGCACTTTCTCTCAACATTACTATGCGACAGCGTAGTACGTACCATGTAACGACATTTCATCAATGCTTATGATTGATTCGTAACCCCCAAGTAATCGCGCTGCACAAGGACAATTTCAAGATCGTTGCATTTCTGAATTTGTTGACTGTCATGGAGTTCCTCGTCGCCGTGACCGGGGACACTCTAATCGGCCAACGGATGGAGGTAATAGGAGCGTGTCTAATCAAAAAAGTTCCGTATGACATCTTCTATTTTCTGTACGTCCTGCTGGTCCTGCGATTGTCCACACCACTTTTGACAAGTCTCCCCTTAGTGCCTTTCGTATCGTAACCCAAGGGATATTTTGGGTATTCAGCCTGCCGGAGCTTCATGCAAGCGCAGCTCCTCCGTCAAGGCCCGTCCTCCGTGACACTTCGACCATCGTCAGCATCACGTTTGGTATGTGTTTATCCGCTGTGGAACCTCAAGATATTCACAGTGTTTGACAGTTCTCTTCGCCGGAATGTTAGCTAACACTCATCTCTCGAACTTCAACTTCGATGTGATGTCTTTTTTCCATTGCACACTTCCGTATGTTCTTCATTCGGTCGATCGGTTGAACACGACAGCTGATCGGTAGTCCACCCTTCTAGACTAGGTGTGCTTGTGATGGCATCTGCTGTGCGTCGATTCATTGCCTCTCGTTTCTCTTAATAATCTCATATTATTCAAGAATTGTCATATCATCAAGAACACCGAAAATGCGCGCCATGGCATTGACCGTGCATCTACCATCGAGCTGGCCTCCCTTGGTAGTGAGCGATCTGTCGAACCAATCGAGGGCGCGCCTGGGCAGGCCTGACGGTGTGGAGGCGCGAACCGGCTACAGACGGTGGAGGGTCGGTCGGCGTTATATCTCCGGAGAGCAGTGAGGCGAGTCGTAAACCGCGGAGCACACGAGCACACGGAGATAAAGTCGGGTTGTAAAAACTCAAGTGGGGTCCGCCCAAGTGAGTGAGAGAGAGTTCGTGGGTGAGGCAAAGTTCGCAGAGTCGAAATCGAAAAGTGGGAGTCAAAAGTCGGGAAGGATCCATTTGTTGATGCGAATACAAACGATTTTGTACCTACTAACACGTACAAAGAGAAAGATCTTGTCTGGTTACGAGAATGAGGTTATTGGTAACGAAGTATCCGAATGTAGGTGACAGGCAGGGTTGTAGGAAATGGAAGTTGTTCGTAACGGAAGCGATGAATTAAACAGATTTTCGCCTTCAGCTTTTCGGTCCGGTCGTGTTGAGATCACCAAGCGCCGCGGGACTCGTCGACCGTCGAAAACTAGGAATGACTCGGGTGCGGGGCTTTCAACTCGAGGAGAGCTATACCGCTCCCCCAGACGGTGCTCGTTTGACGTCTATCCTCGAGGCGCACAACGCAAACCCTACCGTCTAGTAATCTCGAACCTCGTCGTCCGTAAACGCATGTGTCCCCGTAGCGACGTTGCGCGAATTGCTT